>VDFB02049217.1:151368058-151389862 GCA_007258455.2 Sequoia sempervirens
TATGGTTATTGTTTGTGGTTTGGGTGAGAGGGATGGTGTTGCATTGCTAATCAATGAGTGTCTTGCAACACTTCAATTATCTCTCATGATGTGTTTGGCATTGAATATATATATTTTTTCAACACTTGGTTTTATTCAAGACTGCAGGTACTAGACATCGACTTCACCAGCACTGTTGGGTCTGAGCGCGCCCAACATACCCAATGGATATGATGCGGTTTAGGGATTTGACAAGAAAGTATCCTCATCTATGTTTTTCATCCCATCGTTGTTTGACGATGTTGTTCGTTAGTATCCTACTTTCTTTGGTATTATTTTGTTTTATGTCGTTCATTTTTAGTGCTAATTTTAATGTGTTAATTGTTTGATTATAATGCATTATCATTATTTAGTAATGGTTATTATTAATGTTGGAATTAATTTAATTTAGCGTTAAATTTAATTAGTAAAGTGATTTGTGAAATTAGCAAGAATTTAATTAAATATTAAATTAGTTTGAAAATTTTAAATTGTGCTTGTAGAATTAGAAGAATATTATTTTAATTGTCAATATTTAATTTTCTTAATTATAAATAGAAAAATATTTTAATTACAACTTTGTTAAATTTTCAATTAGCAATTAAATAATATTATTTATTTAATTAAATAATATGATTTATTTAATTGTTATTCGGTAAATTTAAAAAAAAATATATAAATATATTTATATTTAAAATAATCCTCGGGATTCAAATGGTTGATTTAAATTTAATAAGGTGATGTTAGGTTTATTTGATAAAGTATTAAAAAAAATTAAAAATAAAATGAAGGTGAAATTAACCCTAACAATTAAAAAATTATTAAATTCAAAAGCCTGGTGGTGGTAGGTTTATGTTTTTTTAGATGAAAAAATTACCCAACAGGTGGTTAAATCCTGTTTAAATGGGAGAAAGGGGAATTGACGAGTGGAAAATGAATTTTGGTATATTGCCCATCTGTCCCTTAGTTTCTCAAAAATCAATAGAGACTCTTCCTTGATTTATTTTGGGTGATTTGGGTAAAAATGGATCATTGAGAGAAGATAAACAAGAAGATTTGGAACTCAGAAAAGAAAATTTATCCTAGTAAAAGGTGAAAGGAATATTAGAGTTGGAAGAAATTTTGAAAAGGAGCTCTCCGATTTCTATGGCCACAAGAAGACCTTCAGGTTGGTGGTTATATTTTAAATTTTCATTATTCCGTTGATTTGCATGATAAAATCTTGTGTATACAGTTTGGTTTAATATGCATTTGAGGAATTTATTTTTGTGTTGCCGCTACTTAATTCCCTTGTGGGTTGAGCTTTCAATTTTGTTTCAATCATGATTGCCTATATTTATATTTCACTATTGTTTTTATTATTTATATATATATATATATATATATATATATATATATATATATATATATATATATATATATATATATATATATATATATATATATATATTTATATATATATATATATATATATATATATATATTATCACTGCTTGCATAGCTATTCATTGCATAATCGATACATTTGTTTATTTATATGTATATTTGAATACTTCTATGCAAATTAAATAGAGTTATATTTAAATGAATACCATATATATATATATATATATTTATTTTTATTTTGCCTTGCCTCATTTAATCATATAGAATCATATTTCAATTTGCATGGTTTAATTGGGTTTATAATGTAAATAGATATCAATTTAAATTCTATTTATTTCCTTGTAAGGTACAACATCTCTATTATGCCATTTAAAAGTAGAGCAATAAGTAAGGGAAAATCATAATTATATATATATATGTTATTGAGTTGGGATTTTGGTCAATTATCATAAAATAATGAAATCTAACTTAATTTAGTATATTTTTAGAGTTATTTGTTTTCGAGAGTTGTATTATCATGAAATGAATATGTGTACCTATTTATGCTTTTATCCAAATAGGTTAATTATCATATTGGATATGGGGGGGTGTAAACCAGTATTGTGAATATTGGTCAAGGGTATTTAAAATTAGATTTATTATTTATGGGTAATTACATTATCTTGTAAGCTACTATAATTAGTAATTTATTTTTAAAGTATATTTAAAATTATATTTATTAGATATGGGTAATTTCATTATCTTGTAAGTTACTGTAATCAATAATTTATTTTTAAAGTATATTTAAAATTAGATTTATTAGATATGGGTAATTTCATTTTCTTGTAAGTTACTATAACCAGTAATTTATTTTTAAAGTATATTTAAAATTGGATTTATTTAAAATTTGATTTAATTCAAATATATTTAAAACTAGAATTATTCTCAAATTACATTTAAAATTAGAACTACTTTCAAGCATATTTAAAATTTAAATTAGATTTAATTACAAGTTTATTTAACAATTAAATTTATTTACAAATTCCTTTACTATTAGATTGGTGATTGTGTATAAATTGTATGTGTTAGATTCTAATTAAGTTTATTTAGTTTGAAGTCAACAAGGTAAATGTTATATTTTAATTAAATTTATTTACTTGAACTAAAGGAATGAATAATGTTATACTTTAATTAAATTTATTTATATGCAAATGTATATATGAATCATAAATTAAGAGAAGTTGGATGGTTTACATGCGGTAGGTTTTCACACTTCTTTACTTAATTAAATAATTTCAATATAGTCATGTAAATAAAATAAAACTTGTGATTCTTGATTATTTAATAATCTAAAAGTTACTAGGTGAGAATTGATTTAATTGAGCTTTATATTTAAATAAGTGTAATTAAAAGAAGTTTGTTGGTGTTTAGGGAATATTTAGTTACTTAATAAATATGTATCTAGATATAGTTTCTTTAATCATTTTAAATGATTTTAAAATATATTATAAATTGATTGATTGGAATATGTGTTCTTTAATTATTTTATATAATTCATAATGAGCATATTGATTGTTTTGAAAGTGCCTTGAAATAGATACTTGAATGTGTAATTAAAGAATGAATTGTCGTGTGTAAGGATACATTTTGATAGCTTGAAAGTCTTTTCAATTAAATTATTTTATTTTGGGAAGATAAATAGAATGTATTTGTTTATTAAAAAGGTTCCTAATAGTTATCTTTAGAGAAATGTAATGATGATTCAATATTGAAACTCATTGCTCTTGGTGTCTTAGTGAAACTGAAGAGATGTTTTAAATGTTCTAAAATATTTACTGGGATATGTAGGAGATATGATTAGATAACTTCTTTAGTTATTTTAACTTACTTCTTAAGGAACAAATAGATGAAAGGTATTTGATTGTTTATTATTTTTTAGGGTTTATTCATTAAATCTATTCAAGTTGTTAAAGGTGGATCTTTGACGGTTTCTTTTGTATCTTCCTCTTGAGTTATTTCATTTTGAGTTCTTATTTGTTTAATTTCCTGATGAAATTTGTTTGGGAAACCATGCCGCTTTTTTTTACCCTAGGTTGTGAGTTCTTGGGTAGATGGTTTTGAGTCTTCTACAGGTGGGGAAAGAATATGTGGCTTTATAGCTTGTTTTCATGTTAGTTCTTTGTGAACTATTGTGTCTATGTTTGTTTGATTGTAGTGGGTATAGCTTTGCACTTGGAAATGGTTTTCTTTACTGTGAAGTGTTAGCATGAGATGGTGCATGCCTCACTTGTATTTACTTTTGGCCCTATTATTTTGTACAAGATGGCTTACCCCATTTGTGTTTATGGGTTTTCTTGCTACTAGGGAGGGTGGCTTCCTATGGGGGCAAAAATCCTATGTGGTATCCTAGGTAACTCGTGTGGAAGTTGAATAATCAAGTGATAATCTAATTATATAATTAGGGGGATGGGTAGTATAGACACACTAATAAAATATAATGGATGCCTCTCTCATGGTCCAATCACTCATTTAGGCTTTGGATGAGATGAGAAGGCCAAGAATGGAAAATAAATTACCTTGTCTTCATGAAAGGTGAGTTGATTCCACATGTGTAAGAATGGGGGTCGAGGATCGGTTGAGGTTGCCAGGGTAACCTATAAGGGAGGTCGATAACATATGAAGATCCACATTGGGTAACCCATATCGAGCAATGAGATGACACTTCACCCTCTAGCAACCTTGGATGTTTGTGGTTTTCCCCTTATTTCCTTTGTTCCTCTAGAAGCAAATGTTGTCTTGTGTTTATTGTTGCTCTTGTTTGTTGTGTCTTGTTGTCATTATTCACTTAACTATTTTGGTTCAAGAGGGTATTTCTTGTCAACTCCTAGCATGGGGGGTGGACCTTCAGATCCACAAGGTCAGGTGGAACGTGCTATGCACCCCCATTGGGTTCCCAGGCTATGTTTGTGATACAGAAGAAGATGCAGAGTTTCTAGAGTTTTACTTGGTTGAAGACTGTTCTACATTGTGTATCTTATTCTTCATTGATGTATTATTCTTGTACTTGATGTACTCTTCCCATTGATATGAGGGAAGTATTATGTAATGTGTTACTATATCCATGAGGTGTTGTATTTGTGGAAATATGCTTGACAATTGTAATATTGAAATATGAATTGAAATGTTATAAAATGATGTATGTATCCTTTGCATCTCTATTGATCATGGATGGTTGTATGTTAGCATATGTTATTTGTGAATAATATAGGATTCTATGGTTATCCTTGCCTTATCTTTAATTATGATATTGGTTGGGAATGTTTACGTGTAATGTAACCTTGTAAACCCATGGGACTAGTTAGGTTCTGTTATGTAATGTATGTTATGATTTTCTTATAAAATGTATGTACATATTCATCTTATGTAATGTTTCACTTTCAAAAAAAAACTGTGTGGTAATTTGTTAGATTAGTTGTCCCTTTACGGTTCACACAACAGGGTGTTACACTTTGTAGTCTCTAGTTTGGTCTTACACTTTTTCTTGCATAGCCTTCTTGGGTCCTTTAATGCTGGCTATCTTTTCATAATTCCCTTTGTACCCATCATCTTTCTCCCAAATCATTTTGCATTGTTGGGAAATGTGGTGTCTCCCCAATGTTTCAAGCATTGATATAATATTTCAAATTCCCACCTCCTAAGTATCTACCAAGTGTCATGGTGGTGTGCATTTATAATAGCTATAAGTATTTCACTCAAGCTCAACCACATGATTGGGTGGTTTAGTTAATCACTCCAATCTCATCTAGGAAGTATTTGTGCATAATGATTAGTGCTTTGGTGACATGTGGCATCCTCATACATCTCCATAAAATAGACTATCTTTGTCTCCTTTCTCCAATCACGTTCCTCCAAAGATTACCATGTGCTACATTTTTCCTGGCTAATAAGGTTGCCTCATCCTATTTTTCAGTACTTTTTTTTTATTAGTTGGGCTTCTTGGTGGGTCCTCTAAGTGGTAAATTACAAAAACACTATTGGTGGTGTGGTTATTATGTGAAAGTTCTTTTCTTCCTCTATTTTATGCCCTCACTACCCTGAACTTAAACATGTTGCGACATGACACTATTTTGAGAGCCCTTTCATACCATGAACTGCTTCATACTGCACAAAAACACCATGTGGTAGCATTTCCTTTGGTTTTTATTCTTTAAAAATTTCTAATTTATATGCAACCATTGGGTTTTTACACAAAAGGACTTATGGTAAATTCATTTAATAATGTTTATTAATTAGATGATATAAATTGCTTGTCAATTTTCAATATCTAGTTGCTCAGTTGGCAACACTTCGGCTCATGTCCTTTCTAATTGCAAAATGCTTAATGGACTTATTATTTATGACTAAGTGGTGATATAGTACTCTATTGGTAAATTGGCCTATGCTAAAGGATGAATAAGGCACTTTGTACAATCTTTCCAACATCCTTGCTAAAGGGAACATATGGAAAACTTTTGCCAGGAAGCTACATTGTACTTTTATGATGAGTTGTAATCTCTGCCAAATGGTTACTTTACACTTCTATAGTGAGTTGGCATACCTCAAAATGGTAATTAAGGGATTTAAAATTTCATGATTATTTCCTCTCATGGGAATTAAATAAGAAAATAAATTTCCCCCATCTTGAGCTTTTCCTATTTAAAATAGTAAGGTGATACCCTAGTCACTCTTCTTGCATCATAGTTGGTTGCAAATAGGTTGAGAATTGAGAGGGGAATATCCTCTCCACTCTTATTGTAACTTAGTTGGCTGAAATTAGTTTGAGAACTGGGAATGGACACTCCATTTTTTCTGACATGTTCAAAGCACTAGATGGGTTTCACTAGTGTTATTATAGACTAGTGGTTGAAGTTGATCATGAAACACCCCATAGGAAGAGATATAATTTTTTTAAAGATGATTCTTGGTGTGGATTTCACAAGGGAAGCAGAGCACTATAGGGTGAATTCATATATCATATCATAATTTGTGCCTTCCCTCCTTGACCTAGGAGAATTGAAAGAGTTGGTTGGGACTCTATTAGTAAAATTGTTCAAAAAACACAATCTAGGTGGGCTCAAGGCTACTCTAGAAGTAGGATTATTGGGCTTTGGTATTCCAAGGCCGTGGGATATCGAGCGCGTGCATGAGATGGGTGCTATGGTGGAATGACTTCCATTCCTCAAAAATTTCCACTCAATTTCTTTAGCTCATCATTAAGCATTAGCGAGTATGGGTAGCTACTTTCTAAAAAGGGTAAGTAATTTGGAGCCCATGTCAGATCTCCAATGGATTATGGAATTTTATTCCACCCCTCCTATGGTTTTATAATTTTTAGCCTACCCCCAATTTAAAATTTCCTCTCTTTATTTTTCTCACTCTCTTTGATTAAGAGGCTTACATTAAGTTTTGGTCACCTCTTGTCTACTCTTTTCATATTTAGGGAACTATGTTCTACTTTGGCCTCCCACCTACACATATAATCTATAAACCTTTTGTATAAGTGATGATGCTTAAATTATGTATTTTTTCACTTTTTATATTAATAATATTCATGCTTTTCCTTTATCTAAAAAAAGGTTATTTTTGAAATATTTTTTTAGATTTTTGGAGGAATATTCCTTTTTTCTTTTTATGGGATGGGTGTATGGTTTAGGATAGAGTCAAGAATATAAGTTTATTTTTTGTTACATTATATAATAAGTTGTAGTGCATGAAGTAGTATAAGCTTATGTTAATGATGGTTGATATTTATCTTTTAATATTTATATATGGATCTATTGATTTTTGGGTATGTAATTATCCTTCTAGTCTTACAACTAAATGGATTGTGAGGGCTATAGATGGGGATGCTCCATGGAAACATCTAGTGCATCATCATATTCAAATAGAAACAATTGGAGGTCCTTGGAAAATGGTTACTTGGAAGGATAAGTTTCTCCTTGCTCCCTATTTTAAGACTCGTGGTTTTGATCCTTTCAATTCCATTTGGAGAGTGTGGAGAACTACCTCAAAATTGTTGGGCTAGTATGATCATAGCTTGATTCATGGGATGAATTTTTCTTCATCCTCTATCCGGTGAAATGATGCAATCAAGGGAGGTCCTACAAACACACAAAACACAATTCCAACCTACAACCACAACTATCAGATCACAATCTCATCAAAAGCTCATCATTTCACCATAATCCACTCTTTCCCTTATAGCATTGGGAAACCACTCAATCGGGTTTCCTTTCAATTCAAAACCTGACCTATTTCAGGGACCCATTATAGTTCTCAATAACATATCAACTGTCATGCCTAGAAAAATAATTCGTTAGAAAACCCACCTTTTTTTTTGTATCCCATAAATACTAGCATTCCAATAATAATTTGAATAATTAACCCACAATCAATTTCCAATAACCAAGTTACCTTTGTTCTCTACCTAAGCACTAATAAGAATATCAATTAATTCTTGACCACTCCTTATCATCATTGTGATCGTAATTCTTCTGGTTCTAGGGTTACTTAATAATTGGATGACCCAATTCTTAATAATAAGAATAAACAAGTGTTTATCATAATATGGTGGTTTATAGACACAGATTGACCCTTCATCTAACCATTACTACGATTTATTTAATTACCTAATAATAAAACAATATTATTTGATAACCAAGAAATTGATGGTGATTGGCATATTAAATCTGTAATTCCCACAATATACACTAGGGGAAAAATTATACTAGTAAAACCTTCTTTTTTTTCTTTTTAAGACACTGCTCTTGCTAAGAGATTTTATATGTTTCACATGTTAACTAACTACACGCATAAGGTATGCTCGAGCAATGCCATCAACGACATGTTACCCAGGGGTGAGGATGGGTATTTAAACAAGTGGGTGTGAATGGAGACCATCACACTCATCTCAAGCGGTGAGGTCAAAGTAAGATATTTGGGTATGTGAAGATACCATGGCTAATAGTCCCACAAATATACTACCTTAGTTAAATGAAAAACCAAGGATTGATTGATGTAACAATTATAATGCTTGTTCATCCTACCCTTTTTAAGCTACCTTGATTATGTTGATGAAACCCACAATAACTCCTAACCTCCCAATTCAAATAAAAAAAAATGTACAAATGTTTATAATTTACTTAGCTATTAAATTTTCATATTTATTTATTATTAATTTAATCATTTACTTGTTCTTTAACAATATGCATTCTTTCTTTGACTAAGAATTATTTTCCTTTATAAATAAGAAATAAAAAAAATTAAAACCATAAGATTATTTTCCTTTAAAAAAAAGGAAAGGAGGGAAATAAATGAAAAGAAACTATATATTTTTAAGGAATACCTAGTACCGCGTGGTCTTATTCCTTACATTTATTCCTATTTAAATCAATAGAATAATTCTATTTTTAAAAGACTATGGGAATATATTCCCCTCCTTTTATTTCAGGAGTCTTATAACATAGAAATTTATATGATGGCTTTTAATTGCAAAAGTGTCTTCTCACGAGGTGGGCATGGAGCAAATGTGATTTTTTTTCCAATGCCATGCACATGATACAAGGCTCATAATGGATTGACTTTTTTATTTGCTATTTTTTTTTTCTTTCATTCTTTCATCCTTATTCGTCTAGTCATAGTCTTAAATTCGTATGGTACCATTACTTATTTCATTGGCATAAACGTCATTTGATGGCTCTATTATTAAATGCTCTAAGTCAGGGGATTAGTTTTAAGGCTGGCGTAACATTCATTATAATCTTCAATTCTAATATTTTCCCCATTGACAAGTATAACAATGACAGGATAACCTTGAAAGGACTGCAGTGTTATCTAACATTTCCATTGCTCCTAAATAATGAAGGCAAGGATATGTTTGATATTTAATAGCAACTGCATCTTCTAGTAATAATGTCTCTTAATATTAAGATTCATTCTTTGGTTATTCATATTTGTATTTCTTTTAATGCGAGTACCTTGCATTAAGTATGCTTGACTGCCATGCCAAATCTCCTATAGACTACTAAGCTCAGGTAGTAGTGTGTCGCTTACCCCCAACAACTCACCTCCCAACTCATTTAATGGCATTAAAGGCCCGGGCAGTGCTTGTTTTCTAGGACGTTGCATAGCATATTTAGCCAAATAAGGGGGATGTATCTATTGATTGTCTAGTTTCTACGGCCATAACATTTATCGTAGCTTCCTAAGGAACTTCAACGAGCCTACAGAGCGAATCATAATTAAGCCAAATACATGTGTAAGTACAGATTTTACCTCGAACACTTTACTCCTACCCAAGAAAGTAACATGGCACAACTATTATGGTGGTCCGATTGGGTACTAATTTGTAGAGGTTTGGCAATGCCTAGCTGAAGACAGAAGTGGTCAAAAATTCAGTTGTTGTTTGAGAAGTGGTTTTCTTTCTTTCTTTTTTTAATAAACCTGTATTTGTCAAGCGCCCTCTGTTAGTTGTGTTAGTCAAGTGGGATGTTCCATGCTGGTGTAGCCATGGAGTATATGCACAGAGCATGAGTCGATATCTAGTGTTTGTTAACTGCATACAGTATAAGGATCTATCATGTCATTACAACTACATCTTTAGGCCTCTGATTAATCTCCATTTCTAGGTTAAATGTTTACAAATATTTTGAGATCTGAAATCTAACATATTTGCAGTAGTGACTATGTTTATTGTTTCATGCTATTGTTTGGACACTGATTATGTGGGATTCATTGTATTCTGCCTCCAAAAGTGGAAATGTCAGCGTATTTGGTGAGATTTTCAAGCATGTAGTTGCAACTATGTTCTCTGGGAAATAATGCATAAACAAAAATGTTGGGTTTTTATTTTTTTGGCTAATAATGTGTACATAATCTCTCTGGGTTGGTTTTTAGGTTATCCTAACTGGAATGATCTTTGGTTTCCAGAATACCTTAACAGTTATGCATTTTGGCACAAATATATTATTAGTAAATTTGTGCAAAATCCAGTGCACTATTTTGAAACACACAATCAACTTATATCCAACTTTTGTGCTATCTTATCAACTGGTTAGCAGCCATCCCATTGTGATTGATCAAGAAAGTAACTAAATTATTTAACCTTTTATTTGCAATCTGGGTGAATAACAGTTAGGAGAGGAGTTGCTAGTGGTCATCTTGGCTCGAACCTTACCCGGTTGCCCCTACATTTTCTATATATATATATATATATATATATATATATATATATATATATATATATATATATATATATATATATATATATATATATATATATATACATATATATATATATATATACATATATATATATATATATATACATATATATATATATATATATATATATATATATATATATATATATATATATTTCTCTTTAGTTTAGAACAGGTCCAAAATTTGTTTTCTACTATCTTTATTTTATTTTATTGTAGACATTTGAGTGTAAGTGATAAGACTAAAACCAGATGCTTACACAACTTATAATTAACATATACTTTTAAGTTATTTCAGCATTATTCAAATTATGAATAGCTGCATAGAAATTAAGGGAAGTCAAGTATTTCTTTTAAGTTCGCACAATTCTATTTATCCATTAGCTCTTACCTTTGATATCTAAAATGACCTACACAGATATGCGCTGCTCATATTTTCTCAAATTTTGAAGAATTACAATTCAAATTCATTGCTAAACTTTTAAAAATACCCTTTACCACAACAAAATAGATTATATCGTAAATGCAGTGAAATAATCATTTCATTACCCTATTATATTTACCTCTCTCCCTCTTATATGCATATTTTCATCATGAAAATTGAAACAAAACACATTCCGATACTATTACAAGTATACATCATACAACCCTTCAGTTGTATAAGAAATTTATAATAATTTCCTAATGGATCTTGAAGAAGGAATTTTGCTTCAACTGATAAGGTGTACGTACGGTTCTCTTATGGCAACCAAATTAAAGGATTTTGACACTACATTCAGTAGTTAGAAAAACAAATGACAAACAATTCACAAAGAATAAGTCTTGCTCTTTCTCCAATTTCTTTCATGTTACAACATTCACTAGCTTACATATTATAGCTAATTTTAAGAGATACAATGAATGCCATACAATTGATTCAGTCTTGCTCTCCACCCTACCGTAATGGTGTCATGGAGCCACATGGGCTCTAGCCATACCGCCGAGCAAGGATTTCTTTTAGCTCCATAATGATAGATGGAGTCTTTTCTTGTTTTATAACAGAATAAAACTAACATAGCACAAATTTCAAGCATCTGAGTTCTTTACTATCTATTTCAACCATGATCCATACACAATCTCACTTTCTTAGAATCAATAAACAAGGGTACTTGAAAATAGGGATAACTTATCTGTTTTCTTTTAAGTGAAGGATTTGGACTCTTTTATCCATCTTTCCTCTCCAAACCAACTAGCTTGAGCACCATCCTCTAAGAAGCATACCTCCTCTCCTCTCATATCTTCTCTCCAACCTCAAGAAGAATTCTCCAAAGGAGAAGTGGGTAACCCCCACTCATCCTTCCACTCCCAATATATAGAAGTTTCACAAGTTGCAAGTCTTGGATGGGAATGTGTGGAGTGTACCTCTCCCCATCAATGAAGGTCATATCCCCATTAATGAGAACATGCATTTGGACAACTACACAATCTTTCCACCCCATCCTCTACTCAAAATTCGTCACTCCCCATTATGAGAGCTTATCAGGGGTCAAATGATGTTGTAAGGGCAATATTGTATGCCTACTTGACCCCTACCACTATGGTATAGACCCTAGGGGGTTTATTTTTGCACCCTAACCCAAAACTTTGACCAACAACTCACATTAAAAACCAACTCAAGGTTTCATCCGAGTTTCAAACTTAACTAGGAGTTTCCAAAACCTAATCCCCACTTACACCTCACATGAAACCCAACTAAATGCCCACACAACCTTAGCCCTCCAATACATTAACTCTACTTGCTTCTAGGTCTAAGATGGAGTTAAATTTATATCCTCAATAAGAAGTCTTTTGATTTGCACTTGATGGTTCTCCCTTCTCATGCCATCACCATAATTACCTTCATGCACATTACCAATATGATCATAAGTAACAATTATTTATCACATTATTCTACTAGTTGAATATTCTAAATGTAAAAATAATCCATTTAAATTTCAATTTGTATTCCACAATATACAAGTACATTCCACCTTCATGGTAGGGACCATAAAACATAATGTGAAAATGAAATGCAAGGATATTTCCCATAGATCACCTTATTTATCATCCACCATATGTATAATTATTACTTCAAGAAAAAACATATAAAAAATTAGGGTGACATTAAGTACATACAAGGTGGGGTCTTACATCCCCCTCCCCTTAGCTTAGACTTCCTCCTGGAAGTCGTTAAGGTCAGGAAAGTGATCTCAATATAGTAATGCACATAAATCTATTAAAATATGAATTATTGTACCTTTTTTATGAAGAAATCAAAGCATTCAACTATTAAGCACACATTAAATAAACCCTCTTCATGAATCAAACATCTAAATGCTCATAACAAAATCTTCCCTCCATATAACCTTTACCCAATATAGTCACAATATAACAAATGTTAGTAGTCATCAATGTAATTAAAATTCTAGATATCAACATATATCCAACTCATTAGCATCCTTGGATACCCTTCAAAGTTCTCTTTTTCATCACAAACATCACTCATGATGTTAGAGGATATTTTTGTGCTAATATCAATTCATATCTCAAGAATGGTAGTTTGAATTTTATCTATCATTTTCTTTCTCACATAAGAGTCAAGTACTTTCACATGTCATTTATTTACAAATTTACCCATACATCACAAGGCTCAATGGGGTTTACAAGGATGGAGATTCTTGGATACCATAGCCATTAGGAAAGATGGTCTCAAGGCCCTTCTCTAGGGGCTCTACCATACATCTCCTAGGTACCTTCCCTTGTTTATGTAAGGGGGTTAGCCTCCAAGAGGAAGGTACAAAAAGAATAATCATAGAATTAGGGGAAGAATGGATTAATGACCGTCCCATACTGGTCCCATTTGCAACCCCTTTCAAATAACTCATAACTCCCCAGCGCATCTACTCCTCTATACAACCTACCAGGGAACCCCCTGGGATATGGCAGTTTTACAAATTTCACATTACACCACACTTGCCAACAGTTAGAAAACCATAAGAAGCCTCAAACCGAGCAACGTAAAATCATAAACCAACATTTCAATAAACAAAAAAAATAATAAATTCAAGAGGAAATCGAATAAAGATCAATTACAGTTGCATTCCAACATTCCAATCTAAACTCAAAAACAAAAATTAAATAAGTCCTTGAGGAAATGGACTATGAAAAATTTCAAATGGCTAAATAGCCCCCAATAGAAGAAATGTAAATTTTAACACTGTTGGCATAAAATAAACCATCAATAAAGAAATTACCAATAATTCATATCTCAACAATAAAAAATTTACATTACGAGCACCATGTGACTTTGTTAAAGCCACCTAAGGGTAGGAGGGGAATGGTGGTTCTCTAACCACATAATTATAATAGCATGCAATAATTGGTGGTCCCTGACCACATAAATATAATAGTGCGCAATATCATGGTGGACTCTTCCACATAGTATCAATGCCCTGCATTGCTGAAGTATCCAAAGTATGTAATCAATATGGTCCAAGTAATTCCATCCTTTTCCCATGGGTTATAAACATCAAGGAGTGGGTTTGCACTATGAACCAACAAGTGTGGTTCTCATATGTGGGGGAGTAGGTTAGGAACACGTCCAAGGGGAAACTATGGAGTTCTCGCTTGGGGTTCTCTTGCCTCTCAACCCCTAATTACACTAGCAGGCATCTCAATCCCATAGGGGAGCCATACGCTAGGGGCACACATTTAACATACGAACAAGACTTACACAAAGAATTGCTTCAAATTTCACTTAGTAGACACACATCTATACATATCATGTTTACATTATTTCAAAGTTAATTGACTTACACAATGGATCATCATGAAGGGTACACATAAGGGGTCATACTTGACATCCCTCACCCTTATCCCAAGTTGGATACCCTATATCTCATACTTGAGCACAACACATTTACTGGATTTTTTTTACTTCACTTGCCATAACACAATGCACTTTACAGAATTCACCATATTACATAACAAGGGCAATGCTCTTAAACATATTCTATACTTCTCATCTAAATTTTGGAAACATCTACTAAATTTTCATAAGTACAAGGAAACACTAGAAGATGTGCAACTATAGCTTAACAATACATAGTTCACCATACTTCTCATCTTACTTAGTGTTTAACATCACATTTAATATCAAGATTGGTTTTCTATATCTTTCCATACCATTCTTCATGTTTTATTCCACTATGTTTGTTATGTTCCCAATATATTAATGCATGTAATTCCAATATATTTTCCACCACATATGACAAAATATTTCCTACTTAATAAGGGAGATAGATAACCATTTCCATTGAACATCACAATATGAGAAAAGAAAACACGCTCAATGCATGAAACATATGACAATCATGGAATAGTAATTCTCACAACTTACTAATATCTTTTTACCAATCTTGTATTTCATTATTTAAGGTTGAACCACTTAGTCACATGTTACAATCATCATTTTTACCAACAACGTTCTATCTATCCTCAATAAGCAAATATTGTTAGAAGTTTTCACTACCTTGATATTTTCTCCATTGTATTCATGTGTATATGTTTTTCCCTAAATAGGTACTAACCAACACACCACGTGAGTTGACTTTATTTGTTTATTTTTGTCTGTTCTAATCTCCCAACCACCTAATTCCTCGTGAATCATACATAGTTTGTTACTCAATTTATGGATTCCTTAGTTTTACATGTATACAACCTTCAACCTCAACAACTAATTGAAAGCATTATTACTTCCTTTAGGACATGTATCCTTTCTTATTTTGACACTAAAAATCCTTTAGTTTTTAGCTTATTTATAAGAAGAGTAGTAATAGCATGTCCTAGATAATGTTTTAATCTTCAAATTCTCACTTTAGCAAGGTCCCTTCACCAACATTTTATGTTCAATTATAAGGGAATAACTTAATACCACGTTTATGGAACCTCACATATATGTCTTAATTGAATCTTTCTATGTATTCACCTTTGGCTTGAACCTTAGTGATCACTTTGTTTTGTTTGCTATTTTATCTTTTAACAACAAACAAAAGGGTTGGTTGTTGTTAAAACTCTATTAAGTTTACGAGGTTGTCATTTTCTTTGCATAAGTGATTAAATGAATTTAAAGTCTCACCCTTCAATTCCAAGTAAAATCTAGTTTTACCCCCTTTAAAAGTAGGATTTACTATACAATGTAGGGTTTTAATCATTAGTTGATGTTATTAATCATGCAATCTTATCTACCAACCATAAGTTGACTCACCTTAGAACTTTAAGCATTCAATAGCAAGACTCTTTCTTATGTTGAATCATAATCTAAATAAGTTTTAGGAGACTTATGTGTTAATGATGTCTGAAATACAAGTGCAAGATCAATCCTAACACTTCCTTATAGAACCAAGGATAATGTACTTCAAAGTTACATCCTCAATTACTTCTTTATCCATTCTCTAATTAATACAAGAGGTATTTCAAATGCATACATGATAAGAGTTATGATTTTTCTAGCGTGGTACACTTGTTGAACACATAGCTTATTCGTAGGTGAAAGTTATGACAAGCTTACTCTAACAACTAGGGTTTGCAACATGCTAGGAATATTTATGAGGAGAAAAAATTCTTCATTTTAAGATTACTCGAGGGGATTTTAGAAAGTTCTTAGTACCACCTTCTTAGGTTGAGTTAATTTTTCTTAATCAAATTGCCTCCAATTTCGACACTAGCCCCATCATTTTCGATTAAACTTAGCCATGATTTTCAATTTAAACCTTACCTAAGGCCCACTATGAGGAAACAATAAATAGTCTCTAAACACTCCCTTACATTTTCTAAGCTTGACCAAAATGATTTCTTTTCTAAATTTGGACTATACAATAATTTATTTTATTATTCAAGGGTATACTTTACTATCCACATTAATTCAAATAATTCAACTTCTCTATCAACATCATTAATGTCCTTTTGGTGGATGAATTTAGGTTCCTTTAATCGTAGATATTGAAGTGTATCATATTATTTCACTAACTCATGAAAATCCCTAGCAACCATATTTAACACAATATCTACCTTTTAAAAGTTTATGAGAGGGGCATCAACAATGATAGGTTCAATAACACTTATTAAATGGACTAAGATACTTTCTAATATGCACATCACTTTATATAACCATAATATTCTTGGAGGTTTCACCTTTGTTGGTTTGAGTTTCTTTCCAGTTACTTCTCATTAATTAAATACCTAGAATGGTTAGAGTTTGGTTCACATGTCTTTATAAATTTTAATAAAGATGGTTAATTTCAATTAGATTCCAATGTTTTCACACATGATAGACCCACAAAATTTATTAGGTTGGGGATATTTGGAAACTTAGTTGTTGTAATGAGATTCCTTTGGTGACCATGTACACATTACGTAGGACCCATCTTAATTCCAGAGTACCTAGTATTGCAACCTGGGCTCTGATACCAAGTGTCATGCCTAGAAAAATAATTCGTTAGAAAACCCACCTTTTTTTTTGTATCCCATAAATACTAACATTCCAATAATAATTTGAATAATTAACCCACAATAAATTTCTAATAACCAAGTTACCTTTGTTCTCTACCTAAGCACTAACAAGAATATCAATTAATTCTTGACCACTCCTTATCATCATTGTGATCGTAATTCTTCTGGTTCTAGGGTTACTTAATAATTGGATGACCCAATTCTTAATAATAAGAATAAACAAGCGTTTATCATAATATGGTGGTTTATAGACACAGATTGACCCTTCATCTAACCATTACTACGATTTATTTAATTACCTAATAATAAAACAATATTATTTGATAACCAAGAAATTGATGGTGATTGGCATATTAAATATGTAATTCCCACAATATACACTAGGGGAAAAATGATACTAGCAAAACCTTTTTTTTTCTTTTTAAGACACTGCTCTTGCTAAGAGATTTTATATGTTTCACATGTTAACTAACTACACGCATAAGGTATGCTCGAGCAATGCCATCAACGACATGTTACCCGGGGGTGAGGATGGGTATTTAAACAAGTGGGTGTGAATGGAGACCATCACACTCATCTCAAGCGGTGAGGTCAAAGTAAGATATTTGGGTATGTGAAGATACCATGGCTAATAGTCCCACAAATATACTACCTTAGTTAAATGAAAAACCAAGGATTGATTGATGTAACAATTATAATGCTTGTTCATCCTACCCTTTTTAAGCTACCTTGATTATGTTGATGAAACCCACAATAACTCCTAACCTCCCAATTCAAATAAAAAAAAATGTACAAATGTTTATAATTTACTTAGCTATTAAATTTTCATATTTATTTATTATTAATTTAATCATTTACTTGTTCTTTAACAATATGCATTCTTTCTTTGACTAAGAATTATTTTCCTTTATAAATAAGAAATAAAAAAAAATTAAAACCATAAGATTATTTTCCTTTAAAAAAAAGGAAAGGAGGGAAATAAATGAAAAGAAACTATATATTTTTAAGGAATACCTAGTACCGCGTGGTCTTATTCCTTATATTTATTCCTATTTAAATCAATAGAATAATTCTATTTTTAAAAGACTATGGGAATATATTCCCCTCCTTTTATTTCAGGAGTCTTATAACTTAGAAATTTATATGATGGCTTTTAATTGCAAAAGTGTCTTCTCACGAGGTGGGCATGGAGCAAATGTGATTTTTTTTCCAATGCCATGCACATGATACGAGGCTCACAATGGATTGAGTTTTTTATTTGCTGTTTTTTTTTTTTCTTTCGTTCTTTCATCCTTATTTGTCTGGTCATAGTCTTAAATTTGTATGGTACCATTACTTATTTCATTGGCATAAACGTCATTTGATGGCTCTATTATTAAATGCTCTGAGTCAGGGGATTAATTTTAAGGCTGGCGTAACATTCATTATAATCTTCAATGCTAAGATTTTCCCCATTGACAAGTATAACAGTGACAAGATAACTTTGAAAGGACTGCAGTGTTATCTAACATTTTCATTGCTCCTAAATAATGAAGGCAAGGATATGTTTGATATTCAATAGCAACTGCATCTTCTAGTAATAATGTCTCTTAATATTAAGATTCATTCTTTGGTTATTCATATTTGTATTTCTTTCAATGCGAGTACCTTGCATTAAGTATGCTTGACTGCCATGCCAAATCTCCTATAGACTACTAAGCTCAGGTAGTAGTGTGTCGCTTACCCCCAACAACTCACCTCCCAACTCATTTAATGGCATTAAAGGCCCGGGTAGTGCTTGTTTTCTAGGACGTTGCATAGCGTATTTAGCCAAATAAGGGGGATGTATCTATTGATTGTCTGGTTTCTACGGCCATAACATTTATCGTAGCTTCCTAAGGAACTTCAACGAGCCTACAGAGCAAATCATAATTAAGCCAAATACATGTGTAAGTACAGATTTTTACCTCCAACACTTTACTCCTACCCAAGAAAGTAACATGGCACAACTATTATGGCGGTCCGATTGGGTACTAATTTGTAGAGGTTTGGCAATGCCTAGTTGAAGACAAAAGTGGTGAAAAATTCAGTTGTTGTTTGAGAAGTGGTTTTCTTTCTTTCTTTTTTTAACAAACCTCTATTTGTCAAGCGCCCTCTATTAGTTGTGTTAGTCAAGTGGGACGTTCCATGCTGGTGTAGCCATGGAGTATATGCACAGAGCATGAGTCGATATCTAGTGTTTGTTAACTGCATACAATATAAGGATCTATCATGTCATTACAACTACATCTTTAGGCCTTTGATTAATCTCCATTTCTAGGTTATATGTTTACAAATATTTTTAGATCTAAAATGTAACATATTTGCACTAGTGACTATTTTTATTGTTTCATGCTATTGTTTCGACACTGATTATCTGGGATTCATTGTATTCTGCCTCCAAAAGTGGAAATGTCAGCATATTAGGTGAGATTTTCAAGCATGTAGTTGCAACTATGTTCTCCGGGAAATAATGCATAAACAACAATGTTGGGTTTTTATTTTTTTGGCTAATAATGTGTACATAATCTCTCTGGGTGTTGGTTTTCAGGTTATCCTAACTGGAATGATCTTTGGTTTCCAAAATACCTTAACAGTTATGCATTTTGGCACAAATATATTATTAGTAAATTTGTGCAAAATCCAGTGCACTATTTTGAAACACACAATCAACTTATATCCAACTTTTGTGCTATCTTATCAACTAGTTAGCAGCCATCCCATTCTGATTGATCAAGAAAGTAACTAAATTCTTTCACCTTTTATTTGCAATCTGGGTGAATAACAGTTAGGAGAGGAGTTACTAGTTGTCATCTTAGCTCGAACCTTACCCGGTTGCCCCTACATTTTCTATATATATATATATATATATATATATATATATATATATATATATATATATATATATATATATATATATATATATATTTCTCTTTACTTTAGACCAGGTCCTAAATTTGTTTTCTACTATCTTTATTTTATTTTATTGTAGACATTTGAGTTTATGTGATAAAACTAAAACCAGATGCTTACACAGCTTATAATTCACATATACTTTTAAGTTATTTCAGCATTGATATCTAAAATGACGTACATAGATATGCGATGCTCATATTTTCTCAAATTTTGAAGAATTACAATTCAAATTCATTGCTAAACTTTTAAAAATACCCTTTACCATAGAAAAATAGATTATATCGTAAATGCAGTGAAATAATCATTTCATTACCCTATTATATTGACCTCTCTCCCTCTTATATGCATCTTTCCATCATGAAAATTGAAAGAAAACACATTCCCATACTATTACAAGTATACATCATACAACCCTTCAGTTGTATAAGAAATTTATAATAATTTCCTAATGGATCTTGAAGAAGGAATTTTGCTTCAACTGATAAGGTGTACGTACGGTTCTCTTATGGCAACCAAATTAAAGGCTTTTGACACTACATTCAGTAGTTAGAAAAACAAACGACAAACAATTCACAAAGAATAAGTCTTGCTCTTTCTCCAATTTCTTTCATGTTACAACATTCACTAGCTTACATATTATAGCTAATTTTAAGAGATACAATGAATGCCATACAATTGATTCAGTCTTGCTCTCCACCCTACCGTAATGGCGTCATGGAGCCACATGGGCTCTAGCCATACCCCCGAGCAAGGATTTCTTTTAGCTCCATAATGATAGATGGAGTCTTTTCTTGTTTTATAACATGATAAAACTAAAATAGCACAAATTTCAAGCATCTGAGTTCTTTACAATCTCACTTTCTTAGAATCAATAAACAAGGGTACTTGAAAATAGGGATAACTTATCTGTTTTCTTTTAAGTGAAGGATTTGGACTCTTTTATCCATATTTCCTCTCCAAACCAACTAGCTTGAGCACCATCCTCTAAGAAGCATACCTCCTCTCCTCTCATATCTTCTCTCCAACCTCAAGAAGAATTCTCCAAAGGAGAAGTGGGTAACCCCCACTCGTCCTTCCACTCCCAATATATAGAAATTTCACAAGTTGCAAGTCTTGGATGGGAATGTGTGGAGTGTACCTCTCCCCATCAATGAAGGTCATATCCCCATTAATGAGAACATGCATTTGGAAAATTACACAATCTTTCCACCCCATCCTCTACTCAAAATTCGTCACTTGCCATTATGAGAGCTTATCAGGGGTCAAATCATGTTGTAGGGGCACTATTGTATGCCTAGTTGACCCCTACCACTATGGTATAGACCCTAGGGGGTTTATTTTTGCACCCTAACCCAAAAATTTGACCAACAACTCACATTAAAAACCAACTCAAGGGTAAGTGCACCAAGATGGTTGCACTTTTGTGGCCAACACAAGAAAAAAACAAGCCATAATGCGTTCGCGTTATAACGCGTTCGCGTTATTTCTTTTTAAAAGCAAAAAAAAAGCGAACCCAAATATAAGTGCAATAAATAATGCGTTCTCGTTATAACGCGAGCGCTTTATTTAATCCTAAACAGACATATCTCTACTAGTTAATAACGCGCTCGTGTTATGATAAATTTGGATTTTTTAAGCTTTAAATGGTACATTTATAGGGTAGAGGATTAAGGGTACTAGGGAGAGAGCTAGAGGGATT
>VDFB02049217.1:151389962-151691508 GCA_007258455.2 Sequoia sempervirens
TGAGTCCTCTACTTATATCTAAAATATTATAAAAAAATATTATCATTTTATTATGGTTAGGGTGGTCAGACAGACACCTACTTCTTATTTTTTCCCTGAAATTTATGTACTACTGCATTGAAATTTCAAATTTTTGCCAAATATATTGTTATTTTTTAAACAAACGTAGTAGTTTAGAAACTACATTCAATTTTCTACAAATTCTATTCTTACATATTTTTGAAATAATATATATAACTTTAAGTTTTTACGTCAAGTTGCCTAACTCTAATTTTTCTGAACTTTTTGCCACTTAAGGGCCTATTTTTTCCATGATGATCTTGCACATACCCGTGCATTGGGACTGATTCGCACAAGGTGGTGAATGAGTCCCAATAGGGATTTTTCTCAAAATTTTTAGAAATTGTCAATTGATTTTTATGCTTTTTATGTTGTATTATCTATAAACTAGGTGGATGTACAATTTTTAGATGTTTTTCAATGATTTGAGATGAAAAAATGCAAGTTATATGAGCTTTCACTAATGAAAAATTAGAAAACCTAGAATACCAATTAACTAATGCAATTCCTAATGCAATGTTAATGCAAGCAAGATCTAGGATGATGATGCACTCCAAATCAGAATTATGTTGTTTTATATATGTAGGTTCACCAAAATGAAATGATGAATTTTATATGCAGTCACTAGGTTTTAGGACCTTGGGAAACAAAACTCAAACACTCTCATTCAAGAACAAACCCTTGAGATCTCAATGCAAAGGAGAAAGAGATCCTGGAAAGGGGTTGTTCTAGGGGTTATTTAATGACTGATAAGGGGTTTCCAAGAAGTAAGAACTTGGAAAGACAAATGCAATGTAAGTTGAAATGTAGAATGAAATGAAAAACCCTAATTCAATGCAAAGCTAAACTAAATTACCTAGAAATGTAAATGAATATATGCACCTAGAAATCTGTAGATGATTGAATGGAGGTCTAAAACACTAGAAAATCTACTTTTAATACTGAGTGGGACTCATTTGCCAAGATGGATGAACTAGGTCAAAATATAGAAAATTGTGTGAGAACAAGAATCTGCCAAATTGATATCCAAATCTATAAAAACCTAATTTTCAACTAAAACTAGGACTCATTCTCCAAAAGTAGTGAATCAGTCTAGTTAGGGTTTTCTAAAACTTCGGTATCTTAATCTGCTCTTCTTAGCTTGATCTATTGTTCCTAATTGATTTTTAGATGTGAAACCCTGATTTGCAACCTGTAAGTTTTCTCCAATGGTCTCCAAGGCTTGATGATAGCTTTGACAACTTTATGCAATTTGACAACTTTCTCCAATCTTGCTCCTCAATGTTGCTTCAATCTAAACCTACAAATCACACACTAAAGAGAGGGTAATATGTTTTTGGGTTAGTGGATACGGGTTTTCCTTGGTCAAACCCCATTTTGGTAATTAAAATTTGAAGTAGAATGAAATATAAATGGAGAATGATGAATGAAAAAAATACGATGCAACCCACAAAACACTAGCAATGAAGTGCTACAAACATTTATGAGATGACTCCAATGGAAGTAGATCTTGAGTCTTTCTTGAACATGATAGATCTTGAATTGAATGCTAGCTTGAATAATGAAACCCTACATCATGATTGTTAGCTCCAAAATGTAGATGATGCATGAAATCTTTGACATGATGCTTGATGCTTGAAAAATTCTCTAAAATGCTTGATAATATTCCGTTGAATGCTCTTGAAGACAATTGAATGTTCTTTTTAACTCAATTTTCTATTAGGAATGCTCATTCAACTTGCCTAGAGGTGATCTCATGAATGCTTAGGTGAAAATGTGTGAAAGATCCGTGTATTTATAACAAAACACTACAAGCCGACATCAAATCTAGGAGGATAAAATCTTGCCATAATTTTAATTAATTTTAATTTTGGGCCACATGATACTCATTCACCCAAGATGGTGAATGAGTCTCATTAGGCATAATGTATGGGAGAAAATTTAAAAATTCTTTGAAAGGTGTGAAACTAGGTTTCAGACCAAAAAATATAGGTGGGACTTGTAGTACCCCTCCATTTATGCTTATGTTTTTGTTTGCATGTTTTCACACTGTTAGACTTTGATACATTGGTTTGGATATTTTGATCGCTGATTTTGAGCGACAGTGGATTCACTTTGTGATATGATGATACATTGTATGGTGATATTTGATTTTTGACATGATTTGATATAGCGTAGATGTTTCCTTCAGATGTTTTTGCTGTATAGATGTTATGATGGACTAATTGTTATTTAATTTGTTAGTCTGATGTGACGTGTATTGGTGTGGAGAACAGAGTTGCATCACTCGCTTGTGAGTGCCTTGTGATGTCCATGATTTTCTCCACACGGTGTGTTTGTACAATGGATTATATATATATATATATATGCATGTTATTTGCTTGGTTGCAAGATTGCAGGTACATGACACCGACTCCACCTGGTTACTCAGGTTTGAGCGTGTCAAGACTCAACGGATATGTTGATTGGGAGGTAGTAGCATAGTTCATCCTAGTCTAGTCTTTAACCCAGTCACAATACATCGTCAGTTTAGTTTGGAGTCTTTGGTTGTCTTGTTTTTTCCTATTTGGATTAATTGCTTGAAAGGGGAATTTTGTCAATTTTAATGATAGTTATTATTCTTTAATTTGCTGTTATTTAAATTAATTTTTAAATGTTAAAGAAATAAGTTTTACATGTTATTTAATTAATTAATTAGTTTGTTTGGTTAAATAATTTGATCATAGAGATTAAATTCATTTAATTAAATAAATTAATTGATTAAATTAAAATTGTTTTAAATGTGTGTGAATATATTTAATTTTAAATTAATTGCTATTTGGGAAATCATATTTTTAATTGTTAAATAAATTTGCATTTTGAAAATTGTAAATGTTAAATAAATTAAAGGCATGCAAATCTTGAAAGGAAAGATTGCCGGGAAGTTGTTGGAAGATATTTGTTTCTTCTCGACATGTGTTCCAGTTGGAATTTATTGCTTTTGGTTGAGGAAATTCTCAGATGATATCTGGGATTTGGGAAATACAGAGGGTTATCTTTTTCTTCACGGGAATTGAAAGAATAGTTGGCTATTGAAATTATTTTTAAGAAATTATGATTTCCTCTGTATGTTGTATATTTCTGGAAGATCCCTTTGGTTGGAAGATCTTTGTGGTTGGTTTTAGCTTCCTTTGGATTTGGGTTTTCTAGAGAAGCTTTTGAGGATTGCACGCAATAGGCAACAAAGGATTTCTTCTACAGGTAGTTTTCAAGCTATAGGGAAATACATACTTTTCTTTGTAATTAAATTGTTTTATTTAGAAAAGATTTCCTGAGTAAATGTTTGTTTTAAGAAAGTTGTATTTCTTCTCAGAGAATTTAGAAAATAATTTTGTACAAAAAATAAAATAAAATGATTTCCTCTCTATGAAAATTGTGAAAACAAAGAATTATAGAGAAATCAAAGAGCAAAAACAGAGATTTATTTTAATAGTAGAAATCTACAAAAGAAAATTGATAAAATCTTAGAAGGGTTTAATGTTAAAATCCTCTGTTAAAAATTAGTGATCAATTTGGGGATTTGTAATGAAAACCTCAGTTAATGTATTTATTATTTTGGGAATAAATTGTTCGGATTTGAAGTGTTTTTTCCAATTACCTATTGAAAACTTTGTTGAAAATAATTGCATAGTAACTGTAATTTTATTGTTATTTGTCAATTATATATATATATTTATATATGTATATGTATTGGAATTATATATACATATACATATACAAATGTATATATATTAATGATTGTGTATATTGATAATTCGCAGTATTGAGCGAACTTGGAAATCGCCGTACGCAATTTTAATATTTCCGTTGATTATAATTTATAAAAATTTGTGTATGTTTTAATAGTTGAAAATATATTAAATTTTCTGTGTGAGCTAGCGCCCATGGCGGGGCTACCCGCAGGGGCACGGCGGTGAGGGCTGAGCCCAACGCCGCCCTCGCAGGCAGCGCTCAGCTCAGCCGCCACGACTGAGCCTATGGGGCGGGCTGCAAAGGCAACCCTACCCATAGTGCGCGGGGCTTAGCCCTAACCTTCCAACTTTTAAAAAATTATATATATTTTTTCATGCGGAAATCTAATTCAAAATTTTAATTTGTTTTTTTTTTATTAGCACTAGAAGATATGTATTTTATATTTATTTTATATATATATGATATGTATAATGTATATTAACAATATAATATATATTATATATAAAATATATATATAATATTTATAATTATATATATATTTATTTAATGCTTAGAAAATTTGGAAAAATAATTGTGGCATAAATGAAATATTAATAATTAGTTTATTATGATAAATTATTATTTTTAAATTAAATTAATATTCTTGAGGTTATAAAGATCACGTTTTAATGTGTGATTATGTTATTGAGCAAAGTATAGATTTCATTTTTGTATTAAATGGAAGATAAATTAAACTCTAAAAGATTAATTTTGTACATTATATTTTGATTGACTGGATTTAGTATATCCTAATGTAGATTCTTATTTTTTAATTTGCTTTAAATTCTATTTCTTTATTGGGCAAATTGGGAATGTCTTAAATGTACAAGTCTTCTAGACAAAATTGTAAAACGTGGGTGTTGTGAATGTTTAAAGTTGAATTCTTCTGTTGGCTAAGGTTGGGTAAATGGTATTTGCATGGTGTTAGACACCTGATTTTATGAACATAGTTATTGATGTTCGTTATGAAAAGTGAAAAATTGTATGTTGTATGTTTGTACACCTTGTTGCCTTAGTCAGGGAAACTTAGATTCCTTTGTTATGTTTAGGGGAGTGGCTCTGTGTGAGGGCCGACACACAAAGTGGTGTCAAGGTAACTTACAAAGAGTTAGTAAGTTAGTGATAACTAAACAACACAGTAGTTAGATTAAAAATCTTTAACAAGATGATTATGCCTCGCTTATAGACTCTAGAGCTAGTTCAGTCTTGAGTATAAGTTGAGAAGGACTAGAATGGAAAATCGATATCTTGTTACCTTAAAAGATATTTGATTCCGCAATAGTTTGCAAATGGGGCCGGGTTTCATAAGAGGTTACCAGGGTAACCCAAGTTGGGGCCGGAACCTAGGAAGAAACACCAGGGTAACCTTTGCAACGTTGTGATGACACTCCACCTAAAATAATAGTTAACCTTGTGTACTTAGTATATTTGATTGTCTTAAATCTGGAAGCAATGTAACCATCAGTTAATAATGTATATGTGTCTAGGGTGAATAGGTTATGTCTAGGTAACCATATTACTATCTCCTAGCATGGGGGGTGGACCTACGGGTACCACATGGTTGGGTGGAATGTGCACCTTACTCCGTTGGGTCCCCAGTTTATGATCATGGCAACGAGAGCTTCATGGATGGAGAGCTCGTACTTGGATATAGATGTACATTCTTTATTGCATTATTGTAAATCTTGTATTTGAAACATCCCTCAATTGTTTATGAGGTGAACATTTGTAAAATGTAATTGTAATTGTAACTATTATTGATCTACCTCATCAGATGAATGAGTATTGTAATGTTATTTCAAATGCAATGTAAGAATCATATTTGTACTTTAAATTATCTTGAATGGAATTTCAAATGATATGCAATGTTTACTTTTAAAGTTTATGTTAATTAAATATGTGCAATGCTAAATACTAAATTCATCTATGGAACCTCAAGTAGTGTAACGTCGCATAACTTAGTGAATGTATGCAACTAATTAAGTTAATATTATTACTTTTTAAAAAAAAATATTTCACTTTTATACACAATTGCAACATTCCTTAGGTTATAAGACGGGGCATTACAAGAATCATTCACCCAAGGTAGTAAATGAGTCCCAAATCACTAACTTTGGGCCATAAAATTCCAGAAACACCTGAATTATGATTGGGTAATGATTTTTTTAGGATTATCCTTGAAAATATGCATTAAATGGGGCTTGTGGATGAAAAATAGGGCCAATTAAAGCATAGGAAAGCCCAATTATTAATGAAAACCCTATAAAAGTGTGAAAGTTTGTTGCAACACTTTACAACACTTAAAATAAGGTAGGATTAAGGTGAAAAATAGGTTTATTAGGTTTAATTAATTAATAAAACCTTAGAAAAGTGTGAAAGTGGGTTACAATACTTCACAACACTTTAGCAATGTTCAATTTAAATTCATTAGTTCACAAGGACCCAAGACCTAATGTGAATGTTTCAACCACATTACAACACTAAATCAATGTACCATTAGGCTAAATTCCACAAGGAGGGCCCAAATAAGTGTGAAAATGTCCTTGATGACATTTTTGACACTACATAATCTTTGTAATGTTGATAATCGAAGGGTCATAATAGTAAATTTATAGGATAGCATTTGAGACAAAATATTGTTGATGAAGTATCCCTCCTTTACACACTTGTCTGTAGCTCTTTATTATTATTAGACCTTAGTTAGTCAATATGAAGGAACACCTTTATTGACAACAAGGAATCCTTGAAGATATTAAAATCAAATCAAGCAACAAGGAATACATGAAGGTGATTAGAACAACTTTAGTCCATTAAGGAGATCACATTTGAGTAATGATTTGTAGCAAAGTGTCAATTCATCATTCTTTATCATTTAGCTTGTATCACTCAAAAGGATAAACTCTCTTTATCATCATTTTTTTTCAATTATGGAGGTAGAAATACCAATATGGGGTTTGATTGAGGAAAGAAAACATATGAAAAATTCCTTCCACTCCTGTTATATGTATATGTTACAAATCTAAAGAGGATTGGAGGAAGATTTAAGATAATTTTCTCATTTATGTATCAAGACCCTATAAGTTGACAAGTCATAGAATCTTCATTATCTCAGTAACAAAAGAAGATTTTACAATAAAATTTGGAAGAAAAAGACTATAGACCAAGGAACTCAACCCCGTGAAACTAAATTCTAGTTTCAAGTCCCTAGCTTAGGGTGTCCTTATTCCCTAGACCACCTAAATTTGGCTCAAACTTCAATCATACATGCATCAAATTTTCATTTGATCAACCTTACCACCTCCAAAATGAGAATATAGATACAGGGTTGGTTGATTCACCTTTCAAGTTGTTAGTCAATCTCACATCCTTGTTGATCTAGATTATTCACCCTATGTTTTGGAAAAGGCTTATTTTTGTCATCTATCTATTAGACCTATGATCGCCTTCTCCAATAAAACACTTTTCCTCTTTCTTACAAAGATGGATACATCTTTCTAGTCTCTTTCCTTAGCCCATTCATGAAATATTACTCATCAAAATACTTGTCTAAAACCTAAACTCAAAAATCAGATTTTCACTTAAAAATGTAATTTTCTCTCCTTTGGTAAAACCATAGAAAAAGGATTTTGATAGAGAAAGCACTTATTTCCAGAGGACTATTCGCTTGGACATGATTCTTATCTTTTCTTATATCCTTATTAGCACTTTTAATGAATTTTAAAGAGTAAATTTATCTAATTTTATGTTTTTATTTTCTTATTTGATTCAAACCTCTATGTATATGGTGCATCACTGTTATCATCCATTCTATTGTGTTGCATAATATCTAAGATTTTTTTTAAAAAATTATAATCGCTTAATAAACTACTAGCATCTAAGAATCATAAAATACTCTAGGAAGATCTCATAACCTCTTGAATTCTATTTCAACGTCATAAGATATAATAAATAAACTTCACCTAATAATTACATCATCCACACCAAAATTGTAGATTTGTTTCCATTTACTAATTTTAATTTATTTTATTTTGACACCAAATGTGTGCTATTTATACACACCCATACACTTAAAGGGGTAACCTATCATCCATATAAACCCAAATTTAAATCCTATTCAAGTGTTGAAGTATCCCTTAAACATATAATTTATCAATCACTCAATCATTCATGGTTTTGGTATCTTCTATCAACAAACAATCATATCAATTTTCTTTGAAGTAACATTATTTCGTAAAAGTGCAATAGCATGTTAAAGATGATAAATATTTAAAAAATAAAATATCACATATGCTCATTTCCCTACTATTGCCTAGATATTGATACATAAAAGCATCAATTAAGTAAATTTATATACTAATTAGTTTACTTTCTCAAAATAAAAATTGATTAAATAGTTGGTATTATTTAAATAAATAGTTTTCCCTCAAATATTCAAAATAATAAAATAAGTTCACTATTCACAAATAAATCAATAAGAAAGACAAAAAAACAAATGATGATAAAACAAATTAACTACGATAAAAATAGCTAGTAAATCTTCAAAAGGTACAAAACAATTAATAAATAAAAATAAATTCCAAAAACTCATTGAATAAAATAAATAAATAATTATTTTAAATCCGTAAATAAGCTAATTAACTTATAATAGTCACCACAGTTGTCCTAATCTACTTCACCTTTTAGATGATAAAATTGCTAGTTATGATGGAACCCTAGCCATTCATCATTTTCATCAAAATTCTATAAATTGAGATCCAATCATTCATTTCAAAGAACATGGATCACTATTTCAAAACAATTAGATGTCAAGTAAATTAATAACAAGCATTTGAACATTACTTATGAAAAGCATATATTTTTACTTTACTTTATAAAATATTGTAAAGAATTATATATATATTATTGTGCCTATATTAACCAACACATACAAAAGACCCTACTAATGATAGATCCTAAATAAAAGGAACAATTGCATAAAATTGTCATCACCCCCATGCACTAGGGAAAACGAACCAGTAGTCATGTGTGCTAACTTTGTGAGCATGTAGCAGTTGCATGGAATACCATAGGAGCTCCATTTTTTTAGAAATGTGAACTGGCTTCTTAACTATCTACAACTAAGAGTTGGAGGTGTGATTCATCACACAACTTTCCACATCATCACGTTTCGTGAGAAGTGTTCAAAAATTGAATTTTAAAGGTTCGATCAAAACTTAATCATGGTATCTATAGTAGTTGAACAAAAAAAATATCATGTGTTGTAAGTAGAATATCATATTTTCATTCAAAATATAAATTATATGCAACCTAAATGGACTAAACACCTATTGGTAACCGCAAGTCTTTCTTATCTGTAACTTTTATATCCAATAGAAATGGACCAAAGTTGAACACAAGAAACTATTTCTTGTTATATAAATAACCAATTATCAATTAAAATGGACCAATAGATGAACACTAAAACTTCTTGGCAATCCTTTTAATGGAAAAATACATGGCATTTATCGTGCTTACCTTTTATATTTGTGATAGGACAAACTATTAATATGAAATACTCCAAAGCATATATATTGATATCCCAATAGTTGTACACATGAGAATAATATTTTTTCACTATGGCAAGAATATTTGTTTAAATGAATATCTTATTTTATAAATGACACATTTATAATGGATATTTATGATATTTTATTCGACACAAAAAAATTATTTATTTCACTTGTTAATTAGCCGATAGGCTATTATAGGTGAGAATTCAACCAGAAAAGTCTCACTGTTTGATGCTGGCTGAGACTATTCCGGTTGGATTCTGGTTCATTTGCTTTCTGACACCGGATTATGGGTTTTCCGGTTTGCACGGACGTCTTCCCTACGCAGTCCAATAGCCATCGTACGGTGTACAGTCCATTCATTACTGCATAGGTATGGGTTAGGCGTTAGTCAGGTATGGCTGAGTCCAGCCGCGCCATTGTACACATTCTTGGGGTTTTCGTGTGGCCTACAAGTTGATATGTCACCAAATCTACACTATGGATAATAATTGTCTAGCAGCCTTATGATGGCTTTCCAACCAAGCAACGAATTTGACTCATCATGCTTCAGTTCCATCCCATTTCAGCAAGAGGAAGCTTACAGAAATCCTCTAGATTTTTACATTCAGAAATCTTCAGCAAATGGTTTCAGTAACCCCAGTTCAAGTAACCCTGGGAAGGAGGCAGACGTACTCACCACTAAGCAGATTATTCACATAATGATTGAAAGGCAACGAAGCAAAGACATGAATTCTCTCTACTCAGAGCTGAGGTCACTGCTCCCACAAGAAAGGATTCGGGTATGGTTTTTATTTCATCTCATATCTAAAATGAATCTGTTTGCTGGGTTTGCTTTTATATGAGTTGAACTTGAATCGAATATTGTGTAGGGAAAGCATTCAGTATCAGACCAACTGGTGGAAGCTGTGAAATACGTTCATTATCTAGAGCAACAGATCAAAGATCTAACATAACAAAAAGACAATAATAACAACGCTCGAGCAGTTTGCTCTAAGGGCATTGAAATTTCCAAGCTGCTGGCATTCCATGAACCAGATGTGAGCTTCCCATCTGTTAAGATTAAGTCACTTGGTTCTGCCACATTTCAGGTCTATATAAACTCGTTCAAAAATCAGATTTCCTTGTCTGATATTCTTCTGGTGTTGGAAGAAAATAGAGTTGAAGTTGTGAATGCTGCTTCCTCTGCAATTAATGAAAAAGTCTTCCGTACCATATACGCCAAGGTATTTTCCCAACAAGGCCTTGCATCATATATGCTTCATTCTCTTCAGAGCTCTGAATGCATTTCATTTTAATTTCATAGGTAACAGCTAATAGCATTACTAATAGCGACACACTGTATGTTAAACTACAAAATCTGATCAGGTAAGCTTAATCTAGATGTTTATACTGTTGAATCATGAATCTTGTTCTTTATGTGCACAAACTCGTTGATTATTTTAAGTCTTTCAATCTTCTCTGTACTTCTCAATGTTTTCTTGTGTATCATCATTGTTACATATTTTTTATGGTTAAAAAGGTAGGATAATTATTACTATTTTTTTAGTAGAGATTATAGTGCAATTTTTTTAAGTTAATCATGTTTAATAGAGTAATACTATAATTACTTCATATTTGTGAATATAAAAATGATTTATAAAATAATTGAGAAAATCATAATACACAAGTTTTATTGAAAAAATTAATTTCATGAAGTCTATGTATTTCAATATTAATGTTTTCTATAGTTTGTATGTCAAACAAATTAGGAAACCTAATATATTTTGATACACTTCATGAATTTGAACCTTCCACTGAAAGAAATTAAGACGAAAACTGACATATTATATATTAGGATAATGTTTTCCTCTAATCGCACTGTCTAATCCACAAATAAACTCTTTTTATTGTTGAATATAGTAAAAAAAAAATTATTAAACAGTCAGCCTATAATAAAAAAATGCTGCCCTCTCCAAGCACTTAATGTAGTTGGTAAGGTGCAGTGTCGCCCGTCTCATTCACCATCATATCAGTCAGAGGAATTAATAGTATAGGTGAAGTAATTATAACCGTGTCCCTCACGTTCTCCCTCTGATCCTGTAGTGAGCAACTTTGAAATCTATAACAGATGTAAAATCGTAGTGATTAGGTGTCCTTTTACAAAATTAATAAAATTAAATTCAGTCTATACAAAGTGAAGGGTGGCATGTAATGGTACCTTAAAGAAGAATGCACCTCTATGAGTGGAGTGCGACCCTCTGATCAGGAAAGAATGGAGTTGCGCACCTCCCCCCATCCCTTCCAAAATCCGTGTCGCAACCATTGTAGAAGAGGGTATGATGCTAAACTTGCAGAGACATTTCCAAGGCAGTGCCCAGTAGAGGAAACAAAAATGAACTTGGCCATTCTGCATAGCTAAACCAAAGCAAAAAAAAAAGAAAAAAAAAGAAAAAGGAAATGTGCTCAGAAACCCAAAGTAGAGTATAGCGGTGGCGCCTATCCATGCTTAGTGAATAGGGTTTTCCTTAGAATGCTCGTAATCACTATTTTGGGCATAGTGTTATCTAAATCTTGGCGCTCCATATTGATTTTTTAAATGGACATAAATGGTAAATTAATTTAAATATATAAATCCCTATGAAGTCTTCAAAACAAAGAAAACCTAAATGATGGAAATAGTAATAAGGTTAAAAAGAGAAGGAAATAAAAGTATCGCGATTTAAACGACTGCATTAAAGCAAGCACTATCTACAATGGTAAGCTGTTAAATAAAATCTAGGACTGCAGATAGAAAAAAAAATAGAAGGATAAATACGAATCTGCATTCTCCATGAAACTCTTAAGTGGAGTACTTTGTTTTACTAAGAAAAGACGAGACAAACAGGCTGTCTATTTTACAGTGTGCTGGCAGATGTAGCTCCCATGCCTCCTATCGAATACGGCAAATGGAAAAAGGAGGAAAGAATTGACAACTGACAAGAAGGAGAAATCTAACGGCTAAGGTTATTTTTAATCATCTGGCACGTTACAGATACAATGACAGCCGTGGATACACTTTGTCAGGTTGTCAACATAGCTTACATCAAGCTTGATTTGTCTCTTTTGGTGGAATGTAGAGCTTAAGAGGAAGCATCTAGACTTTCTACATGAAAAAGGGGTTCATTGATATAATTTGTTGTGCGATATTACCCAATCTTCTTTCACGGGATTGACCTACCTACCTTTGCCTGGCGAGAAGAGACAAATGCCGAATGGATTTGAAGATTAAAGCTAAATAAAAATGTACAACATTGAATATTATTAATATAAAAATAAGAATAAGAGGGGAGATTTTTCATTTGATGATAACGATCATTTAAGAATTTATGATGAAATAATTCATAATAAGGTGACTCAAATATTTCATAGGAAAGAGGCTTGCCAATTTGCTAAAAACTACTAGCGCGCGAAGGGTAAATAGAATGTATTTAAGTAAATAAAAAAAAAGAAGACAGGATACAAAGTTTATTATATAAATAATAGTGAATAAAATGCAGTTAAGTGAATAATTAATAGTGGATAAAAAGCGTATTATATAAATAAGTAATAGTCAATAAGTAAATAAATAAATAAATAAATAAGAGAGGATAGAAAGCTAAATATCTAAATGAATAATGGTGAGTGAAATATTGTTAAATAAATAAAAGCGGGTAAAAGATAATTACGTAAATAAATAATAGTGAATAAAAAGGTAGTTAAATAAGTAAATTAATAAAAGTGGATAAAAAGGAAATTATATAAATAAATAATAGTGGAGAGAAGGTAGTTAAATAAGTAAATAAATAAGAATAGATACAAGGGTAAGTAGTTAAATAAATATTGGTGAAAAACAATGATATCAAGTTTCCACAATCCATAATATTCATCATCCCATTTTTCTGGATTTGATTGTGTGAGAATTTTTTACATCAACCTTTCCGATCACAATATTAGTGAGGGAGGTAATGATTGGTTAGATACCCTATTGAGATTAGCATGATAAAATTAATGACAGAGTTATCAATAATACTATTATTAATGTTCATAAAAAATAATAATACTATTCTGATTGGTTCTCGTGGTAAATTATATAGCTAGATTAACTGTAAGTCATTAAAGGTGAATATTATATTGGGATAGGTTTGTGAACTATGTTAGAGTTATAAAAATAGATAAATAAATAAATGAAAGCTATCTTAAGAGAAATGTGTAATAACAACTACAACAATATTCTTATCAAAGTTTAGAAGATTGTTAATATAATATTATGTATTGATGGTGTTGTGTATGTATCTCTTAGAAAAGGAAAAAAGAAGGAAATAATAACATTATTATGGTAAAATAGGGAGTAAAAGTTATTGTTATTATTTTGGTTGATAAGATAATTATTTAAGGTTAAATGAAAATTTGAGAATATTGGGATAACAATGGTTTTTTGGATGCAATAACAAAAAACTTATTCATCAAATTGAAAAATCATTGATTTTTTCCCATTGATGGTGTGCAAAGTCTTACTGGCTTCCCCATAAAGCTAGCAGCATGACCCAGTAAGTCGGAATGTTTTCATAGAACTCGCCACAAGCATGTTTCTTGAAATTATCTATAAGAAATGGTTTCATTTTTTGAAAGCATCCTTATATTATATTAAAAAAAATGAAATTTATAGTTTATTTATATGACTTTTACACCAAGAGCCACCTACTTATATCTATGTATAATCTCTATGTTCGTCTTTGTCCTCGCAAAGTCCTATCGAAATTGACTTTTAGCACTTGAAAGGGTTCTTTAATTATTATGTGGAAGGTGTTCCCTTTTTGAAGTGAATCGAACTGATTTATACATCGTAATCTCTATTTTTTCTAAAAGAGATGCAAAACAATTTAAATCATCTCACGTGTTTGATGGTTCTAAAAGAGTTGTAAAACAATTTAAATCAGCTTACTTGTTTGACAGATCTCCAAGAAATGCAAAATGATTTAAATCATCTTAGTGTTCACATTATTTTACGGACTATCCATTTGATTATGGTCATTAGATAAGGTGATTGGACATGCTTACAGCTTTTTACTTTAGTAAATAGTGATGCATAAAGCTGCACTTATATTATAGTTAATTAAAAATTAAATGCATGCATTACACTTGTGGGGAATATTTGATTCAAATGTATACATTTTGTAGATTCAAATTTACGTTTTATTGTGATTTTTACCCATGCCCTTCAATATATTGCCCAAGTATATCCTACTATCGGCGTAACCATTGCTCCTCGTTGAGGTGCAAGCGCTAGTGAATAGATTTTTTTAATTTTTTTATATAACATTCATAAGTTTTCTATGTGTTCAAGTATGGATCCATCTTGACTGATATTTGATTATGTTTTGATTTACATGTGAATTAATTATTTATAATATATCGTATAAATGTGTGACAAAATTGAATATTATAAACACAAGTGTTATAACAATTGAACCCTGCACACTTAATGATCCCTCTCCCCTAACATAATTAAGACATGATGCTTCACTAACATAATGCACGCATTTGATTGTCTTAATAGAGATAAAAAGTAACAACCCATTACTTAAAATTAAATCTAAACCTTATCAAACTTTAACGCCCTCTAATGAAAGCATTGCAACGTTAAATATTCTTGATTACTGTTTTCTAATTTAGCTAATAATTATAAATAAGAATCCAAACTTCACTCAAATGACAGATAGCTCATATAATGCCATGCTTTAAAATTATTAAATCAAGCGTTTCCTTTTATGTTTTTCGCTGGAGTATTCCTGGCACATAAATTAGATGCCTATTCCATGGTACGTAGGCTACATACAGGTTTGTAAACTGCATATCATATAATTCAGAAATTTAACATAATCACAAGCTTATCTTCGTAAGGACAATATTGTCTTATAAACACATATTATGTTATTTTTACTCATGAAATTGACCACCATTCTAACCACCCACCATGTTTGGGATTCTTGATTTTGTGGAATTCCTTCCTGCTGCAGCCTGCAAGTTTCTTCTTCTTCTAAATGTTTCTTTGTCCCGGAAGATCCATTTTCAGTAATAACGATAGTAACCATATCTACTTCTTTGCAGAGATTGAACTTGGTCTTGCAGAGATTGTATTGTCTGCTTCGAATTCCGGTCCAGAGTATCCATCTTTTCTTGCATAGAGTTCATGTTCTGTGCCATCTGAAGGCAAAAAGAATGCAATTGTCAGAACTAAAAATTCTGATGGATAGACGGAAACGTCAGTTATACCAATTTCAGATATATTCTTGGCTCCGCACAAATAAAGACTGCAAAAAATGAAGTAGATATGGATTGCTTAAAAGAAAATATTTATTCATTGTCGTCATAGAAAGCATTGTAACAACAAACAGGTTTTAATCGATGTTAGAAAAATAGCAGCTGAATATCATTCACTTATGTTTTCAACTATGTGAAATATAGATATAGTTCTGTGGCAGACTAATTGAATATCATACCTAAAGTAATCACATGCACATTTTACTTCTAAGATAAAATTTAAATTCTTATACCGTATTGATATTGTTTACAGTTTCAAATCATAAATAATACAACAAAAGGTGATTTTCATTATAGTTTCTAAATGGAGTCATTTCAATTTGAATAGGACATATTTAAGAGAATAGTTTATACAACCTTATGAAAACACCTATTCCAAGGCGATAGTTGTTTTTGTGAATTGTTTTTTATATTTTGCAAGTCAAGAGAAATTCTTCAGAAATTTAAAAAAAAAACAAAAGAAAAGACAAACAGGTGATTTATATTTAAGCAATGTCATTTTATTCATAACATTTATTTGAAATATTTTTAATTTGAATGGCATAAATTTTAAACAACATTAGCAATACATATATCATAAGGTTATTGTTGTTTGTATGCTTCTTTATGAAACTTTGCAAGTCAAAAGAAATTCTTCAAAAAAAATAAAAATACAGGTTTTTTATATTTAAGCAACGCCATTTTAGTCATAACATTTATTTGAAATATTTTTAATTTGAATGTCATAAATTTTAATTAAATTTTAAACAACATTAGGAATACATATATCATAAGGTTTTTGTTGTTTGTATGCTTCTTTTTGAAACTTTCCAAATCAAAGAATCTAAATTGTTTATTCTTTAAGCAAATAATGTGATTGAATTTTAACCACTTGGAAATGTTAAAAATGTTGGTGGATCGATTTGCATGAATTGGTGTAAAAATGGATGAGGAGAAGAAATTTCATATATTTCTTTGTTATTATGCAAGTAAATTTTGGAAAATATTGTGTGACCCATTCAAAAAAAAGTGCAAATATGGCTAATGAAAATGTGGTTGAAGTTGATCCATTTAAGGCCTTCACCATGTACAAAATTAGTGATTAGGGTAATGCTAAAGTATGATATTTGGATAGCAGATGTAGCAACTATTCTAGCGGTGACGAAAATTTATTTACACTTATTGATAAGAATGCTAAGTTTGAAATAAAAATGGAGAAAACTAAAATAGTTATAGTTGTCGGAAAAGGGCCTATTATAATCGACACCAAGCATGGTGATAAGAAGAGAGAAATTTTCTATTTCATCTTATAGATAAAGCATAGTCTTTTGAGTGTTGAAGAACTAGACCAAAGAGTCTACAAAGTGTTGGTTAAGAGAGGTGAATAAATGATCTTTGATAAGAATGGGAGAAAGAATGAACTAGTAATTGTTCCAATGACAAATAATAGGATGTTGAATTTATGGATACAAACTATTTTATTAGTCCAATTTGAAATTCCTCCTCCTAGGTGTGACAAGTGTACAATAGTACAACAAGATACAGTCATCAAGATGATCATCCAAGACCCCTTAAGGCTTTAACATCTAAGGAATGCACATTTAAGTTATTTTGGAGTATCTTTTATCTAAGAGGGGTATGGTTAGGGGTCTACCTATCATAATAGAGCCAAATAATAGATGTGAAGCTTGTATTTTAGGTAAGAAACATAGGTAGCACTTTGAATTAGAGAATTATAGAAGTGAAAGAGTAGCATTGGAGCTACTACATTTAAATTTGTGTGGACTTAGGAAAAAATTTATAGTAGGAAAAAGTTAATATTTTATAATGTTCATAAATTACTACAGCCAAAAGAGATGGGTCTACTTCTTAAAGAAAACATATGAACCCTTTTAGAAGGAAAAAGGACACTTTATCAAAGTCCCCGAGTAATATAGAGGAGGAGAATAAACCTCAAAATAATTTTTGAATATTTGTAGGAATGAAGGCATCAAGAAGGAGTTAACAACTAGCTACACTTTACAACAAAATAGAGTGATTAAGAAGAAGGATAGGACCATCATGTTGATGACAACATATATGTTGAAATCCAAGGGACTTCCAAATGAATATTGTGGTGAATTTGTTGCAACAATAATTTTTTAGATAAATAAAGTCTCACAAAGGTTATGTGTGACAATATTCAAGAAGAGGAATGGAAAAAATGTAAATAGAAAATAGAGCACCTTAAAGTGTTTGGGTGTTGCATATGTATTTGTGCTAAAAGAGAAAATACAAAAAATGGATAACAAAGGACAAAAGTGCATTTTTATGAGCTACAACTTAGAGTCTGTAACATATAAAGTGTATAACCTTATCACTAAGCATATTGTAATGAATAAGGCTATTGAGTTCCTCTAAAATTAGCCATGGGATGGAAGGATGAACACCTCTTTAGGTATTTTAGTTTATTTCCAATGGATGATAAAGAAGAGCATGATTAATATTAGGGTGCATCTAGAGAAGATATAGAGCCCAAAAATATGCTCTAGGTATCACCTACAATATATATAGAGCACAAAAAACAACTCTAAAGTTTATAAACAACAATTTGACAATCCTCTGGACATCTCTATAGACCTATATAGATAGCAGCTTTAAAGATCAAATAGTGATGATGACTTAAGCATAATCAAGTAGTAGTAGAAACGAGAGATCAAACCCCACTCTTGCCTCCGTAATGTGAGGAAAGACAAAGAGTTTGAGGGAAAATTACCAAAATGAAAGTTATGAAGAAGAATTAGAAGAAAATATAAATTTTGTGTTATTTTATTATTAGGATCTAAGTTATTTTGAATAAGTTGTGAAAGAAAAGAAACGATGCAAGGCCATGAATGAGGAAATAAATGAAATACAAATAAGTAATACATTGGAGCTAACTAAATTGTCTCCTAGTAACCAAGTGATTAGAGTGAAGTGGATCTATAAGACCAAAATAAATACCAAAGCAAGAATAGAAAGAAAAAATGCAAGGATAATTGTTAAGAGATCTATAAATAGCAGCATGTAAGAAATTATGATGAAACATATTCTCTAGTTGCAAGAATGGAAAATGTGTGGGTAGTATTAATAATATCATCCTAGAACAACTGGAAGGTATACCAAATGGACATAAAGTCAACCTTGTAGAATGGAGTGTTGAAAGAAGAAGTGTATGTTGAGAAGCCACCTAGATATGAAGTTTCAAGGAAAAACTAAAATATATAGTATGAAAAAATATCTAAATTATACGATGAAATTAGCACCAAGAGCATGGTATACTAGAATAGACTCATATTTATTGAGTAATGGCATTCAAAAAAGATGGTGAGCCCATTCTCTACATAAAGGAAAGTGACTTTTAGATATAAATAATTGTCTTGTATATGAATGATTTAATTTTTATGGGGAATGGTGATTTACTCATTAATAATTTTAAAGAAGACCTTTAAAGAGACTTTGAGATGGAAAACTTAGGTTTACTAAATAATTTTCTAGGTATAGAAACAATTAAAATGAAACATGGTATTTTTATTTCTCAAGAACATTATGCAACAAATATTTTGAAGCAATTTAGAATGTAGAACAGAAATCCTATAATAACACCAAGAATTACAAGTTTGAAATTAATTAAGGAATATTGCAGCACCAATATGACTCTAAATTTATACAAAAGTATAGTTGAAAGTTTGATGTATTTGATAGCAATTGGGGGTTATGTTGCATGTAGTAAGCTTGATTGCTATATTTATGGCTCGACACCAAAGGATACAAATTGAAAAGTAGATAAAATAATCTTAATGTGTGTTAATAGAACTATGGGATATAATATTTTATTTACTAGAACAAATGAGTTTCGGCTAGTTGGATACACTGATAGTGATTGGATAGGTAATGTAGATGGCAGGAATAAGATATCATGATATGTGTTCTACTTGAGTTTAGGAGAAATTTTGAAGGATTCCAAGAAGCAACCATAATTTCTCTTTTCACATCTGAATCTGAATAAATAGCAGAAAATGCAATAGACTGTCAGGCTATTTGGCTATATCAAGAATACTAATGGATTTGAAAGAAGAATAAGAAGTTGGTATAACCAAATTTTGTAACAATGTATTATCAATAGTCTTTGACAAAAAAGAAATCATTGTCGAAGTAATTACATTAATATTAGATATCACTTCATAAAGAAGCTAGTTAAACATGGAGAAAAAAAAAAATATTAGAGGTCTTACCAACAATTCAAACAAATTCTTAGAAAGACATTCACAAGATATAGTTTTTAGCACCTGATAAGTAGTTTGGGGATCATGGAGATAATGGAAGCCTCTCTGCATCTCTCAGAAGCAGCTTCAAAAGTCATGTACAGTTAGTTCTAGAGAGCTTTGGATTTAACAATCTTTAGCTCCAAAACTACAAAGTCAACAGGAAAGTGACTCAAGATTAAAAGGGATTGTTGGAATTTAGTAATAATTATGGGTCTATCAAAATCAATTGTAAGACCCATTAGAAATATATTTTGGGATCTTTATATGCTATTTCCCTCTAATGCCAACTAGAGTGGTTATTTGGTTGGATGTGATGTAAATGTTGGTTGTTGCGTATGAATTTTAGGTGGGTAGGAGATTTTATTGTTTGAGAGACGAGACAAACTTGAATAATGTTTTGCATTTGTAGAGTTTGTGAGTAGAAAGAGAAATGTTGCAACAGCAACAAATTTTATAGAGAAGAAGCTGTGTCAACTGTAGCAAAAAAATTACGAAGAAGAATAAAGCAAGAGAAAGGAGTGTTGTGCAATATCAAACAATTCTAGAATAAGAAAGAATAGTTCGTAGCTCCAAAATAAGTAGCTAGACGGTAGCTCTAGATAGTTCTAGGAAGCCAATCACATACAACAACTCCAGATAATTATAGAAATGCGAGCCATGTACAACAATAGTAAAACTATATGTAAACATATTGTTATATGGTTAAGAAAGTTTTGTAAACGTTATTACGGGTTAAATAGAAAATATAAATCTTGTTTTTTTATATGTTGTTTTTCTCCAATGGTGTTATATTTTTAATCAGAGTGGCAATCTTTGATTGTGCTATTTTTATTTGAGTCTTATCCCATCAAATTGGTATCAGGACAGTAATCTCTATACCAGATTTGAATTTTTATTAGTTTTATTAATTTTTCATCAAAAATAACTTTTTCAAAGTTAGATCCGAAGCCCTTGTCCTTCAAGGAGAACTACTCTCTTTTCAAGCTAGATTCAAATCGCTTTTCCCTCAAAGTATTAGGAGAGACAAGAAGGTTAACAAAAGATAATGCCACCAAACTCTTTTTTGGATCGTTTCCAAGACGTGCCAACTCACATTTTCTTGCAAGCCTTCTACCTAATGTTTGTTAGTTAAAAGTGGTGTTCATAAAGAACTTCTCAAACAAAGGAGTTGAATGTCTAGGCCATTTCCATTACAGAATTGTCTATGTCAAGAAATGGGCCGGATGAAGCAAAAGATGAAAAGAACATCATGACAAAATCATTCAGTATCTCACAACAAGAAACTTATTTCTTTGAAAATATTCAAACTCGACCATAGATATGGATTTAAAGATGACATGCAGAATATACGAATAAGAATAGTAAACAGAGCCTTTTCATACAATGTTAATACTAAATATAATACACCGATCACAATCGTAAGTTGAGTTTAAAGATGGAACGCAGAATACAATAACAGAACGAATTTCAAGTTTAAGATTCTAAAGCAACAAGCTAAAATAATGGTGGCTGAAAATATAATGTAAGATTGAAATTTTTGAGATGAAACCTAAAATTTATAGCTGTTGACCTTTTTAAGGCACATCATTCCAAGCATTAGAGTAAAATGCAGTACCGTCTGTTTTAATAGTCTGATCTGTTCTTCATAAAACCTTTCTTCTTGTTTGATTTGATCTTCATAAGCCTTATCCTTGTCTCGAATGTAGTACAATTGCGTTGTCATACTCTGAACAAATAAAACAAATGAGGTGAATGACATTCGTAAAATTATATGTTATGTATTCAGTTCCACTGTGTTTCTGCATGTAATATATTCCAAATTCTAACAAACCTTAGCTTTTTCGAATAATGGATTTGTATAAGGACGATTCCCATTTTCAGCAAAGTTGCGGTCTACCATCTGCATTAATTTAGTTATTTGATTTTCCATCTTTGTCATCGACACAGTTGTATTGTCGACAAGGACAACTCTCGAATTGCAACGACGTATAATTCCCTGCAAGACATCACAAGAAGTCACTTGAGTATCTTGTACATCATTTCTATACAGACTCTCATGTTTAGATATATTTTAAGTTTCAACGTGACTAGCCTTTAAAGCTGGGTTCCCCTTGATTAAGAAAATTATTTTGATTGTAAACAAACAATATACGAAACAAATAATCAATTCATCCTCAAATTATACCATGAAATAAGGACAAATTATTCTCTCCATATATATAACATAATAGGAATGGTTTGGTCTAAACTCTTCAAATTTGAATCACATATAATATTTTACTCAAATTTAATATTTTTATGTAAACTCCTAAGTCAATATCATCATCACAAGTATTTCATATGTTACCAATCATATAATAAAATAATAAAATAATGGTTCATGTGTTTTATTCTAACTTCATTCATCTATCTAATTTTATAATCAAGTGATCTTTAAGAAATATTTTTAAATTTTAAATTTGAATCTTAAGATTACATCAATTAAATGTGTAAAGAATTATTACACATAATTTTTTTTTTACTTTGATTAAATGTCATATCATTAAAATCAACAAAAAAACTTTTTGATAATAAATTCAATAACATTATAGATCAATGAAATCAATCTATTTGAAATCAACAAAACTAATCAAAAGTTCAATCTCAACTAATAAACAATGGCACAATCCTCACAACAATATAAACTATAATCTTTAAATCTATAAGCAGTAATCAATTGAATAATATATATTGAGATTAGTTATTAGTAAAGTAAAATAATAATAGAAAAGAAGGATAAACAATAAGTGGAATAGAACTAAAGAGGAAACAAGGCTGATGCCCTCTGAGAATCATTATAATTGATAGGAAAGTATTTTCTTATTTTCCTTTTCATCACATTTTCTTTGAATGGGGAGTTTTTACATTGATATATTTGCTTCCCTTTCGAGGGTTGTTAAATATGATGTTCTCTTTTTTTAGTATTAATTTAGAGTAATTTTTCATAGCATTTATAATTTTTAATAGGAGAGGTATTTTTGTGCTAGATTATTTAGTAAATATATTTATTTTTATGATAGTTGGTAGTCATGCGTACAATTATGTGTAAGAGGATATTGTAGATTGGTTCTTTATTCTTGGACTTTTATTTTTGGTGGTATAGGAGATAGTTCTTATGGATATAGATAAAATAAAGGGATTTGAATATCTATTTATTAAATCTATGGTTTTTTATCACCTAAAGGTAGCTATTAATTGCTCCAACTCATGATCATTGGACATGATTAAGGCCATTTTCAACTTAGAAGGCATGATGGAGAATTGGAAATTAATGAAAATATAATCATCAAGAGGTGGTTTACCATCTCAATTAGAACTATAATCTACTTAAATTCTAGGTGTAATATCAATCTCGCATGTGGCTCCCAAGCCTTTACTGATCATTGATAAATTGGTGGATGGAGATGAATTCAAATGGTTTAAAAAATGAATTGGAAATTTTTGCTCAATAAATGCAAATATTGAGGGATTATTTTAAAGATTTATTGAAGTTGGAGACTCACCTCTAGGTCATGCAATCGTAAGGGATCAAGAGGTGATGAATTATTTTTTCTCTCTATGATAGGTTATTACATGGTGGATTACAAAGTAATCCAATAGAATATTGTACATTAAAATAAATAAAAAATGTGTCATATACTATCATATAATTTACATGTATCTCTCTATAAGATAGAAAATTGTCACCACTAAGGGTTTTAGGACCTAGGGAAACAAGTTGTCTATGCTTTACATTCAAGGATTCCCTAGAGATCTCAATGAAATGATAATAATTGGAGAGAGAGATTTGCTAAGGGACTATCCTAGGGTATGATTAATGATTGAGGAGGGGTTTCACCACTAAGCTAGGGCTTGGAAAAATGTATGCAATACAAGATCTAATGATTGAACTCAATGATGCAAGAGACTTCACTAAATGAACTATAAATGCAAATAAATCAAAAGAACAAATTGGAAAAGTATAGAAGAGCAGCTAGAAACTTGAGAGAGCTTGAATTTCCAGGCTTGAAATGTTGAATAACTTGAAATTTTGGCCTACTAGCACTCATTCGCCAATTTGAGTGAATCAGTCCCAGATCTGGGTTTCTGTGCATGAACAAGTTTTTTGGAAAAAGGGTATTTGAATCTGCAAAAATCTTGACAAACACCTATGGTGGGACTCATTCGCCACTTCTGGTGAATCAATCCTATTTTGTTGCAAAGTATCCCAAGAGCATAATTTCTTGAACTAAAACTTTGCAAGCGTCTGAAGATGGATCAAATAAGAAATTTTCCACTGATTTCATACAAATTGGATGGATACTTTTCCCTTGATATGAGTTTTTGTGAGTCTTGATGACTTTTCATGACAAGTTTTATGACATTTGCAACTTTGTCATTTTGGTACTTTTGAAGGCTTCAAATCCACTTTTCTTCAATCTATAAAACTCGAATCTCACATGTAAAGAGGAGAAAAACTTGTTGATTGTTAGGGAATAGGGTTTTTCCTTGGTCAAACCCCTTTTAGGTAATTAAACCAAATGATGAAATAATGAAAGATGAACATGAAACATGCAACATAGGACATGAAACATGAGAAATGATACCTTGAATGATTTCTTGTAATACAAATCAACAACCTAGCATGAAATGGCCATGAAGGATGTATATCTAGATCTTAAGAAAGTGTAGAACAATGCTTGACCTTGGATCTTGAATGCAAACTCACAACACTAGCTCAATAACATGCTTGATGCTTGATAATCTTGACATGATAATGGATCTTGAATTGCTGCAACAAATGATGAAGAATCTACCCTTGAATGCTCTTGAATGCTCTTATAAACACTTGAATGCACTTGGGAACTCAATTTTTCTATAAGGATGCTCTTTCAACTTCTATTTATACTTAATTATGCAAGAATTTCAGAAATTACAACACTACAAGCTGACATCAGATCTAGGAGGATAAAATGACCCCAAAAATTTGAATTAATTTTAATTTTGGGCACACAAGACTCATTTTCCCAAGGTGTCAAATGAGTCCTATTAGGCATTATTTATAAGACCATTTTCAAATATTCTTAGAAAGGTGTGAAACTAGGATCGATACCTAAAAACCTAGGTGGGACTCATTCGCCCAAGGTGGTGAATGAGTTCCAAATAACTAAATTTGGGCCACACAAGCTAAAACACCTAGATTCTGATTGGATATTCATATATGTTAGATTATCCTTGAAAAGATGAATAAAATGAGGCTTGTGGATGCAAAATAAAACCAATTAAAGTAGAAAGAAGCCCAACTATTAATGAAAACCCTATAAAAGTGTGAAAGTGTGTTACAACACTTTACAACACTCTACAACACTCTAAATAAGGCATGATTAAGGTTAAAAAGTGATTTATTATGCTTGGTGAATTAATTAAACCTTTTAAAAGCGTGAAAGTATGTTACAAAACTTCACAACACTTTAGCAAGGCACCATTTTAAGTTCATTAGTTCACAAGGGCCCAATATCTAATGTGAATATGTCAAACACATTACAACACTAAATAGAGGTGATATTAAGTATAGTTTATCATTAGTTATTCCTAAATCAAGCAATGAAAACGGGGACTCTTTTTCATCATTACATCTAGCCCCCACTATAATGAGAGGATGAACTTACTTCAAACTCACACTAAAGTAGATATTCAATAGGGGTCCAAGTGTACCAATGCATATGGTATATGATAACAAAGATCGGGGAGGCAATTAAGCCCCCAAGATCCAAGATCCTACATCAAACCTACATAAGCACAAAAGGAAACACATAAGGTGTATGATATGCAACATCAAGATACACAAACATGCAATTTCAATAACTAAAAGAAAGAAAAACATAAACAGGAAAAAATAAAAAGCGGTGGATCAAGCTTTGACCATTTGTCCAACACAATGTGGATCAGATCTAGGCTATTTATCCAAAAAAGCATGCTCCCTTTGGGGCAACGGAGCTTCAGGCTATCCGCTAGGTGAGTAATCCAAGAAGGTGAGAAACATATTTCCGATATACATTCACACACACACATGAGTGGCTAAGGGAAAGTCATGCTTCGGATCAGATTCTCGTCCAACCATATGAAAGTTATACCTCTTGATAACTTTGATAAGGTGCCATGCAAAAATTATTTTTGAGCCTCATGAGACAAGCAAAAATTTGTATGCTTGGAGCTCATGAACAAACAATGAACTTCGAGATTCATGAGGAAAGTAAAACTTTGTATGCTTGGAACTCATGAACAAACGAGATGGATCCACATGCATGCAAAGTGTGTTATGCAAGGCAGCCATATAATTGAAAATGAAAATGAAAAATGTAAAGAATGTTTAAAGGAGTCTTGCTTAGTTCATGCGAGGACACTTATTAGGGAACATTGTGCTTAATGTCTCCAAGAGAGGACAAGTCAAGTAAATATCACACTCTTAGAGGAAATCAAGCCCAATGACACCACCAAGAAAAGGATGAATCAGAAGAAGAAATAAATCACATAATGAAACATGAGTGTTCATGTATGCCCCCACTTTAAAGCAGTTGCTAACACCATTACTATGAGAAATTGATTTAGAATAGAAGAATACATGATCTAGGTTATTCGAAAATCCCTATGCCAAGTCATATGCTTCTGAATTGAACTACATCATGAATAAGTATGTCACATGCAAGTCAACTTAAGGCATGTTGTCCACATCCCAAGCTTGCTACTATATATACATGAAAGTTGATCAACTAGCCAAAAGAGACAATGACAAGTGACATATGAGGACAAGGATATCTAACCTGTTGCCCTCACTTTGTGCAAGACAAGGGTGAGTCGAATAGGATGAAAGTAAGTATCTGTTAGAGGAACTAGGTGCTTCAACATAAAGAAGACCACCATGATCCTTAGGATGTTGAATTTTGTTACCCAAAGCCTTAAATTCATTAGTAGAATGACCATGAACTCTATGATATGCAAAAATGAACTCTTGTAGTAAAATTTCTTTCATGTTCTTGGAGGGAGAGATATCAAATGATCTTGGAGGAGTCTCGACAAGATACTCTCTTGATCGATAGTAGAATATGTTCCTTTATTTGTGCAAGATGTTATACACACACTAACTGATAAGGCCTTGGATGAAAAAGGAGATAAGGGAGGTAAACTAAGATGTTTCTTGAAAGATTATGGTATATTGGTTTTCTTCGTGTGTTCATTGTATCCATGTGTAGGAGGGAGATTGTATCCAAATCCATAACAATCTTTCAATTTAGATGAAGGGGGTTTATGCTTCTGAGAAGGATTGGTTTCTTTATTGGAACACAAATGATTTTTAAAGTTATGCATCATCCCCTTATAAGGTATGGGAGTTACGTAGCCCCCAACATCACCATGGGGTAATGTTATAGAATCAAGTTGAACAAATGAAAGAAAATGTTTTTTTGATTCAAATTTTAATATTTTGCACTCTCCTATAAAGGAAGGAAAAAAACCCTAATCATCATTAAAACTTGTATCTGATAATGAATCATTTGTATAAGACTCTTTGGACCTTGAGGGTGATATTTTGGATTCTTTATTGAAAGGAGGCGTAAAATATAATGACCCCAAATTATCACTAAAGATTTTGTGTGTAGGTGAAGGATTAGCATCAACTTGTATAGGTTCAACCTTTGATCTTGGAATGAAAGTATTAGAGGGGTTCCAAATGTTGTGATCATATGCTTTATAGCATCATTCATCTGCTTCGATTGTATATATCTTGTCCTTGTATTCAAATTTCATTATATGATGAAGAGTATATGGGACTCCTTTCATATCATGAATCCATGGTCTCCCTAGGAGAACATGGTATGAAAGAGGTCCTAGCATGATATGGATATGGGTAGGAAACACTACAGGTTTGACCTCAATAGGTAATGTGATCACTCCTAATGGTTGCCTATTAACATTACCAAAACCATGAATATGATCATCATTAAGTTGAATAAGTCTCTTGTCCACACCAATTTTGTCTAGGATGTCAATGCTACAAACGTTAATACCTGCTCCATTGTCTATGAGAGTATGCCTAACTGCAATTTCATTAATGATCACCTTTATCATCAAGGATTTGTTTTTGTTTTAAATCTCAAGTGAGGGTAATTCATGTTTAGGGAATGTGATTTTTGACTGTGTGACTTGTATATGATCAAAGGAGGGTGGTACATTATTCAATTTCATATAAGATTGGATCTCCTCCTGCTTTATTTGTAATATTTCTTGAAATAGACACTTGTATGTAGGTGATAGTTGAATGAGTTTACATATAGATATATTAGCTGGAGTCATTTTAAGGTATTCAACACTAGGAAAACTATGTTGAGGAAAAGGTAATGGAGTGGGAGTTATTTGTGGTTTCCTACATGTTTGAGCAACTAAGTTATAACGAAATTGCTGCAAAACATTGTTACTATTAGATTGCATTGTCGATTTCAAGAAACCTCTTATTTTCTTATGTGATTCACTAATGGGAGGTGACTTAGGAGGCTTCCTAAGTAAAGGAGATCCAATTTGTGTTGTCATAACCTCAAAGAAAATCATTATTTTCATGATCTCTTAGTTAAGGGGATTCTAATCTCACTTCATCATCTTCACCTAAGGAAGCTTTAGTGTTTGAAAGACATGTATCAATGTTCACATTTTCTTGCACTATGATATCCTCCCTAGGAGGAGATTTTTTGGGATAGCTACAAACTAGATGTTATTGAAATTCCAAGATTGGTTCTTCCAAAATGACTTCATCACAAGTAGGGGAATGATCAATGGTTGAATTTTCTTTTTTATCAATGATGAAATTCTCTTGTTCAATAATGTTTTCCCTAGGGGAAGGGAGACACATAAGATTCTCATGACTCTCATTGGTTGTATTTTCTAACATCAAAGTATCTTCTTCATAACTATGAGAGATACTAGGAGAAGGACAAGTATGATGATCATTTATGATTTCATTCATTTGTTCCCTAATGTCTTCCAAAATAGGATAGGTAGGGGAGGGGTCATAAAGAGGGTTGTTATAGACCTTAAAGATTTGATCATCTAACAACAACATATCCTCAATATTTACAATATCATCCTCTTCCACTAAATCATTATCACAAGTAAAGGGAGAATGGAAATTAGGTAAGGTGATGTTTAGAAATGTGTCTATGACTTCATTCTCTTGTGCTATAATATCTTCCAATGTGGGAGAGTTTATAGAAGAGGAGCTTTCAACAATGTCATGATTCTCAATGAGTTAATCTTCTAACACTAAAATACCTTTGTCACATGTAGGAGAGGTACTAGGAGAAGAGAAACTATGATAATTAGAATTGTTTGTATTTTCATCTTCTACTTTCAAATCATTCGCACAAATGGGAGAGATAAGAGGGGTGTACTTTTAAGGCAAGCATCAACATTTGCATTCTCTTGCACTAAGAGACTCTCATAACTAGGGAGTGTATTGAATAAATGACTAACATGCTTATTGACTAACTTTTTCTTTGCAATCTTGGAAAAGATAGATATCAACATTTTGTGAAAAGTAATCTATGCAAAAATGGAAAGAGACTTAAAATGAAATGTAAAGACCAAGAATGAAATGCAATTTTTAGATTTCAAACAAGGTAATTTACTGAAAAGACTATACAATAATCTGAAAATAACCAGTTGTGAATGCTAATTTGGAATTAGGCAATGCATGAAATGGAACAATTTAAGCTAGATTTAGTGAAATGCATGTAACAAAAATTCAGCCCACTGAAAAAAAAAAACCAATGGTAACAAATACAAGTGATGAAACAAGGTTTCAAATGCTATAAAAGGAAGTTTTAGATGTGCATTGGAATTGATATTCCTAGAGGGGCATATGAGTCCTAGTGAGGGTTTTTTGCATTTTTTTTAATAAATTTTAAATGGATTTTATGCTTTTTAGTTTGTATGATGTATAACCTAAGTGTAAATGCAATTTTTAGATAATTTTTAGTGGTTTGATATGCAAAAATGCAAGCTATATGCACTTTTAGTAATGCAAAAATTAGAAACCCTATAATGTAAATTAACTAATGCAAAACCTAATGTAAAGTTAATTCAAGCTAAATCTAGGATGATGATGCACTCCAAATCAGAAAAATGAGATTTCCTAAATGTAGGTTCACCAAAATGTAAGATAGAAAATTGTCGCTACTAAGGGTTTTAGGACCTAGGGCAACAAGTTTTCTATGATTTACATTCAAGGATGCCCTAGAGATCTCAATAAAATGATGATAATGGGAGAAAGAGATCTGCTAAGGGACTATCCTAAGGTACATGTTTAGAGATTAATGAGGGGTTCACCACCAAGCTAGGGCTTGGAAAAATGTATGAAATGCAAGATCTAATGACTAAAATCAATGATGCAAGAGACTTAACTAAATGAACTATAACTGAAAATAAGTCAGAACAACAAATTGGAAAAGTATAGAGGAGTACCTGGAAACTTGAGAGAGCTTCAATGGAGGCCTGAAATGCTGAATAGCCTAAAATTTTGGCCTACTGGGACTCATTCTCCAATCTGGGAAAATTAGTCCCAGATCTAGGTTTCTATGTAGGAATGGGTTTCCAGAAAAACGGTATCTAAATTTGCAAAACTTTTGAAAAATACCTATGGTTGGACTCATTCGCCACTTTTGGCGAATCAGTCCTATTTTATTATGAAGTGTCCCAAAAGGAAGAATCTTGAATCAGAACTTTGCAAGCTTCTAAAGATGGATCAAATAAGCATTTTTCAACTGATTTCATGCAAATTGGATGGATATGTTTCCCTAGATCTAAGTTTCTATAAGTCTTGACAACTTTTCATGAAAAAGTTGATGACATTTGTAACTTTGTCATTTTGATATTTATGAAGGTTTCAAATCCACTATTCTTCAATCCATAAACTTGTAATCACACATGTAAAGGGGAGAAAAAATTGTTGACTGTTAGGGAATAGGGGTTTGCCTTTGTCAAACCCCTTTTATGTAATTAAACCAAATGATGAAATAATGAAAGATAAACATGAAACATGCAAAATAGAACATGAAACATGAGAAATGATACCTTCAATGATGTATTGTAATACAAATTGACAATCTAGCATGAAATCACCATGAAGGATGTAGATCTAGATCTTAAGATAAGTTTAGAACGGGTATGTGCAGGATCATGATGGGCCAAAAAGTGGTGATATGATGGGTATGTGTAGTGTATGTGGGTGATGACTTTTTTTTACCCAAAATTGATGAAACAAAAAGGGTTTTTAAAGGATATTCTCAGCTTTCCACCAATATAAATTATGCTTTACTTTGAATTTAATAAATAATTATTATTCATTTTCTATTTGAATTACGACTAAAGACCTGATTGATATGCTAATTGAAAAACATTTATAGCTTTCAAATGGTATCACATTTTTTGACTCTGAAACATGCATCACATTCTATGCTTTGCATACTATAGGATTTTAAAAAATAAATTAATTTCATGAAGTTTTGACCAAGTTAAGGTGGTTAGACATACAAATTTTTATATTTTCTAAAAGTTGTAATAAAAAAATCATAATTTATTATCTACTTGGAAAAAAATTACAAAAAAATATGCATCACATTATGACATGAGTCCTCTACTTATATCTAAAATTTTATAAAAAAATATTATCATTTTATTGCGGTTAGGGGGGTCAGACAGACACCTACTTCTTATTTTTTCCACGAAATTTAAGTACCACTCATTGAAATTTCAAATTTTCACCAAATAGATTTTTTCTTTTTCAAACAAACCTAGTAGTTTAGAAACTACATTCAATTTTCTACATATTCTATTCTTACATATTTTTGAAATAATATAGATAATTTATTCAAATTTTTACGTCAAGTTGCCTAACTCTGATTTTTCTGAATTTTGTTGCCACTTAAGGGCCTATTTTTTCCATGATGATCCTGCACATGCCCGAACAATGCTTGACCTTGGATATGGAATGCAACCTCAGAACACTATCTCAATAACATGCTTGATGCTTGATAATCTTGACATGTTAATGGATCTTGAATTGCTGCAACAAATGATGAAGAATCTTCCCTTGAATGCTCATGAATGCTCTTGTAAACACTTGAATGCACTCATGAACTCAACTTTTCTATAAGGATTCTCATTCAACTTGCTAGATGTAAAATTAGTGAAATAAACTTGTATTTATACTTAATTATGCAAGAATTCCCAAAATTACAACACTACAAGATGACATCATGATCTAGGAGGATAAAATCCTACTAAAAATTTGAATTAATTTTAATTTTTGGCCACACAGGATTCATTTTCCCAAGGTGGCAAATGAGTCCTATTAGGCATTTAATTTATGGGACCATTTTCAAAAATGCTTAGAAAAGTGTGAAACCAGGATCAGGACCCAAAAACCTAGGTGGGACTCATATTTCCAAGGTGGTGAATGAGTCCCAAATCACTAAATCAGGGCCACACATGTTGAAACACCTAGATTATGATTGGATATTAATTTATTTCAGGATTATCTTCGAAAAGATGCATTAAATGAGGCTTGTGGATGCAAAATAAATTACAACCTAATGTGAAAGTTTCAAACATGTTACTAGACACTAATTCAAGGCAATATTAAGTCCAATTTATCATTAATTATTCCCAAATCAAGTAATAAAAAGGGGAATCTTTTCCATCATTACACTCTCATATATACTATTTCTCTCTTATGAGAATTATAACATTTATTAATCTACCAACATTTATGAGTATACCTCCAATTTTCATCATCCATTCTAGTACATCTTCAAGGGATACCATCCATGGAACTAGATTCGTGAGTCCTTCCTAAGTCCCTCTATCATGCATCCACTATCATTAAAATCTACTTATCAACATCCTTATCCTTGTCCCTCTCCTTCCATACCATTTGAGAATCCAAAAAAATTGAAATAAAGAGAAATTATCTATTCAATGGTGAAAACCACTTCTTATGGTGCCTTGGACAAGAACTTTGATGAAAATTAGGTAGAAAAAATAAATCATGTATAATACCTCATCCTCTTACACTATACACTTGGGAGAAAGCTAAGAGCTTCATCCATGCTCTCTTACCTACAACATCCTACACATACTACACTATCCCTCATCCTCTATCCTTCATCTTATCTAAGTCCATCCCCATTTTTTTATAAGCATCACATATCCTACATATTTTATCCTTTACTATCCTCCATTTCATATCCATCATATTACACATGTATATATCCTCCATTCCATATCCATTATCCTATTTCTTTCCTCCATCCATCCAAATTCATCCTCCATTTCTAGTCCCACCTTTCATCTTGATAAGTTTAGGGTAAAAATATTAAATTCATCCACACTATCTTATAATCCTTCCTCCCATCCTATCCAATTCCATTCTCCCTTCACATCTTTTGTCTTGATAATACTAGGGGAAAAATATATATATGCATACTTTAGATAATGAAACGCTTACCTCATCTACCTTTTATATCTCTTATGCACTTTCCTTCCATCTCATACATCTTTACCATGATCTTTTATCCATAATTGTACTACCTCTAGTGTTGAGAATCTCGTTCCTTTGAAACATACTTCATGGAGCTCATTCCTCTTGTTCTCTATCTAATCCATCAATCTCTTATCTAGGAAATTGATTCATCAATATTTACCAATAGTTGGTTCTCACTTATCAAATCTTATCCATTCCTTTCTCATATCCTAATCATCAAATTCTCCATTTAATATTATCCTATCCAATAGATTTATCCTCTATTCCCATACTCATCCAAAAAATACCAATTTGTCTATCCATGTGTAATCAATATATTAATCCACACAATCTAATATTGTATTGCGGTGCATCACCCAATAATAGTCCATCAATTTGATCCAAATTAGCTGACATTTATTGAAAACTAATCCAATTATCATCATAGTGATGTATCCTTCACAATCCTAGTTTTTTTATTATCATTAAAAACACAATCCTTTTGGGTACAGATTTTTCTATCATTAAATTTTTTATCCTCATAATCATCAATCAATAAATTAATGAATCAGTTTGCATATTGAATTAATGTAAATTATTAGTTTATTTATGGTTTATTGTGCATTATTTATTTTTCCTTGTGTGTAATATCATTATTTGCATTCATCATGATATTTTCACTCTATTGCCATAGGGTAATCATGATATTCCATATCATGGTGTTATAAGGCATATGTTTGCACTTGACCTTTGGATCACATACATAGCACATTGTCTTCATGTTTACTTATATACCTTAGTGCATAATTTTAAGTATAATATAAAATATAGGTTGCTTAAACCAATTTAAGCATGATGATCATTCATCCTCCCTCTCCATCCATAGCTTCATCATCCCTAGCTTCTTCTATATCCTTTTATCCTTTATCCTCTAACTCTCCCATATATTTCAAGAGCACACCCATGTTATTTGAATCCAACTATCCTCTAAATGTAGTATACCTAACTCTCATCCTTCTTATAACTGGGCCATTATTTCACTAGTTCTTATCCCTCTCTACCCATTATATTTTATTCTGCTTTGATACAATGCCACTTCTTATCTTTGTGATGTCATATCAAAGATGGGAAAAATATAGAAACCTAAAATCAACCATACCTAACAACACTTGACTTTACCATATATCCTAGCCATTAATTAAACATATATTTATTATTTATTTAATGAATTTATCCTTCACCTTTATCCCCCACTTTATTTAAATAAATATTTATTATTTATTTAATTAATTTATCCTTTACGTTTATCGCCAACTTTAATTAAATAAATATTTATTATTTTTTTAATTAATTTATTCATCACCTCTATCCCCACTTTAATTATATAATTATTTGTTATTTTTTAATTAATTTATCCTTTCACATCACCCTTCTCCAATAATTAACTAAATAATTTTATTATTATTTAATAAATTATTGATAGTCACATGACTAACTAAGGCCTTTCCTAGATTCATTGAACCTAGACACTTTCCACAAAAGTCATACTAACTTTGCATCTCATTCATTCCCATTTCAAGTTGCATCTCCAAATATCAACCATTCATATAAAGAAATTCCCTAATTAAAATCTTAAACCTATCCTTTATCCCTCATGTGACGCTTGTCACATTAGTAAGACTTTAATCCAAAAACCAATCCTTGAAATCAATCCAACCTATCCATCAACTAATCTATCTTGACCCTTCATTTCTATCTTTAAAATTATATAAATGAGAGGCCTTTCATCTTATTTTAGCATCTTCTATCCTCATATCCTTATGCTTTCCAATTTTCTATTAAATCCTTTTTCATCATACAATTAAGTAGAGCTATGGAGCAGTCTACCTCAATCTATGAGGTGAAATAAGGGTTCTTGGTGAGGTTATTGTGTGTTTATTTGATTATCTTCTTTATTATTTACCTTTTATATTTTATTTTCTTCAATCTTATTGTGATTTATTCTTTATGATATACTATAACTAACATTCCTCCTAAATTTAAACATGTACAATAAGAATAAACACTTTTGGTTCCCATTTTAATAGTATATAAACCTCTTTCAAGAAAGCATCTTACACAAGCCCTATGAAAAGGAAAAAAAATTAAAGTAAAAATTTAAAAAAATTAATGTAAAAATTTCTCAAATTAAATCCTTCCTTAACTATAGAGATTTTGTTCTCATTGGTCAACTACATACTCTATTTTCTTCCATCAATGTCTATACCACACTATGTATTGAAACAAATTCTAATATTGGGCATGTTGGATGTTTGAAGATGTTGGAAGTTTGAGTTGTTTTTCAGTTGCTTGGATCTTACCATTGATATCAACTCCTTGTATAAAGTTATTTTTTGAATGCTATAAGTATTGATGATGTGTCTAGAATTGTCGGTATTAATGTCAACACATGTCTGTGTTGTCATTGATGTCCTACATCAATATAGTTACAAAAGTTATTGGTCTGACTTATGTTTAGGGAGATTGTTGTAGATGTTATAGATGTGTTGAAAATATGTTAGTAATGTTTCTAATGAAGTTTGTTCACTTGGTTTCCAAGTACTTTTGAGAAAATTTGAATAAAAGAGAGTTTAGTGTGATAGAGTGGTGTTCAATGTTTTTCTCTGTATTTGTTCATGATTGAAGATATGCTCATTTGGTTTGGATATAACGATCAAAGGTGTTTAGAGGTGTCATATCCAAAATTTTAGGTTTTTGATCCTAATGTAGTGGAAGATGTGCTTGATAGTATGTCTATCTGGTGAAATAGGCAGTTTGGGAGAAATGAGATTGCTTTGCATTTATCCATAGTGAAGGTTCTAGTGTTGTGGATCTAGGAACATGCTTATATCATGTACATATCTACCTTCCCTTAATGTTTCAAATTCTGAGTTGTTTTGCAAAACTAACTAGTTTACTGGATGTCTGTGCCGATATGTTTGGTTGCATAGAATGAAGTTGTTCTTGAGTATCGAGTGGTTACAGTAGTTGTGGTGAATATTTTGATGATATGGAATATTTTTTAGATGTTATGGAATGTTATTGTGTGGTCGATGAGATGTTTCCAAACTTGGAGAGGTGTGTTTGGAGTTGCTTGTTAGTGTTAGTATAGGTTTGGCCAACCTGGTGTGCTAGTGCTAATTGTAGAGGATAATTGTTGCTTATGGAAGTGTTGAGAAAACTGTTGGTGTAGATTTGGGTCCCAAATAAGTAGTGGTTTGGTTTTCCTTCACTTCTTTCCTCAGTGGAAGTGTTTGGTGCTGACCTATTTGATGTTGCACAGTTGAGGTGTATACGTTTCCCTTAGACTAACCTAATTGAGATTATTTTAGGTCGCAAAGGGTAGAAATGCAAGATTTTTTTTTTTTTGGATTAAGATCAGAGTGTGTGATGCAAAATATGGGAAAGTGATCAAGTGTTTTGATCTAAGTGTGAGCCTTAATGCCTATGACTTCTAGATGTAGTAAGCAGAAGGTGTTTACATTTTAGTCTATTTGATGAGTTGTTTGTGCTTCAATGGAACTATACCTTCAACATACAAGACATGTAGTTAGTAGTTCAAATTAGTAGTGAGCCACCCCTTCTATTTTTCTTTCTTTTGGATAGTGAGTCCTTTGGTAATGAGCCACTGATAGTGAGCCTTTCTTTATCTTTTTGGGAAATGAGCCCTCCACAATGAGCCTTATTGTATTCATTGTTGCAATTCATATATTAGTGAGCTAATCCTCACCATGTTTTTTCCCTGTAATTATTCCTTTTCCTTTCTTGATTTGGGAATAATTAATGACAAATTGGACTTAATATCGCCATGATCTAGTGTCATAATGCATTTTACACATTCAAATTAGGTCTTGGGCCCTTCTAAAGAGCTTAACTAAACCTAACTTTTCCTTAATTTAGTGTTGTAAAGTGTATTTATTTACACCTTCACATTAAATTTATTAGGCTTATAAACTAAATGGACCTAATCTAGTTTTGTAATGTATTGTGTCCATTCACATTAGATTTTGGGAGCTCCTAAGTTAAATAGACGTAATTTGGCCTTAATTTAATGTTGTAAAGTGTATTTATTTACACTTTCACATTGAATTTTGTGCCCTCATGGATTTATAACCTTTATATCATCATTAATAGGCCTTTAGGACCCTTTATTATGCATCCCAAGGCATATTTCAATAAAAATCCTGAGATAGACCTCAAATAAACTTAATTTCTTCACTCCTTGACATTTTTTCTCTCTAAAAATGCCCTATGGGACCCATACACCACCTTGGGTGTATGAGTCCCACTAGGTGGTTCCCATATGCCACATATGGATTATGTCCCATTTGGCTCCTTTTTTTAGTTTTGAGCAGGAAATCAAGGTTTTAAATTCAAAATTCTTGAATGTCGGCCTTTGGGATCTAATAAATGGTCATTTGGATGCAATAGCTATATCAACAAGGTATCAAATAATTATTTCACTTAAGGAAGACTAATCCTTGATAATATCAATTCAAGAAATAAATAGTTAAGCATTCCAAGACTTCACAAGAGGGTTAAGAGATCATTCAAGAGTATTTCTAAGGAGTTTAAGAGTAGATTTCTTCATGAATTGTTGTAGCAATTCAAGACCCAATTTCATGTCAAGATTATTAGGCATCAAGCATGTTGTTGAGCTAGTGTTGTGATGTAGCATTGAAGATTGAAGATTAAGCATTGTTCTACAGTCATTTTCAAGATCAAGATCTACATTCTACATGGCCGCTTCAAATTAGATTACTGACTTGTATTACAAGACATAATTAAGGATATCACTGCTCATGTTTCATGTCCTATGTTGCATGTTTCTATTGGCATATGGATTTAATGAGGTCAAATTTGGCTACTTGTGTTGTCATTGATGGCAACTTGAGTCTACAGTTTAACCCATAGTATCAGGCACTTATACTGGCAAAGAAAGAAAAGGACGGGATATTCGATTGGTATGCTGATCCGACTACTTCTCCGGATCACTATTTTGTAGTGTGGATCCCCAAGGAAATTTTCCTAGCATGTACACTATTCTACTGAAGAATTTTTGTGGTGTTGTATTAATCATAGCTCAAGTTAAGAGGTTTGGTGGCATGATTCATGATCTATTTTTCTTTATGGCTGACATGCTTGATGTGGTGGATCACGGATGTATGTGGAATAATTATTTTGATATATTTTATGTTTTGGAACCATGGTGTGGGTCCCTTCTATAAGTCTAGCTGACTTATGAAGGTACACTTCATTTTTAATTAAATATTTAAGGTTGACATGGTCGATATAAACAAGGAATATTATATTTTGTTGAAAGGCTGACATGTATTGAATTTTTGGGTTAGTGGATATATAAGGAAGATCTGTAATTCACTTTGTGTGTGGATGGCATGAAGAGAGATGTAGATTTGTATGAAAAAGGGTAGTTGAGTGATCAAACATTGGTTGTGTTACTGAAGGGTTTTTAGCAAGAGAATAGAGCAGAGCAGAACAAATTTGAGCAGAAGGTCGAAAGTCAGATTTTACGCTTTAGTGGAACTGAATCCAAGCATTTGTAGATGCTATTTTCTCAGTTCAAATTTTTTTGTAATTTATATTATAATTGTATGGTAGTGAGCTCTAGGCAGTGCGCCTGAATGCAAGTGCGTTCCCCTCTTTTATTTTAATTTTAATAGAGGGGTATGTGTAGGATCATCATGGAAAAAATAGGCCCTTAAGTGGCAAAAAATTCATAAAAATCAGAGTTAGGAAACTTGACGTAAAAATTTGAGTAAGTTATCTATATTATTTCAAAAATATGTAACAAAAGAATCTATATAAAATTGAATGTAGTTTCTAAATTACTAGATTTGTTTAAAAAACAAAAAAATCTATTTGATGAAAATTTGAAATTTCAATGCAATGGTACTTAAATTTCAAGGAAAAAATAAGTAGGTGTCTGTCTAACCACCCTAACCACAATAAAATGATAATATTTTTTTATAATATTTTAGATATAAGTAGAGGACTCATGCCCAAATGTGATGCATATTTCTTTGTAAGTTTTTTCTAAGTAAATAATTAATTATGAATTTTCTATTACAACTTTTTAAAAAATATAAAAACCCGTATGTCTGACCACCTCAACTTGGTCAAAACTTCATGAAATTCATTTTTTCTTTTTTTAATCCTATAGTATGCAAAGCATAGAATGTGACACATGTTTTCGATTCAAAAAATATGATACCGTTTGAAAGCTATAGATGTTTCTCAATCAGCCTATCAATCAGGACTTTAGTCATAATTTGAATAGAAAATGAATAATAATTACTTATTAAATTCAAAGTAAAGCATAATTTATATCAATGGAAAGTTGAGAATCTCCTTTAAAAACCCTTTTCATTTCATCAATTTTTTGTAAGAAAATAGTCGCCAGCCACATACCCATCATATTGCCACTTTTTGGCCCATCATGATCCTGCACATACCCAGAGTAAACTTTGTGGATTAATCTCCATCATGTTTTTTCTCCTAACAGGGTTTCCACATAAAAATATCTGGTGTTATGGTGATTATTGATGTGACTACATGTTTTCATCTATTATGTGTTGCTAATGTTATATAAAGTCCTATTGTTGCTATTGATGGTTGTTAGTTCTATTGTGTAAATCAAAATTATTGAACACTGATTCACCCCCCCCTCTCTTAGTGTTCCTTGCATCCAACAATTGGTATCAGAGCAAGTTCCTCTTTTGAAGCTTAGGAGCTTGAGGTGAATCTTGAATTACAATGGATGCTGGTGGGCTTCAACAACAACTGATGGTGGCACTTGATGATCTTGATCAATCTAAGGCTGAGGTCATTGAACTTAAGGAAAATCTTGCAGATGCCGAAAAATTCTTTCAATAACTTAAGGACAAGATTAATGACTCAAGGGAGAAAAGAAAGGAACTTTGTGGTCAGTTGAAGTAGAAAGAAAATAAAGGATTGGATTATGACCATTTAAATCAAACCCTAAAAGAGATAATAGGAGAATGTGAGAAGCTATCCAAGGACAATGCATCTCTAAGACTTGAAATGGAGTCAATGGAAATGAAGTTTACTAAAGAGATTGAGAAAAGAAAGAAGAATGAGGAGAATCTCACCCAGTCCCTGAGAAAATAGTTTGAAGAATGTAGAAAAATTAACAATAGATTTATCTAGTTGGAGATTGAACTACTGCAATCCAGAAATAATGAACGAGAGCTTGAGAGATAGATAGTGATTCTTGGAAATGATCTTACTACTGCAAATGAATTCAAAAAAAATTTTAGGATAAGTTCTACCAAGCTTTCAAAGAAATAACCAAAAGTCAGAAAAATATAAATGATAAGTGAGGTCTTGGATATGAGAAGGGAGATTGCTCTAGATCTGAACAAAAGAATCCTGAAAAGAAGAACAAAGGAAGAAGACATCTAGTAAGGCAAACTAATGCCCAAAAAATTAATGGATATTGCTTTTTTTGTAATAAATTTGGACATATGGATTCTCAGTGTAGAAGAAAGATAAACCCTAGTAAGCCATCATTTTCTAGTCGATGTTTCAAATGCAAGAAGTTTGATCATAAGGCCTTAGAATGCAAAAGTATGACTGTCGGTACTAGTAACATTAAATTCTATACCTGTGGAAGATTTGGACATGTTGCTAATCACTGCAAGTCAGGAGGAAATCAGTGGAATGGATGGTACCGATAGAAAGGTTTGGTATGTTTCAATTGTAACAATCTTGGTCACATTGCAATGTTTTGCCAAAACAAAAACATGAATAAAAGAGGTTCGGTGTATCAAGGAAGAAATTCAAAGAAAGACAATAAAGGTAAAGAAAAAACTTATGTGGAAGAAATAAAAGATCAGATGAAGAATACATGGGTTAAGAAAAGTGAAACGGATGAAGGAAATAAAGTTGTACCGGAAGATCCCTTTGGTAGCTCCTCTGGAAATTGATATCAGACCAATGGCCTAGGGGGAGTTTTTCATGAAAATTCTTTGTCCCCCCTATATTGTTGGCATCGAATCTCTGAATATCATCAGTCACTGTGTTAGCCATTGATGGAAGTGTTTGCAATGATATGATGAACTATTCTAAATTGTATAAGTCCGAAGTTGAAAATTCTTAGCTTGTTGTTCGAGTTTGGAGTGTAACCGGTACTTCTAGGGAAACACATTTATTGCGGCAAAAAGTAAAGTTATAAAAGGGAATTTTGAACCCTATTTCGGCACCAAGCATTGAAGGAGAATAGTTTGAGAGTATTTATCTACAATATTTCAAGGTGCAAAAGGTCATTCTAGTGGTGAATCTCTAGGTATTCCTGTTAATCATTAATTGTACATCTATTTTGTAATCTGTACAACTCTGTTCGAGTGGAACATGAAGAAAATTAAAGGTACCATAACCCTAGACGAGTATAATAGCTAGAAGATTAGGGATGAAATAAATTTTTTGTCGCTCACCGATTTTAGAAGGCTTGAAGGATCAAAGCACAAGAATTTGGCTATATGGAATGACTATCCCCATTTCTTCAATGCAGAAGTGATTCGATTTTTCTTGAACAAATTAGACGGTGATATTCTCAATTTGGATAAACCATATCAAATTACCAAGGATGTAATTAGAAATCTAACTGGCTTATGCAATGTTGGTGATATACCAAAGAAAAAGTTGATTCACAATGTGGAGGTCAAAGCCCAAACCGGAATAAGGGGAGATCTGAGGGCTCTAATAATTTCAACGATTAAAGATCCTTTGACAAGTCTGTTGAAGGAGAAACTATTGGAGAATTTTCAATTAACAAAGGATATTGGCTACCAATTTAGGTTTGGTACTCTAGAAATATGTATTATGATGTAATTTCTAAAGTGTTTTCCATTGAAGGACAATGTGGTGTGGAGAGAGAATATACCGATTTGTAAGAAAATCTTCAATCACTACAATTCTTTTGAAATTTGTGAACAAGTGTATGAAAGTTTCTTTAGAAAGGTATTAGAGAGGTTTGGAGAAGGTGTTGTCCCTCTTCTAGAAAAATAATTAAATTTGGACCATCTTCCGAAAAAGGAAAGAAAAAGAAGAAGAGAGAAAAATATACAGTTGGTGTCACTCCTCTGGCACCCAATTCTATAAAGTCCGAAGGAAATGGGAAAGATTAAATGGTTGTGGATATAAAAGATGAATTTTCTGAAGAATGTATTCCAAAAGATCAACTGAAACCAAATGAACTGGAAATAATAATTGTTGAAGACAGTGATGAGGAAAATGCTCTGTTTAAGACAAAGATTTTGCAAATCATTCAGGGTGAGGATGGTATGCAAAATATATCCAGTATATGGCTGAATGGTTCATCTTATGAGTAGGATTTAATTGAGAATTCTATGGCAAGGTACTTAATTGATAACAATATTGAGTTGGAAATTCTGTAGAATGTTCTCTCGAAAGAACTGATTGAATGTGTCAAGATGTCTATGGAGTGTGTGCCCTTGGAGAGGAAGGAAGAAGAAATGATTTCTCACTTAAAAATGCAATTTAGATTTTCTCTTTCCATATTGAAGAAGAAAATGAGTGAGCTGAGATAGTGTATTGATGCTACAAATAAAGTCTTTAACTATTGTCTCAGGTGCCCTCAAGTGGTAGGAAAGTACAAGGATAAGCTTGAAGAGATTGAAAGTGAGCTTGTTAAGACTGGACAAAATTGTAGTATGCTCTTGGATAAGAATGGAGATGTGAAGAAGAAAGTTTATGATTTATAGATTGAGCATGCAAAAGTTCATACTACTAAGAATTCTCTCATTAGTGCCTTCTGGAAAGTCAAAGATATAACTAAAGGGAGATTAGAATAGATGATTGAGACTCTTAAATTAGGAGAAGAACTAGAAGCAGCAATCACTATTCCTGAGTCTCTTGTGAAAATAATAAACAAAACTTCAAAGAACAATAGCCTGATCATAGCCATTAGGATTATGGTGGATTCTTGGAAGAAATTCCTTTCGCAATTGAAAGCTAAGTATAAAATAATTTTCTGAATTTTTGTAGCAGTTGTCAAATTTTGATCAATTTTTTCATCAGTATTTGGGGAGAGAATGGAGTAAAATATTTTAAAGAGAAGTGTAGAGAAGATGTAGTAGAGATTTTTCATTTATGTCAAAGGGGAAGAGAATGAAATGAAAATTTTCCTGACATCCAAAGGGGGAGTAGTAGTTTTGGCTTTGATATTTTTTCTTGGTTTTGACACTTAGTCAATTTTTCACTAAGTGTTGCCATCAATGCCAAAGGGGGGAGATTGTTGGCATATAGCTTTGATGAGGTCAAATTTGGCTACTTGTGTTGTCATTGATGGCAACTTGATTCTACCATTTGATCCATAGTATCAGGTGCACTTATACCGGCAGAGAATCTAAGTCTATGTATTCTACCGACAGAGAAAGCAAAGAACAAGACATCTAGTTGGTATGCTGATCCAACTACTTCTCCGGATCACTATTTTGAAGTGTGGATCCCAAAGGAAGTTTTCCTAGCATGTACACTATTCTACTAAAGAAGTTGTGTGGTGATGTATTAATCATAGCAAGAGTTAAGAGGTTCGGTGGCATGATTCATGATCTATTTTTCTTTGTGGCCGACATGCTTGATATGGTGGATCATAGATGTATGTGGAATAATTATTTTGATATCTTTTATGTTTTGGAACCATGGTGTGGGTCCCTTCTATAATTCTAGCTAACTTATGAAGGTATGCTTTGTTTTTAATTAAATATTTAACGCCGAGATGGCTGATGTAAGTAAGGAACATTATATTTTGTTGAAAGGCTGACATGTATTGAATTTTTGGGATAGCTGATATATAAGGAAGATCCGTAATTCACTTTGTGTGTGTGTGGCATGAAGAGAGACGCAGATTTGTACCAAAAAGGGTAGTTGAGTGGTCGAACATTGGTTGTGTTAGTGAAGGGTTTTCAACAGGAGAAAAGAGTAGAGTAGAACAAATTTGAGTAGAAGGTCCAAAGTCAAATTGTACACTTCAGTGGAACTGAACCCAAGCATTTTTAGATGCTATTTTCTCAGTTCAAATTTTTTTGTAATTTATATTATAATTGTATAGTAATGAGCCTCCTTCTTGAGTAGTGAGCTCTACACAGTGTGCCTGAATGCAAGTGCATTCCCCTCTTTTATTTTACTTTTAACAAAGTAAACTTTTTGGATTAATCTCCACAGTGGTTTTTCCCTAACAGGGTTTCCACGTAGAAATATCTGGTGTGATAGTGATTATTGATGTGACTGCATGATTTCATCTGTTATGTGCGACTAATGTTATATAAATTCCTATTGTTTTCATCGATGGTTGTTAGTTTTGTTTTGTAAATAAAAATTATTGAACACTGATTCAGCCCCCCTCTCAGTGTTCCTTGCATCCAACTTTTTCATTTTCATCTTTCATTATTCATCATTTGGTTTAATTACCTAAAATGGATTTGACCAAGGAAAACCCCCATTTCCTAACAAATCAATAAGTTTTTCTCTTTGTACATGTGTGATTATAGATCTAGGTCTCTTGTAGTTTTAATATCACTTAAATATTAGGTTAAAATCTTGGATAAAATTGTTGGAGTTGTCCCCTCCTTTTCAAGGTTGCTATCTTCACAAAAAGTCATCTACAAGTCTAAAATCAGGGTTTCAGGTATGGAAACACAGTGTGGCAGAAAGAGAAGAGATTGGAGAGTAGAATTTGACCTTAAACTTTAGAAAAATCATACTAGGACTGATATGCGACCTTGGGCATATGATTCCTAGTACAATCAATTTTCAAGGTTTTTAGAGATTTAGGACAAGCACTATCAGATTCCAGTTTTTGCACTGAAAACCCAGTCTGGGAATAACTCACCCAGACTGGCATATGAGTCCCAATCAATCTCAAAATCATTGACTTCATCATTTCCATCCATCATTCATGCCCCTATAGTTTTTGAGGTGCATACCTCTTATTTTACAACTTTTTATTCTAATTTATATGCATTTTTAAGTCATTCATTTAAGTTTCATGCATCACTAGTTTTTATCATTAGATATTACATTTCATTGATCTTTCCAAGCCCTATCTTGGTCATGAACTACTCTTGTAATCATTTATCAGACCCTAGGACACCCTATTACAAAATCTCTTTCTCCTTTACATATCTTTAATTGAGATCTCTAGGGCATCCTTAAATGTGGAGCGTAGAAAGTTTGTTGTCCTAGGTCCTAAACCCTAGCAACAACAATTTTATATCTTACATTTTGGTGAAATTTACATTTAGAAATTTTCATTTTCTGATTTGGAGTGCATCATCATCCTATATCTAGCTTTCATTAACTTTGCATTAGGTTTTTCAATAGTTAATTTGCATTTAGGGTTTCAAAAATATTGCATTACTGAAAGTGCATATAGGTTTCATTTTTCCACTTTGAATCACTTAAATTCATCTAAAATCTACATTTTCACTTAGCCTAGACATCAATCAAACCAAAAATCATAAACATCACTTAAAACTCTCATAAAATAGTGAAAAAAACCCTAACTAGGACTCATACGCCCCTCTAGGTGATTTAGTCCAATCTAGATTTTAAACTTCCTTAAATTACAACATGAAAAACTTCATTTATGTGCTTCCTAAGCTTTCTAGTAACATATAGTATCAATCTAGAAACTTTCAGTCCCTTCTATTTTATGCATCTAGGTCAAAAACATCAATTTATGGTAGTCATTTTTTAAATCATTTTAATGGAAAAAATCATCAGACCTGAAAATGTTCACATTTTTGAAACTTTGCATCATATGGATAAAATTACTTTTCACTTTTTTATATGCAATATTTACATTCATAAAACTACATAATATTGATAAAAGTGATTTTTTCAGTTTTAGATATAGATCATTTGCATTCTTAAAGTTTTGCATGTGTTGGATAAAAGTAATTTTTTCTTTGGATATACATTGTTTACATTCTTGAAGCATTTCATAAAATGGTTAGAAGTGCATTTCATTTTTGTTCAAACAATTTTAGTACCTTACCTTTCTAGACATGTTAAGAAAAATTTCATATCCCCTTCCTATGAGAGTGTTTTAGTGAAAGAGAATAAAACCTTGGACAATCCCAATGATCATATTCGTTCTTCTCCTAATATCTCTCATATTTGTTAAGAAGATATTTTGGTGTTAGAAGAACCAATCAATGAGAGTTTTGAGAGTCCTAGTTGTTTCTCTCCTCTTAAATATCTTAGTGAACAAGACATTGATGAACAAGAAGACACAACCATAGGTAATCATGATGATCACATAACACAACAAGAGACCATTGAAACCTACCTACATAACACTTCAACTAGTCTACATTCACCTCTCAATTCTTTCCCCTCTTGTGATAATGTTTTAGATGATGAAATTGAATGTGAGGAGGATATGTTGGTGTTCAATGACCAAACCTTTAAGATCTATGAAAACCCTCTTTATGATTCTTCCCCTACCTATCCTATTTTGGAAGACATTATGGCACAAAGGAGTGAAAATTTGGAAAATCTTGACAATCTCATTTGTTCTTCTCCTAGTTGTGAGGAAGATGCTTTGATGTTATAAAATACAACCAATGAGAGTCATGAAAATCTTGTATCTCTCTTCCCCTAGGAAGAACATTAGTGAGTAAGAGAATGCCATCATTGATAAACAAGATAATTCAACCATTGATCATTCCCCTACTTGTGATGAAGTCATTTTGGAAGACCCAATCCTTGAATGTCAAGAACATTTCGTTTGTAGTTCTCCTAAAATTTCTCCTTCTAGGGAGGATATCATGGTGCAAGAAAATGGAAATAATAGTGATGTGACTTCGTTGAATTATGATGAAGTGATGATACTAGATTACCCTTTATTAGAAATACATCAAACCAAGACCGCTGAGGTTATGAATGCACAAGTGTCCATTCGATCGACCTTGACTATTGGACCTCCTACATACCTTGTGGGACATCCCTTGAACCCTCTAATTCTTTACCCACCTTCACAAAAACCTCAAACTCAAAACAAACCCAAACTTATCGTCTACCCACCTAAGAATAATATGTCACAACAATTGAGTCATAATATCATTGCTCATACATACAACACTAGGAACAATTTGCAACCAAGAAAAACACCTTCAACATCCCTCCCATTTCCGAATCCTATCCTACCTAACCCTATTTTATCGGGTCCTCCTCATCGAAAGGGCTATGATCTTGTCAAACAACTAAAGAATACTCTTTCTACTTAAGATATCATCGTGGGAACTTATTCAAACATCCCCTCACTATCATAACATGATTCAAAGTGCCTTGCAACAATTTGAGGTCCCTTCTAACATGTGCATCCGAATGACATAGCAACAATGATTCAACGAATAAACGCTGACTTTTTTTCCACCAAAGTGATCTCCCTGCTTTGGAAGTGAAAAACTAAAATGATGCTTTCATGCTAATCATTTTATACAAAGGAAGAGGCATAAAGTGAACCCTTGTTGAAAATGTCTCCACCCTTAATGTGTGTAGTGTGACCTTTTGGATAGGTTGGGTGTGGATAAATAAAAAATTCAACCCGACCCTTTATGTATTAAGGGATTTGACAATGTAGGAAACCAATCGCTAGGTGTGATCACTTTTCCTATTATAGCTAGAAAGGTCATGTTAGAAACAATGATCCATGTTATGTGTCATGATATTTCTTATAATCTCCTTTTAGGTAGACCATGGTGTGGTAACGAAAAAAAATATCCCTTGTACTTATCCTTGCTTGTTTGGGCGGTCCTTGTAAACTAGGATTAATGGTGCCTTGACTTAGTGTTGTAATATGTTTAACATGATCACATTAGGTATTGGGCCCTTGTGAACTAATGAACATAAATGGTACCTTGCTAAATTTTTGTGAAATTATTCACACTTTTGTAAGGTTTTATTAATTAAATACATCTAATAAATCTATTTTTAACCTTAATCATGCCTTATTTAAAGTGTTGTAAAGTGTTGTAACACACTTTCACACTTTTCTAGGGTTTTCATTAATAATTAGGATTCTTTATGCTTTAATTGGCCTTATTCTTCATCCACAACCCCCATTTAATGCATATTTTCAAGGATAATCTCTACACAAATCAATACCCAATCATAATTCAAGAGTTTTCAGCTTGTGTGGCCTAGATTTAGTGATCTAGGACTCATTCGCCACCTTAGATGAATGAGTCCCACCTAGGTTTCTGGGTTTTGAACCTATCTTCACACCATTCTAAGCATTTAAAAAAATTGTCCCATAAATTATGCCTCATGAGACTCATTCACCACCTTGGGTGAATGAGTCCCATGTGGCCCAAAATCAAAATTAATTCAAATTTTTGGTGGGATTTTATCCTCCTAGATCTGATGTCAGCTTGTAGTGTTGATATTTTCAAAATTCTTGCATAATCGAGTATAAATAAAAGTTTCTTTCACTCATTTTGCCCCCAAGCATTCAAGTATTCATCCTTGTAGAAATTTTGAGTTCACAAGTACATTCAAGTGTTTACAAGAGCATTCAAGGGTACATTATCAAGCACTTTAGATCATTCTTCAAGTATCAAGTATCATGTTAAGGACTTCATGCATCATGTTTTTTTTTTAGCTAACAAATGTGATGTATGTTTTTATGATTCTAGCTAGGATTTCATTCAATATCCATCACCTTGAAGAAAGCGTCAACATCTACATCCATTGGATCCATTTCATATACATTTGAAGCATCTTATTGAAAGGTTTTGGTGAGTTACAACATCATATTTTGTTCATTCATCATTGTCCATTCCTATTTCATTTTATTTCAAGGTTTGATTACAAAAATGGGGTTTGACCAAGGAAAATCCATATCCACTAATGAAAAAAAAAATTACCTCTCTTTTTTGTGTGATTTGTAAGTCTAGGTTGAAGACACATTGAACAGAAACATTGGAGAAATTTTTCAAAGTTCTTAAAGTTGTCAAAGTTGTCATTAAGCATTGGAGAACATTGGAGAACACCTACAGGTTGATCTACAAATATTTGGATCTAGAATTTAGTTGGGAAGCACAAAGCAGACCTTGAAGAACAAATTCAGATCTTGAAGTTTCAGAAATCCCTAACTAGAATTATTCACCACTTCTGGTGAATGAGTCCCAGTTTTGTTCAAAATTCAATTTTTTGCAAATTTGAATACCCATTTTCCAAATTTGTGTTTCTCCATAGAAACCCATATTTTAGAATGATTTTCCCAGGTTGGAAAATGAGTCCCAAGCGACACTAAAGAGAAAATTTCTAGCATTTTAGAGCTCCATTCAACCATCTCCAAATTCCTTGGTGCATACATTCCATTCTATAGCCTTTTGTTTTGTTTCATTTGCATCTCTAGGTCATTTAGTGAAGGTTTGCATTAAATTAAGGTTTAGCATTACATATCACATTTCATCTTGCATTGTATTTTTCTTTCCAAGTTCTTACTTGGTGGTGAACCCCTCATTAGTTTACAATCGACCCTGAGGATAACCCTATTGCAAGATATCTCTTTCCTTTGCATTGAGATTTGCAGGATTATCCTTGAATGGAATAGCTTGAAAGTGGGTGTTCTCTAGGTCTTAAATCATACGAAAGCATCTAAAGCCCCCCCCCCCCTTTCTAAGAGGTTCCACATGGATTCATGCAATGAATGGGGTGCCTTCTACTCTTCATTGTGTAATGAAGTATGTTTACAAGAACAAAGTGTACACACTCGAAGGCAACCTTGAACCAAATAGTTGTTTAAACATTGAGGAAAACAAGGAAAATCCTTTGAAAACATTGACACCAAGTACACAAGTAGAACCCATGCAAGAAGAAGAAAGAGATAGATGTCTTAAACCCTTTATAGTGATATCACTAGATGATTTGGGATCATTGAATTTTGAACCAACATTCATGGGAGAATACAAGATCATAAAAAAAGACTCTGAAAATGGAAAATAAAAAGCCTCAATTTCAACATAAAATTAATAAGACCCTTCGAAAGCATCCACCTCAACCACTTTAGAACAAAAGACAAAAAATTACAAAATAAAATTTGATGAAATTAATTATGAGCAACCATTGAAACCAAAAGAGATGAACAATCTTTATGGAAATGGTTATGAAATGATGAAACAACTAGGATATAGTAGAAAAGGATGTGGTGCTAGAGAACAAGCTATATATATTCCTATAGAGACTTGTGTGCAAGAAAAGACCAGTGGTCTTGGTTATTGCCCCTCAAAAGAAACACGAAAGCCTTCACTTAATATCAACAACTGACTTTAACATTAGTGCATCCTGAACTGATAGACACTAGTGGTCTTTATTGTTATCCTTCTCAGGAACCAAAACAAACAAATAAATCTTTGCTTAATGTCAATGTCATCACGTAAAACACTAATAATTTGAATTCATTAAATTTTACACCCTCTTGTAAAGGAGAGAAAAAAATATTGTAATCTAAACAATCCTGCATAAGTATGACACATTTTACTAAGCAAGAGATAAATTCATCCCAAAATAATGAAACATCTTCTACTTTTGATCAAGAGAGTATCTTGAAAAGACTCCTCCAAGATCGTCTGATATATCTCCCTCCAAGAATGTTCACGAAAAATTATCTACTACAAGAGTTTATTTTGTGTATATCATGGAGTTCATGTTCATGCTACTAATGAATGTAAGGATTTAAGTAATCGAATTCAACATCTTAAGGATTGTGGTTCTCTTCCTTGTGTTGAAACACCTAGTTCCTCTAATTGAAACTTATTTTCATCCTATTTGGCTCATCCTTGTCTTGCACTAAGTGGGGGCAAGGGGTTAAATAGCCTTGTCCTCATATGTAACTTGTCATTGTCTCTTTTGGCTAGTTTATCACCTTTCATGTATATATAAGAGCAAGCTTGGGATGTGGATGACATGCCTTAAGTAGGCTAGCATGTGACATACTACCTTTTAGGGGAAACCCCTTTTCATGACATAGCTTATTGGAAAAACATGACTTGGCATAGGGCTTTCTGAATAATATCTCATGTATTCTTCTAATTTAAAGCAATTTCTCACAGTAATGGTGTTAGCAACCACTTTAAAGTGGGGACATACATCAACGCTCATATTTCACTGCACGATATTCTTTTTTTCTTACAATGCATCCTTTTCTTGGTGGTGTCATTGGATTTCATATCCTTCAAGAGCGTGATATTTCTTTAAGTTTTCCTCTCTTGGAGAGATTAGGCACAATGCTCCCTAATAAGAAGAGACCTTACATGAACTAAGCAAATCAAATTGAACATACCTTACACTATTTCACGTTTACAACATTAGTTATATGGCCACCTTGCATAACACACTTTTCTTTCCTATGGTGCCATCTTGTTTGTTCATAATTTCCAAGCATATGAAGTTTTTCTTGGCTCATGAAGATAAAATTTCATTGTTTGTTCATGAGCTCCAAGCATAAGAAGTTTTACTTGTCTCATGAAGCTCAAAGATCATTATTATGTGGTGCCTTATCACAGTTATCAAGATGCATAGCTTTTGGTATGGCTAGCATATGGGAACCAAACTTAGGCGTGACTTTCCCATAGCCACTTGCTTGGGGGATCTCCTAGTGGATGGACTTAGGTTCCAATATCCCTTGTGAGCATGCATTTGGTTTGCATAGTGGACACTGCGTTCCACTTGAAAATGGTATCAGGTCATAATGACTTGACCAAAATAACCCTGGATAGAATAACCTAGCCAAAATAACCCAAGGACAAAATAACCTAGGGTCATAATAACCCATGGACAAAATAACCCATGGTCAAAATAACCCATGGACATAATAACCCATGGTCATTTTAGATCAAGCTAGTAAACTAGAAATGACATAAAATAAATTATAAATATGATTATGAAGCACCATAGAGGCTATTTAGGTTATTTTTAGACCATATATCCTTTATATACCCCTAAAATAGCTTTAAAACACCTTTAATATGCTTAAATAACCTATAAAATGGTAAATAATTAGAAAAATAAAGGCAATTTCGTGGGAATAAGTTGATTAAGAGTTACTATGAAAAGATATAAATGAAAAGGAATTACAAAGATATATAAAGTGGTAGAATTAAGAGAACTAAAGGAATAAAGAAAGGGAGAAGAAGTAAAATGACCATGGGTTACAGTGTCGATGAAGTATATGCATATGAGATCAAGAAACTTGTTGCATTAGCTTTCATGCCTTAGATAGACATAATTGATGCATTTGAAACACTTCAACAATCTCCTTATTATACAGAACATGAGGAGACCCTACAACCCATAATTGATTATTTTGAAGACACATGGATTGGCAGACTAACCAAAAGAGGCAACAGACGATCACCCAAGTTTCCAATCACAATGTGGAATTGTTATTTAGCTACTCAAAATGATCTTCCCATAACCAATAATACTATTGACGGATGGGACAAAGGATTTAGTGAATTGCTTCAAGCATTGGATAGCTCAGTCTGGAAATTCATCAAAGCAGTGAAAAAAGAACAGAGTCTCCAAGAGAATAGAATGGAGAAATATATGGCTTGATACACTGGGCAACCAAGTACAAAAAATACCGTGAACTCAAAGAAAGACTAAAAATATTGGTTGATGGTTATGAAAACCATAACATTTTAGATTATATAAGAGGAATCTCTCATAATTTGATACTTTAATTGAAATTTTGAATAATAAAGTTTTCTTAGCAACATAGATTTTATAAATTTTGTTTTCCTTTCTCTATATTCTTATGGGGATATTTTTTCCATGGGTTATTTTGGCTTGGCTTACTATGACCCTGGGTTATTTTGTCCCCGGGTTATTGTGACTGGGTTATTCTGTCCAAGGTTATTTTGGCTAGGTTATTATGTCTCGTAACCCTTGAAAACCATCCATTTGGATTCTCACCCAATAGACAGCCTAAAGTTTAGTTGCCTCAGAGTGAGCGTGCATTTTCAGACAAAACAGCCTAGATATGATCCATGTCATGTTGGACAAATGGTCGAATCTTGATGCACCTTTTCTTTCCTTTCCTTTTTCTTCATATATTTGGCATTGTATATCTATGTGTCTTTTTTTGCTAAAAATATTACACCTTGTGTGTATCCCTTTGTACTTATGCTCGTTTGACGTAAGATCTTGGATCCTAGGGGCTTGACCACCTCCTTGATCCTTGTTATCCTAGACCATCCACATCAGTACACTTGGACCCCTCTTGAATGTATACTTTAGTGTGAGTTTGAAGCATGTTTACCCTCTCACTAAAGTGGGGCCTAGATGTAATGACAGAAAAAGTACAGGTTTTCCTTGCTTGATTTTGGAATATTTAATGACAAATTGGACTTAATATTGCCTTGATCTAGTGTTGTAATGTGGTTTATACAATTACATTAGGTCTTGGGACCTTTTAAAGCTATATAAGTCTAACCTTTCCTTAATTTAGTGTTGTAAAGTGTATTTATTTGCACCTTCACATTAGATTTAAGAGGCTTGTGAACTAAATGGACCTAATCTAGTGTTGTAATGTGGTGTACTCATTCCCATGGGATTTTGGGACCTTCTAAGCTAAATAGACCTGATTTGGCCTTAATTTAATGTTGTAAAGTGTATTTATCTACACTTTCACATTGAATTTTAGGCCCTCTTGCATTTATAATCTTTATATCATCATTAATAGGCCTTAAGGTCCCTTTATTATGCATCCTGAGGCATATTTCAATAGAAATCTTGACATATACCTCAAATAAACTTAATTTCTTCACTCCCTATCATTCGTTGTCTCTAAAAAGGCCCCGTGGGACCCATACACCACCTTTGGGTGTATGAGTCCCACTAGGTGGGACCCATATTCCATAGATGGTGTATGAGTCCCATTTGGCCCCTTATTTTAGTTTTGAATGGGAAATCAAGGTTTTAAATAAAAATTTATTGAATTTCAACCTTTGGGTTCTAATAAATTGTCATTTGGATGCAATACCTATATAAACAAGGTCTCAAATCATTATTTCACTTAAGCAAGACTAAGCCTTCATCATATCCAGTCAAGCAATCAAGATTTAAGCATTCCAAGACTTCACAAGAGTATTAAGAGAGCATTCAAGAGTAGATTTCCTCATCGATTGTGTAGCAATTCAAGATACATTGTCATGTCAAGATTATTATGTATCAAGCATGTTGTTGAGCTAGTGTTGTGATGTAGCATTGAAGGTCCAAGCTTAAGCATTATTCTACACTCATTTTCAAGATCAAGATCTACATTCTTCATGGCCGCTTCATGTTAGATTGTTGATTTGTATTACTAGACATCATTCAAGGTATCATTGCTCATTTTTCATGTCCTATGATGCATGTTTCACATTCATCTTTCACTATTTCATCATTTGGTTTAATTACGTAAAAGGGGTTTGACCAAGAGAAACCCCCATTTACTAACAAATCAACAAGTTTTTCTCTCTCTACATGTGTGATTGTAGATCCAAGTGTCTTGGAGCTTGAATATCCCTTGAGGATTAGGTTACAAGATTAGAGAAAGTTTTTGGAGGTGTCCCCTCATTTGCAAGGTTGCTATCTTCACAAAAAGTCATCTACAAGTTCAAAATTAGGGTTTTAGGTCTAGAAACAAAGTGTGGTAGAAAGAGAAGAGATTGGAGAGATAAATCAGACCTTAAACTTTAGAAAAATCACACTAAGACTAATATTCCACCTTGGGTATATGATTCCTAGCATAGTTAATTTTTAGGGTTTCTAGAGATTCAGAACAAGCATTGTCAGATGTCAGTTTTGGCACAAAAAACCCAGTTTGGGACTAAATCGTCTACACTAGTGTATGAGTCCCAATCAACCTCAAAATCAGTGGCTTCAACATTTCTGGTTCTCATTCAATCCCCTAAAGGTTCCAAGGTGCATACCTCTAGTTTTACAACTTTTTATTTTGATTTATATGCATTTCTAAGTCATTCATTCAAGTTTCATGCATCACTAGGTTTTATCATTAGATATTGCATCTCATTGGTCTTTCCAAGCCCTATCTTGGTGGTGAACCCCTCTTGTAATCATAAATAAGACCCTAGGACACTCTATCGTGAGATCTATTTCTCCTTTGCATACCTTTGATTGAGATATCTAGCGCATCCTTGAATGTGGAGCATATAAAGTTTGTTATCTTAGGTCCCATACACTAGCAATGACAATTTTCTATCTTACATTCCCTTCTTAGGATTTCCATGTAATTTGGTGTTCTTATGTGTTTTTATGCATTTTTTTATATGTTTACATTAAGCTAATACATGATAAGAGTTTAATGGTTGTTAGAGGTTTAAGGTCTAATGCAGATTTGAATGTTAATGATTGTTTTTGATGTTTTAAATTATACAATTGATTCCCCCCCCTCTCAGTTTTCCTATGCATCCAATAAATGGTAACAAAGTTGTGGTTCCCAGGAAGAAGCTTCACCATTTCAGGTAGATCCAAATGACACATAGGAAAGGTTTCAAAGCTCATTTGTTTGATCATGGAACAAATTTTACCTACTAGAAAGCTAGGATGGAGTCCTTTATGGTTTCTCTTGGATTTGGTGTTTGGCAATCTATTGAAAAATTTATATTATTCTTGCAAATAGTTTTACTAGTGATGATGAGATGAAGGATTCTAAAAATAATGGAAAAGAAAGGAATGCAATCTTGAGCAGTCTTTTTTATTCTGAATTTGGAAAGGTGATATGTCTCATATTTTCCAAAGAGATCTAGATAAAGCTAGAAGGTATCTATGACTTGGAGATGTCAAGGTTAAACAAGTGAAGATGTAAAACTAAAAAGTAAAATTTGAAACCTTAAGGATTTCTAAACATGAAGATATTACTGCCTACATACTTAGAGTTGATGAAGTTTTCAATGACATCAATGGTCTTGGTGGAAAGCTAGATGAAAGAAAAGTTGTGAAAAATTTATTAAGAACTCTGCCTAAAGCTTATAGCTCTAATTTTTTTCTATTGATGAGGCTCAAAATTTGGATAATTATTCTAGAGATCAAATGTTTGGTGCTTTAACTTCTTTTGAAATGAGAGATTTTGGTCAATTTGCTACAAATAAAGAAACTTCTTTTAAATTCTACAAAGTAGAAAGGGACATTGGATCAGATCTAGATGATCTTGATGAAGTGAAGAAAAAATTGCGAGGAGATTGAAAAAGGGTACTAGAAAATATAAAGGTAAGCTACCTTTAAAATATTTCAATTGTTGAAAGATAGGTCATTATGCATCTAAATGTCCAATCAAAGTTACTAATGACAAACAAAAGGATCATAAGGGAAAATTTTTCAAAAAGAGTTACTATGTTGAAAAGGGCAATGGTGTATTTAATGATGAAGAATCAGATTATCCAAATGAAGTGATAAATGATTGTTTATGGATTTAAATGTTTGAACTAACTTTACTAATCTTGAAATATGTCTGAAGGAAAGTGCTCTAGAGACAAGTCATAACATTGAAGGAACTATGTTGACTGCTTTTCATGCTAGAGAAGAGTAGAATTTCTAGATCATTGAAAGTATGATAGTGGTTTGATTAAGTTTGGTAATGATGTACATCTACAAAGATATGTTGAAAATTTTCAATTAGGTTTGATGGAAAGCATAATACACATGATGTTCTTTATATCAAGGGTCTCTAACATAATCTTCTAAGTGTAGGAAAAAATTATAGCAAAGGATATAATCTTGTATTTAAGAATGGTGGTTGTGAAATTAAAAAAGGAATCTCCAATACTCTACTTGCTGCTAGAACAAGGATATAAGGTAATGTCCATCAACTCAAAGGTAGTGGTGCAAACGTCTTTATGTCTCAAACTAATGAAAGTTAGCTATAGCATAGAAGAATGGGTCTCATCAATTTTGATAGCCTAGTGAGGATAAGTTCTATTGAGGGTATGAGAGATTTGTCAAAAATTACAAATCCTATCAATGCAATCTACAAAGAATTCCAAGTTGGAAATAAAACAAAGACAAGGGTATGTGCAGGATCATCATGGAAAAAAAGGCCCTCAAGTGGTGAAAAAATCAGAAAAATAAGAGTTAGGCAACTTGACGTAAAAATTTGAATAATTTATAATCTATATTATTTCAAAAATATGTAAGAATAGAATTTTTATAAAATTGAATGTAGTCTCTAAACTACTAGGTTTATTTTTTTTAAAAATCTATTTGACTAGTGAAAATTTGAAATTTCAATGCAGTAGTACTTAAATTTCAGGGAAAAAATAAGAAGTAGGTGTCGGTCTGACCACCCTAACCACAATAAAATGATAATATTTTTTTATAAGATTTTAGATATAAGTAGAGGACTTACGACCCAATGTGATGCATTTTTTTTCTAATTATTTTCCAAGTAAATAATTAATTATGATTTTTCTATTACAACTTTTAAAAAATATAAAAACTCGTATGTCTGACCACCTTAACTTGGTTAAAACTTCATGAAATTAATTTTTTTTAATCCTATATTATGCGAAGCATAGAATGTGATATACGTTTCGGATTCAAAAAATGTGATACTATTTGAAAGCTATAGATATTTCTCAATTAGCCTATCAATAAGGACTTTAGTCATAATTCAAAGAGAAAATGAATAATAATTATTTATTAAATTCAAAGTAAAGCATAATTTATATTGGTGGAAATATGAGAATCTCCTTTAAAAACCCTTTTCATTTCATCAATTTTGGGTAAAAAAAGGTCATCAACCACATACCCTACACATACCCATCATATCGCCACTTTTTGGCCCATCATGATCCTGCACATACCCACAAGATTCAAGACAATGGAATATTCTACCACATTCCCTTTAGAGTTAGTGCATATAAATATATGTGGATCTTCTAGAAGTAGCGTGGTGATAGTTATTTCATGTTATTAATTAATGATTATTCTAGAATTTCTTGGCCCATTACATTTCTCAAAGAAAAATTAGGATCTCTAGACAAGCTTAAAGCATCTAAGCCTATGGTTAAGAATGAAATGAATCTAAAAATAAAATGTTTGAGATCTGATAGAGGTGGTGAGTTTACTTCAAATGAGGTTAATGTAAAGGTTTTTTTTTTCCTCGGACATTTTATTTTGGTTTGCATAAATGTCTCTGGTGTCGGGTGCACCCCCACTCAAATAAATTACCAAAAGGGTGTCCAATATGCCATGTGGTGGTTGGACAACTTTTACCTTTTTCTTCCTTTCGGGAGAAGGATCAGGACACATGTTTTCTTGTCTGACATTTTCTTGGGAGCTATATTTGCAAGCTTTGGAGTTTCCACTCTACTGACACGTCATCTCTTTGTCTCGGGTTATCTGCACCGCTAATAGAGATATCTAATTAAGGAGTTTATCCGAGCTAGCTGGCCTTTCTTTTCTTCTCTCAGTTTTTGGGATGAAATTTTTGAGACAGTACCTCATAGTGATGTGATCAATCAATTGTGTCTATTGCTAGGTTGTTGTTCCTAGGATCTGATCACATTTGGGTTTCTATCTTTGCTAAAATATCTAGAGGATATTAAAGCAGTAGTTGAAGAGTAAATGAAAAGATTTTTTGTGGCCTAACCAAGGGTCTATGATTGGATTGTGTGTTATCAATTGTCAACACCTGGCAGTAATTACTTCTGGGCTGAGGCGGTGTTTTCTTTCCTTAGCAGCTCTAAAAGGGGGGAAACAACACAAGAAAGAGGATTTTTCTAGGAGGAACTATTTTATTTGTTGAAAAAGTGTTTCCTTTTAGTGTTTCTTAAGGTTTTAAGAACTATTTTTCAGAAGCAAGTTATAAAACTACTTTATTCTGGAAAATTATATCTATTAAGCTTTTTACTATTGTTGGATTGGCATCTGACCTTTGTTTCAAAGTTTAGTTCTAATTAAAGTATGAACTATTAAGGGGAATTTATTGAGATTGTGCATGTATGGCCTTTTTCAATCTTTCTTTCTTTATATTATCATTTTGAATGAAACACTGTGTCTTGCAAGCTCTATTTTGGTAGTTTAAATAGTGGATTTATATGTTTTATGCTTGTGTGATGGAATAGAAGTTTAGGAGAATCAGACTATGTCTTTGGACTTTGTCTATTTTTCTAAAAATCGTTATTATGTTGTGCTATGTTGTATTAGGAGACAAAGTTCTTGTAATTTTTGTTCTTGTGCGGTTGTGGCGTTCTGTGTCCTTTATATCAATCATAGGAATAACTTGGGCTTGAAATGTTGTAAATTCTTTGGCGCATTTCCTTTTATGTTTTATATTTACATTTCCTTTCTCCCTAATCTCAAAACCCCAAAAGAAGAGTCATCTTTCTATAAAAATACTAGAGGTATTCAGTGAGATGCAATTTGTCCCCCACTAGCTGAATTTCCCATAAGACTATTGGAGGGGCGCAAGCTTTGATGATCAACAGTTAATTTTTTTTATGAAGATCATGGAATAAGAAGGAATTTAGTAGCCCCTAGAACTACTCACCAAAATGGAGTTGTGGAAAGGAAAAACATAACAGTTTAGGAAGTAGATAGGAAAATGATGAAGGGAGCTAATCTTCTAGATGTGTATTGTAGAGAAGAAATTCATGAATACTATAAAAAAAAATCCCTATGAGTTATGGTGTGGTAAAACTCATACTCTGAAGTATTTTATAGTTTTTGGAAGCAAGTGTTATATCAGAAGAGATGAACAAAAAATTAGGAAAGTTTTATGCAAGATCTGATGAAGGAATATTCCTTGGATACACTACAAGAAGAAATGCCTACCAATCCTATAACAAAATATTGAAAAGGATTATCGAGAGTACAAGTGTCAAAGTGGATGAAGAATAACATTAAAATTTAGTTTTCATAGAAGGATAAGAATTTGATGAATCAAGAAGAAAGGTTGAAGAGGAAGCTCCAAAAAAGAATCATAAGAGTCCCAAGTATATGCAGAAGAATCATTTAGAATATTAGATCATTGGAGATGAGATCAAAGGTGTGCTAACAAGAAGAAAAGATGCTATGATAGAGGAACAAATAAATATCTATTTAATTTTTGAGGTAGAACCAAAAATGTGTGACTAAGGCATGCAAAGATGAGAATTTTATCAAAGCAATGAAGGACGAGTTAGAATAGATAGAGAAGAATTTAACTTGGGAATTGGTTTGAGGACAAATAAATAAGAATGTAATTCCAGTACTAAGTGGTTATTCTCAAACAAGATGAATGAAGATGGAAAAGTTGTTAGGAACAATCCTAGACTTGTGTGTAAGGGCTACTCACAGGTTGAAGACCTATAGATTTTGAGGAAAAAAATTCTCTAGTTACAAGAATGAAAGCTATCAAGATGTTTTTTGCTTTCACAAAACATAAATATTTGAAATTTTATTAGATGGATGTGAAGTCTAAATTATTGAATGGTGAATTGGAAGAAGCGATATACATTGAACAACCAGAAGTTTTTCAGTTGTTAGAAGATACAAATATGTTCTACAGATTGAAGAAAGCATTGTATGGATTGAAGAAAGCTCCTAAATATTGGTATCCAAGGTTATATAAGTACTTGTTGCAACAAGGATTCAAAAAATGTACTATAAATAAAAATCTGCATTTCAAAGTTGAAAGAGAACAAATCTTAATTGTGGTGGTATATGTTGATTAAATAATATTCAGAGGAAGTGAAGGTATGTATAAAAGGTTTAATGAGGAAATATAGAAAGAATTTGAAATGGTAATGTGTGGGGAGGTGAATTTCTTCCTTGGTTTGTAGACCAGTCAATCAAAGAAAGGTATATTCATATCACAATCTAAGTATGTTAAGGAAATGTTGAAGAAGTTTAGAATGGATGACTCTAAACCGGTATGTACTACTATAGTTACTAGTTGTAAGTTGAGAAAGAATGATGAATCCCCTCATATAGATCAGAGCAAGTATAGATCAACAATTGGTAAGTATTTATACCTTACTACTACTAGACCAGATATCATGCATTCAGTTTGTCTTGTGGCTAGATTTCAAGAAGATACTAGAGAATCTCATGTTGTAGAAATGAAGAGGATATTTAGATATTTGAAGGGAACACCAAATTATGGTTTGTGGTATCCTAAGGATACCGAATCCTCCCTGAGTGCATATACAAACACAAATTGGGCTAGATGTGAAGATGATAAGAAAATTACAAGTGGTGGTACTTTCTTTCTTAGAAGCATGTGCGGTTTCATGGCTGAGTAAGAAGCAAGATTCTATGTCATTATCTACTATAGAAGCAAAATATATTATAGAAACATCATGATGTACATAGGTTTTATGGATGAAACAAACACTAAAGGATATCAGAGTTTTATATGATGAACCTATCTCTATCATGTGTGACAATAAAAGTACAATCAATATATCAAATCTAATTCAGTAATGCATTCAAGAATAAAACATATCTCAATTTGGTATCACTTCTTGAGAGAGAAAGATATAGAGAATGAGATGAAGTTGGAGTATGTTCCTACTAAGGATCAAGCTGCTAATATTTTCACAAAGGCTCTTCCAAAAGATACTTTTGAGTATCTTCGAGAGAATTTAGGGGTTATTACCCCTCCTTCTTTGAACTAGATGCATAATTGTGTGACTTTATCTAGGAAGCACTTCAAGATACATTCTTGGTCCTTGATTGATGTTGAAGGCTACCTCTCAGGGGGAGTAGGTAGTAGTAGTTTCTAGTTGGTGTAGTCAAATGGAGAATATTGTGTGCCCCTAAGAGGGATTATGCAACAAAAAGAGTTATATGAGTCTATGACCCTTTTCCATTGATGTCAAAGGGGGAGAGAGAATTTGAAAAACATGGAAACAATTAAAGTGGTTTAAAAACCCATAAGCGAAGAACATAGGGGGAGAAAGAAAATTATGTTGACATGTTGAAAAAATTGTATATAGGGGAGATTATTATCTGAGGAGTAGAGGAGGAGAGTGATCTAGAATGCAGGTGTTGTTTTTGTTGTAGGATAAGAAGTCTTTGAAGAGAGAGGATGATGAGTAAAGTTTTGTCCCAGTCTGGGGGAGTACTGCTTATTGTAGTATTGTTGATGGTTTCTTTTTTGTTGTTGATGGTTTTACAAAAAGCAAGTGTTTCCATCAATGACAAAGAGGGAGATTATTGGAATTTTGGAGGTGTTAGAAGCTTGAGTTATTTGTGATTTTCTTGTGTTTTGTCATTGATATCAACTGCTTGTAATAAGATAGTTTTTGAATGCTACTAGTATTGATGATGCATTTGGAAATATTGATATTGATGTGAACACATGCGAATATTGTCATTGATTTTGTACTTTAGTATAGTTGTAGAAGTTGTTAGCCTAACTTATGTTTTGGGAGATTGTTGTAGTTGGAAATAAAATCATATTCTAGATGATATAGATGTGTTGTAGAGATGTTAGTAATGTTGCTGATGAAGTTGGTTCACGTCGTGTCTAGGTTCTTTTTAGAAAATTTGAATAAAAGAGAGTTCAGTGTGATAAAGTGTTGTTCAGTGTTTTGTTCCACGTTTCTTCATGGTTGAAGATATGCTCATGTGCTTTATACATGATGATCAAAGGTTTTTAGAGGTGTCCTCTCCAAATTATGTCTAGTAAAACAAGGCATTTGGGAGAAATGAGATTGCTCTACATTTCTCCATATTGAAGGTTCTTGTGTTGTAGATCTAGGAACATTAATATAGCACTTTTATCTACCTTCCCTTTAAGTTTCAAGTATTGATTTATTTCGTAAAACTATTTGGTGTGTTGGATGTTTGTGCTAGTATGTCTAGTTGCATAGAATGAAGGTGTTCTTGAGTCTCAAGTGGTTGCAATAGTTGTGGCGAATATTCTGATGATATGGTCTCCGGTGGTTGCACAATATATTCATATACACACATGAAATTTACATAGAACCTCAATAAATCCCATTATGCATGGTCTATCAAGATGAAGGATTTCCTTCCTTTAATAAATTCACTTGATGCAACTATAATATAAGTGTATACGTATTTTAACTTAATATGAGCCTCTCATACATATATTTTTTATATTGTTAATAAATTAATCACAAGTAGCTCTTCATCATCCACTATGATAATGAAAAGTAACCACCATGATAAATTTTGATGACTAATTGTGTGTGTTATTATTTTCTTATAATTGAAATCTATTAGTGTACTTTGAGGATTAGAATTGCATAGTCCACTTGTATGCACTTAATTTTATCTTATGGTTCCATATAGTTGACTAAAAACCTACTCCAACTTAATTTTCGTTTAGTTTCAAAATTCAGTAAAGTATTTTTCATGACTGGTTGATGTTACTTTGCATCACCAAATTTTTCATAGCCTCATTTATTTGACTCATACTAGGTCTAATGTTGTATATGCCAATACCTTGGTTCCTAGTTTATGTAGGAACACAAACAACTAACTAGAAGGAAACTAAGATGATTATCAACTATATTCAAGGAAGCTATGTGATTGACCATACAAATATCATTAATATTAGATTGGTTTGGTATATAGGTTTTAATTGGGTAGACCATTCTCAAAATTGAAAGTCCATTTACCATTATAACTTCTCTTTTGGTTTTTTTCCTAAATATTACTTATGTTAAAAACAAATAGTATTGATATTTATTCTATAAGGTATAAGTTTAGGGGGACAAGAATGTCACCATGAAGGCCCTTAAGCTTAAACATATTTTAAAAAATTTAATACCAAATTTTGTAGGCCATCTATCATACTATGAGAACTAAAGTTTTATCATAATCTCTTCAAACTACGTATATAATAAAGTGACAAAACAAATGGAGGTCCATATCCACTACATTATAGAGATCATTAGTGGATATATCATTGATCTTTTTAATCTCCCAACTACTAAGTGGGTAGTTAGTATCTTCACCAAACCTTTTATAGAATATAATTTTCTTCATTTATAAGCTTTATTGTCCTGGTGTGAGAACCTATAGCTTAGGCCCATGGATATTCTGATTTCTCTCTCTCAAAGGTTATTTTATCTCTTAATTTATGAGCTATTATCTCTTTCTTGGCTTGCTTCTTCTTGAGTGACTTCTATGCACATGGGTACCTTAGATATTTTTAATCAGAGATGTTATTGTAACTTTTAATGTTGAGGGTAGAAAGAATATTTTATGAATGTAACACCTACCTATTTTTTGTATGGTTGGAGTTATATCTCTCATTGGTTGGTTCATTCCTATCCTCTCCATATATGGGTCTAGTCACCTAAGATATTTTAGTCATTTTAGAGCAAGTTTTGATGCATGGGCATCAGTTTTTCTAAATATAATATTTATTTTACCTAACTAATGCCACGTGAGGGAAGCAATAGGAGTTTAAAATTTAAATTTGAGTTTTGTTATGTTTTAAAGGTAGCAAATACCTTCATGTATCCTCATTTAATAAGCAGCAGTAACAAAAATAAAAGAGGCAAAAATGAGTGGGAGATTTTGAACCGTAAAGAGGTAGTTAAGGGCATTTATATGGGATTTTGAATATTGCGGTAGATTTAGATGAGATTTTTGAATTTTTTTTCTAGATGAAGCTTCCAAATTTTGGTTAGTTGAGGGGAAGAAGAAAGAATATCAAGAGAAAAGAGGAGAAAAATGAGAAAAAAGGTTCAGAACAATAGAAACAGATGAGAATAGAAGAAGTTTGCAGAGAATATCAAATAATAACAGAAGGAATGTTTTGTTAGTGGCCATAGAGGATCATAGCCAGCAACAAGAGGATAAAGAGGAATGACACAGGGAGTTTTGTTCTACAAATATTTATGTAAATGCATATGTAAAAGTGTTTAAACAATATCTTTGAAATTAATATAATATTTTCATGTTCATAGTCACTATCTCTATGAATGTGATTGTGAGTAATAGTTAAGTTGGGTTGTTTCTCTAAAAGTATAGCTTGTTCTTTGCAAGTTTAAAGTATTTTAGATTGCTGAAATTTTGAATAGTCACCTATAGCCAGCACTTTGGGTACCCACAACAATAGTCTATTTTTTTGCAACTTAGTTTGTGCCTCTACAATTGTTTTACGCTTCCAAGACTAATTCTTGGACCTAAAACACATGTGTAAACCTTTGTAGAGGTTCTGCGAGTCACTTATATCAAAAAAACCTCTCCTTTTCCACTTGTTTACTCATTTAAAGTGGGTTCTTAGGCACCTACAAAGGGTGGCTGCCATCAACGTTGTATCAAAACATAGCTACAGTTGTACAGTGGCTTGAGATTGGGGTTAGAGTAATCCCTTTTGAGTGTGAATTGTGGGTGTGTCCCTACAACAAAGGAAATTGTAGCTAGAAGACTACACTAAGAAGGAAAAGGAAAATAAAGTTAGAGCAGTGGGATGCCACCAAGGAGAAGGATGAAAGAGGTTGCAGCTATAGAAGTAGTAGGAAGAATAGATGAGGTGTTAGAAAATTTGAGATGAATGCAATAGAAGGTGGAATGAGAAGAGGTAGAGAACATGAAGAAAGTGACAGTGAAGATGATGGAGGAGCAAAGATGGATGAACAAGATGGTGAGAATGTAGAACGAGAAATAGATGTAGGTGAAAGAAGACATATAAGATCTATTTCCAATATTGGGAAAGGAACAAGGATAGAGTTACCAAGCTTCTCAGGAACTTTACAACTAGATGAACTAATTAACTGGATAACAAAGATGGAATAATACTTTGAGTATGATGAAGTAGAGGATCCTAAAAGAATGAAGGTTGTTCAAATGAGATTGAAAGGTCATGTAGAACTCTAATGGAAAGAGGCGCGGGTTGAGAGAAGAAGAAATGTCAGAGATGTGATTACTCAGTGGGATCAAATGGTAAGCAAGATGAAGGCTAAATTCCTTCCTGGTAATTATCAACTTTAACTTCTTAAGAAATGGTAGAATTTAAGACAAAGGGAGTTAAGTGTGAAGGTCTATACAAAGGAGTTTTACAAGATTTCCATTAGATAAAATCATAATGAATTAGACAATGAAAAGGTAGCCAGGTATGTTAATGGTTTGAGGTTGAATATACAATATGAACTAAGCATGATAAGGCTGAAAAATATGGAAGAAGCATATCAGTATGCTCTAAAAGTTGAAGAGAAGTTCACAAGGAAGCAAGGAAAAAACAAACTGAAAGGTGGATTCAACAAAGGGAAAGTGAAACAATAGGAAGATTACAGTCATGGTAAGGAGGATATTCCATCAAAAATTCAAAAGGAGAAAGAGGAAACAAGATCAAGACCATACCATACAAGAGGTAGAGGTGGATATAGAAGATTCCAAGGTAGAGGCTTCCAAGGAGTTTTAATTATGGAAAGTCAGGTCATAGATTTTATGAATGCCCATAATGCAGACCAGAAGGATCAAGGAGAATAGGGGAAGCAAGTGCACATGTAGCAAAGGGTGATAATAAATATCCAGGTTCTATTAGTCAACTAGATGAACTGGAGAGAGGAGAAGAATTTATGATTCAAAGAGGACATTGTCAAAGCCAACCAAAAAAGAAGAGGAACCTTTCCAAAGGAAAAATTTATTTAGAACAATATGTAAATTAGGTGGAAAATGTTGCAAAGTCATAATAGATAGTGACAACACTAATAACTTATTTTCATTAGAAATGGTGGAAAAGTTGGGGTTAAAAAGGATATCTCACCATACACCTTATAAGGTTTCATGGTTGTAGAAAGGGCACCATGTCTTGATTGATCAACAATGCCTAGTTAATTTTCAAATAGGCGCATATGGAGATGAGGTGTGGTGTGATATCATACCCATGGATGTATGTCACTTACTCTTAGGGAGGTCGTCACAATTTGATAGGAAGGAGATCCATAATGGAAGAGAAAATACCTATACTTTGGAGAAAAATGGAAGAAAACTTACTCTAACACCATTGGAAACTAAGGAAGAAGAGGTGGAAAGTGGTCCAAGAACACTGCTAGTGATAGGGTAGCAATTATTGAAAGAGGTTAAAGGGGAGAAACTATGTTTTGTAGTAGTCCCCAAGGAGCTATAAGTAGATGAAACAAAGGACAATGGGGACATTCCTTTAGAAGTAAAGGAGCTTCTTGAAGAGTTTGATAAAATTATGTCCAAGGATTTTCTAAAAGGACTACCACCTATGACGTGCATCATCCATCACATTGATTTGATTCCAAGGGCAAGTTTACCTAAAAAGCCAACCTATAAGTTGACCCCTACAAAGAATGAAGAAGTGAACAAACAAGTGCAACATTTATTGGAAGTATGGATGATTAGAGAGAGCCTTAGCCCATGTGCAGTACTAGTTGTGTTAGCACAAAAGAAGGATGGTGAATGGAGAATGTGAAAAAACTCAAGATCCATTAAAAAATAACAATAAGGTATCATAAGCAGGAGGTATTTCTGATAGCATGTTAAATTATGATATTCCTATCAGGATTCAACCATCTAGTTTCGAGTCAAAATCATTGACCCATGTTTCATGAGTAGTGGTTCACAAGAACCCATCTCTCATGATAATGAATGGTACAATTAGCACTAATTGCATCTAGGTGATTCTCATAGTGGTAAAGCACTAGGCCTTCTCGGGATGTCACCCATCCCAGTACTACTCTAGCTCAAGCGTGCGCTTAACCACAAAGTTCTCTCCAAGGTTAAACCCACTTAGCTTGCAACCCCATTTGCAAAACCTTCAACAAGTGGTGTGCCTTATGAACCATTCATTAAAGATCCCATTTAGCTCATCAATTGATAAGTAGGAGTTATTTTCCATAGCGTGTCAAATTATGATATTGCTATCAGGATTCAATCGTGTAGTTTCAAGTCAAACTCATTGACCCATGTTTCATGAGTAGTGGTTCACAAGAACCCATCTCTCATGATAATGAATGGTACACTTAGCACTCATTGCATCTAGGTGATGCTCACAGGGGTGAAGCGTTGGACCTTCCTAGGAGGTCACCCATCCTAGTACTACTCCAGCTCAAGCGCACTTAACCACCAAGTTTTCTCCAAGGTTAAACCCACTTACCATGCAACCCCATTTACAAAACCATAGAGTAGTACTGGGATGGGCGACCTCCCAAGAAGGTCCAGTGCTTCACGCCTATGAGCATCACCTAGATGCAATGAGTGCTAAGTGGACCATTCATTATCATGAGAGATGGGTTCTTGTGAACCAGTATTCATGAAACATGGGTCAATGAGTTTGACTCAAAACTACATGGTTGAATCCTAATAGCAGTATCATAATTTGACACACTATGTAAAATACCTCCTACTTATCAATTGATGAGCTAAAGGGGATCTTTAATGAATGGTTCATAAGGCACAACACTTGCTAAAGGTTTTGCAAATGGGGTTGCAAGCTAAGTGGGCTTAACCTTTGAGAGAACTATGTGGTTAAGCGTGTTTGAGCTGGAGTAGTACTAGGATGGGTGACCTCCCAGGAAGGCCCAATGCTTCACCCCTGTGATCATCCCCTAGATGCAATGAGTGCTAAGTGTACCATTCATTATCATGAGCGATGGGTTCTTGTGAACCACTACTCATGAAACATGGGTCAATGAGTTTGACTCAAAACTACAAAGTTGAATCCTGATAGTAATACCATAATTTGACACTCTATGGAAAATACCTTCTACTTATCAATTGATGAATTAAAGCGTCTCTTTAATGAATGGTTCATAAGGCACAACACTTGCTGAAGGTTTTGCAAATGGGGTTGCAACCTAAGCGGGTTTAACCTTGGAGAGAACTTTGTGGTTAAGCGCACTTGAGCTAGAGTAGTACTAGGATGGGTGACCTCTTGGGAAGGCCCATTGCTTCACCCATGTGAGCATCACCTAGATGCAATGAGTGCTAAGTGGACCATTCATTATCATGAGAGATTGGTTCTTGTGAACCACTATTGATGAAACATGGGTCAATGAGTTTGACTCAAAACTACATGGTTGAATCCTAATAGCAATATCATAATTTGATACACTATGGAAAATACCTCCTACTTATCAATTGATGAGCTAAAGGGCCTCTTTAATGAATGGTTCATAAGGCACAACACTTGTTGAAGGTTTGGAAAATAGGGTTGCAAGCTAAGTGGGTTTAACCTTAGAGAGAACTTTGTGGTTAAGCGCACTTGAGCTGGAGTAGTACTAGGATTGGTGACCTCCCGAGAAGGCCCAGTGCTTCACCCTTGTGAGCATCACCTAGATGCAATGACTTCTAAGTGGACCATTCATTATCATTAGAGATGGGTTCTTGTGAACCAGTACTCATGAAACATGGGTCAATGAGTTTGACTCGAAACTACAAGTTTGAATCCTGATAGCAATATCATAATAAGGTATCATTTTACTTTACCCAGAATAGATGATCTCATGGATTGTTTGGGAAAGGCTAGATATTTTACAAAGATTGATTTAAAAAGTGGATATCATCAAATTAGGATAAGATAAGATGCATTAAGTAGGAGAGTTGAATTATTGACTTAAATGAGAATGGAATTAGTTGGGTTTTATGTCATTAAAGAGTTAGATGATTTGGATTTTAAAGATGCATGGACAACATGTATGGAACCTACTAGTGTTGATAGGACACCATGTATGGATTATTTTATACAAGATGGCCTTATTTTCAAAGGACAACAACTTTCCATACCACAAGGATCAATGATGGAAATTTTGATAAGAGAAAAATATTATGGTGGTTTATCTAGACATTTTGGAGTTGATAAAATAATGGCACAACTTAGTCAAAGATATTTTTTTCCAAGGATGAGGGTTGGAATCAAAAAATTTGTGCAAGGATGTCAAGTGTGTCAATATTCCAAAGGAGGGAGTCAAAATACAAGCCTATATTAGCGATTACCCATATCGTAGAAACCATGGGAAGATGCAAGTATGGATTTTGTGCTTGAACTACCAAGAACATAGTGAGGTAAGGATTCTATTTTTGTGGTTTTTGATAGATTTTCTAAAATGGCTCACTTTATAGCATGAAAAAAGGAAGATGATAAAACAAATGTAGCCAATTTGTTCTTTATGGAGGTTGTTAGATTGCATGGTTTACCAAGAAGTATAGTTTTAGATTGTGATACAAAGTTTGTAGGACATTTTTGGAGGATACTTTGGAAGAAATTAGGGATTGATTTAAAATTTTGTTTTGCATATCATCCTCAAATGGATGGACAAACTTAAATTATTAATCAGAGCTTAGGGAATTTGCTAAGATCTTTATTTGGTGACAAGCCTAAGCAATGAGATTTGATATTGCCTCAAGTTGAGTTTTCATACAATGACTCGATCAATAAAATTACAAGACTCCATTCTAGATTGTTTATGGGAATAGTCCTAGAGGTATTTCAGAATTGAGGGAGCTTGCAAATACTGGGGGATACATGAGAAAAGTTGAGGAAGAATAGTTTCCCAAATATATGCAAGATTTGCATCACCAAGTGAGGGAAAAACTTATTTGGAGCATCCAATAGTATAAAGAGAAGGATGATTTGAAGAGGATAGAAAATAATTTTGAAGTGGGAGATATGGTATTGGCACACCTACAAAAGGAAATATTTCCCAGTCATGCCTACAAAAAACTCAAATGGAAGAAGATTGGACCTTGCAAGATCATCAAGAAGTTTTCACAGAATGCCTATGAGTTGGAGCTACCTAAAGGTTTGGAAATCTCTCCAATTTTTAATGTTTTAGATTTATATACTTACCACAAGGGAGAGACATCACAACAACAGGAAGAGGAAGAGAAAAAATTACTAGAAAAATTGGAGTAGCTACCTAAGAAAGCACAAGAAGAGATTGAAGATGCTTTGGATTCAAGATTTGTTGGAAAGACAAGGGATAAAGAGTACTTTGAATATTTAGTCAAATGGAAGGGTAGACCAATGGAGGATAAAACATGGTCGAGCTCAGTAGAGATAGAATCATTCTAGTTAACACAAGGTGATAGAGTTGTTGACCTGTAGCAACAACACCCTTAACTTGCAACAATACAAAGCCTTACATCGTGAGCAAGGGCTCACAATATTTCTAGCTTGGTAGTTTGATGTAGCAGCATCATTTTGTATAAATTTATATTTTTTTATTTTACCTAACTAATGCCATTCAAGGGGAGCAATAGAAGTTTAAAATTTAAAATTTGAATTTTATTTGTTTTAAAGGTAGCAACTACCTTTCCATGTGCTCATTTAATGAGCAGTATTAACAAAAATGAAAGACGATAAATGAGCAAGAGTTTTTGAACTCTAAAGAGGTGGTTGGAGGCATTTATGTGGGATTTCGAATGTTACAACAGATTTAGGTGATATTTTTAGATTTTTTTTAATAGGAAGCTTCCAAATTTTGATTAGTTGAGGGGAATAAGAAATAACAAGAGAAAGGAGGACAAAATAGAGAAAAGAGGTTCAAAACAATAGAAACAAAGGAGAATAGAAGAAGTCAACAAAGAATATCAAAGAATAATATAATGAATGTTTTGTTAGTGGCCTTAGAGGATCATAGCCAACAACAAGAGGACAAAGACGAATGACAAAGGAAGTTTTGTTCTACAAATATTTATGTAAATGCTTATGTAAAAGTGTTTAAACACTATCTTTTAAATTAATATAATATTTTCCTCTTCATAGTCGCTATCCCTATGCATGTGATTGTGAGTAATAGTTAAGTTGGGTTGTTTTTCTAAAATTATAGTTTTTTCTAGGAGCAAGTTTAAAGTCTTTCAGCTTGCTAAAATTCTAAACAGTCACCTATAGCCATTGTCGTGGGTACCCACAACAATAGTCTATTTTTTTCAGCAACTTAGTTTGTGCCTCTACAATTGTTTTTATGCTTCCAAAACTAATTGTTGGACCTGCAACACGTGTATAAACCCTTGTAGAGGTTGTGTGAGTTTTTTATAGCAACACAACCTCTCCTTTTTGACCTGTTTGCTTGTTTAAAGAGGGTTTTTGAGTGCCTACAAGGGGGTGGGTGCCATCAGATTTCCTTATGTTATTTTCTTGAGCATTTTCGTTTCTCTCATATGATTATGACTTATCTCTATTTTTTAGTTTAATTTTAGGATCATCTATTGTATCTATTCATTTCACTAGGTTTCAATTAGTTCCAAGATTATTTACAAAATCTCAATTAGTTCCAAGATTATTTACAAAATCTAACATCTAGAATTTGAGTCTATTAACTACAAATAACTAAGGACCATTGTGAAAGATAGGTAAATTTCTACAAACTAGTATCTACCATATGTATTGTGTTCCTAACATTAGCTTCAATGTGAAGAGTGATCAAATGGGATCACTTGTAAGTGGTATATTACTAAGATTTTTATCATGGAGATGTTAAATGTTTAAATTTGTAAATATTGATTATTTCATTAATTAAATTTTGATATGAACCATTTTTCAATGTGGTATACCCCAATCATAAAGGCTACACTCTAGTCCAAAATGAATTTGACATAAAAGGTACCCTTCATCATGCTATAGAAACTAAAGTGCACCCTATGAAGAGACTGCTCTTTAAATAAATATAAACTAAAATGAATTAATATTATAAGTTTTGAAATTTCTTTAAATTGAGGTTCCCTAAATTAATTCTCACTAATGAAATAAAAAAATCTTATAGAAAGTGCTTTCTATAAATTAATGTCATATATCTTACTAAAAATTAAAAATATGCATACATTATATCAGAATATAAACTCTGGCTACCTAAAACTATTTTGAATAAACCTCTTTATATATTTTGTCAAATGGTTGAAAGGTTTATTTTTACTCTTCCACACAACACAATTTAATCCTATTTATGTATATATTGTTTTTTTCTGGTTTTCCTATTCCAAATATGTTTCTACCAACTTGACGTGCCTCACTAAAATAAATATAAGAAAATTTCCACCATTTATATTTCCTTATTGGGGCTTAAATAAAAGTATAAAACAGTTTTCCTTAATGATGATGAAATCTAATTTCTGTTGGTGTAATGTTAATAAAACTGCCGCATTAAGTAACAAACTTCTAAGCGTATGTTGTAACAAATAGCAAGAACAGATTGTAAATTTAATATCAAATTGGACTTGCAGCTCACGTATATTGACCTACATTCAACTATAACTATCACAGAATACAAGAAACATGAAATAAAAGAGAGTTGAGCAGGATTAGAGTGTAACCTTGAGATCTAGTGTGCAGGCATTCACATAGTCCTGAAATGTAAAACTACTGTTATTTTCGAACTCATCAGCACCCGTAAAGACAACGATCATGTAGTTAATGCTTTTTGGTCCAAACAACATTTGCAAGATATCTAAAACATCAGCTTCCTCTTCTGTGAATCGGTTTTTAATTGAGAGCACCAGAATAAATGCGTGCACACCATCCCTTGCAAGTTGAATACACTTCACAACTTCTCTGTCGGTAAGTTTACTTGCATTTCTATCAAAGAGACCTGCAGTGAAAACTTCTTTTACTTGTTTTGTTTTGCACATATTTCAATTTTTTCTATGATTGCAAAAAGATAAACTCGTAGATATTCACATCGAGACTTAATGGTCATTGAAGGCGTATAACGAAAGTTTCAAGAAATGATTTGTTTACAGGGAACCAGAATATCTACGCTAACATACAAGAGCTAAAATTGGATGTTGATTTTATTTCAAAGTTACATTCTAAAAGGAAATTTGAATTCGTTGTGTATATATAAAGAGTAATTGTCCAAAAACAATCTCGATTACATCTACGGATATGATTTACATCCTATCAATTTTGTCAGTGTAACTTACTCAATCTGGATATAATGATATTTCATAACGTGAAATTCCTACCTGAAGATTGAAAAATGATTGACTTTGGATATCAGCATATCTGTGTTAGTGTAACTGATTTTAAATATGATTTATTTTTTAAATCATTTTAAAATATCTTTTTTTAGAGGTTAATAGATATCTTATTTAAAGTATTGCAATATGATAACACTAAAATTTGAAATGGGTGCAGTGAAACGGTGGGTGGGAATCTGTTGGTTCACAGCGTCCTCCTAGTCTTATGTCTATTGGTGTTTGCTTGGATGTTGTGCTAGCTGGTAGGATACCCAGTAAAGTTCCTTTGTGTGGGTCCTTCTCTACTCCAAAGTCATGTTCATCCATGCTTTGGGCCCTATGACTTCTGTCGTACATTGGAAAGATCTTTTCCAAAGTCGTCCAAACTACTCCAATGTCACCTGGTTCATCTTTTCTAAAGCGGGAGTGTCTATTAAGATTGTAGGCCAAGCCCTTGACAAATCCTTGGCAAAAAGGAACAATTCTCTAGTTGCTAGGACCTTTGGCAAGTTCCCTAAAATTGAAATGGTTCACAAATGGGTGGGCTCAAAATGGACCATTAAAAGCAATATCTCTATCTCGGTGATTCCCAAAGGTGTTTATGTTTTTCTTTTTCTCTTTTTCAGCATTGCCTTTTTGGTTCTTGTGCAAGGCACATGGTTATGCAAGGCACATGGTTCTTTGGTAAACAAATCTTCTTCTCTACAAATGGCAACCCAATTTTAATCCCTCTAATTGGCCTTTCTACTATAGTACCAACCTTGGTAAGACTCTTGGAACTCCCCCTTGAATTTTAGGATGAGGGAATTATTGCTAATATTGCCAACTCCTTTGGCTAGTTTCTCATGCTTGACAAAGATACCAACTCCACAACCTACTTTGTCTATGTGGAATTTTATGTTAGTGATGAGTCTCACAAAAAAAATCCTACTTCCACTGAGCCAAATGCATGTTTGGATAAATGAACTCAGGAGATCAAGTATGAGAACTCAACTCCTTATTGCTAGAAATGCTTATCCTAAAGGTGGGAAACTAGGGCAACAAAGTTTCTAGTCACCTCTTAAGAATAAATCTCCTTGACCACCTAGTCATTAGTGATCCTTACTAGATCTGGGTCTCATGTTGACGGTGATCCCTTTGTTATTGATAATACTCTTAGCCCAAATATTCTAGGAAATATGAATGACTTCAAGCTAATCCTGAGGTGGGATGGCCCTATGCTTCATCTTGTAGGTTATTCTATTCATATCTCTAAGTCTTCAGAGAAAGGGGTTAGTGGAGGGACTTGTGTAGTGGAGGTGAAATTTGTTGGTCTAGCCCAAAGTTACCTTGGTTTTTTCTTCCCCTCTTAACTTACATAAATCTCCTTTGGAGGAGTTGGATAATGTTCCTTTCTATTAGAAAGAAACTATATTTGTGTTTTCTAAGAATAAAGTCTCTCAATCAACCTTTTCAATGTTTGAGGTTTCCTCTAGAACGAGCACAAGGTTGTCTCCCCACAAGGAGCTAAAACTAGTCCCTCTACTGTGGGTGCTTGGACTAAGGTGTTGAACTCTCCCTACACTCTCTCTTTTATCTCTAAAGATTCCCAAAATGAAAAAAGGTATACAAAGGATGGCTGATGTGGGGAATGATTCAAAAAAAGGGGAGAAAATATGCTAGAGAAACAAGGTAGAGAATTACTGCCAAATATGTGGTTAATGGGCAATAGAGCACACTAGAGAAACTAGGCTCTAGAAAGGTTAAAAAATGAATCATTTCTTGGAATATTTGGTGACTTAATACTCCCCACAAGTAGAAAATTGTCAATAACCTTAGTAATGAATGCAATTCAGATATCCTTCTACTTCAAGAAAACTAAAATAACTTCTAAAGGCTTTGGTAGAGTTTGCAAGTAAATCTAGCTATATACTCTTCACATAGTTATGGATGCTAATTATGGCTCGGGAGGTCTTGATACTTTATGCAACCTACATTTGCTCCAACATACCCTTATCTTTAAGTATAAATATTTTCTTAATATCTTATTTAGTAGTAAGTATGTACATTATGACTAGGTCATCTATAATATTTATGCTCCTAATAGTCCTATCCAAAGAAATACATGGGATTTTACTTAGAGTTGTAGGAATTCTTTTTGAATTCTAAATAGATTCTTATACAATATTTTAAGACACCCCTATATCATTTTGAGAAATGGGAGGGTCTTTAAACTTGTCAAATAATATGATGGGCCTTCAAAAGAAATTTCACAATGGTGGGTCAGTTAATTTTGATGTGGAAGGTTGTTTGTACATCTAATCCAAGAAAATAATATGAAATAATCTTATCAAATTCAAACTTGACTGATGTCTGGTTTTGGATAGATGGGGGATAATAGAAAAATGTAGGTTATTCTTCATTGTAAGAATTGGTTCCAATCACACCCCCTACTTTTCAATTGAAAGGAATCTATTTTCAAAAATTATTTTCTCTCAACATTTTAAATCATGTGGACATATCAACCTAGCCTTTTTCTCTCATTAATAGATGGTGGAAGGTGGGTCTCCTATGGTCATCTATGTTTAAAAATCTTTTATAAGATGAAGTTTATAAAGAGAAACCTTAAAGCTTGGAATAATAATTCCTTTGGAAATATTTTCATTGAGAAAAATACATCCATCATGGAGAAATTACAAGTTATTCAATTTGAAATGGATAGGGTGGGAGACTTGGAGGAGATTTATTGCAATGAGAAAACCAATATTATTACTCTTCATAACCTCATAGAGAAAGAGGAAGTTTTCTTGAAATAAAGATCTAGAAATTAGTGGATTTAGGACTGTGATAGGAACACTAAGTTTTTTCACCAAACTTCCATTAAGCATAAAAAAACAAACGCAATTTTTTAACTTATTCTAGAGAATGGTACCACTTGTTGAACATACATTGTCATTGATTTTAATGCTTGATATTAGTTGTTGTCAAAGGGTTTCAAGGTTGTCAAATGTGAAGGTTTTCAAGATGAAATAGATTGTAGGATTACTAGAATTGTCACTTTATTGAAAGTGATATGCATCTGAAAGTATTAATCATGAAAAGTTATCTCAATAATTAGATCCTATATCAAGTAACATGCATGAAGCTTTGTTGAGATGTGACTACCTTCTGATAGTTGGTGAGTATTGTATTCTTATTATACCATGTAGAGCATGCACTCAAAATGAATGTGGTGGTCAGAAAGTCTATGCAAGGATATCTTTTGGGTAGAGATATTTCTCTGACATTACAAATATAGTTGGAATTTCTCTTAGAAATGTAGTGTTGCTTTATCATGTGGAAGGAGAGTACATCTACACTTGTTTTATCACTCTCCTTAGTTTCTAGAGGATATGTTCTATATGCAAGGAGATTCAAATGTCAGAAGGTTCATCAACATATTTGAAGTTCAAGGCATGTGAGGTAATGAATAGTAGTGTACAAAATTCAAATCTTATGTAACTTGGTGTTTAGATAGGAACTTCTTAAGGTTCATGTGGTGGCAATTGTCATCAAATTCCTTTGGTGGTAATAAATTTTTGTTAGCACCATTGTATTACATGTTTCGTGTAATTTTAATCTAGGTCTTCCTTATGTCATCCTAGCTCTTTGTGAATCCCTGGTCAACATGGAAGAGTCTTAATATAATATCATATATAAATTTCAAATGTTCAGATGTATTGGAAATATCAAGATTGCATGAGATTGTATTTACTACATCAATGATATCATCTATGATTGAGTGAGGTGATTTTAAGTAAAAAACTATGACTTGAAAAGAGTGAATGGTAGTATCAAAAGATAATTCTCAGTGAGGAAGAGTGCTAACATTTACTCTAACACATATCAGATATGTATTTCATATCTGCAAGTTTTATCTATGTATCACAATAGATTATTGTTCTACCTATTGTATTGTTTCACCAACAAATTGGTGTCTCTATTAGGTTTGTGCCTACTAGCACATTACTAGATTGTTCTCTTTGATAAGTTGGTGCCTACTTTTGTGTGTAAAATTCACTTGTACATTTTTGCATTGTGAGGCTACATTTGAACAGTAGATCCAAATAGTTATTCTCATCATGCTTTTTCCAATCTAGGGTTTCCGTGTACATTTGGTGTTTTCTTGTGTGTGTTTGGTGTTGCTATGTTAAATTGTTTTTTTATGCTTCAATTTATTATGTTGAGTTTTTTTTAAAGAATCATATAACTATAACAAAAGTTAAGGGATTTTGGAATTGTTGAGATCTATTGATTCAACCCTCCTCTCAGTAGATTGTGTGACATTCAATTTGTATTAGAGACAAGATCCTTTGGAGAAGTATTGCAACTTAGGATAGGTTTGGGATGGCACAAGAATTTTTTTTGGGGAATAAAGCACTAGTCTTTGATAGGTCATTTTTTTCTTTTTGGAAAGTTAGGATGGAGTCCTATTTGATAGGTTTAGGAATCGGCATCTGGATGTCAGTTGTAGAAGGATATGAGTCTCTTGGAAACCCTCCTAAAATCAAGCTAGAAAGAGGGTGTGTGAACTCAATGCTAAGGAAAGGAATTTTATTTGATGTGGATTTCACTAATCTTAGGTTTGCGAAAGTGATGTAGTACAAAATAGAAAAGGACATATGGGATAAATTGGAGACAATCTATGAAGGTGATGATAAATTCAAAGAGGAAAATTTTGAAACTTACAAAGCTCAATCCGAAGGTCTAAATATGAGAAAAGATGAGAATATTGCTACATTCACTAATGACAGTGTCAACTCTATTTGAGATCTTGGTGAGGATTTTGAATAAAAGAGTTTTGTGAAAAAGGCAGTTAGATCTATTCCTAGAATGTTTGAATCTAAAGTATTTTCCATTGAAGAATCTAAAGATTTGAATATTTTAAAGCTAACTGAATTGCATTGAATTCTAACTACATTTGAGATAGGATTTCAAAGTGAGGATTCATGTGGAAGAAGCTAATTTTGCTAGAAAACTACAAAGACATTGTGGTAAGTATAAAGGAAAGTTACCTTTCAATTATTTTAATTGTGGTGAAGTAGAAGTCTTTATGGCTAAGTTCCCATAAGAATACTAACAATGCTGAGAAAAATAATGGAAATAAATTATTTTAGATAAAGTTTAAAGGTTAGAAGAAGTGTAAGATTTTCTACACCAATGAGGAAGAAGATTACTCTAGTGAAGAAGAATATGAAGATATCTTTGGAGATGAAAAATAAAATGTCTTTTTCATGGCTTTTAAATATACTAAAGGAGATGTAGAAATGGATTCTAGAAACAATATAGACAAGGAAGATCTTATGGAGGAATTGATGTGTGCTAGAAAGGAAACCACAAGACTAAAGAACATAATTGTTGAAGTAAGAGCTAAAGAAAAGGTATCTAAGGATTTAAATAAGTAGAAAAGATTATTGTTGAAATCAACACCTAGACTAAAGAAGAAAAAAGAGTTAAAGAAGTTCTGATAGAAAATTTACAATCAAGACATAAATACTATGAGAAGTTGGAAGCAAAAATTATGATAGTAAGAAAAGAGCTTGAAAAGTGAACTAGCAGTTGTGGATGAAGTTTGGTAAAAGTACTAATACATTAGATTAGATTTTGGAATGTAAGAGATCTCTACACATCATAACTGGTATAGGTTTTGAAAATCAAAAGGAGGTTCCCGAAGAGAAGAAGTCAGAAAAGTCAATGATTGCTCAAAGTGCACTACATGCTCAGAAGGAGAAGAATATGTGGATCATTGATAGAAGTTTCTCTAGCCATATAATTAGACATAAAAGTAAGTTCATGAATTTATAGAAATTTTAAGGTGGTTTTGTGACCCTTGGAAATAATTCAATTAAAAAAATCTCTAGTAAGGGTACTTTAAGTCTTGTTGGTGGTAGAACAAACACACATGATTTTTTGTATGTTGAAGGTGTAAAGCATAATCTGTTAAGTGTTACTCAAATGTATGAAAAAGGTTATAAGATATCTTTTAGTGTTGAAGGTTGTGAAATCAAGGAATCAAGTATCAATGAACTGATTGCAAAAGGAAGTGGGACAAAAAGTGACATTTATCATCTCAATGAGTTGAATGGACATAGTAGTCTTACTACACAGATGGATAAAATTTGTGGTTGGCACAAAAGGTTAGGATATATGAATTTTGGTGCTATTGTGAAGATTAGCTCAAGAGGGCTAGTCTAGGATATGTCAAATATTAAGAAACCTCAATCATCTAGTTGAAATCCATGTCATCAAGCAAAGCAAACAAGAAGCAAATATCCTTCTAAGGAATATTCCATATCAAAACCATTAGATCTGGTTCATATAGATCTTTGTGGATCAATTAGGACTAAAAGTCTACAAGGAGGCAATTATTTCATGATATTCATTGATTCTTACACTAGGATGACTTGGGTAAATCTTCTAAATGAGAAATCATAAGCATTTGAAAATTTTAAGGAATTCAAGGCATTAGTATAAAATGAAACTAGAAGGACAATTAAATTTTGGACATCATATATTAATGGATAATTCATTATCGAGAAATATGATAGATTCTATGAAGAGCATGAGATCCAGAGGTAGTTCTCCGCTCCTATAAATTTGTAACAATTGGAGTTGTAGAAAGAAAGAACCAAAATGTATAAGAAATGAAAAGAACAATGCTACATCAATAATATTTACTAGATATGTATTGGAGAGAAGCTATACAAACTATTGTGTACATTTTGAATGGAGTTTAGATCATGTGTTAAATGAACAAGGCATAATATGAGCTATGGAGAGGAAGAACGACATTATTTAGAAACCTTAAAATATTTCAAAGCAAGTGTTACATCAGGAGAGATGAAGAAAATTTGGATAAGTTTGATTCCATACTAGATGAAGGCATTGTTATTAGCTATTCTTTAAAAAGTAAAGCTTACATATGTGATCAAAAAATATTGAATAGGATAATAGAAAGTACAAATGAGAGAGCTAATTAGAATATTCAATCTACTAGTATTCTGAAAGTAGAAGATGATGTAGAACCAATTCATAATATTACTGAAGATTCAGAAGAAGTTATAAAGACTCTAGCAAAGTATGTTCAGAAAAATCTTTTTGAAGACCAAACCATAGGAGACAAAGATAGTGGGGTTCAAACCCAAAAGATACTTGAGAGAGAAAGTGAGCAAGTACACTTTCCCTTACTATCAAATATAAAGCCTAAGTCATACAAAGATGGAAGAAAATAAAAAGGCTAGATAGAAGCTATGAATGAAGAACTAAATAAGATCATGAAGAATGAAACTTGGGAACTTATCCCAAGATCTAAATAGAAGAAAGTGACTAGAAAAAAGTGGGTGTTCAAAAAAAAACTAAATGAGGAAGTTGAAGTGATCCAGAACAAGGAAAAAATTGTGTGTAAACGGTATGCTCAGGTTGAAGGCATAGACTTTGAAGAGACATTTGCTTTGATGGCAGGACTAGAGGCAATAAGGATTTTATTAGCTCTTTCATCATTCAAGAACTTTAATGTATATTGGATGGATGTGAAGTTACCATTCTTGAATGGACAACTAGAAGAAGAGGTTTATATTAAACAACTAAAAGGATTTCCATATTCTAACAATCTGGATTATGTTTCTAGATTGAAGAAGGGTTGTATGGACTTAAACAAGCTTCCATAGTTTGGTATTCATGATTGGATGGATGCTTACAACAACAAAGATTCCATAGAGTATGTGCAAATATTAATCTATATATAAAAGTAAAAGGAGATAAATTGATGATATTTTTGGTTTATATGGATGGCATCAGTTTTGGAGGTAGCAATGAAGACATGTACAAGGAATTTCAAATAGAAATGTAGAATGAATTTTATATTTCTATGTTAGGATAATTATCTTTCATTCTTGGGTTGCAGACTATACAATCAAATAAAGGAATTCTCATTTCACAACAAAGGTATATTAAGGAGATGCTAAGCAAGATTGGGATGGAATATTGCAAACCAGTTGTAATACCTATGGTTACGAGATGCAAGTTAAGTAAAGATGATGAATCTACTCTATAAGATTATACTTTATACAAGTCCATCATTGGTAGTTTGTTGTATGTGACGACATCTAGAGTGGATATTATGTAGGTGGTTAGAATGGTTACCATATTTCAAGATGCACCTAAAGAGACTTATGTTAAAGTAGTGAAGAAGATATTTAGATAAATTCAAGGCTACTAAAGATTTTGGACTTTGGTATCCAAAGACTAAAAATTTCACTCTAACTACATATACATATGCAGATTGGGAAGGATGTGTTGATGAGCGAAAGAGCACAAGTTGTGGTGTATTCATTCTTGGTCATAGTTTGGTCTCCTAGTTGAGTAAGAAATATGAATTAGTTTCCCTATTTTCAATAGAAGAATAATACATTGCTCCAACAACATGCTACACTCATGTGCTTTAGATGAAGAAAAAATTGAAGGAAATGAAGATTAAGTTTGATGATCCTAACACTATTTTTTTTTCTAACACCAGTGCCATAAATATTTCAAAGAATTTTGTGATGCACTCAAGAAAAAAAAAATTCAATCAAGTAACATTTCTTAAGGGATAATGTTGCAAAGAAAGAAGATTGGAATATGTTCATATAAAGGAGCAAGTTGTAGATATATTCACAAATCCACTTTGTAAGAAAACATTTTAGTTTATCCAACAAAAGTTGTGAGTTGTTGCTCTCTCCTCTTGAATTGAGAGGAAGCACATGTTGAGGGAGAGCTTGGTCTCCTTGACATAAGACGGCTTAGTGGTCTTGCAAAATATTTTTAGAGGAAATGAAGCATAGACTCAGGGGGAGTCCATCCAATAAATAGGTTTCTCAATTATGCAATTTTCTAGAAATGGAGAAAGGAGGAGAATGATGTTTTTACAAAAGTCAACATTAGGTTGGGAGTTGTTGACCCTTTGCCATTGATGTCAAAGGGGGAGAGAATGAACTCAAAATTTACTCAATTGAGGAGATGTTGAATTGCTCAAAAAGAATAATTATCTCAAAACATTGATGTATCTCCCATAATGGAGAGAGTGAAGGAAATGCTAAAATAAAGAAATTATTCTAAAATATTTGTTTGGTGGCCCTAGCATTTTTCTATTTTCCATCAATGACAAAGGGGGAGATTATTGAATATATATTGTCATTGATGTCAAAGGTTGTTGTTATTTGTTGCTAAGGGGTGTTAAGACTATCAAATGTGAAGAATTTTTAGATGAAAAATATTGTAGGAGAACCGGATGTGCTATGTATTTAGAACTATCAATCATAAAAAGTTATCTCAAAAATCAGATCCTATATCAAGTAACATGCATGAAGTAATTTTCAAATGTGACTTCCTTTTGATAGTTTCTATGTATTGTATGCTTATTATAACATGCAGAGCATGCAATTAGTATCATTGTTGTGGTCAGGAAGTTTGTGCAAGGATATATTTTGGGCAAAGAGATTTCTCTAGCATTACAAATATAGTTGGCATTTCTTTTAAAAATGCAGTGTTGCTTTATGGTTTGGAAGGAGAGTATGTCTACACTTGTTTTATCAGTTTCCTGAGTTTCTAGAGGATATCTTTAGTATGCAAGGAGTTTGAAATGTTAGAAGGTTCATCAACCTATTTGAAGTTCAAGGGTGTGGTAGCAGCTAGTAGCATGAAAAATTAAACTATTGCATGTGGTGTTAAGATAGTACCCACTTAAGGTTCATGTGGTCGTGCACGGCGTCAAGTTCTTTTAACAACAATAAATTTTTATTTTGACCATTGTATTACACATTTCATGTAATTTTAATTTTGGTCCACCTTATGTCATCCTAGCTCTTTGCGGATCTCTAGCTGACATGGAAGTGTGTTAATATAATGTCATGTATATATTTCAAATGTTTAGATGCATTACAAGTATTGAATTTGTGTGAGTTTGTATGAGTTGAGTCTACTATATCAATTGTATCAGTTATGATTGAAAGGATTTTGAGTACAAAACTATGAAGAAAAGAGTGATCCCTAGTATCAAAAGATCCTTCTCAATGAGGAAGAGTTTCAAAATTGACTTTCACACATATTGGAGTTATATTTTATATCTATAAGTTTATCATTATATTTTGGTTGGATTGGTGTTCTCCCTATTGTATTGCTTCATCAAGTTATTTGTGTCTTCGATAGGTTGGCACCTACTAGTGCATTAGTGGAATTTTTTTTTTGGTAGGTTGGTGCCTACTTCAGTGAGTAAAATTCAAGCATCTATTCTCACTATGGTTTCACCCATCTTGGGTTTCCATGTAGATCCAAGCATCTATTCTCACTATGGTTTTACCCATCTCGGGTTTCCATGTACAACCGTTTTTATCTTGTGTTTTTATTTTTGTTATGTTTTGTTTGTTTATGGTTCATTTACTTATGTTGGGTTTTTTTTGAAGAATCATATAACTGTAGAAAAGGAAATATCACATAATTGCATATGTGGGGTTTTTTATGCTTCAATTGCTTATTGCTTATGAGGTACGTCCGGATAGTGCATAGGAATGGTCATGTAACTGTTCCTATGTTTGATGGAACATTATATTTTCTAGAAGCACAAAATGGAAGCCTTTCTTGTCTCATTAGTGTCTCATGTATGAAAATCAGTTGAAGATGGATTTACTATGCCTACTATCCTTCTAAAAAGTGAAAATAATATCAAGGAGTATGAGAATAATGGTAAAGAGATGAATGGTATTTGAGTGGGCTTTTTGATTCGGAACTTGTGAAGATGATAAGATAAAAAAAAAACTAAAGAGGTCTGGGATAAGTTGAAAAAAATAATTTATGAAGGAGACTCCAAGGTCAAGTAAGAAAATATGTAGAATTTTAGGGCCAAATTTAAAACCCTAAGGACATCAAAGGGTGAAGTTATTGTAGGATACATCCATACAGTGGATGAAATTGTCAATGCCATCACCGACCTTGGTGGAAAATTGGAGTAAAATAAAGTTGTGAAAAAGGTATTGAGAACCCTTCCTAAATGTTATAGTGCTAAATTTTTTACTGTTGAGGAAGCTTAAAATATAGATCAATATAATAGAGATCAATTATTTTCTGATTTAACTACTTTTGAATTAAGATAATTTGACAAATATGCTTCAAGGAAAGAAACTACTTTTAAATTCAGTAAGAAAGAGAAGAATGATGAATCTAATCTGGATGATATTGATGAAGTGGAAGAAAATTATGTAAGAAGATTAAAAAGGGCACTAGAAAATATAGAGGTAAGTTACCCTTCAATTTTTTCAATAATGGAATGATAGGCCATTATGCTTCAAAATGTCTAGGTAAAGATTCAAATGACAAACATAAAGATCATAAAGGTAAATCTCTCAAGAAGAATTATTATGTTAAAGAATATGATGGCACATATGCTGATGAGGAATCAGATTATTCAGATAATGAAAGTGATGAATGCATGTTCATGGATTTGAATATTGGAAATAACTCTACTAACCCTCAAAGAAGTGTGGAGGAAATTGCTTTAAAAATAGGTCATAGTATTAAAGGAACTATGATGACTACCTTTCATGCAAGAGAGGAGAGAAAATACTAGATAATTGACAATAGATGTTCAAATGATATGACAGATGATAAGAGTAAGTTTGTTATCCTTAAGAAATATGTAATTGGTCTTGTTAAGTTTGTTGATTACACATTTGCTAAGATCTATGGAAAAGATTCAATTAGTTTTGATGGAAAGAATAAGATAGATGATGTTTTATATGTCAAGGATCTTCAACATAATCTTCTCAGTGTAGGAAAAGTGTGTAGTAGAGGATACAATCTAGAGTTTTAGGATGGTGGTTTTGAAATCAGAAAAGGAAGCTATGGAACCTTGGTTGCTGCAAGAATAAGGAAACAAGGGAATTCTTATCATCTTAAATGTGTTGGTGGTAAGTTATTTATGACTCAAATCAATGAAAGGAGGTTGTGTCATAGAAGAATGTGTCATAATCAATTTTGATAGCCTAGTGAAGATCATCTCTACTCATGCTGTGATAGACATGCCAATTATTACAAAGCCTATCAATGTGATTTGAAAAGAGTGACAGTTTGGAAAACAAACAAGGAACAAGTTCCAAACTAAGAAATATTGTACTATAGGACCTTTTTACTCGGTGCATATAGACCTATGTGGAACTACCAAAAAATGAATCTCTCAAGGTGACAGGAATTTTATGTTGTTAATAGATGATTACTCCAAAATAACTTGGGTGACCTTTCTTAAAGAAAAATTAGAAGCTCTAGATAAGTTTAAAGCATTTATATCTATGCTTGAGAATGAAAAGGGTTTGAAAATAAAGTTTTTAAGGTATGAAAAATTTGGTGAGTTCACCTCAAATGACTTTAACAACTTTTTTGAAGATCATGGGATAAAAAAACATTTATCAACTCCTAGGAATCTGCAGTAGAATGGAGTTGCAGAGAGGAAGAATATGGAAGTTCAAGAGGCAGCAAGAACCATGTGGAAGGAAGAAAATCTAGAGAATGTATATTGGAGAGAAGATATTCATACCTCAGCTTAAATTCTTAATAGATGAAAATTAAGAGTAAATAGTTCAAAGATCACCTGCAAGCTATGATATGGAAAAACTCCTACTGTGAAATATTTTAGAGTGTTCAAGGAAGTAAATTTTATATTAGGAGGGATGAATAAAATTTAGGAAATTTAGACTCGAGATCAAATGAATGGATATTCCTTCGATATTCTACAAAGAGAAAGGTATATGGGTGTTGCAACAAAATTTTAAAGAATATAGTTGAAAGTTAAGGTGCCAAAGTGGATGAAGAACCACACTAGAGCTCAATAATGATAGAAGGATATGAATCTAATGAACACCCTTGCAGAGTAGAAGAAACAAAAGAATGGAAATAAAAAGAGATGGCAATGGAAGAGGAAGAATCTCCAAAAAAAATCCTAAGACTCCTAAGTATGTGTAAAAAAATCATTTTGAGGATCACATAATTGGAGACAAGAAAAAAGGTGTGCTAGGAAGAATAAAAGTTGCTATGGGAGAGGAATAGATAAACATTTGATTACTTTCTAAAATAGAACCTAAAATAGTAACTAAAGCATGTTGGGATGAAAAATAGATCAAATCTATGGAAGAAGACATGAGGTATATTGAAAATAATCAAACATGGGAACTAGTCCCAAGACCAACAAACAAGAATGTGATAGGAACTAAATAGGTTTTAAGGAAAATATTAAATAAGAATGGCAAAGTTATCAAGAAAAAGGCTAGGCTTGTGTGTAAAGGTTACTCACAAGTGGAAGGAAGAGATTTTGAAGATACTTTTTCTCTAGTAGAAAGGATGGAGGCTATTAGGATGTTTTTGGCTTGTGTAGCACATAAAGACTTCAAGGTGTATAAAATGGATCTAAAGTCTACAATTTTGAATGATGAGTTAGAAGAAGAGGTATAAATTGAAAAAATAGAAGGTTTCCAATTTTGAGAAGATATTGGTATGGTCTGCATGTTGAGGAAGGCATTGTATGGGCTCAAACGGGCTCCTAGAGCCCGATATGCAAGATTAGATAGGTACTTATTGTAACAAGGATTCAAAATGGTACTATAGATGGAAACCTTTACTTCAAAGTTCAAAGCAATCAAATTCTACTAGTGGTTTTGTATGTTGATGACATAATATTTGGAGGAAATGAGGCAATGTGCAAGAGGATTGCAGAAGAGATGCAAAATGAGTCTGAAATGGAAATGTTTAGGGAGATGACTTTCTTCCTTGGGAAACAAATCAATCAATCAAAAAAAGCTATATTCCTTTCACAATCAAAGTATGTTAAGGAAATTTTAAAGAAGTTTAGAATGGGGGTGTCTAATCTAGTCTGTACTCCCATGATTATAAGTTCTAAATTAAGATAAAATGATGAATATCCTAAGACAAATAAGAAAATTTATAGATCCATGATTATTGGATTATATATCTAACTACAACTTAGAAACCTGATATTATGCATGTAGAATGTCTTGTGGCAAGACTTCAAGAATATCCAAGAGAATCAAATGTGATAAAAATCAAAAGAATATTCATATATTTGAAGAGAACTCTAGACTATGGTTATGGTATTCCAAGGATATTTACTTCTCTTTGAGTGCTTATATAGATACAGATTAGGTAGGGTTGTGCATATGACAAAAGAAGTACAAGTGAAGTTTCCTTCTTCCTTGGAAACATAATAGTTTCTTGTTTAAGTAAGAAGTAGGATTTGGTATTATTGTCTACTATAGAAGAAGAATAGATTGCTTGAACATCTTCTTGCACATAGGTGTTGTGGATGGAGCAAACAATAAAAGATATCAAAGTATCATATGATGAAGCTATTTCTATCTTTTTTTATAACACAAGTGCTATCAAAATTTTAGAAAACCCTGTAGTGCATTCAAGAACAAATCATATCTCTATCCGGTATCACTTTCTAATAGATAAATTTGATAAGAATGTAGTAAAGCTAGAGTATATTCCTACAAAGGATCAAATAGAAGAAATTTTCAAAAAGGATCTTCCAAAACATACATTTGAGTATCTCATACATAAGATATGGGTTATTTCCCCCCATTTTCTCAACTAGATGCATAAGATGGTTCATTTATTTAGGGGAGTAATGCAAGGTGTACATTTTGTCCTAGGCCAATGAAGGATACCTCTTAGGTGGAGCGAGTAGTAGTTTCTTTGGTTGGTGCAGTCAAAGGATCATATTTTGTGCATAATATGTAGTAATGTAGGTGTTGCCCTTTTTCATTGATGTCAAAGGGGGAGTGAAAATTCTAAAACAAAAGGAAAGAAATGTAAGAATCTCCAAGTAATGGGGATAGTTTCTTGAAAGTTGGAGGTATAGAGTTACTTTTGTTGTTGACAGGTTTTCAGTAGGTGTTTCCATCAATGAAAAAGTGGGAGATTGTTGCACTATGTTGTCATTAGTGTTGTCATTGATGTCAACCTCTAATGTGGTTATGATGATATGGTGTTTGTGGTGTTGAGTAGGTGTTGTAGATGTAGTAGGCTCACTTGGTTTTCAATTCCTTTTAAGAAAATTTACTTAAATATTGTATGCAATGACAAGAATGTGTTTTGTATTATGCTTTGCATTTCTTCATTCTTGAAGATGTGCTTGTGCAATTTCTATGTGATGATTAGAAGCATTTGAAGATGTTATATGCAAAGTTTCAAGTTTTGGATTGTGTGATAGTAGAAGATATGATTGATAGTTTTTGTCTTGTGAAGAGGGATATGATAGAGAAATGGAATTGCTCCACATTTCTATGCCTTGAAGTTTCTTGTCTTACAATTTTGGGAATGTGTTAATACTACATGTATCTACATTTCCTTGGATTTTTTAGTGTTCAACTATTCAACAAGCTTGGTTCATGAGATGTATCTCAATGGAAGTTTGACTAGTTTTACAAGATGATAGTATTCTTAGTTTCATATTTTTGCACTAGTGATTTTGAATATTCTATTGATTATGGAATATTTTAGGATGTTGTACAATGTTGCTACATGGTCTGCAAGATGTTTTCAAACTTAGTCAGGTGTGAATTTGGTTGCTTGATAGGGTTAATGTCAGTTCGGGAAACCTAGCATGTTGGTTTTTTTATAGATATTCTTTGTGGTTTGTGGAAGTCTACTGTAGCATGTCAATGTAGATTTGGGCCCTAGTTAGCCATTGGTGCTTTCTGTCTTCACTTCTTTCCACTACAGAAGTGTTTGGTGTCACCATATTTGGTGGTTGCATGTTTGATGTGCATATGTTTCATTGAATTTGACTTGGATAAGGATATTCAAGGTTGTGAAGAATATATATACAAGGTCAAATATTTGGAGAGATTTGTGATGTGAAATTATGTGTATGTAATCATGTGTTGAGATTTGAGTGCAAACAAGAATGCCTAATACTACTAAAAGCGATAAGTAGAAGCTATCTTTATTTCCTTGTTCTTGAAGTTTTTGGAGGCAGTAAGTTGAAGGTTATAGATGGTGAAGAGTTATTATGGTAGTTTCTCCAATTTCTCAGAGGTAGTGAACCTTCTTGTAATTTTCTCTTTGTAATCTCTCACAATCTAAAAGAAGTGATCTTCCTAGGCGCTAAGCCCTTACCATTGATCCTTTCTCTTTTGGATAGTGATTCCTCTAGGAAGTGAGCCCTTTAGGCAACGAGCCTCTTGCAATCAGTTTTTCTTTCATATAGTGAGCTAATATTCACTATGGTTTTTCCCTTATAGGTTTTTCCATGTAAAAATTTGATGTCATATTTTGTATGTTTATGGATGTGTTTATTTTAAATTTTTTACCATTCATTTTTATTCCTAATAAGGTGTTAAAAGTCCCCTCTCAGTTTTCTTGTGTGTCTAACAATAATTGTTACACGAAAGAAGATGATGACCTCATTAAGAAAATGGAATTCTTGTTGCAAATGAAAGATGAAATCTAGCCCTAGTATAAAATAGATGAGTATGATAACACATTTCATTTCTTTAGATAGAAGAAGAGAATTTTTCCCGTTGATCTAATGTTCTATGGAAGCATAGGTTGAGGGGGAGTGTTAACTCCATACCACAAGAAAGGTAGGTGTTCTTTTGAAGTGTTTCTAGAACATGTACAGTATAATGTGGGTTACCTCTTAGGGGGAGTAGGTAGAAAGGGTCTAAGAAGAATAATAAGGTTTGTAGATACCTGGCAATATTGTATATTATTGTAGGTACAATTGAATACCACTAGCCATTTTTCCTTGATGTCAAAAGGGGGAAAATTACATGTCAAGTTTGTGTTTTATCAATGCCAAATGGGGAGATTGTTGCAAGTTTATTCCTATGTTGTCATTGATATCAACATAATGGAGATGGTTGTATGTGTTTCAATAATTATGTTGATCAAAGGTGTTGTGAATGATTTTATTTTCTATCTCTTGACGTAAATAATTCCATAAGCTGTGAAAGAAAGTAAGAAAGTTTATCATGCTTATAGTGGCTCAGGAAGTTGCTCTGAAAGGCTACAGAGAATGCACTGCATTCCTTTAAATTTTAAAATATGGTCCTATATTTTGAAGGATAGACAAAATCAAGTGGGAAGTATGTGAGTTCCATTTTTTAGAACATATATGTTACCACAGAAGTCTCCTAAGTAAGCAGAGTTGTAACTATACTATTACAGTCATGAAAGGTCTTGAGAAATGCTCCACATTTCTTTGTAGTTGTTGTTGGGGTCTTATGGTTTGGAGAAATTTTTTATCATAACTATTTTTATCTCTCCTCGAATTTCATTTGTTGATGTGTATCACAATTCAAGTTTTCAAAGCTATATCTTAAGACTATGCTGTAAGGGTTTGCAATAGATACTAGTTATGTGTCTATTTTCTTGTACCAACATAATGATGCATAAAGTTGTGAAAGAAGGGAATGGGACTATTCATGAATATCATTTAATTCTTGTCACATAATTTGTACAATGCTAACTTTATTCTCTAGTGCTACTTGTGGTTAGTTAACATTAGAAGGGTTGAGTGTTTGTTGGGCTGACTTAATATTCTATGTTTTTTGCACCAAGTTTTTTGTGTGTGCTAGCATGGGAATGTGTTCTAATTTGAATTAGTTCCTTCTAATCTCCTAGATTGGACTGTATTGAATTTCTCTTTCCCATTTTTTTTGAATTGACTCAATATTTCCATTACATGTTTCATGTTCATACATTTTAGTGAGGCTAACAAATAGAATCTTTTTGAATCTTTTAGAAGGTATAAATTGAAGATCAATTGTGTGATTGAGATGTACAAATTTTCAATGTGAAAGTAATGTAATTTGTTGTAAGAAGTATGTTGGAGGAAGAGGAATGAGTGAGAATATGTAAAGATGTGTACAATGAAAATTAAACATAGTGAGTCAGAGGAAACAAAGGTGTTGTGGAGGTAATTTTATCTTTGATTCATAAAGTGTTATATGTTGAGGTTGTAGCCTCTTTTTGTAAGTGTTGTATTTCTTAGGAGTTGTAAAATTCCTATGGTTAAAGCCATAAAACTGTGTTATAAATATTTTCTCATTTTGTGAGGCTAGATTTGGATAGTAGCACCAAGTAGCTTCTCACCATGGTTTTCCTTTGTTGGGTTTTTAAAAAAAAATTAGTGTTGTGGTTCTATCTTTTTTTGTTTTGAATGTGTTATCTAATTAAGGTATAGTTATAATTTTTGGTTGATAATTTGAAATTGAATTTATTTGAGGGATATATGATTCACCCCCCTCTTATCATATTTTTGTGTTCTAACAATCTAATTGTAGATTCTATAGACCACATCTTTTAAATATTTATGTGGAAGGAATCTAAGGATGGTAAATTCTCTATTAAGTTTGGTTATAATTTGATTATTCCTACATGGTCTACTCATAATAATTAGACCAATCTATGGAAATATAAAAATATCTTGAAAATTAGCTTCTTTTGGTGGAATTTTTTCCATTACAAGATCCTAACCATTAATAATATTAAAAAAAGAGGTATATAATTGGTGAAAAATGTTTTCTATGTTAGCCAAAATAAGGAAGTGTTGATCACCTCCTAATCCATTGTTATTATGCTTTGAAAACCAAACAAAAAATCCTAATTATTTCTTCATCCACTAGGTCTGAACATATTTTATGTTTAAATTATAATGGAAAGTTATGCTAATCCATTCTCTCAACCTCTTATTGTTGAAATTTTTTGGAAAGATTACTTTCACACTAGATGGAGCTTATAAAAAGAAATCAACAACAAGATCTTTATACATAAACATAAATATTGGGATATCCTTGCCCACTCTATTCTTTAGAATATTAAAAAAAATATCAAAGTATTTGGGATTAGAAAACCTAAAAGTAACCTTTATGAGATGGAAATTAAGATATCTCAAAAATGAAATATTGTTGATAGGCTTGGAAATGTTGATCTCTATAAGAAGTTGTCCCATATTTCTAATGCTTGGACCTCTAGGCTCTAGAATTGTTCAAACATAACTTTGATGGCTTAGATAAAGGTAATTCAAGGAAAGTACGTGGGGGAAATATTCTCAGAGACTTTGGGAGTTGAATTATTTATTATTATTTTATCAACCTTAGCAACCAAAATTTTAACTTTATTGAGGTCATGGCTATGTTTCAAAGCTAAATTAAGGTGGTAAAGTGATCTAGAATAAGGCCAGACTTGTATCTAAAGATATCAAGTTGAATGAATTGATTTTGAAGAAAAAATTTCTATGGTAGCAATGTTGGAAGCAATAAGAATGTTTTTGGCCTTATATGCATTCAAAAATTTCAAGGTATATTAGATGAATGTGAAGTCTACATTTTTGAATGAACAATTTGCACTGTAGGAAAATGGACCTTTGCATTTTCATGGTCTTTTAGGTATTGTTTCATGATGTTTGTTCAATTTTTCTTTGATTTTATGATGTAACATGGCTTGAACATGCGTATTTAGGTACTAAAATTCAAATAATGACGCCTTGTGAAGGTGTTGTAAAATATTTCTACACTCTTCTAGACTCTATTCATTAAAATTCACCTAAAAATCACCTTTTCATCACTAAACAAGTCCTATGTTGAATTTTTGTAAAGTCTTGTTACAAGCTTTCATGCTTTTCTAGGCATAACTTCACTATTTACCCCTTTATTATGCTTTATTTGACCCTTTTATGCTTAATTAATTACATTTTTCAATGTAAGCCTGACAAAAAATATTAAATGTGACTTAATTACCAACACCCATTTTCAGGTCCTAAATGGGACACGTTTTCCATGGGTGGTGAATGAGTCCCCCTTGGCTCAAAATTCAAAAAAATTAAAATTTCCTTTTGGGTTTTTATTCAAAATCACTTGATTTCAGCATGTGATGAGATATTAATGGTTTATTAAGGCACAAGATTGTATAAATAAGTTTTTTTACATCCATTCTAACCCCCATTTATCAAGTTCACTCATTCACCTATTCACTCAAGCATTCAAGCATCTTCCAACATCAAATCAAGCATTATTCAAGCATTATGGATCATCCATTGACATAAATTCATATTTTCATCAATAAGGGTTTGGTAAGTTGATAGAATTTGCATGTTATTTATTTATTATTCTCTTCCATTTCAATTTTTCATTAACGGTTTGATTACCAAAGTGGGGTTTAACCAAGGAAAACCCCTATTTGCTAACCTTCAACCATTTTCCCCAAATGGATGTGTCTTTGTAGACTTATCTATGTAGATTTAACAAGAATTTAGGTGATTGACTATTGGTCAACAAGTCAACTAAATGCTTCAATTCAAATCAACTCTATTTCAAGCTTGGAAAAGGTTTTTTATCTGTTTCCTGCAGAATTGACTTCGACAACCCGACAAGGAGACATTTTTAGATCTAGTGTTGCAAAGTTGTCTCTTGATTTCTTAGAATTTTAGGAGAGGAATGATTCACCACCAGTGGAGAATGAGTCCCACCTTAAGACTTCAAATCTATCATTTTTCAAATTATGGATTCTAACAGTCAGAAACTTGCTTCCAAGAGTCTTTCACAAGTAGCAGGACTAATTTGCCACCCTGGGCGAATGAGTTCCATTGTTGATTTTCAATAACTTTAGATAGCATTCAGACCATTCCATATTCCTCAAATATTTCCCAGGTGCACTCTAATTCAACCTTTCCCTTTCCATTTTGCATTCATTCATCTTTTACTTTATTGTTTGCATATCACATCGTGTTTTCCAACATAGCTTAAATCTTAGTTTTGCATTCATAATCAGTCATATAGATCACTTAATTGCATTTATTTCACTTCATTTAGTATAGATAACATCATGCATAACATAATTTGAGTGAAACCCTTAGCATTTTTGGCCCTACCTCTCTCCTTTTAGGTGAAAAACCCTAGATGACCTAGAGAAGTGCATTGGTGCCAAAAATCTACTATTCACAATTAAAAGAAGAAGTATAAGTTGAGAAAAAAGAAGGATTCCAATGTTCAAATAATCCATCTTTTGTGTGAAAACTAAAGAAAGCACTTTATGGACTCAAATATGCTCCTAAAGTATTGTACTCTAGATTGGATAGATATCTATAGTAGCAATATTTTTGGAGAGGCAATGTAGATAGTAACTCATAAATAAAAATAGAAGGTGATCAATTGCTAATTATGATGTTTAAATTTATGATATTATCTTTGGTAGAAGTAGTGATGATCTATCTAAATATTTTTCAGGATGCAATGTCAAGTGAGTTTGAAATTTTTAATGCTTTGTGAATTATCTTTCTTTCTTGGTTTAAAAATTTCTCAATCAAACAAAGGCATATTCATTTCTTAGAACAAGTACATAAAAGAAACATTGAGAAATTTTAAGATGGAAGAATGAAACCTAGTGAGTATACCTATGTTTACTAGGTGTAAATGGAATATAGATGATGAATCTACTCTAGAAAACTAGAGTTTGGATAGTCCATTGATTGGTAGTTTATTTTATGTGACTACATATAGACTAGATATAATGCAAGCAATTAGGATGGTAGCTAGATTTTATGTAGTTCCTATACAAACTCATGTCAAGTTAGTAAAAAGGATATTTAGATATTTGAAGGTTACAATAGATTTTCGTTTCTAGTATCTTAAGAGTAAAAACATCACTCTAACATGTATACAAAGATGTAGACTGGGTAGGATTAATAGATTACTATAAGAGTACAGTTGGGGAACCTTTCTTTCTTAGTGATAGTCTTGTATCTTGGTCAAGCAAGAAGATTCAATATCTCTGTCTACAACTAAATCAAAGTACATTGCAAAATTTTCATGTTGCACTCAGGTATTATGGATGAAGAACTTCAAGGAGATGAAAATAGAGCTTTATGAACCTATTCACATTCTTTGTGACAATAATAGTGCTATAAACATTTTGAACAATCTACTTTAATGCACTCTAGGACAAAGCATATTGCAATTAAGTACCATTTTTTGAGAGAAGGTTGAGGAAAAAGAAGTGAAGTTGTAGTATATTGAAACTAAGGAGTAAATAGTAGATATTTTTGTAAAACCCCTTCCGAAGAAGACCTTTAAATATGTTTGAAAGAATTTGGGAGTTGTTTCTCTCTCTTCTTGAATCAAAAGGAGATGCAAGTTGAGGGAAAGTGTTGAATCCCTACTATAAGAAAATTTGGTTGTCTTACAGAGTGTATCAAAAGTAATTTTGTATGGACTTAGAGGGATTTTGTTTAGGAAATAGCTTTTTGAATTACATATGTAGTAAATAGTTGAGCCATATAATGGCTCTTAAAATTCTAAATCATCTAAGGTGAGAAAGTGAAAATCATTGTGAGTTGGCTTCATGATCCCAACACATTATATTTGTCTTATTATGTTAACAACATTTTTTTTGTTTTCTGTCAATGAAAAAGGGTGAAATTTTTTAACATATTTCATCATTGATGTCAAAGGAATAATGTTCTTGAAGTTAAAGGTGCTCTCTGATGTCAAAATGAGTAATGCGAATAGGTAGATAAATGATAATTAAATGTAGTCATACTATCATATTAGAGTATTTTGAGAATAATGAAGAAGACTATTAAAGTGTTCTTGTAATATCATGCTTGTATCTATTTTGATGTTAAAACTAATCCAAAAGTTTGATCTAGAATGTTTGAGGCCAGTTACTCTAGTAGAGGTAATTTTATAGCAACATGATCATGATTTGTACTCCTTCCTAGATATGAGTTTTGGTCTGCAGTTTGAAAGAAGAGTATGACTACACTTGTTCAATCTCATTCTAGAGTTTCTAAAATTTATTTTCAGCAAAAAAAAATACTTAAGTGACAGAAGGGTCATTGTTTTGATCAATTAACCAAGTTGATGTTCTCAAACAATACGATAGTATATTATAGTGTATGACTTCTAGAGATAATATGGGATGTGAAATAGGTCTAGGTTAAGGTCCTTGAAGAAAGAACATAGAAGATCATAATCTTTTAACAACTAAAAATTTGATTTGGGACCTACTTGCTAAATGTTTCATGTAAATTTAAATTTAGGTCCACGTTATCCTACTTGGCTATTTATGAATGGTATTAAGGGACTCTTTGATAACATGAAATGATATTAATTTAATAAGATGTATATAATCATCATAGTTTTAGATCATTGTGTGTGTACATGTGTGTAAGATAAAAATTGTGTGAGAAAGTCTAATTAAATGGGAGTTGCATCTCAATCATTGTGCACCATCATTAGAAGATCATAAGTTATGTTGGAGAGTGCCTAAAGGGAAGTTAGATTAATTTTAAGCTATGTTATTATCATTCAATCATTGCAAGCTTTATCTTTGTAGTCTAGTAGGAAAATTGTCTTTTTTTTGAGTTGGTGCTCAAATGTTTGTGTTGGTGATTGATGTCTCTAGTAGGTTTATGCCTACAAATATAGTAGTGGATTGGTGTCTTTGTTAGGCTGGAGCCTACTTCACTATTGTAACTTATATAATTTTTTGTGAGGCTATATTTTGATACTATCTCCAAGTATGTCTTCTCACCATGGTTTTCTCCTTAAACATTTTCACATATATCTTTTTCTCACTAAGTGAATGTGTGCATTTTTATTGGTTGATCAATAATAGCTATTTTAATTCATGTTTAGTCATTCATGTTGAATTAGAGAGTTTAAAATAGATTTAAATAGTTCTCATGAACATAGAATCAAATGCTTGATATTTCATAGAGATTAAAAGCTAGTAGTGCAATAGGTAAAAGCTATGTATGTTGTGAAGGAAAAGAAGCAAAGATTATACATGAATGGTAGCTAAGATAGTGTGAAATTATTTTATGCTATTTACATTCACTATGTTGATAGGAGTGGAAAATTAAAGGAAAGTTCTCTTGTATTTGTACAATTGAGGCATGATTTTGAAGTAGATATGCACTTGTATCATCAAACTATTGAGGTATTGGGCTAATATATTATACCAAAAAACATATGTAGATGGAAATTATTTGATAACAACCATTAGATATATATAGATTTATGAATAGTATAGATGACTTTGATAATGATTTGAACCATAAAACTAATAGTGGAGATAGATGATGGAAAGGAAACCTTATTTTGGAATGGGGTGGTAAAGTTAAAATAAATACTATTCACAAGGGGTTAGTTTCCTTAGAGAAGATGTTTGATAGTGGGAAATATTACAAGAGCAAAGGAAAACTAACTCATGACAATGGTAATAAGCATCTAAATTGGAAAAAAATAGAACCTAAAGATGGTTTACATCATGAAAAGGCTTAAACTCAATGAAAGAAAATATTTATTACCTCATTGAGAAAGTTTTAAGAAATTACTTCACTTGGTCATATGAGGATCTTAAATATTATAGGGGGATTTTCTAGCTTACCATTTCACTCCATCCAGATGCTAAAACTTTTAGACAAAAATACACCTATTAGCCCTACAATGGCCTTTAAAATACAAAAGAAGTAGATGAATTTAAAGGAAATAGATATTTGCAAATCCATTAGACACTTGTAGTCAATTTCCAACTCTATCCCTATAATAAAAATTATGGAGAGATAAGGTTGTGTGTCAATTTCAACAATCTCAACCTTGTCTCTCAACAATAATTATCCCCTTTGAGGCATTCTTATTTACTCCAAAGAGTAACTAGATCAAAATTGATGTCCATGATGGATGATTTCTTAGGCTGCAATAAATTGGTTGTCAATAATTAGAGAAACATGTACAACAACATTCAATACTTAATGGGGTGTTATTTGGATTGAAGAATGTAGGTTTAAGTTTTCAAAGAGTAATAGATGTGGGTTTTTTTGATCTGATTGATGATATTATAGTTTTGTATCAAGATAATTTAACTATATTCTCAAAGGTGAATGGTGAGAATCTCAAGAATCTTGAATTGATTTAAAAACAAATCAAATATGATATTTCGTTGTATCCAAAGAAGTATAAATTTGGTGTTGAGGAGGGAAAATATTTGGGATAGATTATTTCAAAGGATGGGGTGAGAATAGATCTAGAATGATTCAATACCATTGAACTCATCCCTCAACCCAAATCATTCCAAGGAAAACATTATTTTTTCAAGAAAATAATTGTTAGAAGGTGTGTTATTAATTTTTTTGAAAATACTAAGTCTATTTCAAATATACTTAAGAAAGGTTATTTGATTGAGTGGAGTGTAAATCCAAATAAAATATTTTTGGACATCAAGTAGATAGTCATAGAGGCTTCTATTCAAGTAATTCCTAATAATTCTAGGCATCTCCATGTGCTCTACTTTACTTTCGTCTACACTATTGCTACTATCATACTTCAAAATAATAAAGAGGGATATGAGTAGACAATGCCATTTTCTAGTAAATAATTGCAAATCATTTGAATTTCAATATTCCATAATGGAAAATCATGCATATGAATTAGTTATGGATTTAAATAATTTTATGCCAACACTAGATAGCTCCTAAAAATATAGTATATGTGTTACATCCAAATGTGAAGGACACATTCATATATCAGGAATATTTAGGTAGAAGATGTCAAACTGGTCGATAAATAAATCCAATAGTATGACATAGAGGTAAAATTCACAAAAAATGTTAGAGGCCAAAGTATAGTTAAGCTAATGGGTACCTCCAACTTGGAAGTCGTTGATGTCAATAAGTTAAATTAAAATAATGGTGATGTTCCTTGCCAAACAATTAATGACCCATGATATAAAGATTTAATTTTCTATAATGAGAGCATGGATTTTCAATCATATTTTGATGAGAATAAAAGGAGGACCCTCAATATTTGATCACAAAGTTTTGTGTTTATCCAAAATGAGTTGATGTAATAAAATCATGAGGGGATATTTTATTAGCTTCCTAGATAGTGAGAAATTTGATATAACAATGAAGGAATATCACCATGGTGTATGTAGAGTTCATTTTAATGCTAAAACTACTAGTCATAAGATCCTCAAGGTAGCATCTTGGCCTAAATTATTCAAGTATATAGGTCAAATGATTTAGAGGTCAAATTTTTGTTAAAGGATTTAACATGTATTAAAATTTCTTGGTGCACGTCCCATTTTTCTTGTCACTATTGATGCATATAATTTTATATAGTGCAAAATAAACCTCAGTGGAGAAATACAAGAAAACTTTAGTAATGGTTAAAATTGGATCATTTTGGCTAGTAACTACTTCACCAAATGGATTGAGACAATCAAACCTAGAATTCAACATCTAAGGTAGTAATTTACTTTCTTATCAACAATATAACAACCAAGTTTCATGTGCCCTCTAAGATTGTAGCTGATAATAGAATCTTATTCAAATCTTAGGATATGGAAAATATGTCTAACAAATTTTGTATAAATTTGTTACATGGGTATGTCCAGGATCATCATGGAAAAAACAGGCCCTTAAGTGGCAATTTTTTTTTTTAAATCATAGGTAGGAAAATTGATGTAAAAATTTGAATAAGTTATTTATATTATTTCAAAAATATGTAAGAATAGAATCTATAAGAAATTTAATGTAGTTTCTAAACTACTAGGTTTATTTAGAAAAAAAAAAATCTATTTGGTGAAAATTTTAAATTTCAATGCAGTAGTACTTAAATTTCAGGAAAAAAATAAGAAGTAGGTGTCTGTCTGACCACCCTAACCACAATAAAATGATAATATTTTAGAAATAAGTAGAGGACTCATTTTTGGATGTGATGCATATTTTTTTGTAATTTTTTTCCAAGTAAATAATTAATTATGAATTTTTTATTACAACTTTTAAAAAATATAAAAAACTTGTATGTCTGACCACCTTAACTTGGTTAAAACTTCATGAAATTCAATTTTTATTTTTTTTAACCTATATTATGTGAAGCATAGAATGTGACAAATGTTTTGGATTCAAAAAATGTGATACTATTTGAAAGCTATAGATGTTTTCCAATCACCCTATCAATCAAGACTTTAATTAAGTAATTGAAATAGAAAATGAATAATAATTATTTATTAAATTCAAAGTGAAGAATAATTTATATTGGTGGAAAGCTGAGAATTTCCTTTAAAAACCCTTTTCATTTCATCAATTTTGGGTAAAAAAATTCATCAACCACATACCATACAAATACCCACCATATTGCCACTTTTTAGCCCATCATGATCCTGCACATACCCACATTCATCTCCATACCACTCTCAAATAGATGTATTGGCTTCCTCAAATGAAAAAATACTAAAAAATATTATGAAGAGAAAATATAATTAGAATAAGACGAGATGGGATGACAAGGTGAAGTATGTTGTGATTGATAGAATCATTTTCAAGCAAGCCATAGGTAGGAGTATGTTTGAAATGGTATATGGAACAAATTCTAGAATGTCTATCAACATGCAATTACCTATATATCAACTATTGTAAGATACAAATGATGATCACTATAATGTAATTTCTCAGAGTCATGGTATTAATTGAGTTGGTTGAACAACAAGGAGTTGCATAGGATAGAAATTTATGGTATAAATAAACAAAAAAGAAGTTATTTGATAAGAAGCGAATGTATATAGTAATGATATAGATTTTTATTCTCTCATTCTTGGTATTAGAAATGTAGAAGTCTGGCCTGCTATCAATTTGAGGGGTTGACTATTCCCACAGGCCTAATATATGTATTTTTAATAGAACTAATAAGGTATCAAGAAGGCATGTGATAGTGGCCAAATATAATATACAAGGGATATCATTGTTTGAAAAACCATCATGAGGATTCTTGACCTTATCCCATGACACTAGTGATTAGAGAAGTTTGACATATGGTAGGATGTGCAATATTACTATAGAAGAGACATAGTGTGAGGAGTATAAAGTTAAAGGTGTTCCTTGTTGGACAGAAAAGAATTATATTTATATAGCTCATAGTATTGATATATTTTTAATAGAGATATACAATGATGGTTTTCAACAATATCATTTTTATGAAAACTTTAATCCCATCACCTCATGATATTGGTAAATATTCTAAAGTCGATGTACAAGAAAATGAAGCTTATGAAAATAAAAAATAGAGCACCATATAAGTTTAAGACCTATGGTTACCTCATGAACTTTAGGATGTGTAGATCTATATGTGCAACACCTTCAATAGGCCTAATCCGCATAGATAATTATTTTTTATAATAACCACATTCATACTCTCCTAAAATAAGATGATACATGTAATGTTAGTGCCTGCAATCATTAAAATACATAGATAATATTTTGTATATGAATATTTGTTTAATGTGGTTCATTTGTTATTTATGATATAATGTTTGGATCATTCCATGTTTGTATGAAAGAAATGTATATAAAGAAAGAAATACATATTGGTGTTGCAAGGAAAGGATTACCACTTCAAATCCCATAGAAAAAATTCTATGATCACTTTGGCTGGTACATGAAAAGGAAAAATAATTAATTACGAGGATAATTTTTTATCCAATAGTTTGTGGATGTAGTTAGTGGGGATAAAATATCTTATACGTGTAAAGAGAAATCAATAGTAGCTTCTCCACAAGGATATAAGGATTTTCATCTAAAGGGAGATGAAAAGAATGAGTTGAAGTGAACTCCTAAAAGGTGAAAGGCCTACTTTCTTTTGACTTTTCTCGTATAATTACTAGTTCACATCTTCTTATTGAAGAAGGTGGCTTGTGTGTTTGTAAGAAATTATAAAGTGGTCTTAAGTCATAATATAGACTTAATAATTTTATAAGTGTTTCAACCTCTATAAAGATTTGGGGATCACAAGAATTATAGTTATGAAGGAATAACATAAAATATTAGGTCTAAATGAATGTTTTCAAATTATAAATTTAATTAAATAATATATTTATTCTTAGTTGTGATATTGTATATTTGTAAGTATCATTCTCAAAGGGAAAGCTCTACTTTGGTATTGCAATGTGTTCATTTTTCTAAAGGCTTCAATTTGTTAATTTTATACTTAAATACTAGAATCAATTTATCTTTGGTAAGAAAATCAAATGAAATACATGTATAAAAGATTGAATGATATTACTCTTCATATTAGATAATATTGAATCAATAAGGAAGGATTTTTGGACAATTCCTCTCTTTCTAAATAGCTTCATGAATGGGAACTTCAACAATAGGTTTCTAGGAAGTAGAAATCATGAATTAATAGGATTTAGGAAGGGGGTGCAAATACCTAATTTCTCCATAATTTAGCTAAAGAAAAAAGAATTTGTGATGCTACCCTATTTATTACTTCGTCTCATGTAATTTAACTATCTTCATATCAAGTGATAAATAAGGATTTTTTAGGAATTTTTTTTTATTTTAGAAAAGTGTTTGTACAATGGTGGAGGAGAAAAGGGTTATATTATATTGCAGCCCTTATTTGGTTACTAAGTAAATGAATCATGTTGAAGAATAGGAAAAACATTATATTTCAAATAAAGAATGTTGTGTCTTCTAGCCATACTAGCTTCCCTATTGATTTATGTAATGAATTATGGTAAATAATTAAGTATGATATTATATAATTTGTGTGAAAACCTTAGGATAATAAGAAGAATCTTCAATTAATTAATTATATATTATTGACTTTGATTCAAAATAAATTAAATAAAAAAGTTTGATATTTATTTTCCCGATTTCTTTCTGCAATGTATCTTACAAGATTTTTATCAAACTTATTACTAATTATCTAAATTAAATTTTGGATTAGTTGATTTCATCTAAGAATTTTTTTTTAAAATAACATCAAATTATTAATGGTATTATATTTTATTTAAAAGTGATTTTTTATATGGGCTGGTTAAAGGATAAAACTGTGTTTATCAAGTTGGAAAATTCCAAGGCTTATGATAGGCCAAAATTGTCATTCTTCAATAATATCTTATCTAATTTTGGTTTTATTTAGGATGGCTTCAGTGGGGCACAAATTGTGTTGCATTTTCTTCCTTATTATTTTTTATTAATATAGTCACATTTTCTATTTTTGTGGCTTATAGAGGTTTGATATAAGGTGATCCCTTCTACCCTTATTTTTTTTATTCTTATGGATAATGGTTTAAAAGGGTTTATTAATCAATAGAGAGTTATTGTGAGTATTTAGGGACTAAAAGTGACTAAATATCTTCAATACCATTCTCATCTTTAATTCATGCATGATATTGTCCTTGTGAGTGTTCTAAAATATAGAATGCTATAAATTGTTAAATTTATTTAGATATATTTTTGTTATCTTTCAATGAAGATACTAGTGAAGATAAGTCTAACATTTATTTCAATTTTCTATAATACTCTTGATCCATCTAAAATATTTTTTTCTTATCTTGTAAATAAAAATTAGTAAGCTTCCCTTATCAATTAGTACCCCTAATAATATTAGTGATGGAGGATTCTTGAAAGATTCAAAATGTTAGTTTTGGACCTTTCATTGATTGTATTTTTCTAAATATCCTAACCTTTTAAAATTAGTGATGTACGCTCATCCTATTTATAGATTTTTGGTGCTTTCTTCTCCAAAAAAAAAAAAATTATAAGGGATTTTTATTCTCTTTCTAAATTAAATTTATTTGCATGGAATTTGGGACTCTAAATATTCTCTTACTATCTAGGACATGATTTGTAAGACTAATAAAAATGGTCTTAGTCTTAAGATTTTTTATTTGAATACTCAAGCTTTGGCTACTAGATGAACATAAGTACTAGGATACATTATGGGAAAAAATTATAATCTATAACTATTTACATGGTGTTTCTATTGATAAGATTCCAGGAATGGGTTTGGGCAGAAAAAGGATCTATGATCTAGAATATTATCAACAAGGGTACTCCACTTTTTTAAAACAAAATTTTATATATATTATTAATATGGGTCATAGTTCTCTTCTCTAGACACATTTGTGGGATTTCCATCCCTAAATTATCACCTCATTTTCCTATCTTGTCCTTTGAATAAATTTTTTTTGATGTTGAATGATCTAAAGTTTCAAACATTAAAGCTTCTAACTTAGTGGTGAAACACATTTTTATTATTGGAAGGATCTTAGTCACTAGCTATCAAGACAAGATCATAATTATTGAGTGGTTTTATTATATATTCCAATAGATTGATCATTTTATTTTATGAAGGAAATTGATGCTCTTTCATGGGGTTATAATGGTGATTGGGTTTATCCAGCTTCTTATGGGTAATAAATCTTAGAATATGAAATCTTTAGATGTTGTGATTTTCCATAATCAAAAAAGACCTTGAATATGTTTTTTTGGCCTAATTATTATTTCATTCTCTACCTAGTTTTTTTTTAAAATAACTTAGTTTGGATAACTTAAGAAAGATATAATTCCAAGGCCCTTTTGAATTCATTATGTATGGTGTTAATGAGAGTGTGTGTTATGTAGGTGGTTAATGATGAGTGTGTGGTTCATCTTTTCTTTTAGTTCTCCCACTCTTAGGGTCTCTTTTTGAATTTTGGGCCAATTCAAGATAACTTCCTACTTTTTTATCTTTACTTTTAGTGAGCTAAGATATTAACCTCATCTCTATTTTTTCATAGATATTTTAGGAAAATAAATCTTAAAAAGGTTATTAAAAACTTATTGGTTATGTATGGAAAAAATGGACTTGACTAGAGAAAATTGCATGGCTAACTATTCTATTAATGAAATCTTAGCTTCTTATAACATTTTAATCTTAAGGAAATTATATTTGGGTCATTTGGTCAGATCTACTCATCCTAGCTCTAGTATCAAATATTTTAATGAGGCTAATATAGTGTAGTGCAACAAAACACATACCCTTGCATTTTCGCACTTTTTTGGGCCCATCATGCTTTATTTATCCCCATTTATGTCTTAATTGGTCCTATTTTGCATCCACAAGCCCTATGACTTATATCTTTTATGGCTAATCCCGACATACATCAAAAGATAAATGATCACTTAATGATTCTATCTGTGTCCCTGATTTTTGGAATAGGAATAAAACACCACCTAGGGCATCTTTGTCCTCCATGGTTCTTGGGATCTTGATTTCGAATGTACCTAAAAAAGGTCCCTTTTCAAAGTCTGTGCCCTGAAATTTGATCCTTGGGACTAAGATGCCACTTAGGGAATCTTAGTCCTCCTTGGCTTATTTTTAGGATTCAATTTCAAATCTTGGTGGGATTTAGCCTCCTCTACTTAATGAATTCCTATGTCAACTTGTGGTGTAATTTCAGGATATTAAGCATGAATAAGTATAAATACAAGGTTCCTCCACTCATTTTCATAACAAGCATTCAAGTATTCATTCCTAAGTAAATTTTATGCATTCAAGACCAAGTCATAAAACATTACAAGCCACCATCAAAATTATAGCATCATGTGAAGTGTTTAGTGCATCCATTCATATTGTTGAGCCAAGATTGTGGATGTAGCATTTAAGATCTATTTACAACCATTGTTCACATCATATCCAAGGATCCAAGATCTACATTCTTCATGGCCACTACATGGTAGATTGAAAATACATTCGCAAGACATCATTCAAGGTGATATCATTTACATATTTCATGTTTCATGCTTCATTTCAATTAGTTCATCATTTGGTTTAATTACCTACAAGGGGTTTGACTAAGCAAACCCCCATTGACTAAAAATTAACAAGTTTTTCCCCTCTTGTGTGTTTGTATTTGTAGATATAGGTTGAATACTTGAAAATCACTTGAAGTGCAAAGTTGTAAAAGTTGCAAAGTTCCATTACAAAATTGCCATCTTCACGGAAACTCACCTACAAGTTAAATCTAGAAGTTTCAAGACCTCATATCGGAGAAGAAGCAAATGCAGACCTTGGAGCTCATGACCACATTTAGATTTTTTCAAAAATTCAAAGCACGACTAATACACCACCTTGGGTGTCTTAGTCCTCCTGAGCATATTTTTTAGAAGTTCCTTCAAATCCAATTCTGACATCTGAAGACTTTGCATCTTAGTCCTCCATAGCACTTTTTGATAGAATTTTTACATTTCCAGAATCCTCAGAACATCTCTAGACTTCCTAGGTACACACATCATATCTCCATGTTGCATAATTTTATCAATTGCATCTCCCATTTAGCTTGCATAACTAGGTTTTATAGGTTGAATGTTCATTTTTATTTTCCAAGCATTTTCTCATGGTGAACCCCTTTAAAGCTAAAAGAACCCCCTCCTAGGTTCTCCTCATTGTAAATTGACTCACCTTGTGAGGTTGTTAGTCAATCCAATTGGGACTCCTAGGATATTATTGAGTGATTTGTTGGACAAAGAGAGATATTCATATATCCATTTTCCACCAATCATTTTGGTGAACCCAATGTCTTGAGCATTCATTTTCTGACTTCGAGTCCATTAAATTCCTAGATATAGGTTGCATTAATTATTGCATTGCATCTTACATTAGTGAAAGTGCATCTAGGGTTTCTCATACTTAGTGAAAGTGCATATAGGGTTTCCCATATTTGCATTAGTGAAACTGCATATCGGTTGCATTTTTTTTCTTTCTTGCATCATTTTATCTCATTGAAAAATTAAAAAATGCATTGTTAATCATCCTAATTACATTTAGGAACATTTTTACTGCATTCAAAATTGAAAAAACATTTCATTCAACTTTGCACGTAATTGCTTGTCATTAGTAACATTTTCTTGTATTCATTTGCACAATTTTTTGTTTCCAAACATCAGGTCCCTAGGTAGGCAATTTGGAAACATTGTTAACAACTCTGAATTTGTTGTTTTTCTAAAAAAACCACCACTGGGACAAAAAATCCCTTACTAACGTCTTAGTCCCTCTCTAGGTTTTTGCCTCAAAATCTTGTCTAAGTTGATTGTATTCTATTCTAGTTTCTGAAACCTTCAAATTCCTTTAGTAGGACTAAAACGCCCTTACTCGTGTCTTAGTCCTTGTTGAGTTTGAAGCTGCAATTTTTAGGGTTTAAATCTAATTTTTGGTGCTTCCTAAGTATCCTTCTAACATATACTATAAGTCTAGAAAGTTTCGATAACATCTATTTTATGCATCTAGATCAAAAACATCAATTTAGGGCACTCATTTTTTAAATCATTTCAATTACAAGCATCATTAGATATGAAAATGCTAAAATTTCTTAAACTTTGCATAATATGGATAAAAGTACTTTTCACTTTTGCATATATAATTTACATTCATAAAACTTTGCATAAGTTTGATAAAAATGCTTTTCATTTTTGGATATACATTGTTTGTATTCTCAAAGTTTTGCATATATTGGATAAAAGTGTTTTGCATCTTTGGATACACATTGTCTACATTATTAAAGCATTACATGAGATGGTTAAAAATGCTTTTCATTTTTGGTCAAACAATGTTAGTACCTTACCTTTCTAGGAATGCTAGGAAAAATTTCATATCCCCTCACTATGAGGGTGTTTTAGTGAAAGAGAATACAACCTTGGACAATCCTAATTATCATATTTTTTCTTCTCATAATATTTCTCCTATTAGCGAAGAAGATATTTTGATTTTAGAAGAACTAATTAGTGAGATTTTTGAGAATCCTAGTTTTTTCTCTCCTCTTACCTCTCTTAGTGAACACAACATTGATGAACAAGAAGAAACAACCGTAAATGATCATGAAAACCACATTTTTTCTTCTCCTACTATATCTCCTAATTGTGAAGATGATACTTTGGTGTTAGAAGATCTAGTCAATGAAAGTCATGGGAATCTTGATTTCCTCTCTTCCCCTAGAGAAAAAATCCTCGAATAAGACAACAAAATCCATGATGAACAAGATAATTCAACCATTGATAACTCCCTTGCGTGTGATGAATTCATCATAGAAGAACCAATCCTTGAATGTCAAGAACATTTGGTTTGTAGTTCTAAAAACTCTCCTACTAGGGAAGATATAACAGTGGAAAAAAATGAGAATATTGACAATAGTAATCCCTTAGATGATGATGGTGAAGTAACATTGGACTCCTCTTCACTAAGAGATCATGAAAATAATGGCAAGTCTTCTGAGGTTATGCACATTAGATACCCCTTGAATTACTCTTTGAGCCTAAACTTATCATCCACCCACCCTCTCAAAAACCACAAGTTCAAAACAAACCCAACCTTATCGTCGAACCACCTAAGAATAATGTTTCATAGAAACCTAATTACAATACCATTATTCATACATACAACACTAGGAACAATCCACAACCAAGAAAAATGCCTTCAACATCCCTCCCATTGCCTAGTGCTCCTTGTTTAACTTCGCATAGTGGGAAGGAGTATGATATTGTTGAACAACTTAAGAATACTCCTACTCAGATATCCCTATGGGAATTAATTCAAAATTCACCTAATTATCACACTATCCTTCAAATAACCTTGCAACAAGTTCTGGTTCCCTCTAGTGCAAACCTGAATGACATAATAACCATGATTCAAGGAATAAATGCTGACATTGTTTTCCACCAAAGTGAACTCTCCCCTTTGAAAGTGAGAAAACAAAATGATGCTTTACCTACTATAGCTTGAAAGGCGACATTACGAAACTTGATCCATTTTATTCCTAATGATCTTTCATATAACCTTCTTTGAGGTAGACTGTAGATTCATGCAATGAATGCAGTGCCTTCCACTCTTCATCGTAAAATGAAATACATCTAAAAAAAAAGTGCACACACTTGACGCTGATCATGAGCCTTATAGTGTCTTACAACTTGAAAAAAATAAAGAGAACTCCTTGAAAAAATTAACACCTAGCACCTATGCAACCAAAAGACAAAGAAAAACACATTGAAGAAGTCACGAAGCTATTAGAAGATGTTTGGTGTTCCTTAGATTTCACACCTACATTCGTGGGAGAATACAAGATCACAAAAAAGGACTCTAAAAAGGGAAAGGAAAAATCAGATCCTTCAAAAGCACCCACCTTACCCACTTTAGAAGAAAGGACAACATAGACAACAAACTTTATTGAAATTGGCTATCAACAACCTCTGAATGCTAAAGAAATGAAAAATCTTTATGGAAAAGGTTATGAACTTATGAAACAGCTTGGATATAGTGGAAAAGGATTTGGTGCTAGAGAATAAGGTATCCATGCCCCTATCAAACCTAACACACAAGAATGAACTAATGGTCTTGTTATTATCCTTTTATATAAATAAAGAAGCCTTCACTTAACAGTGACACTAATAGTCCTTATTGTTATCATTTGCAAGACACAGATAAATCTTTTCTTAATGTCAATTTCATCACACAAAACACTACTGATTTGATTTTGTTAGATTTTATACCCGTCTATAAAGGAGAGAACAAAATCTTGCAATCTAAAGAGTCTTGTGTAAGTATGACATCTTATACTAAGCGAGATATATCTTTGTCACAAAATAAAGGAATATTTTCTATTGATCAAGAGAGTATCTTAGTTAGACTAATCCAAGATTTTCTGATATCTCTCCCTCCAAGAACTTGAAATAAATTTTATTACAAGACTTCATTTTGTGCATATCATAGAATTCATGGTCATTTTACTAATGAATGTAAGGCTTTAAGTAACAAAACTCAACATCTTAGGGATTATGGTGCTCTTCCTTGTGTTGAAGCACCTAACTCATCTAACTGGTACTCATTTCCATCCTATTTATCTCACCCTTTTCCTACACTAAGTGGGCACAAGGGGTTAGGTAGCCTTGTCCTCCTATGTCACCTATTGTTGCCTCTTTTGGCTATTTGATCACCTTTCATGAACATTTAAGAAAAATATTGCGATGTGGAAATCATGCCTTATGTTGGCTCGCATCTGATGTAATGAGCTATGCATTTTGGGGGCAACCCTCTTTTCCTTTTCATTTTGTCTACATTAAACTAATTTCTTATAGTATGGTGTTATCAATTCCTTTGAAGTGGGGGAATACATTGGCATTATTTTGGCATGATTTCATTTGCATTTGTTTTCATGATCCTTGTGTTATTTTCTTTCTTCTTGCGATGTGTCCTTTTCTTGGTAGTGTCATTAGGTTTGATTTCCTTCGAGAGCATGATATTTCTTTGACTTGTCCTCTCTTAGAGATGTTAAGCAGAATGTTCCCTAAGATGAGAACTTACACGAACTAAGTAAAATCCCTTTGAACATCCCACTTTCATGTTGCATTTTCTTTTTGTCCTTATCATAGTCATGGGGGTATGACTTTGATATGGACTTCCTGGGGCTCACCTAGTGAGCAACTAGCTTCACTAGCACTTGTGAGCATGCGGTTTGTTTGCATAGTGGACAACACATTCCATTTGTAAACCTATTTTCAGCCAAGACCCAATCCACCACATTGGACGGCTAGTCGAAGATTGACCCATGGCATTTTTTTGTTTTCCTTTTTCTATCCTTGATGGTGTATGTTGGAAATCAGGTTATGCCTTCATATATCATCCACAAGTGTGTTCCTTTGTACCTATGTTGGTTTTTCATAGGATCTTGACCTTGGGGGATTGATCATCCCTCTTGATCATTATCATCCTATCTTACTAGCATTCATATATGGGAACCCCTATTGATTGAATGGTTGGCTACTTTATTGTGAGTTTGAAGAAAGTTCATCCTCTCACTAAAGTGGGGGCTAAATATAGTGTAGGAAAATACAAACCCTTGCATCTTCACACTTGTTTGGGCCCTAATTGCTTTATTTATCCCTATTTATGTCTTAATTGGTTCTATTTTGTATCCAAAATCCCTATGAATTATATCTTTTTATGGCTAATCCCAACATACATCAAAAGATAAATGATCATTTAATAATTTTTTATGTGTCCCTGATTCGTGGACTAGGACCAAAACACCACCTAGGGCATCTTTGTCCTCCATGGGTCTTAGGACCCTAATTTTGAATGTACCTGAAAAGGTCCCTTTTTGGATTTTTTACCCTAAGATTTGAGCCTTCATACTAAGACGCCACCTAGGGCATCTTAGTCCTCCTTGGCTCATTTTCAGGTTTCAATTTCAAATCTTGGCAGGATTTAGTCTCCTTTCTTTAATGAATTCCTATGTCATCTTGTTGTGGTGTAATTTTGGGATATTAAGCATGAATAAGTATAAATACAAGGTTCCTCCACTCATTTTCATAACAATCATTCAAGTATTCATTCATAAGGAAAGTTTATGCATTCAAGGACAAGTCATCAAGCATTAGAAGCCATCGTCAAGATTCAGGGATCATGTCAAGGGTTTAGTGCATCCATTCATTTTGTTGAGCTAAGATTGTGGATGTAGCATTGAAGATCTATTTGCAACCATTGTTCACATCATATCCAAGGATCCAAGATCTACATTATTCATGGCAAATACATGGTAGATTGTAGATTTTCTTCACAAGACATCATCCAAGTTGATATCATTTACATATTTCATATTTCATGCTTCATTTCATCATTTGCTTTAATTACCTACAAGGGGTTTGACTAAGGAAAACCCCCATTCCTACAAGTTTTTCCTCTCTTTTGTTTTTGTATTTGCAAATCTAAGTTGAATACTTGAAGATCACTTGAAGTGCAAAGCTGTAAAAGTTGCAAAGTTACATTACAAAGTTATCATCTTCACGGAAACTCACCTATAGGTCAAATATGGAAGTTTCAGGACATCAGATCGAAGAAGAAGCAAGTACAGACCTTGGAGCTCAGGACCACATTTAGAGTTTTCAAAAATTCAGAGTGGGACTAATACACCACCTTGGGCATCTTAGTCCTCCCAAGAATATTTTTTAGAAGTTCCTTCAGATCCAATTCTGACATCCAAAGACTCCACATCTAGCCCAAAAAATAGCGGTGGGACTAATATGCCATCTTGGGTGTGTTAGTCCTCCATAACACTTTTTGATAGCATCTTTACATTTCCAAAATCCTCACAACATTTTTAGACTTCCCAGGTACACACAACCTATCTCCCTGTTGCATAATTTCATCATTTGCATCTCTCGTTTAGCTTGCATAGCTAGGTTTTGTAGGTTGAATGTTCATTTGTCTTTTCCAGGCATTTTCTTGTTGGTGAACCCCTTTAAAGCTAAAAGAACACCCTCCTAGGTCCTCCTCATTGTGAATTGACTCTCATTATGAGGTTGTTAGTCAATCCAATTGGGACTCCTAGGACATTATTGAGTGATTTGTTGGAGAAAGAGAGATATTCATATATCCATTTTTCCACCAATCATATAGTAGGTAAATGGTCCCATCCTCAATTGGGTTTTTTTTATAATTAACATAAGTGGTTCTTCCCATGGTGATCTGAGTGTATAGGGCATTGGTGGAGTTGTTTGGTATAATACTAGTTTGGTTAACATATTGTTCTCTTCTTCTATGGGGTTTAGAACTAATGACTAGATGGAAGGTCAATCTATCCTTTTGGTGATAAAGAAGGCATGTGAGCTAGGATGAACTTAGAGGATATTTTATGAAATAATGTCTATTATTTTTTGTCCCTATTCTATTTAATGGGATATTTTATAACTCTTAATAGAGATTTACTTATTTTGTTAAATAGATACTTTTCCTTTCACAAAAAAATTATTACACATTTTTTATTCATTTTCCTAGAGAACTAAATGTTGTCATGGGTTGTTTTTCCAAATGGGTGTCTAATGCCAATTGTATTTGGAATTTTAGGGATTAGGACTACTTGTGTTTTGAGGCATCTTCTTAGCTTCTTATAGTCCTTCACAATGATTTGGTTTGATCATTCAACTAATTTTTACTAGGATTTTATTTGGTTGGTTTCATGGATTCCTTTCATTCCTGGAGGAAGCAGGTTTCTAGTAAACCTCCTCATATTTTTATCCTTTGAATTTAGGGATAGATTTACTATTTAAAAATATTTTTACAATTTTCTCAGATTCTTAATTAATATATTTATCCTCTTTTGAAAAGAAAATTGTGATATAATCTATTTAATAGAATATAGAATAGAAAGATGGTACAAAAGAATATTCTCAAACAAAATATTATTATTGATCACGTATATTAAAAAATAAATTATTCTATCAACATGTTCTAACCTAGATGCTTGTGTTTTTATGCTATCTTTGAAGAGGTTTTATTAAATAGTTTAAATAATAGGCAAAGATGACTACCCATATTAATTAACATAAAAATACCAAGTTTATTATACAAATAGAACCACTTTACATATTCATTACATACCATTGTACATTAGAAAGGTCTTCTCTATCCTCTACATACAACACCATGTTATTAAATGCAAGCAAAATTAGAAAGATGGTCTATTTCAAAAACCCACCATCTACAATATTATTGAAACTATAAATATAAAAGAACCTTGAAGAAGAAAATAAAAACCTTAAGTTTATATTTGAATAAAAGTAAGAGACAAATAAAAATAGAAAACAACTTGTATTTATTATGTTAAAAGACAGTTTACAATGGCATCAAGACTACTCAACTATTTTAAACTTTTTATACTTGTAATCTACTTTGATGTCATCAGAATTGAATTCGTGATAAGTTCTTATAGGGCTACCCAAACTTTTAGAAAGGTTATAATGCTTTTATCAGACGGAAGAGGGAAAAAAATGCAATTGAAAAACGTTTTAAACTCTTACCAGGAGTGTCTACGACATTTATAGTTCGGCCATCCTTCCACTCGGATTGCCCCATCTGGCACGATGTAGTACTGCTTCCAGACGTAAACTCATCGCGTCCAAGGATGGAATTAGCCGTTGAACTCTTGCCATTTCCGGTGCGCCCAATTAAAACCAGAGTTGTGGCCTCCATTATTAATTTCACCAAACTTAACTGTGAATCAACATTAAACGTCGTCAGTTTCTCTTAATTTATCCCCCAACAAAATCAAAATTATTAAGAAAAAATTAAAAAAAAATTGAAACAGATGTTTCTCTCAATCACCACCTCAGCAATTTCCAGCTAATCCTAGAGAAAACCAGAGCTGCAGTTTCTTCTGTGTGTAGTGAATTTAAAGAGGAGAAGCAATGGTTGCGTAGGAAATAAGGCATGTTGGAGTCTAGGGAATAAACCAGAGAGGACGTAAAGATTATGTTTGAGAAGAGAATATATTCGGATATAGGATAGAAAAAAGAACGTAAAGATTATGTTCGAAAATATGGTATTCTGAGACGATGCTGACAGGAGCGATCAAATGATAAATGGCCACAGTAAGATTGTTGTATCCACAAGAATATCAAGGTTTTAAAAGGAAACATAATGCGAAAGTCAGATTCCAACCCCACTCCTAAATGGAGAACAAATTATTTCCTTGCTTTTTCCGAGGAACAAAAGCCAGATGCTGTTTTAGCCCTATCATCATATGCTCTCACAAAGATGATAGAAAGAGCATATGTAGTACCACTGTCCACATTGGATTTTCGAGCTCAATTCTTAGTTCACATATTTGTGATGTTTTAGGAACGGAAAAAAAGCCATATATACAATTAAATGTACTAGATTTAACTCGTTGTATATTTGACAATCACATTAGACATAGATCCAATTCGGTTGTTTGATCAAGTAATGTCTATTGGTGCAAGTTGTCCTTGAAATCAAAATCTTGATATTTATAATTGGAAAATCAAAATCAAATATTTAACCAACTGCTACTATCAGCTACTTTGTTCCTTGACTAACTTGTACAATTTCTTGCTTAAAACTAGTAATATCCTAAGACTATGATCACTATCTACTATCTTATCAGGTGGCTAATCCTTTTTCAATCAGCTGACCTTTACAAAATGGAACCCAAAATTACATATACGGAAGCCATGCACAAATTTCTCTCAATCAAAATTGAGATGCACTAATCAATGAACCGGAATTGCATGAAGTAACTATACTAGTTGATCTTTAGTTCAACGGTTGATGGCCCTGTCATCCAAAATATGACGCCAAAAGGAGGAAGGTAGAACTGCTGTATGAGATATGCAGTTAAACTCATGTCATAACCCTGCAAAATAGGAGACAAGAGGAAGTTGTCCACCAAGAATAGAACATCCTACTACCAGCCCATTCTTGTTGTGCATAGAAAATTGGACCCTCTTGAGAAAAGAGACAATTTCTCGCATAATTAGACCCACTTTTCAGTCTCGTCACATTGTTTCTCTTCAAAACGACATTTATAGGCCCCTTAGACCTATTAATTTTGATCTAGAGGCCCATTTCACATGTGAAATCACATAAAACCCATCAAACAACATTTAATAACAATATACCCCAACAACCCACCTTCAAATAGCAGTAGTGGGACCAATTCACCACTTTGGGTGAATGAGTCCCCTCTGGTGGGACCCATTCACCAAGGGTGGCAAATGAGTCCCCTTTGAGGGAAAATTCAAAATCAAGCAGGAATTCAATCAATTTAACTTTTGTTTCCAGTGAATGTCGGCCTCTTAGGTCTAATTAATGGGAAAATAGGGTGTTATTGCTTATAAATACATATTTTAAATCATTTTATGCAATCTTTTTCATCTCTCATGATCTCATTATCATTCTTCAAGAGTAATTTGAAAAGCGGAGCATTCTACAACAAGTTTCATCATCAAAAGTTGAAGTCTTAGGACAACAAACTGGGGGTTTTTGCAGGTCTTGAAGCTCACTAATCTCATCAAGATCCAACATTCCAAAGGGTTGATGATGGATTCCTATGGTGAATTATGAAGAAATCTAGGGTGAAGAGGTGCAACTAGCCACCAAATCATGCCTAAGAACTTGATTTCCTACTGATTCCATCTTCAATTTTCACTCTATCTTCAGATTAAGGTTTGCATTGTGTTTATTTAGCATTTGCATGTCATTTTATATCCATGTTTCATGTGTTGTAAGGTTTCTAGGGTAGAGATCTTGCATCATTTCAATCAATCTTGTATGTCTTGTTCTAGAGCAATAGAATAGGACCCTTCTTATACTTTAGCCTTTCCTAGTCTTTAACACATCTAAGACTAGGGTTTATGTGAATTTTTATCTATTCAAGGTTTAATTACCTACCTAGGGGTTTGACCAAGGAAAACCCCCCATTAGACAAACTCTTTTAAGCTATTTTGCAAGGATTTTCCAAGATCTAGAACCGGGTCTCTATCAGAATTTATTGTGTAGGTGTCAAGGTATAGAGCTAAGTTTTGAATTTGCAGGAATCAAAAAGTGGACTGATTCGCCATGCTTGGTGAATGATTCCCACCTAAGGATGCAAATTTGAGTTAGATGTTTCAGATCCCTGGCTGTCAAAAAATAGATTTTGTGCAGAAAAGTCCTAACCTAGGACTGATTCACCCAAGGTGGTGAATGAGTCCTAGTCAGCTCAAGTTTGAATTTCATTAACTTTCCAGATTGTTCTCCAGACCTCTATAGCTTTCTAGGTGCACACATCTTGAGAAATAGCTCTCTATTTGATTAAAACTTGCATTTTTGTTCATTATTTTAGTCTTCTTACAAATAACATTGTGTTTTCAAACAAGTCATAAATCTTATTTTTGCATTCATTTTCAGTCACATAGATTAATCTATTGCTTTTAGTTAACTTCTTTTACATCACATCACATCACACACATCCTAATTTGAATGAATCATTAGCATTTTTGGCCCTATCTTTCTCCTTTTAGGAGAAAAACCCTAGAAGTGCAAGAGTAGTCCATAGGGACCCAAAAATCTATCTTTCACTTGTGTTGCTTGATCAAAAAGGTATTCATCATAACTAGAGAACACTTGTTGAAGAATATCCATATTAGGTTTATCTACCCAACTATCTTCAAATTTAATTTTATTCAACTCAGCTGAGGCGAATCCTTGCATATCTTTCAATTTGATCAACTCCCTTTTAGCAACTTTCACCTCATCTTTGATGTCCATGAGTCTATCCAACAATAAGTCTTCACCATCATCTTCTTTCTGCATCACTTCTTCAAATCTGTTGCTCCATTTCTCCTTCAATTTTTCCAAAGGAAGACCTTCTTTGATAGAGATATCCACATTAATCAAATTAGCAATCACTGACTCCAATTCATCAATTTGTTCATTCAAGTCCTTACTAGCTTCTTGAAGTTCATTCTTATGCCCGTAGATGAATTTGAATCTAAACTTGATTATGCTTAATATTTTCTCAATAAAATATACATTATCCTCATCAAGGATTGATTGCTACAAGAGAGTTGACTTTGGCACTTTGCTGATGTCTTTTAATTTTTTGACATGTTCTCTATACTCATCTTGTTTTTCCAAGACTTCAACATGTTGATTCATTTCTTCTACCAATTCTAGTGCACCCTAATGCAGTTTAAAATTGTCATCCAGTACCTCACCAACCTACTGATAGAGTTGATCAACCCACCTATCAAGCAACCCCACCTTACTCCTCATTTGCACCAAGTCACTAGCTTCTTTCTTGCTTAGTGGGATTGGGGATTCTGGAGCAGGAGCTTGTTGAGAAACTAGAGTGGAGACATCCTTCAATAATTTTTGCAACTAATCCAATTGGGCTTTAAGTTCATCCATCCTCTGTTTATCTTTGATCATCCTATATTTAGTAGAGGGTGCCACAATGTCAATGAGGTTCATCTACATCCCAATCCATTAGATCCACGTCCTTACTTCCTATATTATCAACATCATATTGGGGATCCAAGGTTACCCCATCATCTGACAAAGTAGGAATATCCTCCTTCACCCCATATTCAACCATGAGTGGAATGGAAAATCTTTCATAATTTCTTCTTGTTAGATCATAGTCATCCTACAGATCCATCCAAAAATCTTCAAGCAAATTGAAATGTTTGTCAAAAATAGTAGGAAGCAAACCCTGCATCTTATGCTTGGGATCAAAATACTTCCTATAAGTATACAAGCCCAAGTTCAAATGGATTAACTCATTACAAATTACCTTGGCTACAACATTAAGTCCACAGAGCTCTATACTTACCCAACTTTATGGTGAATTTTTGACAACCAGTCGTATGCTTGCCAACAAATTTGAGATTAATTGCGATAGCTTGATAGATAAACTCCATCAAAACAATCATGTTATTTCAGCACCTAGGCAATAGATGAGGGTGGCCATCAAAACTAGCTAGCCTGAAATAAGTGAACTTGGGGTATTGGATGTACCAATGTCCCCACTCCACAATGAATTCCATGGCATCTCTGCTCAGTCTATACCCTACATCTCATGTTAGTTGGTTAATGATAACATATAGGAATGCATCATTAACTCTTCTATAGTGTGATTTAGAAGTATGCAAGGTTAGCTGATCATAGTGATCCCACACCTTTTTATGTCTAGGGGCTTCTCCCAATATCCCAATTGGATTTAAACCAGGAAACATACTTCTTGCAGCTACATATATGACATAGGAATTCATAAAGAAGCATTTTTTCTCCCTCACTTTCAACATCTGATTGTGTAGGCACTCTACAAAATCATTGGCCAATCAAACTTCTACCTGACATCCACAATGGTTTGGATGAATGGAAACATCCATTCCTTGAACTATGAGGAATCCATTTTCCCAAATACTTTGGAAAGCATCATAATTATATCACCAATCTCCTTGTAGAAATTTGATCTCTTAGGTTGATCAGGAAGCTTGGCTAGAGATTTCTTCTCCACTCTCATCCAATGCTTATTCATATGAGTCTTGTTGGCATCCTTTTTATTGATATATAGTTGTAGGGCCTCTTCCTCATTGAGTTTTCTGGGGCTTTGTGGGGTAGGTACATTGAACATGAACCTTATCATTTGTGGTGTTAGATCAATGACGATATTCCCCTGTAAGTCCACACATTGTCTAGTGGCAGGATTGTAGGCCCCAAGTGTAGTAAGTATCAATTCTAGACAATAGAGTGATAGAGGAAAGAGGGAAAAATGTGCCAATCTAGATTGAACAATTATCTATCCTCTCTCTATTACCTCCTCACTAAATGTTTCTTCATGCAACTCCTCATGATTGAATGAGCCCAAGTTTGTGTCTATAATATTTCCCCAATCAGAATCTATCATGCTAGCTGTAATAGTAGGACTTTGGTGCTTATACCTCAAGGTGTAGGGGAGTTTTTCCACCTTTATCTTCTTATGCTTGGTTACTTTCCTTCAACTCTCTATAGGTTAGCTTCTTTGAGAAGCCTCCTCCAATGCTCCTGACATCTATTTCTGCAATAAAACTCTAGATTACATGAACAAAAGAATGAAAATCATTACATCATCCAATAGCATTATCTACTCCCTCAGGATAACTCTCCATATTTAGTCAAATTTCATATTCACTAGAATTGGAGTCAAATAATAATTAGGAATAAGAAAACATTTAACAAAGGCGAGATCAGGACCAGAACCAAAACAAAACCAGAATCGGGACCCGAATAGAAACTGAACCCGAAACCAATCAATAGTTCCAAGTTCGACCCCCACTTTGGTTCCCCTTCCACAAAAGGGCAAGGGTGAAGATCAAAATCAATGGTCATTAGAAATGGGATCATTTTTGGAATGAACTCCCATGCAACTACTTATGGGGTGAGTTCATTCCCGAATTCACTTCCAGCAGTTTACCATTTAAACGAAGCAATTTCTTAAAGGTGTGGTCACATGAGCTTTAGGACCTGGGTCGCATGGGATCATAAGATAACTTCAAATAAAGGGGCTTAACCTCACCCTTTAAAAAAATAAAGACAAAATTTAACTCTAAGGGCTCGACATTATAAAGGTTGTTCCACAAACCCTAGCTTGTGTGCCTCGTCGACTCAGGTAATTAGGGCATCAAGAGCCCAATATGAAAATCACTTAACCGGCGCGAGAATAAGATCAAAAGGGTCAGTAAACAAATTTCAAATAATTTAAAGCATAGAGGACCCCATTAAACGAAACCCTAGTTAGAAACTAGGGCACGATAGAATGAACATGCCACAAAAACAACAACAAAGTGACAAAAGAAACAAATGGAAAACCAGAAAAAAGCTAAAAAAAAAAAGAAGGGACAAAACAAAACCAAAAACACACAAGGGAACAAGTGAAGATTCATAGGAAAGATCCCATGAATACACAAGAAGACCACAAACAAGAAAAATGAAAACATAACGATATAAACAAATGGGAAAAGAACAAGAAAAGACCCTACCTTGAAATGCCAACAAGAAAGGTTGAAACTGGATAAGAATCCTCTCACCAAGGCACCTCCACAATAAAATCATGCTCCTCTCGAAGTTACCCTAGCTCTGGTTTGCTAAAAAACTTAGATAATAAAGATAATGAGCCAGCTAACCTTGATTTAGTTTTAAAAACCATTTCACACATGTGAGGAGGCTGTAATTAATGCAATAAATGCGGGTTAGCGGCAGTGGAATGGAAACCAAATATGAGTGATCAACCAGTGTGGAAATCAAAGTAGGGTGGACATAAACTCAGAGTCGGAATAGAACAAGAAAATTTATCCAAATCTCTTATCCAACTCCAAATCCAATTATGATCCCATAGAAGAGACAAACAACAAAGGACAATGAGGGCCGAATTGGAATCAAAACCAGATATGGAACTTTTACAAAGTTCCAAGTTCAATTTTGATTCCGGTTTTTCTCCCCACAAAGGAACAACACACCGAGACAAGGATTAAAGAAATGATGGGAAGTGGGACCGGAATGAAAACCGAGCCTGGCCAAGACACCAATGATGACAAAACACAAATCAAGTAGGCGAGCTCGTGGAATCAAAATGAAAATAGAATTTCAAACTTTTACAAATTTCTAAGTTCAACTCTAATAATGCTTTTGCTTCTGCTAGAGCAAAAAAAAAAAACATAGAGAAAACATAAACAACTCAAGGGAGAAATTGACCTAAGAGCGCAAGACAAACCAAAAGGTGACGAAAAGAATGAGACAAGGGTGGGACCAGAACCAAAATCAAATCTAGACATGGAACCTTCAAAAGTTCTAAGTCCAGTTTCCATTCTGACTCCGCTTCCACCAGACCAAAAAGAAACAATGACTTCGGAGGAAAAAAAATAACTTGTCAGACCCAAACAAAAAACCAAGGACAAAACAAAAACAAAGGGGGACCCATTTTGATCCAAAACAAAATGGGGTGGTTATGTAAGGCATAAAAAATGGCGACTTGGATGGGAAAATGGTTTACCCATTTTCAAGAAACTGAAGAATTCAATCACCAAGAACCTCTGGTTTATGAACATGCTAACTCAAGTAGGGTCAAATATATTGAGCAAGGTTGAGTTCGAATCTTAGATGGAAATCAACATGAACTACTTTGAATCTAAGTGTGTGCATATATGGTGCATCTTTCTTCATAAAAAAATTATTTACCCTTGAACAATTATACCTAAGATTCAAGCTACATGAGTTGAGTATTTTAACTGTCATGCAATGAAATCCTAGGCATTGCTTCATTGCTAGCCAAACGTTCATAGCCCTGATGTAGATACCTCTAGTTCTCTCAAAGTATTGCTCTATTGTGAAATAGGCATCGATAGCCTAGATACAGATACTTGAATCGGCCATCTAATATTGAGTTTTCCTTCTTTCAATGGTTCTTTTTCTCTTTCTTTTATAGGCTTCACTTGTCAGAATTCTTTATTAACTTTTCTCAATACTCAGATATAACTAATCTGAAATGTGGGTTGAGAACTACAGTGGACCTTATGACAATAAATTGGGAATCAGACTTTTCACTTGAATCAGAGATATAGCCACCCTAAGACAAATAATAATTTTACATAGGTAGATGTTTTTATCTATTTTGTGATAAATTTCAATCATGGTTCATGAGATTGTTTACAATATACCTTATTCTTAATAACTTTTCAAACCATTGTTTAAAATGATCAGAAGACACAAGTTTAGAATGAAATCTTTCAACAGACATGTCCAAAAATATCTAAACCAATTTCTCTCCTAGTGCTTTTAGCATGGTTTGAATAACAACCCCTTCATTTTGAAATGGAGGAAAATGAAGGTCCCCATAAACCAAGACAAAACAAAAATAGAACAACATAAAGAAAACAAGGGAAAAAAAAACAACAAACAACACACCAAAACAAGAAGAACAACTATTTACATATGTACAACCAATAGAAAATCATACCTTTATGGGCCAAATTAGTGCTTGAGAAACTAACCATTGACAAGAAATGGAACAGGTTCTCTTGTTAGGGTGTCAAATGGAAAGCATTCTCACCCAAGATTTCAGCTATCTGATATGGGCCCAACAAAATTTTGTCAAACTTTAGATCGTCTCCTTTCTTCTCCTTAGCTTTATCGCATAGCAACACAAGATCTGATATCCTAAAGGCCTTGATTTTGGCCCTCTTTTCAAACAAACATTTGACGACAGCTTTATATTTAGAGAACTGTTCTTAAGAAGTGTCCTTTGTTCTTCCAAATTTAGCAAATTGGTTAGTATAACCTCTATCCTATTATCTTTTGAATAGAATTCATGCATGAACCTAAGAACAGGTATCTGCAAATCTATAGGAAAGACTAGCTATTGATCGTAGACTAACTTAAATGGTGAATTCCCTATGGGAACTTTAATGCAAGTTTGATCTACTCGTACAAGGAAAATCTCAGTTGGGTATGCCAATCTCTAGGATTGTTTTCTAACAACTTTTTAATCATTTCCAATAGGTTTTTGTTAGTAGAATCAGCTAATCCATTTCCTTGAGGGTAGTAATTAAATGAATACTTTAAGCTAATTTTGTATTCATAGGCCCATTGAATGAACTCAGCAGAAGAGAAAGTAGGTCCATTGTCACATACCAAGGAAAATGGTACTCCAAACCTAGTTATGATGCTTTCATTGAGAAATTTGATGAAGATGTATATGGTTCTCTTTTTGTAGGGTTGGGCCTCAGTCCAACATGTGCAGTAGTCAGTTCAGGTCAGAATGAATTTATGACCTTCAGATGAGTTTAGATTAATAACTCCTACAAAATCATGTTCCCATTGGGTAAATGGTCTTACCTCATACACATGTTGTAAGGGCATCACTGGATTACATTCCCTAGATGCAGAGGTCTGACATGTCTGACATGTCCTGACATGTTGGTGTGCATCTCGGAACACATGGGACTAATAATAGCCCCATCTAAGAATCTGATATGCCATGGAATCAACACATCCATGCCCCGTGCCATGTAGTAGACCTACTATGAAACTCAACAATGTCATGTTTTTCTTCTTGTTTATCCAAACAGCATATGTAAATGCCTTCAAAATTCCTTCTATACAAGGATCCTCCTTTAAGCATGTAATGAGCACTCTTCATCCTTAATGCTCTCCTTTGAGTAGCATTCATCCCATTTTGACATTTATTATTAAGGAGGAAGAAGATCATATCTATATACCAAGGATCCTTTGTAAATGATTAGACTATGTATTTCTGGCAGGTAATATTCTTATCCACATCCACCATAGCTTTAGATAAGCCATGCCCTCAAACAAGCTTCATTGGATGTATTTTGAGATCATACTCCTGTAAAATAGCCATCCATTTTCCTCTTCTCTCCCCCAGTTCACTCTGCATGAGGAGGGACTTCACATCGGGATCGAGAACTATAGCGATAACCTGACTATGAAGGATGTAGTGCCTGAAATTTTTGACTACTCATACTAGCGCGAAGGCTTGCTTTTCAAGAAGTGTATATCTAATTTATGCATTCTTAAATGGGGAACTCATGAAATAAATAGGCCTTTCATCTCCCTTTCCTCTTCGTTGTGTCAAAAAGGCAACACATGAATGATCAAATGCATAGCAATAGATATAGAAAGGATTTAAATAATTTTGGCTAGTTAAGATTGTGCTCAAAAATTGACTGTTTGATCTACGAAAAAATAAGATTTAGCTTTATTACTCCATTTTATCTTTGCATCCTTTTTCATCATTTCATTTAGAGGTTTCACGATCTCCATAAACCCCATTATCAATTTCCTTAAAAATTTGATCTTTTCAAAGAAAGATCTCATTTCCTTCTTGCTTCCTAGAATTGTCAGCTTTAGGATGGACTCAACTCTATCAGGATCTATGGATATCCCTTTTTCTGATATTACGTGACCCAAGAGTTTCCCTTCAAAAAATCCAAACACACACTTTTTTGGGTTTAGAGAAACACCATAACTTATACATCTTCTAAGAACTTTTGCTAAATCCGCAAAATGGTCTTCTCTATTCTTAGAAAACATAGTTAATTTATCCATATAAATACTGATACACTTACATATTAAGTCTTTGAATGCCACATCCATTGCATGTTGAAACACAGCTCCAGCATTGATAAGACCGAACGACATCCTCTAATAGGAAAATGTCCCTCACTTGGTAGTGAAGGCAATTTTCATTCTATCTTCATGACTGATATGAACTCGATTATATCCTGAATAGCCATCCAAAAATCACATCATCTGGGATCCATTAATAGTTTGTAACACCTCATCGAGAGAAGGAAGTGGATAATTATCCTTCTCTAAGGCCTTATTTAGATTCCTAAAATCAACACACAATCTAATCTCACCCCTTTTCTTGTGTAAAGGAACCAAATCAGCAACCCAAGTGGAATGTCATACTGGGAAGATTATTCTTGCAGACAATAGATTTTGTACTTCCTTGAAAATCAAGGGTTTAATTAAGGCATTGATGGAGCATTTCCTTTGGCGAAAAGGATTTTCTTCTAGCTTCAAAGGTATGGTATGCATGATCACTGAAGTGTCAAAATTCTTCAAATCCTCATAGACCCAACCAATTGCTGCAATCTCTTCTTTCAACTCCTTAATCATTTTATCTTTGATTTCCTCTAAGCAGGTTTTTCCTATATACACATTCCTTTTTGGACCTGAATCAACCAAGTTGATAGCTTCATACTTCACTCCATCACTTTTTGTTGGTACTCTTACACGAGCCTAAGGGTCAGAGTCAAAGATCCTTTCCAAGGCTACCATCCCCTTTGGAATGCTATTGCTTTTCAAGTTGAGGCTCCCTTCTATATCACAATTCTAAGGATCCCAATCTTCCTGGTCTCTTTCTGGTTCATCAATTATTTTGTCCCTCAAAGACATTTGAACTTGCCAAGAAGGCAACTATATGTTGGTCATCATCAAAGACCTAAAAAATTTAGACATTATCTGGGACTGCTGGGATCGAGACTAACTCCATCGAGAATCTCTCCAACTTGGAGTCTTGCAGAGGTTCCAAAGTGTTGGCAGTGACAGCAAGTGCATCAACAATCTAGTTCTCTTCCCTAGGAATCAAAGTGATTCCAAAAGTGTCAAAATCTTAAATGAAATTCTAGACTCTATTCCTATATGCAGCCAATCTTTTGTTGTGGCAGGTGTATTGACTGTAGACTTGTTTAACAATAACTTCAGAATCTCCCATAACCATGAGGGTTGTAACCTTCTTCTGATGAGGAAACATTAGTCCTTGAGCCAGCACTTGGGTATGTGTAGGATCATCATGGAAAAATCAAACCCTTAAGTGGCATAAAATTCAAAAAAATTAGAGTTAGGTAACTTGACGTAAAAATTTGAATAAGTCATCTATATTATTTCAAAATTATGTAAGAATAAAATTTGTAGCAAATTGAATGTAGTTTCTAAACTACTAGGGTTTTTTTCTTAAAATAAATAAATTTGATGAAAATTTGAAATTTCAATGCAGTAGTATGTAAATTTTATGGAAAATTAAAGTAGGTGTTTGTCTGACCACCCTAACCACAATAAAATTATAATATTTTTTTTATAAGATTTTAGATATAAGTAGAGGACTCATGTCCCAATGTGATGCATAAATTTTTCTAATTCTTTTCCAAGTAAATAATTAATTATGAATTTTTTATTACAACTTTTAAAAAATATAAAAACTCGTATGTTTGACCACCTTAACTTGGTCAAAACCTCATGCAATTCAATTTTTCTTTTCTTAATCCTATAGTATGCGAAGCATAGAATGTAACACATGTTTTAGATTCAAAAAAAGTGATATTGTTTGAAAGCTATAGATGTTTTTCAATCAGCCTATCAATCAGGACTTTAGTTGTAATTCAAATGGAAAATGAATAATAATTATTTATTAAATTCAAAGTAAAGAATAATTTATATTGGTGGAAAGCTGAGAATCTCCTTTAAAAACCTTTTTCGTTTCATTAATTTTGGGTAAAAAAAAGTTGTAAGCCACATACCCTACAAATACCCATCATATTGCCACTTTTTGGCCCATCATGATCTTGCACATACCCACTTCATATTCTACCTTGTTGTTTGCTCATACTCTGGTTTCTTAGGAAATGACCTCCTTTAGATTGGAAGGCTTGAGCATTGTACACATCTTCAACTAGTTGATTTTTTGTTTGGCTAAGGAATGGAATTTCTTCATCAAAGATGTCATAAGCCACGACAATATCTATGGATCCACCAAACTTGTTGTAAGCACCTTACAATGGAGCATCAGCCTATGCAATCTTGACCATCTTCTCCATTTATGGGCAGTTAACTTCAAAATGAGTTGCAGTGTCATGCAACATACACCAATTGGTCATAAAATTAAGATCTGCCACATATGTAGTGTGTGGCTTGTCATCACCAGCCTAATAACTATGGGAAACTCCCCCATTGTTTGGCCCAGTATTCCATTGTCTATTGTTGTTGGGCCTCTGGTTGTATCCCCTATTCTGATTTTGGTAATTTTGATTAGAGGAATTCTAATTCTGAAAGTTCCTCTTATTTTGATTGGTGTTCTGATTCTAGTTGGAGTTCTAGTTGGAGTTCTAGTTGGAATAACCACCCTGATTAGAATACCCTCCCTAAATTTGATAGTTTTGGTTTTGGTTCTAAGGGGGGTTGTATCTAAGTTGAGCCATATCATTGGACATCTGAGATAGATTCTTCTTCAAATTTTCCATTTCATTAGTCACTAGAATAGTTCATTCACTTTCTGCAGTCTTCACAACAAATGGTTGATTGATAGGATTTAACCCTCCAACTTGATTATGGTAGTTTTGTGATTGCTGGGAGGAACCCTAAGCCCCATTAGTGAAGAATGGTAAGGGAGGTGGGGTTTGTAACTCAGACATGGGTCCATATTAGGAATAAGACATCCCTGGGATCGTATTAAATAGAGGATTTGGATTAGACATTTGGTAACCTATGGGAGGAATAAATTCTCCTAAACTCCCTATTTGTAAGCTTATCTGTTGTTGCAATTTAATGGCCATGTGATAGAATTTGGATAGGGAGTCAATGTCCACTGGCAAGTAAGTCCTTTGTAAGAATAAACTGATTAAGAGATTTGTGGCCCTTAAATATGCAAAAATGGAAATATTTTGAGCAACCATGTAAGGATCCTACAACCTTTTGTACATCCTCTAGAATCTTGTGTTAAACAGTGGTAATGGTTCATGGAGTTCCTTTCTTATGGTAGAAAATTGGTGATACATAATAGCACAATCTACATACACCCAAAACTGATTGATGAAGGCATTTTCCAAGTCTGTGTAACTCAGAATGGACCGCTGGGGTAAATTTAGATACCAGTTGTATGCCATGTCACCCAAAGAGTAGGGGAATAACCTACATACAACATCATGGTGGGCTATTTGGGCATGAGTATAGGCATCTTTAAATGCTTGTATGTGCTCTTCAACACTCCTTGATTCTTCATGCATATAATTGGGACAAAATCTCTCTTGATTCTTGGGCAGCTCATGCATACAAATAGGGATAGTCCCTAGTGGAGAGGGGTTATTCACGAAGAAATCCATGGGTAGCGGTGGGACTGGTTGAGCTAGTTGTGGAATGGGTGGATTTGGTTGCTGAGTAGGTACAGGTGGATTTGTGGAAAACCTAGGTGAAGTGGTGGTAACAATGGTGGAATCAAAACTCTATAGGCTTGGGGTCTATACCTGACAGGGGTTTGGAGTTCAACCAATGCTTCCAGATTTTGAGAAGATCTGAGAACTCTTTCCAAACTTTATGGGGAGAATGACCCAATTCAATCCAATTTTTTCCGTAGGCCCTCCTTCTAGCACTAGATCTATTGATGGTCAAAATAGCACAACAACATTAAACATCATATTTCTATTCTACTCTCCTGAAAAAGATAACTAATCTAAAACCACCTATCTTCCAAGGTCCTAGTAGTTGGTTCTCAACTGTGCTGGTGTAATTCAGTTTCCAATGCAACCATAATATTCAAGGGGCCTTATTGGTATAAAGGAATACAAAATACATCATATCAATTAACCTGTATGTTGGGGGGTATGATTAAATAGAAAAAGATAGATTAGGGCTTCAGAACAACAAAAATATGAATATAAACTTCTTCACATCTAGACATGTACCTTAACAATGAGTGTTTCTTCAACTAACTAGAACCATAGCATGATGAAATCTATAGCATAACGTACACCATTGCATACATTCATAGTGCAAAATCTAATAATCACAACCATTCATCAAAACTTTACTTCAAGATTGAAACACATCACCCACTTCATTGTTAAAATCAGATCGATAGGCATAAATGAATTTCATTCATAGATAATTCAATGAAATAACATCAGATCCGGTTTCCCCTATTGATTTGCATCAAATAGAAAATAATTGTGCACAACATCAACTGCCATATAGATGCTTATGATTCATTAACATTATCATTGAGATCCAAACTTAACAATAACATGAACTTGTATAAAAAGTGTAAAAGTATCTAAGTACAATAGAGTTTTCAAAGTATCTTGCTTAAAATTGGTAAAATCCTAAGACTATGATCACTATCTGCTATCTTATCAGGCAGCTAATCCTTCTTCAATCAGCTGACCTTTACAAAATGGAACACAAAATTACATATTAGGAATCCACGCACAAATTTCTCTTAATCAAAATTGAGATCCACTAATTAAGGAACCAGAATTGCATGAAGTAACTATACTAGTTGATCTTTAGTTCAATGGTTGATGGCCTTGTCATCCCAAATTTGACGCCAAAAGGAGGAAGGTAGAACTGTTGGATAAGATCTGCAATTAAACTCATGTCATAACCTTGCAAAATAGGAGAGAAGAGGAAGTTTTCCACCAAGAATAGAATGTCCTACTACCAACTCATTCCTGTGTTGCTTGATTAACAAGGTATTCATCATAACTAGAGAACACTTGTTGAAGAATATCCATATTAGGCCATCTACCCAACTATCTACAAATTTAATTATTTTCAACTCTATTGAGGTGAATCCTTGCATATCTTTCAATTTGATCAACTTGCTTCTGGCAACTTTCACCTCATCTTTGATGTCCATGAGTCTATCCAACAACAATTCTTCACCATCATCTTCTTTCTGCATCAATTCCTCAAATCTGTTGCTCCATTTCTCCTTCAATTTTTCTAGAGTAAGACCTTCTTTGACAGGGATATCCACATTAAGAAAATTAGCAATCACTGCCTCCAATTCATCAATCTGTCCATTTGAGTCCTTCCTAGCTTCTTGAACTTCATTCTTATGCTCGTAGATGAATTTGGATCTAAACCTGATTATGCTTCATGATTTCTAAATAAAATTTGCATTATCCTCATCAAGGATTGATTGCTCCAAGAGAGTTGACTTTGGCACTTTGTTGATGTCTTTTAATTTCTTGACATGTTCTCTATACTCCTCATCTTTTTTTTCCAATACTTCAGCATGCTTATTCATTTCTTCTACTAATTCTAATGCACCATCATGCACTTTAAAAAATTTAGCCAGTACCTCACCAACCACTTCATTGAGGGAATCAACCCAACTATCAAGCATCCCCACCTTACTCCTCATTTCTAGCAAGTCATTAGCTTCTTTCTTGCTTAGTAGGATTGGACATTCTGGAGGAAGATTTTGTTGAGAAACTGAAATGGAGAAATCCTTCAAGAATTTGTGCGACTGATCCAATTGGGCTTTAAGTTCATCCATCCTCTGTTTATCTTTGATCATCCTAGATTTAGTAGAGGATGTCACAATGTCAATGAGGTTCATCTGCATCCCAATCCATTGGATCCAAGTCCTTACTCCCTATATTATCAACATCATATTGGGGATCCAATGTTTCCCCATCATCTGACAAAGTGTTGGGAATATCCTCCTTCACCCCATATTCAACCATGAGTGGAATGGGCAATCTTTCAAAATTTCTTCTTCTTATATCATACTCATCATGTAGATCCATCCAAAAATCTTCCAGCAAATTGAAATGTTTGTCAAAAAGAGTAGGATGAAAACCCCGCATCTTATGATTTAGATCAAAATACTTCCAAGAAGTATACAAGACCATGTTCAAATGGATTAACTCATCACAAATTACCTTGGCTGCCACATTGTGTGCACAACTATACTCACCCAACTTCATGGTGAATTTCTGACAACCATTTTTATGTTTTCCAACAAATTTTAGATTAACTGTTATAGCTTGATAGATAAACTCCAGCAAAACAATCTTGTTATTGCAGCACCTAGGTAGTAGATAAGGGTGACCATAAAAACTAGCTAGCCTGAAATAATTGAACTTGGGGTATTGGATGTACCAATGTCCCCACTCTGTAATGAATGTCATGGCATCTTTGCTTAGTCTATACCCTGCATCTCATGTTAGTTGGTCAATGATAACATACATGAATGCATCATTAACTCTTCTATAGTGTGATTCAGAAGTCTACAAGGTTAGCTTATCATAGTGATCCCACACCTTTTTATGTCTAGGGGCTTCTCCCAATATCCCAACTACATTTAAACTAGGAAATATACTTCTTGTAGCTAAATATATGACATAGGAATTCATGAAGAAGCATTTTTTGTCCCTCACTTTATGCATCTGATTGTGCAGGCACTCTGACAAGATCATTGGCCAATCAAACTACTACTTGCCATCCAAAATGGTTTGGATGAATGGAAACATCCATTCCTTGAACTATGAGGAATCCATTTTCCCAAAGACTTTGGAAAGAATCATAATTATATCATCAATCTCCTTGTAGAAATTTGATCTCGTAGGTTGATCAGGAAGCTTGGCCAGAGATTTCTTCTCCACTCTCATCCAATGCTTATTAATATGAGTCATGTTGGCATCCTTTTTATTGCTATATAGTTGTAGGGCCTCTACCTCATTGAGTTTCATGGGGCTCTATGGGGTAGGTACAATGAACATGAACCTTATCATTTGTTGTGTTAGATCAATGATGATATTCCCTTGTAAGTCCACACATTATCTAGTGGTAGGATTGTAGGCCCCAGCTACAATAAGTATCAATTCTAGACACCAGACTGATAGAGGAAAGAGGGCAACATGTGCCAATCTAGATTGAACAATTCTATGTATTCTCCCTATTACCTCCTCACCGAATGTTTCTTCATGCAACTCCTCATAATTGAATGAGCCCAAGTTTGTGTCTGTAATATTTTCCCAATAAGAATCTATCGTGCTAGTTGTAATAGTAAGACTTTGGTGCTTATACCTCAAGGTGTAGGGGAGTTGTTCCACCTGTATCTTCTTAGGCTTGGATCCTTGCCTTGAACTCTCCATAGGTTGGATTATTTGAGTTCAGCCTCCTCTAATGCTCCTGACCACTCCTATTTCTGCAATAAAACCCTGGATTAGATGAACAAAAGCATGAAAATCATTTCATCATCCAATACCATTCTCTACTCCCTGAGGATAACTCTCCATAATTATTCAAATTTCATATTCACTAGAATTGGAGTCAAAGAAGAATTAGAAATAAGAAAACATTTAAAAAAGTGGGATCGGGACCAGAACTAGAACAAAACCAGAATCAGGATCAGAATGGAAACCAAACTCGAAACCAATCAATAGTTCCAAGTTCGACCCCCACTCTGGTTCTGATTCCGTAAAAGGGCAAGGGTGAAGATCAGAATCAACAGTCATCAAAAACAAGATCATTTTTGGAATGAACTCCCATTAAACTACTTACAGGACGAGTTTGTTCCTGGGTCCACTTCTGGTAGTTTACAATTTAAATGAAGCAATTTCTTAAATGTGTGGTCACATGAGCTGTAGGACCTAGCTCACATGGGATCATAAGGGAACTTCAAATAAAGGGGCTTAACCTCACCCTTTAACAAAATAAAGACCACATTTAACTCTAAGGGCTTGGCATTGTAAAGTTCTTCACACAAACCCTAGCTTGTGCAACTCATCAACTCAAGTAATTAGGGCATCAAGAGTCTGACATGAAAATCATTGAACAGACATGGGAATAACATCAAAGGGGTCAATAAATGGAGTTCACATAATTTAAAGCACATAGGACCCCATTAAATGGAACCCTAGTTAGAAACTAGGGCACAATAAAATGGACATGCCACAAAAATGACAACAAAGTGACAAAAGAAACAAATGGAAAAGTAGAAAAAAGAAAAATAGAAAACAGAACAGGACAAAATGAAACCAAAAACAAACAACGTAACAAGCGAAGATTCATAGGAAAGATCTTGTGAATGCACAAGAACACCACAAACAAGAAAAATGAAAAAAGAACAACAAAAATAAATGGGAAAAGAACGAGAAAAGACCCTACCTCGAAACACCAACAAGAAAGGTTGAAACAGGATAAGAATCCACTCACCAACATACCTCCACAATCAAATCGTGCTCTTCTTGAAGTTACCCTAGCTCTAGTTTGCTAAACAACTTAGATAATAAAATATAATGAGGGAATGTGCAAGATCATGATGGGCCAAAAAGTCATAATATGATGGGTATGTCGCTTAGGACTATTTTTTTACCCAAAATTGATGAAACGAAAAGGGTTTTTAAAGGAGACTCAACTTTCTACCGATATAAATTATGCTTTACTTTGAATTTAATAAGTAATTATTATTCATTTTCTATTCAAATTACGACTAAAGTCTTGATTGATAGGCTGATTGAAAAACATCTATAGCTTTCGAATGGTATCAAATTTTTTAAATCCAAAACATGCGTCCCATTCTATGCTTCACATACTATAGGATTAAAAAAAGAAAAATTGAATTTGATGAAGTTTTGACCAAGTTAAGGTGGTCAAACATATGAGTTTTTATATTTTTTCAAAAGTTGTAATAAAAAATTCATAATTAATTATTTACTTGGAAAAAGATTACAAAAAAATATGCATCACATTGGGGCATCAGTCCTCTACTTATATCTAAAATATTATAAAAAAATATTATCATTTTATTGTAGTTAGGGTGGTTAGACAAACACCTACTTATTTTTTCCCTGAAATTTAAGTGCCACTGCATTGAAATTTCAAATTTTCACCAAATAGTTTTTTTTTTTTAAATAATATAGATAACTTATTTAGATTTTTACGTCAAGTTAACTAACTTTTATTTTTCTAAATCTTTTGCCACTTAAGGGCCTATTTTTTCCATGATGATCCTGCACATACCCACGAGCCAGTTAACCTTGATTTAGTTTTAAAAATAATTTCACACCTGTTAGGAGGCTGTAATTAATGTAATAAATGTGATTGATCGGGAGTAGAACAGAAACCAAAAATGAGTGATCAACCAATGTGGAAATCAAAGGTAGGGCAGACGCAAACTCAGAGCTGGAATGAAATAAAAAACTTTATCCAAATCTCTTATCCAACTTCGAACCCAGTTCTGGTCCCGTAGAAGAGACAAACAACAAAGGACAATGGGGGTGGAATAAAAATCAAAACCATATTTGGAACTTTTACAAAGTTTCAAGTTTGGTTCCAATTCTGGTTCCCCTTCCAACAAAGGAACAAAACACTGAGACAAGGACTAAAGAAATGATGCGAAGTGGGACCAAAATGAAATTTGAGCCTAGCCAAGAAACCAATGATGAAAAAACACAAAGCAAGCAGGTGGGAGCAGGATTGGAATGAAAACAAAATTGGAAAATTTTACAAAGTTGTAAGTTCAACTCTAATTATGGTTCTGCTTCTGCTAGAGAAAAAACAAAACACAAAGGAACGAGAAACATCTCAAGGGAGAAACGTAACAAAGCCTGCAAGACAAACCAAAAAATGATGAAAAGAATGAGGAAAGGGTGGGACTGGAACTAGAACCAAATCTGGACATGGAACCTTCAAAAGTTCTAAGTCCAATTTCCATTCTGACTCTGCTTCCACTAGACCAAAAAGAAACAATGACATAGGAGGAAAAAGAACAACTCCTAAGACCCAAACAAAACACCAAGGACAAAACAAAAATAAAGGGGAACCCATTTTGATCCAAAAAAAATGGGGTGGTTATGCAAGGCATAGCAAATGGTGACTCGGCTAGAAAAATGGTTTACCCATTTTCAAGACACTAAAGAATTCAGTCACCCAAAACCTCTGGTTTATGAACATGGTAACTCATGTAGGGTCAGATATATTGAGAAAGGTCGAGCTAGAATCTCAAATGTAAATCAACATGAACTACTTTCAATCTGAGTATGTGCATATATGGTGCATCTTTCTTCATAAAAACTTTCTTTACCCTTGAAAAACTATACCTAAGATTCAAGCTACATAAGTTGAGTCCTTTAACTTTCATGCAATGAAATCCTGGGCATTGCTATGTTACCAGCTAAGCGTTCATAGCCCTGATGGAGATACCTCTAGATGTTATGAAATAACTTTCACAATAGAAGAATATGATATGAAATATGCTACAAATACTTGATAATAACTGAAAATAGCAAGCCACTTCGAGGGGGAAAACCTCCAAATATCTCTAATGAGAACACACTTCACAACTTTATGATCAAATAAGACTCACAACCTCCTATATATACCTATTTATGCCTAGGATATCACCTAGGCTGACTTAGACACACCTATATAAGTCGCAGGCCAACCTCAACAACTAAATAACAATATACTAATGGTAATATGACTTAATAGAGAGTTAAGATAGCCACAAATTGACTATTCATAACCCGATGTACACTAGTATTAAGGGTGTAGCATGCCCCCCTTCTTCAAAGAAGCATTGTCCTCAATGCTAATCAAGTTTGGATTCTTTTGAATGAACTCTTCAGTCTCCCATATGGCATGTTCAACTGGTAAATTCTTCCATTGGATGAGATACTCAGTGAGAGTTCTATTCCTAAGCTTCTTTGTGTATGTTTGATGAATGTACTTTGGTTCCAAAATGATTCTTCCTTCTTCATCAATCTCTAGTAGTGTTGTTTGAGTGGGAATATTATACCCAATTACCTTCTTCAAATAAGAAACATGAAAAACTGGATGTATCTTTGTTGTTGGTGGCAACTCTAGCTTGTAGGAAATACTACCGATCTTTTCCATGATTTGGTATGGACCATAATACCTTGGAGACAACTTATTATCCTTTTTTTGTTGCTTTAGTGAGATTTTTTTATAAGGCTGCAATCTCAAGAAGACCCAATCCCCAACTTCAAAATTCTTTCACTACGATGTTGGTTTGCATGTTGTTTCATTCAATTTTGTGCCATGGCTAAATTCTCCTTGAGTCCTAAAAGTACTTGTTGTTGATGGAGCAAGTGGCCTTCTACTACATGAACTCTTGGTGGCACCTTTATTGATGATGTGATGGAAGGAGGATGATATCCATAAAGTGCCAAAAATGGATAATTTTTTGTTGAGCTATGAAAAGAAGTGTTATACCACAATTCTGCAAGTTGTAGCCAATCTACACATTGACATTGTTTCTCTAAAGCAAAACAACATAGATATCCTTCCAAAAACTTATTAACAACCTCAGTTTTCCCATCTGATTGAGGGTGGTATGAAGAGCTATGAGCCAATTGAGTACCCAAACATGAGAATAAGTCTTTCCAAAAGTGACTCGTGAAGATAAGATCACGATCACTAACATTAACCTTAGGTGTACCATGTAGCTTTTTGGATATTCTCCGAAAAAATATTTTGCCACTACACTTGTTGTAAAAGGATGTGATAATGCAATGAAATGTGAATATTTAGTGACGTGATCAACTACTACCATAATGACATTATGCCCTTTAAATTTGGGAAGCCCTGTGATAAAGTCCATGGATTCCTCTTCCCAACACTGGCTAGGAACAGATAAGGGTTGTAAGATACCCAGTACCTTAATTGTCTCCCCTTTATTCCTTTGACAAACCAAACATTCAGCCACAAATTTTTGAACATCGCCTTTTAACCCTTCCCAAAAAAAATCTTGCTTGACTCGATGATATGTCTTCAAAAATCCTAAATGACCACCCACTGGAGACTCATGCAACTCTGTGAGAATCTTGTGTTTAAGAGTGGAATTCCTATAGAGATACAAATGCTCTTTATACCAAAGAGTATCTCCCTTCCAAAAAACCTTATCTAAACTACTATGATCACTTTTTAATTGTTCGATGAGATTACTTGTCGCAACATCATTTTCCCACTCTATTTTGGCTTCCTCAACCCAATTTTCTTGTAATATTGAAGGGGCACACAATAAGGCTTCATCTTTCTCATCTTTCCTTGAAAGTGCATCTGCTACAATATTTTCTTTCCATTTCTTATATACAATCTCAAAGTCATATCCTAACATCTCAGTGACCCATTTTTATTGCTCTTCAGAAGATATTCTTTCTTCCAAAAAATATTTTAGGCTATCATGATTTGTCTTAACCTTGAAGTGTTGACCTAATAGATTAGGCCTCCATTGTTTAACTGCATGGAGGATTGCTAGCATTTCCTTCTCATAAATAGGTTTTAGTTGATTCTTACCCTTTAATTGACGACTCTCAAAAGAAATTGGTCGACCTTTTTGCATGAGGACTCCTCCTATCCCATTTCTAGAAGCATCACATTCCACAATGAATTTCTTGTTGAAGTCAGTAGTGGCAAGCATTGGAGTTGTACACATAGCCTCCTTCAATCACTCAAATGTTGTATTGGTAGGCTCGTTCCAATGAAAATAATCCTTCTTCAATAGAGTGGTGAGAGGTGCTACTATACGACCATAATTCTTCACAAAATCTTCTATAGTACCCTATCAATCCCAAGAAACCCTATATTTTCTTAATGGTTTTTGGAATAGGCCATTCCATGATAGCCTTCATTTTGTTAGGGTCCACCTTTACTCCTTCATGTGAAACTATGTGTCCCAAATACTCCACCTCTGTAAGACCAAAAGCACACTTGGATGGCTTAGCATAGAGTTTATGATCTTCAAGTATTTGTAATGCTTGATCCACATGTTGCAAATGTTCTTCAAAAGTCTTGCTATAAATCAATATATCATCAAAGAATACTAACACAAACTTTCTCAAGAACTTCTTAAAAATTGAATTCATCAAGCTTTGGAATGTAGATGGTGCATTGGTAAGACCAAATGGCATCACCAAAAATTCATAATGACCCTTATGAGTCTGAAATTTTGTCTTACAAATATCTTCCTCCTTCATCCGAATTTGGTGATAACTAGATCTAAGATCTAACTTGGTAAAATGCGTAGCGACATTCAATTCATCAAGCAAATCATCAATGACTGGAATAGGAAATTTATCTTTAATGGTGTACATGTTGAGAAATCTATAATATAGACACATGTTCCAAGTATCATCCTTCTTATGTACCATCACCACAGGTGAGGAGTAAGCACTTTGGCTATGCTTGATAATTCCTACCTCTCGCATTTCCTCAACATTTTTTTCTATCTCAGTCTTTGGTATGTGCGGATACCTGTAATGCCTGATGTTCGATGGTTGGATCCCTAGGACTAACTATATATCATGATCATGATCCACCTTAGGAGTAAGTTCTTTAGGCATATCTCCAATAAAAATTGAGTGACGATCAATTATAGCTTGCAAATCTAGATGAGTAGGAGCATTCGATTGAGAAACTTCTAATGAACATAGTTGGGCCACAAATCCATCCACTCCTTTCTTAAGAAAATTTTGCATTTGATGAGAGCTTACCATTTGCGGGGATTTTTCCTTCAAACCCCTTAGCTCTACTACCCTTCCTTCTAATTCAAATCTCATGAATAGTTCTTGGAAGTTCATCTCAATCGTTCCCAATGTAGTAAGCCATTGTACTCCCAAAATAATATCTATTGTACCCATGGATATCACATACATTGGGGTATCAAGTTGATAATCTCCCATGGATAATTTAATGCTATGAAACTTCCCTAAACAACTAATTGTACCACCATCTGCAATCAAAACCTGAAACTTTGGAGCTAGATATATAAAACAATTTAGACGAGAACCAACTTTTTGTTGATGAAATTATGAGTACTAACTAAGTCGATCAACACTGTTACCTTCTGCTTCTTTAAGAACCCCACCACCTTGAGAGTTTGTGGAGCAATGAAACCTGAGAGTGCATGACAAGAAATGATTGGTTTAAAATCATGTGATTCCTCATTTGAATCCCTTTCATCCTCTAGTATGGGTTCCTCCTCTTCTTCCTCACTTGGACCTTCAATATAGAACAATTTCTTTTCACTGCATTTATGTCCTTGACTATATTTGCTATCACAATTGAAACACAACCCTTTTTTTATTTTCTCCTTAATTTGTTTTGGAGTCAACCTAGTAGGTTGTGTTGAATATCCCTTCTCTCTTGTCATATTAGCTCCTTGCTTCTTAGGAATCAAATACTTCTCCTCTACCCTACGTACTAAGATAAAAGACTCATTTATGGAGCTAGGGCTAAACATGCAAACCTCATGTTGAATGTGATTGTTGAGACACCCCAGGAATAAATCATTCAATTTTTCCTATGTAATTGTATCCACTCTTAAGGATAGATTTTGGAATTGTTGAATATAATCCTTAACTAATCTTGTTTGTTGAAGTTTAGCCAACTGGATAAAGAATTTTTCTATCAAACTATTGCTACATTGTGCTTGGAATTCCTCCATAAAACTTGACCATGAGACGGTAAGCCATTTTTTCCTTTGATGAGTGAAAATTCAATGATACCAAATGAATTGATCGAATTCTAGATGTAGGGAAGCCATCGTGACCTTTTTTCCATTTAGGATTCGGTGTACTTCAAAAAAAAATCTCCATTTGGTTTATCCATGTTAGAGGATCCTTTCCATCGAACTTGTGCATATCCACCTTTGGAAATAAATTCATAGATCCCATAGGAGTACTAAAGCTTGTGTCAATGGTAGTTGACCTAGAATTTTCACCTTGGTCGCTTGAGAAATCCTCTCTTGGTTCAACCATGTAGGTGCTTAACATGTTTCGTATGTCTGATATATCTCCTCTTAGGTCACACATATCCATATTTTTTAAGTAAATGTCTTCCTTGATCTTATTGATTTCTTCATTAGGAGTAATATCCTCTATTGTTACCCCATCCTTATTAGGAGTCTTCCCCGAAGTGACAACATTCTTTTTGCCCCTTGTTACAGGCCCCATCATGATGGGAACCACTAATTTTGAAATAAATCACACAAATGAAACTTAAATTCTCTAAAATTTTATTTTAATATCCTTTAATATGTCTTAAAAAACCCAATAAAAATCATACTCCAATTCGACAAGATGTGCGAGATATGTAGATTCCAAAAAAATTGTGTATAAACCCTAATTCTGCAATAATTCCCTTAATTATGCTCCAATTATTTTGAAATATGGAATGTAGTTCCTTTAATATTTTCTTCAAAAACCCTTTAAAAATTAGAAAAAAATTCTCCAAAATTTGAAAGATATGCTCATGCCAAAATCACCCCAAAATTGAGAAAAATCTTGCCTCTACGGTGCCAAGATCATGCTCTGATACCACTTGTTATGAAATAACTTACACAATAGAAGAATATGATATTAAATACTCTGAAAATACTTGATAATAATTGAGAATAACAAGCCACTTCGAGGGGGAAAACCTCCAAATATCTCTAATGAGAACACACTTCACAACTTGATGATCAAATAAGACTCAAAACCTCCTATATATAACTATTTATGCCCAGGATATCACCTAGGCCGACTTAAACACACCTATATAAGTCTTAGGCCAACCTTAAAAACTAAATAACAATATACTAATGATAATATGACTTAATATAGAGTTAAGATAGCCACAAGCTGACTATTCATAACCTGATGTACACTAATATTAAGGGTGTAGCACTAGTTCTCTCAAAATATTGCACTACTACCAAACAAGAATCCATAGCCCCGATAGAGATACTTGAATCATCCATCTGATATTCATTTTTCCTTCTTTCAATGGTTCTTTTTCTCTTTCTTTTATAGGCTTCACTTGTGAGAATTCTTTGTTAACTTTTCTCAATCCTCAGTTATAACTAATCTGAAATGAGAGTTGAGAACTACAGTGGACCTTATGATAGTATTGGGAATCGAATTTTTCACTTGAATCAGAGATACATCCACCCTAAGACAAATAGGAATTTTCCATAGGTAGATGTTTTATCTATTTTGTGACAAAATTCAATCATCGTTCATAAGATTGTTTACAACATACCTTATTCTTAATAACTTTTCAAACCATTGTTTAAAACGATCATAAGACAACTTTAGAACAAAATATTTCATCAAACATGGCTGAAAATATCTAAACCAATTTCTCTCCTAATGCTTTCAGCATACTTTGAATAACAACCCCTTCATTTCAAATTGGAGGAAAATGAAGGTCCCTAGAAACAAAGACAAAACAAAAATAGAAGAACATAAAGAAAACAAGGAAAAAAAACCAACAAACAACACACCAAAAAAAGAAGAACAACTAATTACATATGTACAACCAATAGAAAATCAGACCTTTATGGGCCAATGTAGTGCTTGAGAAACTGACCATCTGATATGGGCCCAACCAAAGTCTATCAAACTTTAGGTGGTCTCCTTTCTTCTCCTTAGCTTTATCCCATAGCAACACAAGATCTGATAGCCTAAAGGCCATAATTTTGGTCCTCTTGTCAAACCAATGTTTGAAGACAACTTGATGTTTAGAGAACTGCTCTAAAGAAGCGTCCTTTTTTCTTCCAAATTTAGCAAATTGGTTAGTCTAACCTCTATCCTATTATCTTTTGAATAGAATTCATGCATGAACCTAAGAATAGGTATCTACAAATGTATAGGAAATCCCAGCTATTGGTCATAGACTAACTTAAAGGGTGAATTCCCTAAGGCGGATTTAATGCGAGTTTGATCTGCCCATAAGGCAAATCTCAATTGGGTGTGCCAGTCTCTAGGATTGTTTTCTAACAAATTTTTAATCTCTTCCAACAGGTTTTTGTTAGTAGACTTAGCTACTCCATTTCCCTAAGGATAGTAATTAGACAAATACTTTAAGATAATTTTGTGTTCATAGGCCCCTTGAATGAACTTAGTATAAGAGAAAGCAAGGCCATTCTCACATACCAAGGAAAATTGTATTCCAAACTTGGTTATAATGCTTTCATTGAAAAATTTGATGACCATGTATGTGGTGTTGTTTTTATAGGGCTGGGCCTTAGTCCGGCATGTGCAATAGTCAATTGTTGTTAGAATGAATTTATGACTTGCAGACAAGTTCAGATTAATAACTCCTACAAAATTTTGTGCCCATTGGGCAAGTGGTCTTACCTCGTACACATGTTGTAAGGGCATCACTAGATTACATTCCATGGATGTAGAGGTCTAACATGTGTGATATGTCCTAACATGTTGGTGTGCATCCTGGAACACATGGGCCAATAGTAGCCTAATCTAAGAATTTGATGTGACAAGGAATCAATAGATCCATGCCCTGTGCCATGGCTACCATGAAACTCAACAATGGCATGTTTTGCTTCTTGTTGATCCAAACAATGCATGTAAATTCCTTCAAAATTTCTTCTATACAAGGATCCTCCTTTAATCATGTAATGAGCACTCTTTGTCCTCAGTGCTCTCCTTTGAGTAGAATTCATCCCATCTGGGCATTTATTATGGAGGAAGAAGATCAAATCTATATACCAAGGATCCTTTGTAAATGATTGCATTGTGTATTGTTGGCAAGTAATATTCTTATCCACATTTGCCATAGCTTTAGATAAGCCCTATCCTCAAATGAGCTTCGTTGGATGTATTTTGAGATCATACTCCTATAAAATGGCCATCCACTTTCCTCTTCTCTCCCCCAATTCACTTTTCATGAGGTGGGGCTTCACAATTGGATTAGTCCAACTATAGAGATAACCTGACTACGAAGGATGTAGTGCCTAAACTTTTTGATTGTTCGTAATAGTGTGAAGGCTTTCTTTTCAAAAGGTGGATATCTGATTTCTGCATTCTTAAATGGGGAAATCATGAATGAAATAGGTCTTTCATCTCCCTCGCCTCTACATTGTGTCAAAACAACAGCACATGAATGATCAGATGCAAAGCAATAGATATATAAAGGCTTTAAATAATCTAGGCTAGTTAAGACTGGTGCCTCAGAAATTAACTGTTTAATCTATGAAAAAAAAGGTTTAGCTTCATTACTCCATTCTATCTTTGCATCCTTTCTCATCATTTCATTTAGAAGTTTGACAATCTCCACAAACACCATTATAAATTTCCTTACAAAATTGATCTTTTCAAAGAAAGATCTCATTTCCTTCTTGCTTCCTAGCATTGTCAGCTTTAGGATGGAATCAACTCTACTAGGATCTATGGATATCCCCTTTTCTGATATTACGTGACCCAAGAGTTTCCCTTCAGAAACTCCAAACAAGCACTTTTTGGGGTTTAGAGACACACCATAACTTATACATCTTCTAAGAAAATTTGCTAAATCTGCAACATGGTATTCTCTATTCTTAGAAAACAAAATTAATTCATCCATATAAATAATGATACACTTACCTATTAAGTATTTAAATGCCACATCCATTGCACATTGAAACATAGCTCCAACGTTGATAAGACTGAACAACATCTTCTGATAGGAAAATGTCCCTCACTTGGTAGTGAAGGAAATTTTCATTCTATCTTCATGACTGACAAGAACTTGATTATTTCCCAAATAGCCATCCAAAAATGACATCATCTTGGATCCATTAATAGTTTGAAACACCTCATGAAGAGAAGGAAGTGGATAATTATCCTTCTTTGAGGCCTTATTTAGATTCCTGAAATCAACACACAATCTAATCTCACCACTTTTCTTGCGTAAAGGAACCAAATTAGCAACCCAAGTGGAATTTCATACTGGTAAGATTATTCTTGCATAAAAGAGCTTTATTACTTCCTTGAAAATCAAGGATTCAATTAAGGCATTGACGGAGTGTTTCCTTTGGCGAAATGTCTTTGCTACTGGCTTCAAAGGTATGCTATGCATGATCACCGAAGTGTCAAAAGTCTTCAAATCCTCATAGCCCCAAGCAATTGCTAAAATCAAATTTTATCTTTGATTTCCTTCGGGTAGGTTTTTCCTATATACACATTGCTTTCTGGACTTGAATCAACTAGGTTGACAGCTTCATACTTCCCTCCATCACTTTCTATTGGCACCCTTTCATCAGCCCGAGGGTCAGAGTCAAAGATCCTTTCCAAGGCTACCATCCCCTTTGGAATGTTATTAATTTTCAAGTTGAGTATCCCTTCTGTATCACAATTCTCAAGATCCCAATCTCCCTGGTCTCTTTTTGATTCATCAATTATTTGTCCCTCAAAGACATCTGAATGTGCCAAGAAGGAAAGTATATGTTGGTCATCATCAAAGACCTAAAAATTTTGGACATTATCCAGGACTACTGGGATCGAGACTAACTCCAGTGAGAATCTCTTCAACTTGGAGTCTTGCATAGGTTCCAAAGTGCTAGCAGTGACAACAAGTGCATCAGTAATCTGATTCTCTTCCCCAGGAATCAAACTGATTCCAAAAGCATTAAAATCTTTAATGAAATTATAGTCTTTGTTCCTATATGCAATCAATCTTTTGTTGTGGCAGGTGTATTGACTGCAGACTTGTTTAACAATAACTTCGGAATCTCCCATAACCATGAGGTTTGTAGCCTTCTTTTGATGAGCAAACATCAATCCTTGAGCCAACACTTCATATTCTACCATGTTGTTTGTCTAGCCAAATTGCAACCTATAAGATGCAAAATATGTCTTCCCTTTTAGGTTGGTTAGTTCAATCCCCACCCCACTACCTGATTTAGACTTGGAGCAATCAAATTTAAGACTCCACAATTGGTTTGGAGCTAGGATTTCTTTCTTCTTTGGGACTACGGGTGATTGTTTACTAGAAGTGGGTGGTGGCTCAAACTGGTGTTGGCTATCTAGATTTAAATGTTGCTGCAAACAATGTTTCTTAGAAGATTCATCTAGATTCAAAACCTATTTAGGAAATATTTCCTGAACCACTTCCTGGATCAATTCACAATTTAGAATATTTTTCATCAATTCCTTACGCATTGGAAGGTTATCTGTGGTAGGTTTAATAGACAAAGACTTAGATTCCTCAGTCTTTCTTTGGAGGTCAGAGCATGGAACCAGAGTCTTTCTTTGGATCTTCCTCTTGAGTGAGATTGGTTCTCGTCAAGATAGTGGCATCCCTAGCTTCAAATGAAAATTGATTGGTGGGTGCTTAGGGTTGGCATTCACAAGTTTCCTTAGTCTGGAAAATATGGTTCAAAATATCTATGCAAGGTTGACACATCAACTTGGAATGATTTTGATAATGAATCATACACCAATTGGGGAGCAACAAAATCCACAAATTTAGGCATCCCTAGCTTCAAATGAAAATTGATTGCTGGGTGCTTAGGGTTGGCATTCACAAGTTTCCTTAGTCTGGAAAATATGGTTCAAAATATCTATGCAAGGTTGACACATCAACTTGGAATGATTTTGATAATGAATCATACACCAATTGGGGAGCAACAAAATCCACAAATTTACCTCTTTTCCCATAACCATCCTATCTTGTTGCAACTTTTAATTAGAACTTATTATTGACCTGGTCATTAGGTCACTATGTTCTAAAGTTAGTGAATCATCGTAATTGAGCATTGAGAAGGTCATGATTTCCTCCCTCTTGTAGACTCTTATCTTGGTTTTGAAGCTACTTCATTAGGAGTATCATATTTTGTGATCATGTGTTTGAGCCTAGGCTCACTCTCAATCACTTTTGTTGCTACCTTTCCATGGTAACCACATGTGTGAGAAATCTAGGGCGGATATCCTCGATGCTCTTTCATTAGGTCTCAGCTTATAAGCATGCCATATGTTTCTAGGATATCAACCGGATATCCATATAAGTTTGGATCCTTGTCAGATCTAACTAACTCAGACAGAATATTTTTTCCCCTACCACATTGACTTCAGTTTTATCCAACTGAATCACCTTTTGTTAGAAGAGGACTCAAACCTAACTTTCTGCATGTGCAGGATCATGATGGGCCAAAAGTGGCAATATGATGGGTATGTGGCTGATGAATTTTATTTTACCCAATATTGACACAATGAAAAGGGTTTTAAAGGAGATTCTCACTTTCCACCAATATAAATTATGCTTTACTTTGAATTTAATAAGTAATTATTATTCATATTCTATTCAAATTATGATTAAATTCCTAATTGATAGGCTGATTGAAAAACATCTATAGTTTTCAAATCGGTATCATCATTTTTTGAATCCAAAACATGGGTCACATTCTATGCTTCACATACTATAGTATTAAAAAAGGAAAAATTGAATTTCATGAATTTTTATGAGGTTAAGGTGGTCAAACATATGAGTTTTTTATATTTTTTAAAAGTTGTAATAAAAATTCATAATTAATAATTTACTTGGAAAAACTACAAAAAAATATGCATCACATTGGGACATGAGTCCTTTACTTATATCTAAAATCATATAAAAATAATTGTCGTTTTATTGTTGTTAGGGTGGTCGATAGACACCTACTTATTTTTTCCCCAAATTTAAGTACTACTACATTGAAATTTCAAATTTTCACCAAATAGATTTCTTTCTTTTTTAAACAAACCTAATAGTCTAGAAACTACATTCAATTTGCTACAGATTCTATTCTTACATATTTGTGAAATAATATAGATAACTTATTCAAATTTTTAAGTCAAGTTTCCTAACTCTTATTTTTCAAAATTTTTTGCCACTTAAAGGCCTATTTTTTCCATGATGATCCTACACATACCCTTTCTACAAATGGAGAATGGAATGATGTTACCTGATGCCCTAGAATCAAAGAGGAAATTATGTAGATTCTTTCTGAAGATCCTTAAGCTTAAAAGGAAAGGTGGGGTCCCTATCTTACCTTTGTACAGGGCTGCATTCATTTCATTTGTTGGTGTAAACTTACCTTTTCCTTTTGACCGATCTACCTCCTCTAGGGCTCGATACACAATGTTCCTTTGGGTAGGACACCACTTCATAATGTCAAAGAATGATAGTGTAGTCTATTTCTTCTGCATCTATGCAATAAAATCGAACTCCAAATCATTTCTTAATGGATACTTAGGAATAAATGGTGGGTTACCTTTATTTTGAGATTCAGGAGGCCCCATTGGTGGTGGCGGGTTGTTATCTACATTTTGATTAGGTGGGACCATGGGTTTAGGGGGGAAGAAGTAGTAAATGGTCCCTTACTCTGGTTTCTCAAGAAATGACCTCCTTTAGATTGGAAGGCCTAAGCATCGTGCACGTCTTCTATTGGTTAATTTTCTATTTGGCTAGGGAATGGAAGTTCTTCATTGAAGATGTCATAAGCCATGGAAATATCTATGGATCCAGCAAACTTGTTGGAAGCACCTTTCAATGGAGCATCATCCTATGCAATCTTGACCATCTTCTCCATTTCTCGGCAGTTAACTTCAGAATGAGTTGCAGTATTGCGTAGCCTACACCAATTGGTAAAAAAATTGAGATATGCCACATTTGCAGTGTGTATCTTGTCATCACCAGTCTGATAATTATGGGAAACTCCCCTACTATTTTTCCCAATATTCCATTGTCTATTATTGTTGGGCCTCTAATTGTATCCCCTATTCTGATTTCACTAATTTTGATTAGAGGAATTCTGATTTTGGAAGTTCCTCTGATTTTAATTGGTGTTTTGATTCTAGTTGGAGTTTTTCTTGGAATAACCACCCTAATTAGAATACCCTCCCTAATTTTGATAATTTTTGTTTTGGTTTTGAGGGGGGTTGTATCTAAGTTGAGCCATATCATTGGAAATCTGAGATAGAGTCTTCTTCAAAGTTTCCATTTCATTAGTCAATTGAACAGTTCATTCACTTTATGTAGTCTTCACAACAGATGGTTGACCAGCAGGATTTAACCCTCCAAATTGATTATGGTAGTTTTGTGATTGTTGGGAGGAATCCTGAGCCCCATTAGTGAAGAATGGTAAGGGAGGTGGGGTTTGTAACTCAGACATGGGTCCATATTGGGAATAAGACATCCCTGGGACCATATTAAATAGAGGAGTTGGATTAGACATTTGGTAACCTATGCGAGGAAAAAATCCTCTTAAACTCCTTGTTTGTAAGCTTATCTATTGTTTCAATTTAATGGCTAGGTAATAGACTTTGGATAGGGTGTCAATATTTGTTGGCAGCTAAGTCCTTTGTAAGAATAAACCAATTAAGGGATATATGGCCCTTAAATATGCCAAAATGGCAATATTTTGAGCAACCATGTAAGGATCCTACAACCTTTGGTACATTCTTTGGAATCTTTTGTTAGACAATGTTAATGGTTAATGGGGTTCTTTTCTTATGGTAGAAAATTGGTGATACATAATAGAAAGGTCTGCATAGACCCAAAATTTATTCATGAAGGAATTTTCTAAGACTGTCTAACTCAGAATGGACCCCTGGGAAAATATACATAGAAGTTGTATGCCATGTCACCCAAAGAGTAGGGGCATAATGTACATACAACATGGTCATGGGCTATTTGGGCATGAGTACAGGCATCTTTAAATGTATGCATGTTCTCTTCAACACTCCTTGATTCTCTATGCATATGTTTGGGACATAATTTCTCTAGATTCTTGGGCATCTCATGCATACCAACATGGATAGTCCCTAGTGGAGAGGGGTTATTCACGAAGAAATCCATGGGTGGTAGTGAGACTGGCTGAGCTAGTTGTGGAATAGGTGGATTTGGTGGAAACCCATGTGGAGTAAGTGGTGGTGAAAATGGTGGAATCAAAAATCTACAAGCTTGGGGTCTATACCTGATAGGGGTTTGGGGTTCAACCAATGGTTCCAAATTCTGAGATCTCAGAACCCTTTCAAACCTTTTTGGGGAGAATGACCCAATTCAATCCAGTTTGTTCCTAAAACCCTCCTTCTAGCACCAAATCTATTGATGGTCAAAATAGCACAACAACATTAAAAAAAAAAATCTATTTTATTCTCCTGAAAAAGATAACTGATCTAAAGCCACCTATCTTCCAAGGTCCTAGTAGTTGGTTCTCAACTATGCTGGAGTAATTTAGTTGCCAATGCAACCATAATATTCAAGGGTCCTTGCTGGTATAAAGGAATACAAACTACATCATATCAATTAACCTACATTGGGGGGTATAAATAAATAGAAAAAGATAGAACAGGGCTTCAGAATAGAAAAAATATGAAGATAAACTTCTTCACATCTAGACATGTACCTTAATGAGTGTTTCTTCAACTAACCAAAACCATAGCATGATGCAATCAAAAGCATAACCTACACCATTGCATACATTCACAGTGCAAAATCCAACAATCACAACCATTCATCAAAACTATACTTCAAGATTGAAACACATCACCCACTTCATTGTTAAAATTAGATCAATAGACATAAATGAATTTCATTCATAGATAGTTCAATGAAATAACCTCAAATCTAGTTTCCCCTATTGATTTGCATCAAATAGAAAACAATTATGCACAACATCTACTTGCATATGGATGATCATGATTCATTAACATTATCATTGTGATCCAAACTTGACAATAATATGAACTTGTATAAAAAGTGTAAAAGTATCTAAGTACAACAGAGTTTTCAAAGTATCTTGCTTAAAACTGGTAAAATCCTAAGACTATGATCACTATATGCTATCTTATCAGGTGGCTAATCCTTCTTCAATCAACCGATCTTTACAAAATTGAGCCCACAATTACATATAGGGAAGCCATGCACAAATTTCTCTCAATCAAAATTGAGATCCACTAATCAAGGAAGCGGAATTGCATGAAGTAACTATACTGGCTGATCTTTAGTTCAATGGTTGATGGCCTTGTCATCCAAAATCTGATGCCAAAGTAGGAAGGTAGAACTGCTCGATGAGATCTACAATTAAACTCATGTCATAACCCTAAAAAATAGGAGAGAAGAGGAAGTTGTCCACTAAGAATAGAACATCCTACTGCCAGCTCATTCCTATGTTGCTTGATCAAGAAGGTATTCATCATAACTAGAGAGAACTTGTTGAATAATATCCATATCAGGTCCATCGACCCAACTATCATTAAATTTAATTCTTTTCAACTCTTATGAGGTGAATCCTTGCATATCTTTCAATTTGATCAACTCCCTTCTAACAGCTTTCACCTCATCTTTGATGTCCATGAGTGTATCCAATAACAAGTCTTCACCATCATCTTCTTTTTGCATAACTTCCTCAAATCTATTTTTCCATTCCTCCTTCAATTTTTCCAGAGGAATACCTTCTTTGATAGGCATATCCACATTGAGCAAAATAGAAATCACCACCTCCAATTCATCAAATTTTTCATTCAAGTCCTTACTGGCTTCTTGAAATTTATTCTTATGCTCATATATGAATTTGGATCTAGACTTGATAATGCTTAATGTTTTCTCAATAAAATCTGCATTACCCTCAGTAAGCATTGATTGCTCCAAGAGAGTTGAATTTTGTACTTTTCTGATATCTTTTAATTTCTTTCCATTTTCCCTATACTCCTCATCTTGTTTTTCCAAGACTTCAGCATTTTGATTCATTTCTTCTAGTAATTCTAGTGCACCCTCATGCACTTTAAAATTGTTATCCAGTACCTCACCAACCTCTTGATTTAGCTGATCAACCCACCTATCAAGCATCCCGACCTTACTCCTCATTTTCACCAAGTCATCAACTTCTTTCTTGCTTAGTGAGATTGGGGATTCTGGAGTAGTAGCTTGTTGAGAAACCAGAGTGGACACATCCTTCAAGAATTTATGCAACTAATCCAATTTGGCTTTAAATTCATCCTTCCTCTATTTATCTTTGATCATCCTAGATTTAGTATAGGATACCACAATGTCAATGAGGTTCGTTTGCATCCCAATCCACTGGATCCAAGTCCTTTGTGCCTATATTATCAGCATCATATTAGGGATGCAAGGTTTCCCCATCATCTAAAAAAATGTCAGGAATATCCTCCTTCACCCCATATTTAGCCATGAGTGGACTGGGCAATCTTTCATAATGTCTTCTTCTTAGATCATACTCATCTTGTAGATCCATCCAAAAATCTTCCAAAAAATTTAAGTGATTGTCTAAAACTATAGGAAGTAAACCCTGCATCTTATGCTTGGGATCAAAATACTTCCTAGAAGTATACAAGCCCAACTTCAAATGGATTAACTCATCACAAATTTTCTTGGCTACCACATTGTGTGTGTACCTATACTCACCCAACTTCATGGTGAATTTGTGACAACAAATCTTATGCTTGCCAAAAAATTTGAGATTAACTGCTATAGCTTGATAGATAAACTCCATCAAAACAATCTTGTTATTGCAGCACCTAGGTAGTAGATGAGGGTGGCCATCAAAACTAGCTAGCCTGAAATAAGTGAACTTGGGTTATTAGATGTACCAATGTCTCCACTCTACAATGAATTCCATGGAATATCTACTCAGTATATACCCTACATATCTTGTTAGTTGGTTTTGGATAACATACAGGAATGCATCATTAACTCTTCTATAGTGTGATTTAGAATTCTGCAAGGTTAGCTGATCATAGTGATCCTAGACCTTTTTTTGTCAAGGGGCTTCTCCCAATATTCCAACTGCATTTAAACTGGGAAAGATACCTTTTCTTGCAGCTGCATATAGGACATAGGAAGTCATGAAGAAGCATTTTGTCTTCCTCAGTTTTAGCATTTGATTATGTAGGCACTCTAACAAGATCATTGGCCAATCAAACTATTGCCTGCCATCGAGAATGGTTTGGGTGAATGGAAACATAAATTCCTTGAACTATGAGGAATCCATTTTCCCGAAGACTCTAGAAAGCATCATAATTATATCACCAATATCCTTGTAGAAATATAATCTCTTAGGCTGATCTGGAAGCTTGGTGAGAGATTTCTTCTCCACTCTCATCAATGCTTATTCATATGAGTCTTGTCGGCCTCCTTTTTATTGCTAGATAGTTGCAGGTCCTCTACCTCATTGAGTTGTCTTAGGCTCTGTGAGGTACATGCATTGAACATGATCCTTAACATTTTTGGTGTTAGATCAATGATTATATTCCCATGTAAGTCCATACATTTTCTGGTGGCGAGATTGTAGGCTCCAACTGCAATAAGTATCAATTTTGGACACTGGACTGATAGAGGAAAGAGGGCAACATGTGCCAATCTAGATTGAACAATTCTCTATGTTCTCCCTATTACCTCCTCACTGAATGTTTCTTCATGTAGCTCCTCATAACTAAATGATCTCAAGTTTTTTTCTATAATATCTACCCAATCAGAATCTACCTTGCTAGTTGTAATAGTAGGACTTTGGTACCTATACCTCAAGGTGTAGGGGAGTCATTCCAGCTTTATCTTCTTAGGCTTGGTTCCTTGCCTTGAACTCTCCATAGGTTGGATTCTTTGAGAATCCTCCTCTGATGCTCCTGACATCTCCTATTTTTGTAATAAAACCCTGGATTAGATGAACAAAAACATGAAAATAATTACATCATCAAATACCATTCTCTACTCCCTCAGGATAACTCTCCATACTTAGTCAAATTTTATATTCACTAGAAGCAGAGTCCAAGAAGAATGAGGAATAAGAAAACATTTATCAAAGGCAGGATCATGACTGAAACCAAGATCAGAACGGAAACTGAACCCAAAACAAATCAATAGTTCCAAATTCAACCGCCACTCTAGTTCCACTTGTGCCAAAGGGCAAGGGTGAAGACCAGAATCAATGGTCATCAAAAATGGAATCATTTTGGGAATGAACTCTCATGTAAATACTTATGAGATGATTTCTTTCCTGGGTCCACTTCTGACAGTTTACTATTTAAATGAAGCAATTTCTTAAAGGTGTGGTCACATGAAATTTAGGACCTAGGTCACATGGGATCATAAGGGAACTTCAAAAAAAGGGGCTTAACCTCACCCTTTAATAGAATAAATACCATATTAAACTCTAAGGGCTCGACATTGTAAAGGTCATCGTACAAACCGCAACTTGTGCAACTAGTCAACTCGGGTAATTAGGGCATCAAGAGCCCGACATGAAAATCACTAAACTGACATAGGAATAAGATCAAAGTGGTCACTAAAAAGATTTCAATGCATTTAAAGAAAAGAGGACCCCATTAAACAAAACCCTAGTTAGAAACTAGGGCATGGAAGAATGGACATGCCATGAAAATGATAGTAAAGTGACAAAAGAAACAAATGCAAAAGTAGAAAAAATAAAAAAGGAAAACATAAAAAGACAAAATGAAACTAGAAGCACACAAGGGAACAAGCGATGATTCATAGGAAATATCCCTTGAATGCACAAGAACACCACAAAGAAGAAAAATGAAAATAGAATGACAAAAACAAATAGGAAAAGAATGGCAAAAGACCCTACCTCAAAATGCCAACAAGAAATACTGAAACTAGATACGAATCCACTCACCAATGTGCCTCACAATCAAATTGTGCTCCTCTCAAAGTTACCCTGGCTATGGTTCACTAAACAACTTAGATAATAAAGATAATGATCTAGTTAACCTTGATTTATTTTTAAAAATCATTTCGCGCATGTGAGGAGGCTGAAATTAATGCAATAAATGCGGTTGATCGGGAGTGGAATGGAAACCAAAAATGAGTGATCAACCAATGTGGAAATGAAAGGCAGGGAAAATGTAGACATGGAGCTGGAATAGAACAAGAAATTTTATCCAAATATCTTATCCAACACTGAACCCGGTTCCGGTCCCACGGTAGAGACAAACAACAAAGGACAATGGGGGTTGAATCAAAATCAAAACCGAATCTGGAACTTTTACAGAGTTCCAAGTTCGGTTCTAATTCTAGTTCCTCTCACAACAAAGGAACAAAGCATTGAGAAAAAGACAAAAGAAACAATGGGAAGTGGGACCAAAATGAAAATCGGGCCCGACCGAGACACCAATGACTACAAAACACAAAGCAAGCGGGCGGGAGTAGCATTGTAACAAAAACATAATTTGAATTTTTTACAAATTTCTACATTCAACTCTAATTGTAGTTCTACTTCCACCAGAGCAAAAAATAAAACACAGAGAAATGAGAAAGAACTCAAGGGAGAAACGGACCCAAAAGTGCAAGACAAACCAAAAGATGACGAAAAGAACAAGGCAAGGGCAGGACCAGAACTAGAACCAAATCCAAACTTGGAACCTTCAAAGGTTCTAAGTCCAGTTTCCATTCTGACTCCACTTCTATTAGAACAAAAAGAAACAAGGACGTAGGAGGAAAAAGAGCAACTCCTAAGACCCAAACAAAACACAAAGGACAAAAAAAAAACAAAGTGGGGCCCATTTTGATCCAAAAAAAATGGGTTGGTTATGCAAGGCATAACACCACCCTCACATATACATGAGAGAATCAGAAACTATTCTACCAAGTATATCAAGAGATATTCAAAAAAAATGAGATGAGATAATACATAGTGTATAGGCTTTTTAAAGGCATGAAAAATCATACAGGTGAAAAACTACCCAATATGGGAAAAACTAATTATCCCTATATTAAAACTTAACACTAACACCCCCATTAAGTGAAAACTTAAGAAGATTATTATAAAAAATGAAATGCAAGATGGGTCTCGGCTATAAGGCCATGTTAGGTGCCCATGGACAATTGCTATGAAACACAATCTCTCACAACTAAAGAAAAAAGGAGAAAAACCTTATGGGAGAAAACTCCTCTCCAAAAGAGAGAGAAAAAGGCTGAAAAAGTGAAAGGAGGAGGAATTCACAAGACCTCCCAAGGATATCTCTCATCACTAGTCTCAACAAAATACAAAAGGAGAGAGAATATGTAGCCCCCCATAGAAAAGAGTAGAAATGTTGAAGATCCCCCCATGATGAAGAAAATCTTCTACTAATCCTAGAAATTTGAAGAATATCCCATGTCTACAAGCAACATGCCTCCCTTTTGGGAGAAACAACCACTGATGTAAGAGAAACTCCAACTATGAAACAAGAGAAGGGAGAGGAAGAATCAACAATAAAGATGCCTCTAAAAACTGTCTTGGTGACTCCATGTAACCAAATGTCACATCATAATTAGGTGCAACCTCAACTGAAGAAGGTGGATCAACAAGACTATGTGGAAACTCTGAAGCAACAATCTCGAAAGACGCAGATGGTGTGACAACAGTCCATATACAGTCATCAAAAAGAAGGGATATACCCTCAAATGCATCATCCAAATAAAAAATGTGAGATTCACAAAGCAACTCTGCAAGACCTATCAAGTGACTATCCCACAAAGAATGATCTAAAGGATCAAAAACATCCTGATGTACTGAAGAACTAACCTCTGAAGCAACAAGAGATGAATCAACATAGGTTTGAAGAACTCCAAAGTTCAAATGACCAATCTCTCTCGAGGAATTGCTATCAACCCTAGCTAGAGGGGTCTGAGGCTTATAATAATCATCATCAACAAAATGAGAAAAGGCATAGAGATGAGACTCATGATCAGCTTCACCAAAAAAAATGACTTTTCTATTATTAGCCTCTCTAATGAAAATAGAATATATTTTGAACTCTATAGTCTTAGGTACCTCACCATGAGTAATATTATAGATGGAAAGTATATTTGTGTGCAAATAAAGAATACATAGTACATCTCTAAAACAATCTTCACCAATCTCAACATTTCCTATCCTCACAACATCTAAAAACTTACTATCTCCCAACAAAATCTTAGAAGTGTTAGTAGGATGAAGATCCAAAAAATTATAGGGAGTAATACCCATGTGATGAGATGCTCCTAAATCCAAAAACTATCTATCATGACCAAAATAAGCTACATAAGTTACCAATGCATGTCCTTTACCAATGTAGAGTTTATATTCTTTACCTTTCATTCCATTTACAAATCTTGCATTCCCTAACTATCTAGGTTTAGATGAAGGTGAAGGTGATGTAGATGGAGAGGTTGTAGAAGGAGTCATAGATGAGGGTAGTGGAATATTGTTCTTCTGAAGAAGATGTGAAAGTTCATCAATCTTCTTCATATAATAGTTTTGTTCATCATGACCTTTCTTCTTGCAAAAAAACACAACTAAAATTCTCTTTCTTATGTTTATCCTCTTTTGAAGAGGTGGAGGACTCATTAGACTCTGTCTTAGCCTTAGGTTTCTTCTTCCCTTTACTTTTAGATTCTTGTGCAACTAATGCATGATTCATAGAGACCCCCTCTAACCGAGCAAGTTTGGATTGCTCCCTCATCAAATGGTCACAAAATCTCTCAAAAGAATGCATTGTGAATGCATTGCCCAAGGAATCCATGGTGGAGTAGAAGGTAGAAGAAAAAATTGCACATGGACCTCTCATCTTAAACAAAATAAAAAAATGGACTCCTTATCGGTCTTGTCCTTCCCACATCCTGCTAATTGTGACCTCAAAAATTTTAACTTGACTAGGAAATCATCAATGAAAGGAAATGAATCAAGGGAAAGAGAAGTTAATTCTTCCTCTAGTTGCAAAGCATGAAACTCACTAACCTAACCAAACAGGTTTTTGAACTCAACCCATACCTCCTTGGGTGTATTACACTCCTCAATGTGGAAAAGGAGACTATCAGAAACATGCAAAGTTATTAGACCCATAGCTTCGTCACACTTGTTTTTGTGCACAAATATTTCATACTCCCTAGTAAAAGTGGGTTTATTATCATACTATGTGGACCACAAAACCTTAGATTGGAGCAACCTACACATTTTGATCTTCTAGGTATGATAGTTATGGGGGATTAAAAGTTCAAGAGAATCAGGAGTAGCCATGACAAAAATTTGCACCAAAGCAAGCAAAATAGACCAAACTAATACTACTATAACCTAAAAAATTATCAACCAATGTAGCCTCTTGAGATTTATTTTTCCAACATCCAAAAAACTATCACTCAAGAATTTAAAAACACTGGATATGTACCTAAATCTCGAAGAAAAATTGTGACAAAAATTTAACCACCTCTACAAATAACCCACAATCCACACAGGAACTGCCTTTAAAAGTCACCCCCAACCCTCATTGGTAGAAATAGTTTGATCTGTGCAAGAAAGAGATAAATAACGCCACTAAGAGCCTTAGCTCATGTAACAATGAGAGCGCAGGGCAATAAAAAGACTAGTTTTTCCTGATTTCTCACCAATGTGGGATAAATGTTCACAGCAATGTTGAAGCAGTGAATTATTTTTACATGCAAACAAGGAAATGGAAAGAGAGAAGCAAACCATATGCCCTTCGTCAGAATCTCCCAATAAGCCACAACTTCACATTTATTCTTTATCTTGAGACAGTGCAAGAAATAGAAATGGGGATGGGGAGCCAAGATTACGATGCTTTACGTAGATCAAAAAAAATTAGAATGGTTACAATCAATGCAGTAGGGTTCTTTGTTTCTTTTGATCTAGTGCTCAATCTCAATAACTAGAGTGGAAAAATATGAGAGTGGCAAGAGTGGATGAATTTGAGAGAATCATGGAACAAAATGTTACTTATATTTTGCTACAAACAAATAGACAATGTTGTGTTTAGCTTTCCACATCACATTCACAATATCCAATGGAACCATCATGCCTTCTTGTTTTGAATCATTCCTCCAATGCAAGATATTGTGCCTCTTTACTTCACAAAAAATTGACACCTCTTCACCTTAAAAGCTTCAACACAGCATGTGAACATTGAAACACAAACTTTGAATGTGTGAAATAATTGATGCTTTTAGGAAAAAGGATTGAGCCTTTTCAACTGAGAATCAAACCTCTTTGAACAGAGAAAAATAATGCCTCTTGCAACAAAAAACACCACCTTCAACTGCAAATGAATTGAAAAAATATCGTGCCACAAATGGACAAAATTGGGGCCTCCTCAAAAGAGAAAAAATGGCAATAATGGCAACTTTGAAATTTAATAAATTTCAGATGCCAAAAAAAACTTTAGCAGGAAAAAAATTTCTTAGATCTCCTCGACAGAAACTCTCCAGGAAGGTGAGCATGAGGAGGAGCTCTAATACCATGTAAGAGATGGCAACTCCTTCCCAAGATCCTCAACATAAAAAAAAGGCACCCTCACAAATACATGAGAGAAGCACAAAATATTCTTCCAAATATATCAAGAGATATTTAGAAAAAATGAGATGAGATAATACATAGTTGTGGACAAAGATTTTGGCACCTTAATGCTTTCTTGCACTTCTAGGGTTTTTCACCTAAAAGGAGAAAGATGGGCCAAAATGGATAATGTCTACACTCAAAAATAATGCAAGGATAGATGAAATATGCCTAAATAAAATTTCCTAATGCAATGGATTGATAAAAGATGATGATTATTAATGAAAAACGTAAGAAATGCAAGTTGTTTGAAAACACATTGTGATATGTAGAATGATGGACTAAATGCAATAAAGAACAAGATAAAGATGCTAAATAGAAATTGTGCTCCTGAAAACTGATGAAGGATAGATTGAAGACTATAAATGTCTTTGAAATTATAGAAAATCTAATTTTCAAGTCAATTGGGACACTTAAGCCAAGTTGGGCGACTTAGTCCCAGATCTCAGAAACTACTCTAAAGCCCGTTTCAACCAAATGGGTCTCCAGATCCACAAAAACTTCTGAAAAACATGCATAGTGGGACTAAGTCTCCACTATTGGTGACTTAGTCCACTTTGGCTTTTCTATAAATCTAAAAGTGGAAATGGAAGCCCTCTATCTGCAGTCTATTTTCTGATGAAAACTTGGATCTGAATCTATGAAAATACCTACAAACCATATTATAATTTTTTTGTAATGGGGAGTTTTCCTTGGTAAAACCCCTAGTTGCTATTTAAACCTTAAAAGAGATAAAATTTCCATAAAACCCTAGTCCTAAGTGTTTTTAAGACATGGAAATTTGAAGTAAGATGCAACCCTATTCTAACATCCAAGAATAAGATGCATAAATGAAACTAGAAAGATACAAGACTCATTCCAAGAGACCCTAAATCACATTAGAAATGAATCTTAATAACATGCAAACCTTCCTTAGGCTAAAAATAGAGAGAAAATAGAAGATGGAATAACTTTGAAAACAAGTCTTTAGGCTTGATTTAATGGCTAGTTGCATCTCCTCAACCTAGATTTCTCTATGATTCTCCATAGGCATCCATAATCAACCCTTTTCAATGTGAGATCTTGAACAAAAATTGAGCTTGAAGACCTGCAAAAACCCTGGTTTGCTACCCTAAAGCTTCAAATTTGTTGTAAATAGACTAATAAATCTTATTGTGGAAAATATTCAAGAGTTGATTCTTGAATTTGTTTGTTGAAAATGACTTAATGTTGTGAAAAATGACGCAAAAACATATATTTATAGGCATCAATATCTAATTATTCATTATTTTGACATCATAGGCTTCCATCCATTGGAAATTTGAATTAAGTCAATGATTTTCCCAATCAAAAGTGAAAAATCCCCCAAAAGGGACTAAGTCACCACCCTGGGTGACATAGTCCCACCAAGGGTTTTTGAGGTGGGCTTTCCATAATTTGAATAATTTGATTGTTGCTTCTCGGGATCTGTGATTTATGAGTGGAATAGGCCTTAAAATCCAAAATAATGAGTGTTAGGGGTCTATAAATGTTGTTTTTAAAGGATGATTAGTACAAGGGTGTCTAAAATAGGACCAAATTAGACCACAGATTGTACTATCTCCAAGGGAGTACAATTTGTGTGTCCACAATTAACCCCAACTTTAGTGCCCATGTGACTCTATGTGCAAATGTAAGCTAAAGGAATCTGAATAGTGCATTTTATTTCATAAAAGGATACTCATTCAAAAGATGGGAGAATGAAGCCCCCAATGTAGTCATCTACATAACCACAACATTAGGAACTGCATCCTACAACATGAATTCATTAGTTGTCCAAAAAAATTCCATTATCTAATTTCTTGAAATCAAATTTGAGGGAAGATGTATGCCCCCTTGATTCTACTTACTTTACAAAGGTGGAATCAAGGTAGAAAACTAGCCACATCGAATAAGGAACATCATATCATAGGAAATATCCAACTACCATGCCACATAATGATAGACAAGTGATGATTTCGAGTGTGGAATCACGATTCCAACACATCAAACGGCATGGAAAATAGAGCTCTCCAACACCTATTTTGTTGTTTTGAATAAAAGGTACTTTATTAAATCTTAAGGTAGTAAAAATCCTAATTTCATACATAAGACTAAAAAAGAGTTAAAAGAGTTAAAAGTGAAGTAATATGTCATTTACTATTTCATTTTACCTTATTGTACCATGAGAGTGACGAGTGAATAGTGAAGGATGTCGAGCAGACGAGACTACAGGCCTACAAGATTGGACGTGCTACGAGACCAGATGGCATGCAATGAGGGTCATCACAAGGTGAGTCAATTTTGCTACATGTGCTTTGTGATTATGTAGTTATTTAATTATTTTTATGCATTTCTAGGTTAATTTAGGATCTTGGAAAAAAAGTTCGCAAAGTGTACCTTTTTTTTGCGAAGTGTCCCATTTGTTCACAAAGTGTAGCTTTTGTTTGCAAGGTGTCCCATTTCTTTTTGAAGCATCCCAAAAGGGTTCTAAAGTGTCTAGGGCCTTTAGGAAAGCACACTAGATGGACTTTAGTACACTTGAATGATGAATAAAGTAAAAATTAAAGATATCAGATGGTTTATAGAGCATATTTTGTGGTTTTGATAGGTACTCACCCGTTCGCGGCAGCGTCTATGGGGTAGGAAGCTGAGTTTTCTAGGAGATTTAGCCCCTGCACTCATAGCAAAGGACACATAGCACCTACAAGTTGTGGGTATATACTAGGCAGACCTCATGCCCCCCATGAGGTACCATGATGCTATGTCGATGGCGCTATGTGAGCACTGGGATGTAGACACATGCACATTCCACCTTCTGACAGGTGAGATGATGATTACCCTAGAGGACATACACCACATTCTCTGAGTTCCTATTTGGGGAGAGCATGTACACTTCCAGAGAGATTGCACCTTCTATGAGCAGAAGGTCGATATGCAGTATTGTCTAGATGATCCAATGCATGTTGAGTGAGTGAGAGGGTGGATTGATTTGGTGATGTTGCTATATTCACGAGCCCCAGTTGTGAGACTAATCATAATGAATATAGTGGCACCAGTACTATTCCTAGATGGGCAGCCAACGCACCTTGCAGGAGGACTAGTTCATCTAATTCACGAGATGGTGGAGCACCATACAGTATATGCCTAGGGGTGTTGTATCCTGGCGCATTTATGATCTTGGTTGGTTTGTTTTCGGGAGGTAGAAATCATGTTCCACTAAATGCTTTATAGGTTTGGTGCCTAGAGAATATTATGTGTACCAGACTAGTCTACTTCCCGTGTGCTACAATAGTGGGATATCCTTGGGCCTTCGGTTATCCTCTATTGAGGTTATGGTAGTATGGGGATTTACACTTTTGGAGAGTGAGATTTGACTGACTGGACATGGATGAGATCTTGTGGAAACCTTGTTAGCTGATGCTATAGTGGCCAAATCACACAAGGTAGTTGAGGAGAATATAGTTAGACAGATTTTTGGTTGCCAACATGCTCACATAGTACATCCCTTCTACTATGATTGATTCATGTGCCAATTTTGGATAGATTCAAAGACCACCCAGGGCACGATCCTTTTTCAGGAGATTAGTGTGGAGTTCCTAGAGATCAGGTGATACAATGCGGATGACTGTAGCCCATGTTGTCAAGAGCAGCTCTGAATTTTCAGATCACAATCAACCTCTAGTCTCTGATGCAGATGACATCGATGCCACAAGGGATTATGAAAAGTTGTGGACGGTATCACGACTAGATCCTGTATATCTGATGGATGAGCCTATAGGGGATGCATGACCACTACCAGATGAGAGAAGTGACAGAGAGGTTAGGGCCAAGGAGACACAATACATAGTTGCAGACATATTTATTGATGTCATTGATGATGAGTACGGTGAGGATGCTTATCCTAACTATGACGGCCAGCAGGGAGAGGAGGAGGATGAGGATGAGGAGGAGGAGCCACCCCTGACTAAGAGTGATGAGGCACCAGCTGAGGATCAACACCAATGGGGAAATCCCTCTCCCATTCATATTATGAGATCACAAGTAGTGGCTATAGTAGGCATCAGTACCCACAGTCATGCAGAGGATAGCACATCTTCAATTCCCCCTACACTGGATGAGGTTAATATTTCTTATCCTATCAAAGATATAGGTGATGATATTTTCTTTATTGCATATACTTTAGTGCTTATGCTCTCTTATATATAAATATCAAGATGTGTAATGATTGTGTATTGTTTCTACCTTGCAGGAGCTATGAGAGATTGGCAGAATGTTTACCGTCAAGGAGCTGCAGAGATAGTGACAGAATCCATAGATGAATTATGTGCCACCACCTATTGTCGAGTAGGATCTAGATTCACTTAGTACATTCACAAGATTTTGGGTAGAATATGATAGTTTGAGGAGATGAATTTACCGAGCCAAGACTATAGGATAGTCATCTCGGACCCTAGCAAAGGTGGAGAGACTAGAGAGAGAGGTAACATGGCTATAGGTAGAGAGGGATCAGATAGCAAGGGAGTGGCAGGTGGCCCATGGACAGATATAGGGCTTAGAATTTGCACCCAGATTCAAAATATCATGGTCACGATCACATATGACTGTCTCCAGATGTTCTGCTACCAAATCACAAGTACTAGATCTTGAGGGATCGGGTATCCACATACCTTAGTGATATTATATATTTTGATGACATGTACATAAAAATTTGTGATATATATACAAGCATTTCATGTTGTATTACTTGTCTTAATGCATTTGAATGTTAAATAGCACTATGGTATCAGAGCCATGTGATGTCATGATAATATTATAATTCCTAAAATTGAGCAACAAATTCAAGATATTTATAATAGTGTTTATTGTTCAACTGGGTTTGGAAGATTTGTCAAAATAATCTGTGTATTTATTGTCATTGTTCTGGGATTGATTTGGGTGTTTGAGAAGTTGTTGTTTCATTAGTTCTTTATAGTCATCTAGTAAGGATTTTGTTATGAATGAAGTTGCAATCGTGAGTAGCTATGGACCTACAGTAAGACCGTAAATCCCATGGTGAAGCCAAAGGATAGGTGATTGAAGGGTGAGCAGTAAGTTGAAAAATGTAGCAACAAAAGGATTTGTAATTCCAAGTAATTTATGATCTCTTCACTATAGCTAGTCAAAGATTTATGAATGCAAGTAGCTCTCTCTCTTTTTTCATCCATAATCATTTCCAGGGCATGGAAGAATGTGTGCATGATAATGGCAATTTTAAATTCACTGATGTACAAATTTTTGATCTATATCCTGAAAAGGGCATCAAGGCTAAAATGATGAACTCGGTGCATCAGTCTGAAATAAATCTTAGAGTGTCGGGTATAGGAATTTTCCCTATGTATCTTCCTTTCTTGTTACCCGAAGATATTAAATGTTGGAATGAAAAATGGATTTTTCATGTGCACTTCTCCTTGGTTGAGATTATCTTACACCCCCACTTCAATTATTACATTGGTGTTGAATACTTTGCTAGTTTAATTGACACCCATTGTAGAGTTTGGGACCAAGAAGTTATTGGTCAATTCATAGGTCACCTTACTAAAGCATCTAATGAAATTAAAGGAGGAGATGCTCAGATGTCAGTCCACCCAAATTTCATTATCAGCCTTGAAGATAAATATGTGCAATTTTCCTTTTTTTTTCTTTTGCAATTCAAAGGCATCATTTTATAACCTGATTCAATTTATGCCATAGTTGGTGGTAGATGTATATATAGACTATTAAATGTTGTGTTTCCTCCATTAAAATTTCTTCCATGGGTAAGCTATCCTGAAGCCAACTCAAATGTTAATGAATTCGGAAGACATATAGATGCAACTAGGTTTGATATTGGTTTTCCTGCGATTGAAAAACTCATCAACCAATCCCAGCCTAGATTCCAGGAGCTACCAATTCCTTCTAGTATTTTGCTTTATGAGAAACCTTGCACTCAAATTCATAGGCTAGCTAGTATAGACTTAAAAGCTCTTCCTGATGAAACCTTCTTTAAGCAGCCTAAAGCCACAACTGACAAAAAACCCAGTCTGTCCACAAGATCTTACTCCCTATCACGAAATTTTTCCAATACATCCAATAAGCCATATATCAATTATAATCCTGAGGAATCCCTAGGTTCATCCAATAAATTCCCAATGTATAAGCAACCCTCTGTAAATCCCTATCCATCAAGAGTTTATTTGTCCACATTATCTGATTTAAGCAGTAACCCTAAACTCATGGATAGATTGGCTCGACAAGTCAGCCAACGACTTGCTTTGACCCCAAAAGAAGATGAAAAATCTAATCACAAGGGTAAAGGGATAAAACCAAAAAATATGGGAGAAAAGGGATGCATGATGAGGAAAAGAATTCCTAAAGGAAAACTCCCATGAGATGGATTTGAAAAGAAAACTATTTACAAAATGGAAATGAAAGAACAAAAACAAGATATCATTGGATATGATCCTAGTAGATGGGAAACTCCTGAGACTTTCATTGTCATTAACCCTAACAATATTCTATGGGGAAGATATAAAGCTAGACTTCATACAGACCTGGGTAGGAAGCAAAAGAACTCAAAATCCCAAAGGAATTGGATATCTCAATGGATGATCTCAGCTCAGGAAAATATAGATGACATGGCTATTCATGTTATATTTTCTAGAGATTTGTGTTTAGAAGCTATAAATAAACTAGATAATGTTTCAGCTGATCAAAAAATGATTTATACTACTGCTCTTAAATTTGAACAGTATACTTCTACTTTTTCAAATGATATAGCTGGTGTTAGCTATGGTGTAAACGAGTTACACAAAAGTATTAAAACTGTTATCTCTAGCTAGCAAAACCAAGATAGTCATCTCACTCACATTTATGATGACCAATAGAACTTTGAAATCACAAGGAAAGTAACTAACCTTGAAAATAAAACTCTCCTAGATTCTATTGCAAAGAAATTAGAAAAGGTCATAATGCTTACAAAAAAGATAATAATTTCACCAACTAGAAGAGATAGCTCTAAAGAAGATGACAAAGACAAGAAGGGTAAAACTATTGAAAAACCATCTCCTTCCAAACAAAAGAAGGTACTGAACTAAAGAAGGAAAATCTCAAGGAAAGAATAAGTGGTGGCTTCATCCTCTATGAAACCTTCTCATAAGCCAACACCCCATGTTCCTATGCCTAAAATAAAGGAACATAGTTTAATAGGAAACAAAGAAGAACATTTGAAAGATTGGCTTGAGGAATTGGGAGTTGAAGAAGAACAAGAAGACCCAGTATATATGGATGAGCCTAGTTTTGCTAATAGAATCTAAAGCTAAAACCTCTGATGTAAATACCTTAGTTTTTCTTGATAGTTCTAGTTAATTTGACTTCTCTGTAGATAATGAATTTGATGAGTTAGATTTAGGTTTTTTTGGTTATAAGAAAATGGAAGATAAAGAACCTTGGGAATCACTAAAGAAGTTGACAATGGACATAGAGATGCAAGAACCGGTCATAGAAAACCTCAAACTGGAACAAAAGAGACCATATTCTTCTAGTGTTTATATTCTAAATATTGACAAACTAGTGAATCCCTATGAGGCTATTTGTACCTGGACCGACACTCTTGAAAAAATGTTTAAAAGAAGTGGTTCACGGATAGAACAAGAAAAGGTTTTATATGTTGTAAGATTGATGTCTAGAAAACTAAGAAATTGGTGGAATAATTTTCTAGATCAAGGAAAAGATCAAAGAGTAACCCAAGAAAAATCCCCAGATCCTTTGTTGATAGATCCAAGAAACTTGGGTAAAGATGATATTTTCCAAGATGGATTTGATGAATTTAAATGGTTACTCACTGATTTGTTCTATAATGATATTTCTAACCAAGTTCTTGAAGCAAATAAGATACTACAATCAATGAAGCTAAAGAATTTAGCAAAATTCGATGAATACAATTGTATGTTTGAATCATACACGGTTGCAGTAGACAAAATGCATGATCTGACAACAAAACAGTATTATCTTAATTCACTTCCCTATGGATTAGAAGCTTGGGCACAAGATTACATCATCAGAAAAGAACATAAATAGCTTGATGATGTTGGCTTTCCAACTATTAAAATATTAATCACGTATAAGTTTGAAAAACAATGTTTGTTGGGAGCTCTGCAGCTCAATAAGGAGGAGTATTATTACACTTGTAATCTTAAAGAATTTTATGATCTCCCTCCTATCAACCAATTAAATGATTTTCAGCAATTAAGGCAATTCAAGAAAGGAGGTGGGGAAAGGAAATGTAGATGCAAGAAGTGTTCTAAATCCAAATACCATGAAGGAGAATACACCTTCAAATGCAGCAAGCATGGAAATTATGGCACCAGGAAAAGATATAAGGCAGTTCCCTACAAGAAAAGAAAGTTCTTTAGACAAGTGTTGCCATACTCATTAAAGAAAAGAGATAGAAAGGCCCCTAAAGGAATAAAATGCTTTATCTTAAAAGGACCTCATTATGCCACAAATTACTCCAAGAAACTCAATCCTAGAACTAAGATATATGCTATGTTTGAGTATGAAAATCTAGGATGGAAAATTGTTGATACTAGAGATACTTCTGCCCAAATGGAAAATTTGCATGAATTAGTAGAAATTGTTCCTGACTCAAGTTTTATGATGAAATTTAAGGATCTAAAGGAAAGAAATAGAAAAATGCAAAGACACTCTTGTTCTAAATCTGATGATTCTACTTCTGATCCTAATGAATATTTCATTACTACACTTCTCAAGCATACCCTAAAAGATATTCAAGTAAAATTAGAAATTGAGAAGTCAAAAGATCCTTACAACTTGGCAGGAACAAAGGAAGAAAGAAAGAAAGTTGTTCACTAGCATTTGGCTCGCCTAAACAAATTAGAGTCAAATAAGGAAGAAGTGGGAAAAAAACTAAAATTGCAAAGAAAGCCTACTAAAGGCTCTGGGAAAGAGATTGACCATGGATAAAAAATTCCTCCATAGCAAAGAGAAAAACCTTCTTCTTCCAAGTCGTCTTCAAAACATAAAACATAAAATGTTGATACTAATGTCATTGTCATTTTCAAAAAGTTTGATCTTATAATGAATGATTTGGCAGACCTCAGAAGATTACTGAAGACTCAACAGAGGGAAATTAGGAATCTTTCTTCCATAGTGGGAGAAATTAAATATCTCTTGTTCAAAGAAAACCAACAACAATAAGAATCTGAGAGGATCTCCTCCCAGGAAGAGGAGGAAGAAAGCAGCAGCAAATACAAGAAAATTCACATGGATGCATTTGCAGATATAGGCTCTTCTAAGTCTCTGGCCAAAACTAATGTTATTCCTCCTGAATTATGGAAGCCTCAACTTGATCTACCACAAAGTTATGCTATCAACAAAGAAAGAATTCATATGGGAAGGTATGCTCAATTTGTTCACATTGAGATAATGGGGAAAATGTTTGTGACATATTTTATAGAATACAATGATCTAGAAGATGATGTTCTGTTAGGATTTTTATTTCTCACCAAATATGATCCTCTTCATTTTTGGAAACATAAGATCTCATTAGGACATGAAGATGGACAGATTGATATTCCCACTCTCAAAATAGTCAATCATAAATTTGAACATAGTGGAAAAAGGGGAAAGAAAGAATTAGTAAAAGAACTAACAGAAGATGCATCTGATTTGTTTGAAGAAATTAGGAAAATATTTGAGATAGACTATTGTAGAATGAACCCCTTACAATTCTAGTCCTAGGATCATGAAGAATGTGAAATTCAGATATGACCAGAATGTCAGTCTGTGATACCTCAAAAGAGTAGAAAAAGAGAGGTAAAAAGAGGTTTTGTATTAACTATAAGCCTCTAAATGATATCATTATTCCCTTTAACTATTCAATTCCTTTTAGCATGGATTTAATTAGAAGGGCTGCTACTTAAAGGTATTCTCAAAGTTCGACTGCAAGTCAACATTCTGACAAATCAAAGTTAAAGAATCAGATAGGTACAAGATAGCATTCGCAGTCCCTCAAGGGCTTTATGAATGGAATGTTATGCCCTTTGGTTTATGTACAGCTCCAGCCTATTTCTAGAGAAGGATGGAACAAGCCTTAAGGCATTTAAAAGAATATTTTGTTGTTTATATAGATGATATACATGTGTTTTCTGATTTTGCAACTGACAACATGCAACACTTAGAAGAATTATATGCAACCATTAAAAAGCATGGGATATGCTTAACAACGAAAAAGATGGTGATTGGGAAAAATAAGATTGGCTTCCTTAGCTTACATCTAAACAATGGCAAGGTTTAGCTTCAACCACACATCATCCAGTGCATTCAGGAATTTCCTAATATCCTTCAAGATAAAAAGTAGATTCAAAGATTTCTTGGATGCTTAAATTATGTGTCTCCCTTTTACAAGGGTCTAGCTGACGATCACAAGGCAATCCAATCACATTTAAAGGAAGCAAAGCAAGAATTGTCTCTAATAGCAACAGAGGAAGTCCAAAGAATAAAATCTAAATGCCAAAATTTTCCATCTCTACAAACTCCTAATTTTCCTCTCTATTTATACACTGATGCTTTTGGTAACACATGGTCTGTTGTATTGATACAAGAAGAAGGAAATGGCAAAAAAAAATCTGTGGCTATAGGTCTGGTAAGTTAACTGAAACAGAAAGCAAATATCGTATATATGAAAAAGAAATTATGGCTATTAAAAAAGGTATTGAAATTTTTAAAATCTTCCTTAAGCCAGTCAAGTTTGCAGTCTGCACTTATAGCCAAGTCATGAGAAGCTTGCTTAAAATGAAGCCTAATAAGGATATATCCCAAGGAAATATTGCTAGATGGTATTTTGAATTCCTTAGTTATGATTTTGAGATAGAATGGATCAAGGGTGAAAACAACCCCCTAGCTGATACTTTGACAAGAGAACTTGCAGGTTCCATCTATCATGATTTAGAATTCAATGAACCTAATTGGTACAGGCTAGATGGAACACCCATGTATATGGTATACTATGGTAATGGAACAAGGATAAGTCTTCCATCTCTTCCTGAAGAAATTGTGCAATTAAATTATTAGAATCCTACTTCCTCAACAAATGGCTTCTTGATTTAAGGTAACAAATTAGATACTATCATGGACAAGGTTTAGTGGATTCAGATGAAGAAGAGGAATTCAAATCACTTCTTGGATTGGATTCGGCTCCAATAAGGTACTGGTGTGGAAATGATGGACTCCATATCCACATAAAAGGTTTATTTGGCATGAATTGGTCTAAGAATAGAAAAATGAATTTGCTTAAAATTTTGAAATACGGATTCATTACTAGGATCAGCTTTGACCAAGACATATTTGAAGAATATACTGATCTGATCAAAGAAAGATTCAATCCAGACATCGTAGAATTTTTAAATTTCATACATCCTCAACTTTGGTGAAGAATTTTTAGTTCCATGGTACTGTATCTAACTCATTATCCTAGGACAGGATATGATTTCCCAAGAATTGAGTTATATCCTCTAGAAGCTAGATGGAGATTTAAAGTCAAGATTAAAGATATGGAAATTAGACTGAAGCCAACCTCCCTTGGACAAATAATTGAAATGGATCGCGCCTACTCCCTAGATTATGTGGTCCAAATAGATTATGTTTTCAATCCTCAGTTCGAAGATTGGAAATAGGTTTATCATGAGTTACCTAACGAATTACTAGATTTGGTACTATTCTGATTGGCTAGAACATGGAATTTTTTGTGTCATGATCTCACCCACATTAAGATGTGACAACAAGAAGCAACCCTGTCATAAAAATCAAGATCTTCATATCCACTTACGAGTGTTAAGTGGGCCCTTCTCACTCACGGGTGTCCAAAAAGTGATTATCATTATTTTCCACTATGTTAGTGCTCACGACAAACTGCATAACAGTCTACTCCATAGTGTGGTAGGTGTTCAGATGTGCATCAAATTTGTATGGATGGACTCCAAATTCATTGTAATTTTCCATGAGGTTACAGGCTCTGCCCCTTCTATAAATTGTTGGGGATGCCTCATTCTTGGCATGGTTTGTCGAGATAGGAGTCTTGAGTCTAGGTTGATGGTACCAATTTCTACATATCAGACGTATGCTCTCTCCTGCACTTTGTGCAATCTGGGTGATCATAAATCTGTATGCAAGTATGCATGTAAATTGAACATTGAACATTTCAATAATATTACGCATTGTTTATTTGTTCCTCAAAATTGTATAAAATTGTATTTGTTGCAGAACAAATACAATTTTATACAATTTTGAGGAACAAATGAAAAATGTGTAATATTACTAAAATGCTCAATGTTCAATTTACATGCATACTTGCATATAGATTTTTTATCATCCAGATCGCACAACATAGGAGAGAGCATACGTCTGATATGTAGAACTTGGGACCATCAACCTAGACTAAATACTCCTATCTGGACAAACCGTGCCAAGAATGAGGCATCCACTTCAATTTATAGAAGGGGCAGAGCTTGTAACCTCATGGAAAATTACAATGAATTTGGAGTCCATCCATATAAATTTGACACGCGTCGCACAACCTACCGCACTATGGAGTATATAGATGTTAAGCAGTCTATCATGAGCACTAACATAGTGGAAAATAAAGACAATCACTTTTTGGACAACCGTCAGTGAGAATGACCCACTTAACACTCGTAAGTGGATACGAGGATCTTTCATTTTATGAAAGGGTTGCTTCCTATTGTCACATCTTAACGTGGGTGACATCATGACATAGACAAGCCCATGCGCTATCCAATCAGAATGGTACCAGATCTAGTAATTTGTTAGCTAACTCATGGTAAACCCGTTGCCAATCTTCGAACCGGGGGTTGAAAACATAACATATTTGGACCACATAATCCTAGGAGTAGGCGCAATCAATTTCAATTATTTGTGCAAGGGAGGTTGGCTTTAGTCTAATTTCCATATCTTCAATCTTGACTTCAGATCTCCATCTGGATTCTAGAGGATATAACTTAATTCTTGGAAAATCATATCTTGTCCTAGGATAATGAGCTAGATACTGTACCATGGAACTGCACATTCTTCGCCAAAGTTGAGGATGTATGAAATTAAAAAATTCTACCATGTCTGGATTGAATCTTGCTCCGATAAAATTAGTATATTCTTCAAAGATGTCTTGGTCAAAGTTGATCCTAGTAATGAATCTATATTTCAAATTTTTAAGCAAATTCATTTTGCTCTACTTAGACCAATTCATGCCAAATAAACCTTTTATGCAGATATGGAGTCCATCATTTCCACACCAGTGCCTTATTGGATCTGAATCCAATCCAAGAAGTGCTTTGAATTCCTCTTCTTCATCTAAATCCACTAAACCTTGTCCATGATAGTATCTAATTTTTTTCCTTAAATCAAAAATCCATTTGTTGAGGAAGTAGGATTCTAATAATAATTGCAATATTTCTTCAGGAAGAGATGGAAGACTTATCCTTGTGCCATTACCATTTTCTACCATATACATTGTTTTTCCATCTAGCATGTACCAATTAGGGTCATTGAATTCTAAATCATCATAGATGGAACTTGCACGTTCTCCTGTCATTGTATCACCTAGGGGGGTGTTTTCACCCTTGATCCATTTTATCTCAAAATCATAACTAATGGATTCAAAATACCATCTATCAATCCTGCCTTAGGATATATCCTTATTAGGCTTCTTTTTAAGTAGGCTTCTCATGGCTTGGCTATCAGTGTAGACTACAAAATTGACTGGCTATTTTCCCCTATGCTCAAATTTATGATTAACTCTTTTGAGAGTGGGAATGTCAATATTTCCATCTTCATGTATTAGTGAGATCTTATGTTTCCAAAATGAATGGGCTCATATTTGGTGAGAAACAAAAATCCTAATAGAACATCATCTTCTACATCATTATATTCTATAAAATCTGTCATAAACATTTTCCCCATTATCTCAACGTGAACATCTTGAGCATACCTTCCAATATGAATTATTTCTCCATTGATATCAAAACTATGTTGTAGATTAGGTCAAGGCTTCCAGAATTTAGGAGGAATAGCATTAGTTTTGGCTAGAGACCTAGAAGAGCCTGTATCCACAAATGCATCCATGGGAATTTTCTTGTATCTTGGAAAACAAAAATTAAGTCTGATAGAATTTCCATTATTAGCTAGCAATAATGAGTGGGATTTGTGTCTATTTTTTTCAATTATGATGTAGCCGCTACTGCTTTCTTCTTCCTCTTCTTGGGAGGATATCTTCTCAGATTCTGATTGCTAGTGGTATGCTTTGAACAATAGATCTTTAATTTCTCCCACTGTGGAAGAAAGACTCCTAATTTCCTTTTGTTGAGTATTCAACAATCTTCTGAGGTCTTCCACATAATTCATTATAAGATCAAACTTTTTGAAAATGACAATGACATAAGTATCAGCATCTGATGTTTTATGTTTTGAAGAAGACTTGGAAGAAAAAGGTTTTTCTCTTTTCCATGGAGGAATTTTGTATCTATGGCCAATCTCTTTCCTAGAGCATTTAGTAGGCTTTCTTTGCAATTTTAATTGTTTTTCCACTTCTTCCTTATCTGACTCTAATTTTTTTAAGTGATCCAAATGTTGGTGATTAGCTTTCTTTTTTTCTTCCTTTATTCCTAGCAATTTTTAAGGATCTTTTGAATTCTCAATTTCTAATTTTACTTGAATATCTTTCAAGGTATCCTTGAGAAGTGTAGTAAGGAAATCTTCATCAAGATCAGAAGTAGAATCATCAGATTCAAAACTGGAGTCTCTTTTTGATTTTTTATTTCTATCCTTTAGATCCTTAAATTTCATCATAACACTTGAGTCAAGAACAATTTCTACTAATTCATACAAATTTTCCATTTGGATAGAAGTATCTCTAGTATCAACAATTTCCCATCTTGGATTTTCATACTCAAACATAGCATATATATTAGTTCCAGGATTGAGTTTCTTGGGTAAATTTGTGGCATAATGAGGTCATTTGCAAATAAAGTATTTTATTCCTTTAGGGACCTTCCTATCTCTTTTCTTTAATAAGAATGGTGGTGCTTGTCTAGAGAACTTTCTTTTCTTGTAGGGAATTGCCTTATATCTTTTCCTGGTGCCATACTTTCCATGGTTGCTACATTTGAAGGTGTATTCTCCTTCATGGTATTTGGCTTTAGAACATTTATTACATCTACATTTCCTTCTGCAGCCTCCTTTCTTGAATTTGCTTAATTGTTGAAAATATTTTAAATGGTTGATAAGAGGGAGATCACAAAATTCTTTAAGATTACAAGTGCAATGATAATCCTCCTTATTGAGCTGCAGAGCTCCCAACAAACATTTTTTTTCCAACTTATACCTAAATAATATTTTACTTGTTGGAAAGCTAACATCATCAAGCTACTTATGTTCTTTTTTGATGATGTAATCTTCTGCCCAAGCTCCTAATCCAAAAGGAAGTGAATTAATATAATAATGTTTTGTTGTCAGATCATGCATTTTGTCTGCTGCAACCATGTATGATTCAAACATACAATTGTATTCATCGAATTTTCCTAAATTCTTTAGCTTCATTAATTGCAGTATCTTATTTGCTTCAAGATCTTGGTTAGAAATATCATCACAGAACAAATCAGTGAGTAACCATTGAAATTCATCATATCCAGCTTCAAAAATATCATCTTTACCCAAGTTTCTTGCATCTATCAACAAAGGATCTTAGGATTTTTCTTGGGTTACTCTTGGACCTTTTCCTTGATCTAGAAAATTATTTCACCAATTTCTCATTTTTCCAAAGATCAATCTTATAGCATATAAAACCTTCGCTTGTTTTGTCCATGAACCACTTCTTCCAAACATGTTTTCAAGAGTGTCAATCCATGTACAAGTAGCCTCATAGGGATTCACTACTTTGTCAATATTCAGAATATAACCACTAGAAGCATATGGTCTCATTTGTTTTAGTTTGAGGTTTTCTATGACCAGTTCTTGCATCTCTATGCCCATTGTCAACTTCTTTAGTGATTCCCAAGGTTCTTTGTCTTCAATTTGCTTATAACCAGAAAAATCAAAATCTAACTCATCAAAATCATTATCTAGAGAGAACTCAGATTCACTAGAACTATCAGAAAAAACTAAAGTATTTACATCAAAGGTTTCAGCTTCATAATTTTTATTAGCGAAACCAGGCTTATCCATATATACTGGGTTTGTCTATTCTTCTTCAACTCCCAATTCCTCAAACCAATATTTCAAATGTTCTTCTTTGTTTGCTAAACTATGTTCCTTTATTTTAGGCATAGGAACATGGGGTGTTGGCTTATGAGAAGGTTTTCTACAAGATGAAGACACCACTTCTTCTTTCCTAGAGCTTTTCCTTCTTTGGATCAGTACCTTCTTTTGTTTGGGAGGAGCTAGTTGTTCAATAGTTTTACCCTTCTTGTCTTTGTCATCTTCTTCAGTGCTATCTCTTTTAGTTGGTGAAGTTCTTATATTTTTTGTAAGCATTCTGACCTTTTTTAATTTCTTTGCAACAAAATCTAGGAGAGTTTTATTTTCAAGATCAGTTACTTTCCTTGTGGTTTCAAAGTTCTGTTGGTCATCATAAATGTGAGTGAGATAACTATCTTGGTGTTGCTAGTTATAGATAATAGTTTTAAAACTTTTGTGTAACTCTTTTACGTCATAGCTAACACTAGCTATATCATTTGACAAAGTAGAAATATACTGTTCTGATTTAAGAGCAGTAGTATAAATCTTTTTCTAATCAACTAAAACATTATCTAGTTTATTTACAGCTTCTAAACACAAATCACCATAAGATATAACATCAATAGCCATGTCTTCTATATTTTCCCAAGATGAGATCATCCATTGATACATCCAATTCCTCTAGGCTTCTGAGTTCTTTTTCTTCCTACCCAAGTATGTATGAAGTCTAGCTTCATATCTTCCCCATAACCTATTGTCAGGGTTAGTGACAATAAATGTCTCAGGAATTGGCCATCTACCAGGGTCATATCCAATGATATTTTGTTCTTGATCATTCATTTACATTTTGTAAATACTTTTCTTTTTAGATCCAGCTCGTGGGATTTTTCCTTTGGGAATTAGTTCCCTCATCATGCATCCCTTTTCTCCCATCTTTGTGAATTTTATCCCTTTACCCTTGTGATCAGATTTTTCATCTTCTTTTGGGGTCAAAGCAAGTCGTTGGCTGACTTCTCAAGCCAATCTATCCATGACTTTAGGGTTACTACTTAAATCAGACAATGTGGCCAAAGCGGCTCTTGATGGATAGGGATTTACAGAGGGTTGCTTAAACATTGGGAAATGACTAGATGAACCTACGGATTCCTTAGGATTATAATCTATATATGGCTTATTGGATGTACTAGAAAAATTTCATGACAGGGAGTAAGATCTTGTGGACAAACTGGTTCATCTGTCGGTTGAGGCTTTAGGATTCTCAAAGAAGGTTTCATCATGAAGAGATTTTAAGTGTATACTAGCTAGCTTGCGACTTTGAGTGTGAGGTTTCTCAGAAATAAAATTCCTAGAAGGAATTGGTAGCTCTTGGAATCTAGGTTAGGATTGGTTGATGAGTTTTCCAAACATAGAGAAACCAATATCAAACCCAGTTGCATCTATATGTCTTCTGAATTCATCAACATTTTAGTTGGCTTCAGGATAGCTTACCCCTGTAGGAAATTTTAATGGAGGAAACACAGTATTTAACAATCTATATATACATCTACCACCAAATGTGGCATAAACTAAATCAAGTTGTAAAATGATGCCTTTGACTTTCAAAAGAAAACAAAAGGAAGATTGTGCATATTTATCTTCAAGGATCATAGTGAAATTTGGGCGGACTGACATCTGAGCATCTCCTCATTTACTTTAATTAGATGCTTTAGTGAGGCGACCTCTGAACTGACCAATAACTACTTGGTCGCAAACTCTACAATGGGTGTCAATTAAACTAGCAAAGTATTCAGCACCAATGTCATAATTGAAGTGGGGGTGTAAGATAATCTCAAACAAGGAGAAGTGCACATCAAAAAACCCATTTTCTTTCCAACGTTTAATATCGTCAGGTAACAAGAAAGGAAGATACACAAGGAAAATTCCTATACCAGACACTCTACGATTTATTTTAGACTGACGCACAGAGTTCGTCATTTTAGCCTTTATGTCCTTTTTAGGATATAGATCAAAAAAATTTACATCAAGGAATTTAAAATTTCCATTTTCATCCACATAGTCTTCTTTGTCCTAGAAATAATTATGGATGATAGAAGAGAGAGAGCTACTTGCATTCACCTGGTAGCTCCTGGAATCTAGGCTTCTACATTTTTTGACTTACTGGTCACCCTTCAATCACCTATCCTTTGGCTTCACCATGGGATTTACAGTCGTATTGTGGGTCCACAGCTACTCACGATTGCAACTTTGTTTAGATCTAAATCCTTACTAGATGACTATAAAGAACTAATGGAACAATAACTTCTCAAATGCCCAAATCAAACCCAGAACAATGACAATAAATACGTAGATTATTTGGACAAATCTTCCAAACCCAGATGAACAATAAAAATTGTTATAAATATCCTGAATTTGTTGCTCAATATCAAGCATTATAATATTGTCATGACATCACATGGATCTAATACCAATTTTGCAAAAAAATAACAATTTATACAATTTTGCAAAACAAATAAACAATGCGTAATATTACTGAAATGTTCAATGTTCAATTTACATGCATACTTGCATACAGATTTCTGATCATCAAGATCACACAAAGCGTAGGAGAGAGCATACATTTGATATGCAAAACTTGGGTCACATCCCCTACAAAGAGACATATCCTCTAAAAAAGTATAAATGAAGGTTGGACATGAAACCAAGAAGGGGGGATAGGAATTATTTGGAATATTACTGGAGTTCCTATAGAAGATCAAGGCTAGTTCAAGGGAGCATCTAACACTCTAAATCAGGCTACAACTCAATTGTATTAATTTAGACACGCGGCCTTAGATAAATCACATGATTTAAAAATTTAGATCAGATACAGCAAATCAATTAGACTCCATCAGCATATGCATGTAATTAAATAAGGAAATCTAGAAATAGCATCTGATTTATGGTGACTATTCTACATCCTTAAATAGTTATAATAGCAGATTATATGTATAAGAAATTATATCAGATATCTACTTACTTTTATCAACATAACAATTATTACTATCAATAAAAATATGTCTTCGTACTGTCCTAGCCACCTTGTCTGCAACTTTTTTGCATTGTCCTGATACTTTGAGTCATATAACAATACCCAGTCAGCTAGCTGAAATTTCTTAGTGGTACAGTTAAGTTCTCTATAATCAACACAAACTCACTATTTTCCTCCCTTCTTTGGCATGATCACTAATGGAGACACCCACTAGCTCTCTAAAATAGGATAGATAAATCTAGCATCTAACAATTTTTGTAGTTCTATTTTAACAATTTCTCTCAATGTAGGGTTGATTCTTCATTGAGGCTGCCCTACTAGTTGACAATCATCTCTGATGTAGATCCTATGAGTGTAGAGCTTAGGATCCATTCCCTTCAAATCCTGATAGTCCCATGAAAATGCATGTTGATGAGACTTTAGTAAGTCTTACAATTGCAACCATTGTTCTTTACTTAATTTTGTGGAACAAATATAATACTATACAATTTTGCAGAACAAATAAACAATGCGACAAATAAAGAATGCATAATATTAATAAAATGTTCAATGTTCAATTTACATGCATACTTGCATATAGATTTTTGATCATCCAGATCACACAAAGCGCAGGAGAGAGCATACATCTGATATGCAGAACTTGGGACCCTCAACCTAGACTCAAGACTCCTATTTGGACAAACCGTGCCAAGAATGAGGAATCCCCAACAATTTATAGAGGGGACAGAGCTTGTAACCTCATGGAAAATTACAATGAATTTGGAGTTCATCCATACAAAGTTGACACGTGTCCCACAACCTACCGCACTATGGAGTATACATCTGTTAAGCAATCTGTCGTGACCACTAACATAGTGGAAAAAAAGACAAACACTTTTTATACACACGTGAGTGAGAAGGGCCCACTTAACACTCGTAAGTGGATATGAGGATCTTGCATTTTATGACAAGTTTACTTCCTATTGTCACATCTTAACATGGGTGACATCACGACACAGACAAGCCCATGTGCTATCCAATCAGAATGGTACTAGATCTAGTAATTTGTTAGCTAACTCATAGTAAACCTATTGCCAATCTTTGAACCAGGGGTTGAAAACATAATCTATTTGGACCACATAATCCTAGGAGTAGGCGTGATCCATTTTCATGAAAGGGAGGCTTTCTTTAGTTTAATTTCCATATCTTCAATCTTGACTTCAGATCTCCATTTGGCTTCTAGAGGATATAACTCAATTCTTGGGAAATCATATCCTATCTTAAGATAATGAGTTAGATATTATACCATGGAACTGCACATTCTTTGCCAAAGTTGAGGATGTATGAAATTTACAAATTCTACCATGTCTAGATTGAATCTTGCTTCGATCAGATCAGTATATTCTTCAAAGATGTCTTGGTCAAAGCTGATCCTAGTAATGAATCTATATTTCAAATTTTTAAGAAAATTCATTTTTCTCTGCTTAGACCAATTCATGCCAAATAAACCTTTTATGTGGATATGGAGTCCATCATTTCCACACCAGTACCTTATTGGAGCCAAATCCAATCCAAGAAGTGCTTTGAATTCCTCTTCTTCATCTGAATCCACTAAACCTGGGCCATGATAGTATCTAATTTATTGCCTTAAATCAAGAAGCCATATGTTGAGGAAGTAGAATTCTAATAATAATTGCACAATTTCTTCAGGAAGAGATGGAAGACTTATCCTTGTGCCATTATCATAGTCTACCATATACATGGGTGTTCCATCTAGCATGCACCAATTAGGTTCATTGAATTCTAAATCATGATAGATGGAACTTGCAAGCTCTCTTGTCAAAGTATCAGCTAGGGGGTTATTTTCACCCTTTATCCATTCTATCTCAAAATCATAACTAAGGAATTCAAAATACCATCTAGCAATCCTGCCTTGGGCTATATCCTTGTTAGGCTTCTTTTTAAGTAGGCTTCTCATGGCTTGGCTATCAGTGTGGACTGTAAACTTTACTAGCTTAGGATTTTAAATTTTTCAATACTTTTTTTAACATCCAAAATTTCCTTTTCATATATGTGATATTTGCTTTCTATTTTAGTAAACGTACCATACCTGTAGCTACAAATATTTGGTATGCCTTTTCCGTCTTCCTATATCAATACAATAGACTATGTGTTATCAGAAGCATCAGTGTATAAATAGAGAGGCAAATCAAGAGGAGTTTGTAGAGAAGGAAAATTTTGGCATTTCGATTTTATTCTTTGGACTGCCTTTGTTGCTGTTAGAGACCATTCTTCCTTTCCTTCCTTTAAGTGTGATTGGATTGCCTTGCGATCCTCAGCTAGACCCTTGTACAAGGGAGACACATAATTTAAGCATCCAATAAATCTTTGAATCTACTTTTTATCTTGAAGGATATCAGGAAATTCCTAAATGCGCTAGAGGATGTGTGGTTGAAGCTAAACCTTGCCATTGTTTAGATGTAAACCAAGGAAGTCAATCTAATTTTTCCCAATCACCATCTTTTCAGCTATTAAGAATATCCCATTATTTTTTATGGCTGCATATAATTATTCTAAGTGTTGCATGTGGTCAATTACAGAATCGGAAAATACAAGTATATAATCCATATAAACAACACAAAATGCTTTTAAACTCCTTAAGGCTCGGTCCATCCTTCTCTCGAAATAGGCTAGAGTTGTCATAAACCAAAGGGTATAACATTACATTCATAAATCACTTGAGGGACTGAGAATGTTGTCTTCTACCTATATGACTCTTTAACTTTGATTTTCCAGAATCCTGACTTGCAATCAAACTTTGAGAATAAATTTTTAGTAGCAGCCCTTCTAATTAAATCAGCACTAAAAGGAATTGGATAGTTAAAGGGAAAAATGATATAATTCAGAGGCTTATAGTTAATACAAAACATCTTTTTACCTCTCTCCTTTTCTGCTCTTTTGTTTACCAGGAATGTTGGGCAAGAGAATGGACTTTTGCTAGGGAAGATGAAATACCCTTCTAGTAATTCATTTAGATGCACATCCATTTCCTTTGTCTCAGTAGGACTCATTAGGTAGGAAGATTCATGAGGTATCACAAAGTGACATTCTAGTCATATCTAGATTTCACATTCTTCGTGATCCTTGGACCAAAATTGTAAGGGGTTCATGTTGCAACAGTCTATCTCAAATCTTTTCCTAATTTCTTCAAATGGATCATATAAATCTTTTGTTAGTTCTTTTATTGATTAGTTCTTTCCCCTTTTTCCACTATGTTCAAATTTATGATCGACTATTTTGAGAGTGGGAATGAAAATCTATCCATCTTCATGTCTTACTGAGATCTTATGCTTTCAAAAATGAAGAGGCTCATATTTGGTGAGAAACAAAAATCCTAACAGAACATCATCTTCTAGATCATTATGTTTTATAAAATCTATCACAAACATGTTTCCATTTATCTCAATGTAAACATCTTGAGCATATCTTCCCATATGAATTCTTTCTCCGTTGATAGCATAACTAAGTGGTAGATCAAGTTGAGGCTTCCAGAATTCAGGAGCAATAGCATTAGTTTTGGCCAGATACCTGGCAGAGCCTATATCCACAAATGCATCCATTGGAATTTTCTTGTATCCTAGAAAACAAAAATTAAGTCTAATATAATTTCCATTATTAGCTACCAATAATGATTAGGATTTGCCTCTAGTTTTTTGAATTATGTTGTTACCACTATTGCTTTCTTCCTCCTCTTCCTGGGAGGAGATCTTCTCAGATTCTGATTGCTACTGGTCTGCTTTGAACATGAGATCTTTAATTTCTCCCACTATGGAAGAAAGATTCCTGATTTCCTTTTGCTGAGTCTTCAACAATCTTCTAAGGTTTGCCACATCATTCATTATAAGATAAAACCTTTTGAAAATGGAAATGACATTAGTTTAAGCATCTGATGTTTTATGTTTTGAAGAATACTTGGAAGAAGAAAGTTTTTCTCTTTGCCATGGAGGAATTTTGTATCCATGGTCAATCTCTTTCCCAAAGCCTTCAATAGGCTTTCTTTGCAATTTTAGTTGTTTTTCCACTTCTACCTTATCTAACTCTAATTATTTTAGGTGAGCCAAATGCTGGTGAACAACTTTATTTCTTTCTTCCTTTGTTCCTACCAATTTGTAAGGATCTTTTGACTTCTCAATTTTTCATTTTACTTGAATATCTTTTCGGGTATCCTTAAGAAGTGTAGTAAGAAAATTTTATCAGGATCAGAAGTAGAAACATCAGATTCAGAACTAGAGTTTCTTTGCATTTGTCTATTTCCATCCTTTAGATCATAAAATTTCATCATAAAACTTGAGTCAAGAACAATTTCTACTAATTCATATAAATTTTCCATTTGGACAGAAGTATCTCTAGTATAAACAATTTCCCATCTCGGATTTTCATACTCAAACATAGCATATATCTTAGTTCCAGAATTAAGTTTCTTGGGGAAATTTATGGCATAATGAAGTCCTTTGCAAATAAATCATTTTATTCCTTTAGGGACCCTCCTATCTCTTTTCTTTAATAAGTATGGTTGTGTTTATCTAAAGAACTTTCTTTTCTTGTAGGGATCTTCCTTATATCTTTTCATGGTTCCATAATTTCCATGCTTGTTACATTTGAAGGTGTATTCTCCTTCATCATAGTTGGCTTTAGAACACTTCTTGCATCTACATTTCCTTCCACAGCATCCTTTCTTGAATTGTCTTAATTGCTGAAAATCTTTTAATTGGGTAATATGAGAGAGATCACAAAATTCTTTAAGATTACAAGTGTAATTATACTCCTCCTTATTGAGCTATAGAGCTCCCAAAAAACATTGTTTTTCCAACTTATACCTAATTAATATTTTAATAGTTGGAAAGCTAAAATCATCAAGTTGTTTATGTTCTTTTTTCATGATGTAATCTTGTGTCCAAGCTCCTAATCCACAAGCAAGTGAATTAAGATAATATTGTTTTTTTGTCAGATCATGCATTTTGTCTACTGCAACCATGTATGATTCAAACATACAATTGTATTCATCAAATTTTGCTAAATTCTTTAGCTTCATTGATTGCAGTATCTTATTTGCTTCAAGAGCTTGGTTAGAAATATCATCACATAACAAATCAATGAGTAACCATTTAAATTCATCAAATCCAGCTTGAAAATTATCATCTTTACCCAAGTTTCTTGGATCTATCAACAAAGGATCTTAGGATTGTTCATGGGTTACTCTTTGACCTTTTCCTTGATCTGGAAAATTATTCAACCAATTTCTTAGTTTACCAGACATCAATCTTACAGCATATAAAACCTTTGCTTGTTTTGTCCATGAACCACTTCTTTCAAACATATTTTCAAGATTGTCAGTCCATGTACAGATAGCCTCATAGGGATTCACTAATTTTTCAATATTTAGAATATAACCACTAGAAGCATATGGTCTCATTTGTTCTAGTTTGAGGTTTTCTATGACCGGTTCTTGCATCTCTATGTCCATTGTCAACTTCTTTAGTGATTCCCAAGGTTCTTTGTCTTCAATTTGCTTATAACCAAAAAAATCAAAATCTAACTCATCAAAATCATTATCTATAGAGAACTTAGATTCACTAGAACTATCAGAAAAAACTAAGGTATTTACATCAGATATTTCAGCTTTAGATTCTTTATTAGCAAAACTAGGCTCATCCATATATACTATGTATGCCTATTCTTCTTCAACTCCAATTCCTCAATCCAATCTTTTGAATGTTCTTCTTTGTTTGCTAAACTATGTTCCTTTATTTTAGGCATAGGAAAATGGGGTGTTGGCTTATGAGAAGGTTTCCTACATGATGAAGCCACCACTTCTTTCCTTGAGATTTTCCTTCTTTGGACCAGTACCTTCTTTTGTTTGGGAGGAGCTGGTTGTTCAATAGTTTTACCCTTCTTTTCTTTACCATCTTCTTCAGAGCTATCTCTTCTAGTTTGTGAAATGCTTATCTTTTTTGTAAGCATTCTGACCTTTTCTTATTTCTTTGCAATAGAATCTAGGAGAGTTTTATTTTCAAGGTTAGTTACTTTCCTTGTGGTTTCAAAGTTCTGTTGGTCATCATAAATGTGAGTGAGATAACTATCTTGGTGTTGCTAGCTAGAGATAATAGTTTTAACACTTTTGTGTAACTCTTTTACATCATAGCTAACACCAACTATATCATTTGACAAACTAGAAGTATATTGTTCAGATTTAAGAGTAGTAGTTATAAATCTTTTTCTAATCAGTTGAAACATTATTTAGTTTATTTACATGTTCTAAACACAAATTGCTAGAAAATATAACATCAATAGCCATGTCCTCTATATTTTTTTGAGCTGAGATCATCCATTGAGACATCCAATTCCTCTGGGCTTTTGAGTTCTTTTGCTTCCTACCCAGGTTTGTATGAAGTCTAGCTTCATATATTCCTCATAACCTCTTGTCAGGGTTAATGACAATTAATGTCTCAAGAGTTGGCCATCTATGAGGCTCATATCCAATGATATCTTGTTCTTGATCATTCATTTCCATTTTGTAAATAGTTTTCTTTTTAGATCTAGCTCGTGGGAGTTTTCCTTTGGGAATTCTTTCCCTCATCATGCATCCCTTTTCTCCCATCTTTGTGAGTTTTATCCCTTTACCCTGGTGATCATATTTTTCATCTTCTTTTGGGGTCAAAGCAAGTCATTGGTTGACTTATCGAGCCAATCTATCCATGAGTTCAGGTTTACTACTTAAATCAGACAATGTGGCCAAAGCGGCTCTTGATGGATAGAGATTTACAAAGGGTTGTTTATACATTGGGAAATGACTAGATGAACCTAGGGATTCCTCAGTATTATAATCGATATATAGCTTATTAGATGTACTAGAAAAATTTCATGACAGGGAGTAAGATCTTGTGAATAGACTAGGTCATCCATCAGTTGAGGCTTCAAGCTGCTCAAAGAAGGTTTCATCAGGAAGAGCTTTTAAGTATATACTAGCTAGCCTACGACTTTGAGTGTGAGGTTTCTCAGAAAGAAAACTCCTAGGAGGAATTGGTAGCTCTTGGAATCTAGGCTAGGATTGGTTGATGAGTTTTTCAATCACAGGGAAACCAATATCAAACCCAGTTGCATCTATATGTCTTCTGAAGTCATCAACATTTGAGTTGGCTTTAGGTTAGCTTACCCCTGCAATAAATTTTGATGGAGGAAACACAGTATTTAAGAGTCTAAATATACATCTACCACCAACTGTGGCATAAACTAAATCAGGTTGTAGAATGACACCTTTGACTTGCAAAATCAAACAAAAGGTAGATTGCACATATTTATCTTCAAGGTTGATAATGAAATTTGGGTGGACTGACATCCAATCATCTCCTCCTTTACTTTCATCGGATGCTTTAGTGAGGCAACCTCTGAACTGACCAATAACTGCTTGGTCCCAAACTCTACAATGGGTGTCAATTAAACTAGCAAAGTATTCAGCACCAATGTCATAATTGAAGTGAGGGTGTAAGATAATCTCAACCAAGGAGAAGTGCACATGGAAAAACCCTTTTTCTTTCCAACATTTAATATCATTGAGTAATAGGAAAGGAATGTACACAGGGAAAATTCCTATACCAGACACTCTAAAATTTATTTCAGACTGACGCATAGAGTTCATCATTTTAGCCTTAATGCCCTTTTCAAGATATAGATCAAAAAAATTTACATCAAGGAATTTAAAATTTTCATTTTCATCCACATATTATTCTTTGTCCTGGAAATGATTATGGATGATAGAAGAGAGAGAGCTACTTGCATTCATAGATCTTTGACTAGCTATAGGGAAGAGATCAAAACTTACTTGGAATTACATATCCTTTTGTTGTTATGTTTTCCAACTTACTACTCACCCTTCAATCGCCTATCCTTTGGCTTCACCACGAGATTTACGTTCTTAATACGGGTCCACAACTACTCATGATCACAACTTCGTTTAGCTCAGAATCCTTACTAGATTACTATAAAGAACTAATGAAACAAAAACTTCTCAAATGCCCAATTCAAACCCAGAATAATGACAATAATATATAGATTATTTTGACAAATCTTCAAAACCCAGGTGAACAATAAAAACTGTTATAAATATCCTAAATTTGTTGCTCAATATCAAGCATTATAATATTATCATGACATCACATCACTCTGATACCATTTTTTCTTAACAAATATAATTTTATACGATCCTTTTTCAGGAGGTCAGTGAGGTGTGCCCAGAGATCAGGTGATATAGTGTGGCTCACTCTAGACCATGTTGTCGAGAGTGGCTCTAACTTTTTAGATCATGATCATCCTCTAGTCTCTAATGCAGACGAATTCAGTGCCACATGGGATTATGAAAACTGTTGGACAGTATCATGACTACATCCTATATATTTGATGGATGAGCTTGTAGGAGATGCAGGACCACTGCCAGATGAGGGAGATGATAGAGAAGATAGGGCCGAGGAGACATGATATAGAGTTGTAGACATATTTATTAATGTCATTGATGATGAGTACGATGAGGATGCAGATCCTAACTATGATGGCCAGGAGGTAGAGGAGGATGAGGATGAGGTGAGGAGGAATAGGAAGAGGATGAGGAGGAGCCACTCCTAACTGAGAGTGATGTGGCACCAGCTGAGGATCAACACGAGTTGGGAGATTCATCTCCCATTTGTATGGCGAGATCACAAGTAGCGGCTGCAGCAAGCATTAGTACCCACAGTTGTCGAGAGGCTAGCACATCTTACATGCCCCTACACTAGACAAGGTTAATATTTCTTAGCCTACCAAAGATATAGGTGATGATATTTTCTTTTATGCATATACTTTATTCTGTATGGTCTATTATATATAAATATTAGGATGTGTACTGATTGTGTATTGTTTCTACCATGCAGGAGCTACAAGAGATTTGCATAATCTCTACCATTAAGCAACTGCAGAGATAGTGACAACATCCATAGATGAGGAGGAGATGGACTCAGATTATGTGCCCCTACCTATTGTGGAGTAGGATCCAGAGTCACTAAGTCCACTTGCAAGATTCCAGGCAGCATATGAGAGTTTGAGGAGATGACTCTATCGAGCTGAGACTATAGGATAGTCATCTTAGACCCCAGTAGAGGTTGAGAGACTAGAGGCAGAGGTAACACAGCTACAGGAAGAGAGGGATCAGATAGTAGGGGAGTGCTAGGTGGGCCTTGGATGGATATAGGGATTAGAGTTTTCACTTAGATTCGGTAGATCGCAGTCATGATCACATATGACCATCTCCCAATGTTCTGCTACTGAATCACAAGTACGAGATCTCAAGGGATCGAGTATCCACAGACCTTAGTGATATTATATATTTTAATCACATGTACATACAAAATTATGATATATATATATGAGCATTTGATGTTGTATTACTTGTCTTAATGTGTTTGAATGTTAAATAGCACTATGATTAATTAACTAACCTTTGTAAGATTATTTAATTAATATCTTCATGATTTAACAAGACTTATGTGATCTAATTAAAACTTATTATAGTTTCTTTTAGATACGACATGATGAGTAATTATGTTATGCTAAATTAAATGGATTAATGATCTAACTTATCATAACATACAAGATGAATTTGAATAGTATGAAACCTAAAGTAATTAGAAAGATAAATTAAATAATAACTTTAGTGCTCAAGACATACGTATAATTTGTTTGTTAAGAATGAAGCAATGTGAAATCATTTAGCAGATGACCCAATAGCTTTAACACTACTTTATCATTCATACTATTCAAATGGATTAGATATAATACCAACACAAATGTGCGACATTGATAGGTTCCTTAAGGGGTGTACCATCTAGTTCCCTTAATGTTGTATGCACCAAACCAAAAAAAATTGTCAATGATGTATGGTCCTAACCAATTAGAACTAAATTTATCTATTTCATTTGGGTTGGCATTGATGTTATGCTGATTTGTAGATAGAACTAAGTCACCCTTGTGGAATTTTTGAGGAATAATAGTGAGATTGTAATGGTGGTGTTTCCTTTTGCAATAAGCTTGAAGATGTTCAAGAGCATTAATGTGTTGTTCATCGAGCATCTCAAGCTAGTGTAATCTTTGCTTTCTATAGTGTGTATCGTCAACAAGTCCTTGAAGAGGGATCCTTACTATGGGAATCTCTAACTCCAAGGGAATTATTGCTTCAGTGCCATAGACAAGATTATAAGGTGTGGTCCCTGTGGAAGATCCAACACTTGTAAGATAAGCCCAAAGCCCGTAATGTAATTGTGTGTTCCAATCCTTATAATGTTTATTAAGAGTTTTCTTTAAAATTTGTTCCAATATTTTATTAGTTGATTCAACTTGACCATTAGATTATGGGTAATAAGGTGTCAAAAAATGATGTTTGATATTAATGGTCTCCAAGAATTTATTTACATCATTATTCTTAAATGGTGTACCATTATCAAAGACTAGCACAGAAGCTAGCCCAAAGCAAGCGATAATGTATTCTAGGATTAAATGACATATGACCTCAATTGTTGTAAAACGAAGAGGACTGGCCTCTACCCATTTTGTGAAATAATCAGTTGTAGTGATGATAAAGGTATGTCCAGCGGAAGAAGGGGGTGAAATTTTTCCTATAATGTCTAATCCCCAAACTACAAAGGGCCACATTGGAAGTTGAGTTTGAATTTCACTAGCAGGAGCATGATGCAAATTTCTATGTTCCTGACATTTATGACATTTCCGAACATAATTGAAGAAATCACATTCCATGTTGCACCAATAATACCCAATACGGATAATTTTTTGAACCAATGTTTCCCTCCAAAATTTCCACCACAGGCACCTTCATGGGCTTGGTGAAGTGCTAGAGATATCTCAGATTTGTTTAAGCATCAAAGTAAGAGACCATTGAACGACCTTCGATACAACACACCGGTGAGAATGATATATTTAGATGCATTTTTTTGTAAACGAGCCTGATGTTTTTATTTGTTGGCTCAAGAAAGGTACCACTTTTCAAGCAATTGAATATTGTATCATACCATTCACTCAAGCTTTCCTCATTTGTCATTAAAAATTCTACCATTCTTTCAATGATCATAAGTTTCATGATAGGATGAATAGTGAATGTGAACTTTTTTGAAGGATCTTGAGGGGATATAAGAGAGGTAGGACTTGCTATTGCATCAGAAAATCGATTATCTTTTTGTGTGATTATGTATTCACCCATAAATGAAGGTGTGAATTCTAATGTACCCCAATCATCACCTAGCAATTTATACATGGGTGCTTCTTCTTGTTTGTAGGTCTCAAGGGGTTCTATGTGAAATGTTGGAATTAATGTGTTTAGAGGACTTGGTGTTCCTTTTTCAAGTTGTAAGCAAATTTCAGGCTCAGGGTCTATTCACTTGATAAACTTTGTTGTTATAGACATATTTCATTAGTCAATGAAGGGTCAAAGGTACCGCATGCATATCATGAATCCATGGTCTTCCCAAAAGAAGAATGTATGAAATATCATAGGGCATGACATGAATAGGAGTTTGCAAAGTATCCATTTCAATTGTAATAGGTAAAGTGATTACAACAAGCGGTTGCTTTGTGATATTTTCAAATCTTCTAATAGATAAGTAATCATGTTTTATTTGTGATTTATCCACACATAATCTATCTAGGATCTTTACATTGTACACATTAAGGGTAGAGCCATTGTCAACAAGGGTCCTTTTGATGTGTATTCTATTGAATTGAGAAATTATCATAAAGGCCTCATTTTTCTTCCTTAATTATAATGGAGGGAGCTCATGTTGATGGAAGGTAATATCTACATTAACTATATTCATTCCTTGTATGAGAGATGCCACATCTTTTTTGTTTGTACCAAGAGGAAACACTATCTGTTGCAATGTTGTTTGGAGCATAGAATGATAGTTTGGTGAATTTTGAAGGTCCCAAAGGGATATCTCTGTGGGTGTGCTCTTAAGTTTTTCAACAAGATCATACTCCCTTAATCAAGAAGAACTAGGAAGTATAGAATTGGGAAAGGGTAAGGAGGTTGGGGTTGGTTGTGGTGGTTGCGGGTTATTTCTAGCGTAATGTGTGTGAGCAACAACATCATGTTGAGGTGGATAAAGGGTAAACTCGGGCTTAGGTGAAGGTTGAAGTTTATGTGAAGGTGGGTAAAGGACAAGTTGAGGTTGAATTACATTGACATCTTTTATTTTAGGTTGCTTCCAAGAAACCTTAGTGGATGGATTTTGTGAGATGAAGTCTTGAAGGGCTTCATCTAACATGACAAAGTCATCACTACTAAAAGGTTCGGGAGATAAGTTATCATTGGTTGGTTTGGGTTTTTCATCACAAGCCTTAGTGGATGAACTTAGAGAGAGAAAGCTTTGTAGAGATGAACATCTAACTTATCCAACTCATCACTACTAAAAGGTTTGGATGATATAGTTTTTCTAAAGTGAATCATAGTTTTAACTATTTCATTTTATTGGTTAAGGTTTTTGTTTGCATTTTCTGATGAATCTAATCTAAATGAACTAGGAATTAATGCTAAAAATGAAAATTGTAAAAATCTAATGCTAGACATAATTTCCATAAAAGTAAATGATGTTAATACTAATGATTTGAATGTAACAAAAAATAACTAAACAAAAACATAAAAGTAACTGAAACAAATAGTAACTTAAGAAACTAGAAGCTAAATTTTGAAAACGTTGATGCAAAATATGCACTGGGACTAAGTCGCCCAGGGTGGCGAATTAGTCCTAGTAGGGTTATTTTTGAAAAAAAAATTGAATTTTCTTATGGATATTGATGTGTTATGTACTATACAATTTTTAAATCTAAAGTACAGATGCAAAATTTCACTATTGGTTAAGAAAATAAGATGAAATAATGCAAGCTTAAATGAGCTTGTCACTAATGCAATTTTGAAAACCCTAGAATGCAAAACAATGCAAAAACTAATGCAATGTTGATGTAAACTATGCCTAGGATGTAAATGCACTTGAACTCAGAAGTAAAAATGTTAAAATGTGGACAAATATTTTGGCACCTTAATGCTTTATTGCACTTCTAGGGTTTTTCACCTAAAAGGAGAAAGATGGACCAAAATGGACAATGTCTACACTCAAAACTAATGCAAGGATAGATGAAATATGCCTAAATACAATGTCCTAATGCAATGGATTGATAAAATATGGTGATTATTAATGCAAAACCTAAGAAATGCAAGTTGTTTGAAAACACATTGTGATATGCAGAATGATGGATTAAATGCAATAAAGAACAAGATAAAGATGATAAATAGAAACTGTACACCTGGAAACTGATGAAGGACAGAATAAAGACTGTAAATGTCTCTGAAATTATGGAAAATCTAATTTTTAGGCCAACTGAGACACTTACGCCAAGTTGGGCGACTTAGTCCCAAATCTGGGAATCTACTTTAAAGCCTATTTCAGCCAAATGGGTATCCATATCCACAAAAACTTCTAACGAGCATGCATAGTGGGAAAAAGTCACCACTGTTGGTGATTAAGTCCACCTTTCCTTTTTTGCAATTCTAAAAGTGGAAACAGAAGCCCTCTGTCTGCACTCTATTTTCTGAGGGAAACTCGGATCTGAATATGTGAAAATACTTGTAAAATAGAATATAATTTTGTTTCTAATGGGGGTTTTCCTTGGTTAAACCCCTATTTGGTATTTAAACCTTGTTAGAGATAAAATCTACATAAAACCCTAGCCCTAAGTGTGTCTAAAACTAGGAAATTTGAAGTAATATGTAACCCTATTCTAACATGCAAGAATAAGATGCATAAATGAAACTAGAAAGATGCAATACTCATTCCAAGAGACCCTAAGTCACATTAGAAATGAATCTTAATAACATGCAAACCTTCCTTAGGCTGAAAATAGAGAGAAAATGGAAGATGGAATCACTTTGAAAACAAGTCTTTAGGCTTTATTTGATGGCTAGTTGCATCTCCTCAACCTAGATTTCTCCATGATTCTCCATAGGCATCCATAATCAACCCTTTTCAATGTGAGATCTTGAACAAAAAGTGAGCTTGAAGACCTGCAAAAACCCTAGTTTTCTGCCCTAAAGCTTCAACTTTGTTGTAAATAGACTAATAAATCTTCTTGTGGAAGATATTCAATAGTTGATTCTTGAATTTGTTTGTTGAAAATGACTTAATGTTGTGAAAAATGACCTAAAAACATATATTTATAAGTATCAATACCTAATTATTCATTATTTTGACATCATAGGCTAACATCCATCAGAAATTTGAATTAAGTCAATGATTTTCCCTCTCAAAAGTGAAAAATCCCCCAAAAGGGACTAAGTCGCCACCCTGGGAGACTTAGTCCCACCAAGGTTTTTTGAGGTGGGTTTTCCATAATTTGAATGATTTGAATGTTGCTTGTCGGGATTTGTATGATTTATGAGTGGAAGAGGCCTTAAAATCCAAAATAATGAGTCTTAGGGGCCTATAAATGTTTTTTTTAAAGGGTGATTAATACAAGGGTGTCTAAAATAGGACCAAATTAGACCAAAGATTGTACTATCTCTAAGGGAGTACAATTTTTGTGTCCACAATAGTGTAAGGCCTTTTTAAAGGCATGAAAAATCAAAGTGAAAAACTACCCGATACGGGAAAAACTAATTATCCCTATGTTAAAACTTAACACTAACAGTTATTATTAAGGTATCATTAACCCTAAATATTCTATATACTTAATTATTCTACATATTGATTGTAAATGCACTCAAATGCAATGAGGAATTCATCACCAACTATAATTATTTTTTAATAGTACAATAATTTATTATATATTGATAGGGGATTACTATTTATTTTATTAGCATAATGGAGGTTATGGAGAATCTTGGCATCCAACTTCTTAGTGTTTTTTGACACCTTGTATATGAATGTGGAAGACACCTTGGGAATAAGGACAAAATAGGTGCCATTTTCAGAAGTTGTAAGTTGGTTACAACCTATCATGGGCTCTAGTAAGCATGCTTGGTTATTTCAAAAGCAGGGGCATTTATATTCTTAACCATTTTGAACACCATATTTTTTGTTAAAAAATGTTATAGTCTTGGGGAGATAGTAACATATCAAAAAAAAATATTTTATAGTTGTTGCAAAATTGAAGACATGAGAGGAAATAGGAAGAGATTGTATTGCAATCTCTATTTTGAAGAGGATACAAACTTTACCTCTCTTCTTGGTGGAACTTTTTGCCCAGAATATTTCTCTCCATATAAATATGGTGTTATATGTTTTTGTCTTATATTCTCTATTTTCCTCCTATTGTTAATTTTATATCATAAACAATCTCCATTTAGCTATCTACTACTTAATTTTAGATATGTAGTTGAAATCTGAATTTTTTATTTGTAGTTATTTTCCTTCATTTTGAACATTAGTCTACTTTTCAAAGAATTTCCAAGGCTTTTAAATTTATAAAGTATTGTTTGAACTCACACAAATAGAGTGAGTTCATGGCTATAACTTAAATCAAGAACTACACGTGAAAGATAAATAAATATTTTATGTTGGATCTATATATACAACGATTTAGATATTTTTTATATTTTAAGGTATATTTAGATAATTTCTATATTCTAAGGTATATAGTTCTTATTGTCATTTATAAATAACAATCATTCTTCCATTACAAATCTAAATAATCTCTCTTCATTTGTTATTTTCTGTATCATAACTATACCTTGTGTCTAATATATTACACTCCATATAATTAGCTCACCATATTGAATCTTTAGTTTAGTTTACTTTATTATATTTATTTACCTAATTAATCTAAACAATGCCTATTTTTATTTTTCATTTGTTTGGTTAATAATGGCTTTAAAGCTATATTTGATTAAAATTTTAAATTATAATAATTTTAGATTTGTAAAAAAAAATTATATATTTACGCTTTAACCGAATGTAAAAGGTAATATTCAAATGGCTCAATTTATAAGCTAAAGTTTTTAAACGTGTTTAAAAAAACATCGCCCTAATCAAATAATTAGATTCAATAATATGCATGTATGTTAAAGGATCCCATTCTAATGGTATTTTCATGCTTGATTATATATTCATACATATTATTTTGTTGACTAATCTAACCTTGTAAATTATTTATTTCTTTGTTAACATATCTTATACAATGCCCATAACTTAAACATATAAAAATTCAAATAAACCCCAAAATTATTTTTTAATGAAATAGTTGTTACCTCATTATTGGATAACACATATGTGCATGTATTTTTGACACGCGTGATTACATAAAATTAACCTATAAAAATACACACGTGATGAGCTAGTATATACATGGTGCCTAAAAATGAATAATTAGAGCAAGAGGTTCAATGACATGATGAGGGATGTGTTAAAGAAACGTGCTTGCAAACAACCTAATAAAATTAAACCATTGGAAATATGTCTAACAAATTAGTGGTACAATCTAACATGATTTATATTATTGTTAAATATAATAATAGTTATGAAGCACCCTTTGTTTAAGGGATAAATATTAAAAATTTAGTAATATTTAAATATACTAACTCATATTCTGATTATATTTGGAATGAATAATCAAATGAATTAATAATGCTAAATGAAAAATAAAAGATAATATGAGAGATATTTGTTTTCACTCATAACATCACATAGTTAGACATAATATTAAATTTCTTGTTACCTTATGAATAAAATATAAATTCTAGGAGGATTAAATAAATATAACTTATGACTAGATTATTTTATAACTTTACTTGAAAATAGAATAAAAAATTAGAAATTAAGTCATAGGGTCCTAAGTGGCATGGCCCCACCATGAATTAATTTTAAACTTGAGTTTAAGTAATTCAAATACATTTAAATTTAGTTGGTTAGGTTTTCCAAATAGATGAACATTAAATCTCATTTGTTGGGTAAAATTTACATCTATACATAGATCTATGGAAATTCAAATAGAAGAAGACAAGAAGTGAGAAGACTATATGAAAGTATATGATGAGCATTTCTCTCCTTTATTTATAAATTCCCCTTTCACCATTAGTCAACTTTATTTTAATTTAATTATAAATTTCTTTTCTTTTAAGATGTATGAATATGTATATATTTATAATGTGCTCACATTATGTTTTTCATTGACATAATATAATCATGCTATAACGCACTCACGTTATGTCTTGCTTTGGAAAGTTCTAATCCTTTAGTTTGTATTTGCCTTGGACTTTCAAACCAAAGGTGTGGAGTGACTTTCAACATCCAAGGACGAGTTTTTGCAAATAGTGACAAAATTGACATAATCTTGAGTGTGCTCCCCATCAAGTTTGAACATGTTTCAAGATCAAGTCAAAAAATATCATGATAATGTTAACCTCTCTCTTAGTTATCTAACCATGTGATTTTTTTCATGTTTGAGTATGTTAAGGTTTTCATCTTTAATTTCTATTGTTAGTGTATCTATTTTTTTGTCAAAAACCAATATGTGGTAATTTTTACTATATTATTTAACCATTCATCAAAATTTTAAATAAATTACATTTTTAGAAACTAGGGTCCATTCTAAAAATATTCAAAAATAAAAAATTATCATTTTTCAAAAAAATTAGGGGGCGCACACTCAATTTTATGTTTTTTAAGATGTTCCCACTTTGAAAAATAGTAAAAAATCATATATTCATTAAAAAATTAATAGAAAAATCAGGCATAAACTACATGGTGTTAGCTAATTTATCATTGAAGCAATTTTTGCAACACTAGAAAAAGTTAACATTTTAGGGGGCCACATCAAATGCTATGTTATGTTTTTTTTTTTTTAAATTAGGACCAATTTGTGTGGCCCCTATTTTGGACCCCTTAATCTCTACCATTTTCAAAAAATAAGTAGTTTAGAAAGTATATTCACAACACTATGACTCTTATTTTTATTGCATCTTAAAATTTTGAGTGTAATTATCTTCAATTTCTCATCCAAGTTCAATCTTCCTTGATTTCATAAAAAAAAAGGTGGCCACTTAATGTTAGAGTTACCATGCATTAGCTAATAATTAATTAATCTTTAATTGATCATTAGTCTAATTTATTATCATGCACATAAGCTAAACTTAGGAGTTCTTTATTTAGTTAACTAAGTGATTTTCTATGTTAACTGAAGTGAGCTATTATTAGATCATTTTGTCTCATCGCATGTGATGTTAACACTTGTCCTGATCTAATCCCTTTACCATTTAGGGTTTCTCCTATTTAGCACTAAACCCTCATTGTATTATATCACAATAGAGATTTACACTTCTTCTCTAGAACTCTCAACCTTTGAGGACTTTTGTTTCCCTTGAAGATTCTTGAGGTTCTTCTATAACTCTTTCTCGTTGAGGAATATCACATATATTGTTTGCACATCTCTTGCATGGAAGGTGTCTTTGTTCATTTTTTGATCCTTTGTCTCATGTTTTTTATAATTCTAACATGGTATCAAAGCTTAGATTCAACGAACCCCTTCTCGATTTATGAGGTTTTTTTCTTCAACAAGGGTTACAGGCTTTAGATTTGAATTCCCTTTGCTTTTTTTCTTTGATGATCTCTTGAACTCTCAACCTTTGAGGACTTTTTTTTTCCTTGTAGATTCTTGAGGTTCATTCTATAAATTTTTCTTGTTGAGGAATATTGCACATATTGTTTACAGATCTCTTGCATGGAAGGTGTATTTGTTTGTTGTTTGATCCTATGGCTTGTGGTTTTGTGGTTTTTCATAATTCTAACATGGTATCAAAGCTCAGATTCAAAGAACCCCTTCTCAATTTATGAGTTTTTTTTCTTCAACATGGGTTGTAGGCTTCAAATCTGAATCCCCTTTACTTTTTTTGCATATTTTGGAGGTAGATGAATTTTGGTGCATTTTTTGCATGAAAAGGACCTCACCATTGGATTCAAAGATGTCGAGAAAGTTAGATTTTTCTTTTGATTGGCTTAATTTAGACTCCTAAATCACAAAAATAATAAGGTCGACATTATTTTTAATTTTCTAGTTTTAAAAAATTATACAAAAGTTTAAAAATCAAAAAATATTTATTAAAAAGGAAGGTGCATTTTTTTAAAATACGAGCAGGTTTATTTATTATCCTCTAGCAAAGGGTACAAGGGTACCCTCAGGGTACCTATGTCAGTAGGCCCTGCGGGCCCCTTAATTCTTGTCATCGAGATCTTCATCCTAGTGAAGTGGCGAGGGTTTTTATTTTACTGACAGTGGCCTTTTTTTAACATTAACGACCTACCAAATTTTTTGCGGCCCCTAATATTATTTCGGTATTTTTTTCAACCTTTCTTGGTGGGCTCTCCTAAAATAATATTTTGTACCCTGTTGGCATATTTCATCAACCTGACTTTCTCCATGTCAAATAGATTTTTTTCACCTGTAAGAGAATATTTTAGGGAATATTCATTGACGTCATGTTGATGTCAACAATACAACCTAGGTTAGGGCCCCAAAGAACCCTCCCCATGCCCTTCGGAGTAGTTTTTTCTCTTTTGGCCATAACTTGGGCATATGATGTCTAATTTTGAAAAACAAGATATCATCAAAAATCTAGTTCTTCCAAATTTCCAATGGTGTGGGTATCATCACCTTTTTTTCTCTGAGTGCATTCTACAACCTATTGAATTCAGAGGTGTTATTTTCAGTCCCAAGCTCATAAATTTTGACTATTTTCTCCATTTTTTGTGATTCTAGTAGCATTGGAACCATCTTTCAAAGCTCTTTGAATCCATCCATGCAATTTTTCACAATTATCTCCAAGTATATTTTATTCAATTTTTTTTCTCACACTTCAGTGAAATACTTGTGCGTCTTAGCTCCTAGAAACATTTTTTTTGCATGGAATAACTTTATTTTGGTTGTTCTTTATATATTTCTAGTATTCTATCATATTTGATCATTGTATACATCATTTTCATGTGCATTCTCTTATGTAGATGCACTGAGATAAAGTGTCATTCTGATGTATGCCTCTTGGGGATTTTGCACAACCTATTTTTCTTTTTATTTGCACTATGATATAAAGTGTCATGGGAGGTTTGATGTTTTCTTTTGGTTTTTCCAGCACATCTTTGCCTGTTGAGATGATGAATTGCATAGCCCTTGAAGCTCTAGAATCTTCAATGAAGGACTTTAGCCATGAAAGATAATCAACCACAAAGAGAAGTGTTGCAACAATGGAATGCTAATTAAAGATTCTATTGATAATATGATTGATATGATATTGATATGAAATGATACAAATGAACAAGATGCCTGATTAAATAGGCAAGAATATGCATGAGATGTTTCCAAGTGTTATAATCTAACAACATGTGACAACATGTAAACCTTATGTTGATGATCACTAAATGAGGAGATACTTTCTAGAAGGAATCTTATCCCACAAACTAGGAAACGGAATATTATCCCATTTATTAAATGATTGCAACCTAGGACTAAATGATTTATGACCTAAGTTAACTTATGTTAGTGTAATAATTAATTAATTACACCAACACCCCCCCATAAGTGTAACTTAGGGAGGAAAAATTCAATGATTATGCAAAATGATGATGGGTCCCAGCTATGAGGCCATGTTAGGTACCCATGTACATGAAGATGCAGAAAAATCTCCCACAACCAGAGAAAAGGGGAAAACCCAATAGTAACAAAACCTCTCTCCAAAAAGGAGATGAAAAAGAAAAAATATAAGATAGGATGGGAAGGATGGAGGACTCCCAAATACCCCCCAAGTACACCATTTGTCACATGGATACAATAGAGAGACTATATATCCCCCCCAAAAGATAAGATCACCTACAAGAAAGGTAAGTGTCTGAAGACAAAACAAGATCCAATGCCGACAAACAACTTGTCTCCCTTTCGGAAGAAACAAAATCAACTGCAAGTGGAAAGATGCTTCCCATTCTGAATAGGAATTGAAGGAAGCAAGGATGAAGGTGGATGTCGATGATGTCTTTGAACCCTGCTCAAATGTCTCCTTGCCTGATGAAGATGCCACAATCAACGAAGAGGGTGACAAATCAGGATGATGCCGAAACTGATGATGAACAATATCCAAAGATGGAGATAGGATGAATATGATGGATGTGATGGAGATTTGATAGCCCCCCCTGAATGAAGTGTCGTCAAAACCACTGAAAGAAGTCTGAAGCAAATCCAATGGTGGATGCTGAAGAAACCTCAAATCCTTAATGGAATAACAAGGAAGAAGTCTCGGATATGAAATCTCTGAAGAGAAACCAAGTGCCTCCAAGATGGTCTCTGAATTCCCAATCAAGGCTGAGACAAAAGAATGTGGATACTCAAGAAAACTTTCCAAGGTGTGATCTAAATAGAGGAGTGATATCCCCTCAAGAATGTCCTCCAAACTTGTAGAAGTAGCCAAGTCAGTGATACCTGAAACAAAGCCATCTTGTGAAGCCGAGTCTGAAAAGCAGAATGTGTCTTGATGGATAGAGATGATGGTGGAAGCCTCAATCAATGAGTCTGGATAAGGAATCATTGAACGTGAAGGGATACCAACTGTCTCTGATGAAGAAGAAGCACAGAAAGGGACCTTGTCAACCTCTTCGAAAAGATCATGGTAATCAACTTCCTGCACAACAATAGCATCATGGGGTACTAGATCTGAAGAATGACATTTTGAAGCATGATCATCAGGGAATGGTGGAGTATTTGAATCTCCGTATAGTTCCCAAAGCTTAGTCCAAAGAATGTGAGGACAATCACAATGATCAATAGATCTCAAAACATCGCAATCAACTTGCATCTCAAGGATCTCCAAAATAGTGTACCTGCTGCAACTCCAAGCAAATTCATGAATACCTTCACTCGGATGAGGAACAATACCAAATAGATGTGGCAACAAATCAATTGAATGAAGATGGTGGCAGATCCCATCTCGCCATTGCTGATAGTTACCCTTGTGCAACATAACCAAAGGAGAATAATATGCAAGCCCCATAACAAAAATTTCTCCAAGAAAACAAAGAAACTGACCTTCAACAGAAAATAGAAGACTTCCAAACAGATATGCAACTGAGAATATGCCTCTGAGATCAAGAAATTCTTCTTCAATCTTCAGGATGTCTCAGGAATCAAAAAACCCAAAAAAAGGATACCTGGAGCTGAAACCAAAGAAGGTGATTGGACTGATAAAAAATGCACTTAAATATCTCTCGAATGCCACTGGAATCTCTGAAATCTGACAAACTGATGCGAAGATGTGTGCTTTTGAGTCTAGAAGGGAGGGTTGACTTCAGTTGACTTGAATATTTGATGACAGTAGAATCTTGAAAAAAAAGTGCACCACTGAAAAGTAGACTTCAATAGCTTTCCAACGGTATATTGTTTGCAAATTTTTGATATCGTATGTGGAAGATACGACCTCCGGAAGAAAAACTGCTTGATTGGATGTGTACTGGCTAATGAGATGCAAAAATATAGCACCCTAGGGCAAAAAATTTTGGCCCCCGGTCCCTCATATGACCGCGGGGCAAGCTGGAAGTTTAAAAAAAACCCACTGCTGGATCAGCAGTGGCAGGGCGGCAGACGGGTGGTGGGATTGGTGGCGCAGCCGGCGGAGGAGCCACCACTCGGGATAGAGGGGCCCTCGGTCACGAATAGGACCAGGGCGAGGGCTACAACCTTCGGTGGGAAAATTTGGAGATCGACGGAGTAGTAGACCTTTGACGACAAGTAGATGGTTGCCGGTAGCCGAGAACAAACTCTAGGAAATGGTGAGCACAACGAGCGGTGGTCGGAGATAACACCAGGAAATAGACTCTGGCAATAGTGGGCAGACAGAGATGGGAGCCGCTGGTGTGTGGAGGGCCCAGAGACAGGGTCAACTAACAAGGTGATGTGACAAGCTCTGACGTGCCTACCCTGCAATAATGATGTCAATGGATCTCTGCGGACTGTCGAAGAAAGAGTTGACAATAACAATTTTTTGAATATTGCAAAATTTGCAATTCAAAAAATAGATAAATAAATGCCGATATAAAGTTGTATGCTGACTAAAGATACAAACTATAGCCTGTGAAATAAATTTTTCTGCCGACCTTATAATAAAATTGCAAGTTGAACTGTGCAAGATGAAATTTTTGCCGGAACTATACCAAAAAAAATTCCCAAGAAAGCCAAATATTTTTTTTATTTTTCTAAAAAAAATTTGCCTTGATGGAGGACAGAAAGGGAAGATTTTTTCCTGCAAACATGTACAGATTTGTACAAAAAATTGCAAACCCTAGATTATACCTCAAAGGCTCCCGGTTGAATCTACTCCAATTTTGGCAAATGAACAGGTGATCTATGGGTTTTGAGGCCTTTTGGTTGCAATGGAGAGGTTGAAGAGGTCCTGATCTGCACCAGAAATCAGCTTGGCTCCCGGGTAGAGCCAACTAGCTTGCAACATAAAACTCCAACCCTGCTTGAATCTTGCACTCCAAACTTCTTGGATCTAGGGTTGATGTTTCAATGGACTAGCTCTGATACCATGTTGAGATGATGAATAGCACAGCCCCTGAAGCTCTAGAATCTTCAATGAAGGACTTTAGCCATGAAAGATAATCAACCACAAAGAGAAGTGTTGCAACAATGGAATGCTGATTAAAGATTCTATTGATAATATGATTGATATGATATTGATATGATATGAAACAAATGAACAAGATGCCTGATTAAATAGGCAAGAGGTAAACCCTAATATGCATGAGATTTTGCCAAGTGTTATAATCTAACAACATGTGACAACATGTGAACCCTATGTTGATGATCATTAAATGAGGAGATAAGTTCTAGAAGGAATCTTATCCCACAAACTAGGAAAGGGAATATTATCTCATTTATTAAATGATTGCAACCTCTAGGACTAAATGATTTATGACCTAAGTTAACTTATGTTAGTGTAATAATTAATTAATTACACCAACATTGCCAAGTGAGTGTCTCTTCCATGACAATAGTGAATCCCAGTGAGTTTTGCTTCATGCGTGTGTGCCTTAGTTTGCACACCCTTTTATTTGTAGGTTGTTTCTCCTACATGCACTTCTTAGTTTCACATATTTTTAGTGTATGTTTCATGGGTTTCCAATTTCAACATTATGGGGGGGTGTCTACTGTTGGTGCTAATGCTTCCTTGCTTTTGTATTAGAGTTATCTATGTATCTAGTTCTTATTCCTATGTACTTTCATCATGCATCCTATATCTATAGCTAGTTACGTGCATTCAAGTGAGATGTATCATTTATCATATGGACACTCTTGCTTTCTTATTTCTAGAGATTCCTCATTTTAGCACCATATCAGTCATCTTTCGATAGTAGTCTATAACTTCTTTCTTTAGTGATGCTCTACATGTTCTGCTTTTCATGACATTGTTTCAGTTGGGGGCTTCTTAATCCTTCACACCTTGATTTGGAGGCTTTTTCAATCCTTCATTCACCTTTCTCTCTTTTAGAGAAGAGTTTTCTTCCACTGTGGCTTTCTCCTTTTCTCCATTTTTGAGAGATCTTTTTTTTGTACATGGGAACCTCACTAGGCCTTGTTTGTCAAGACCCATCATGCATTCTCTTTTTATGGTTTTTAGCTACTCCCTAAGTTCATATTAAGGGGGGTGTTAGAGTTATCATGTATTAGCTAATAATTAATTAACCTTTAATTGATTATTAATTTAATTTATTCTCATGCACTTAAGCTAAACTTAGGAGTTCTTTGTTCAGTTAACTAAGTGCTTTTCTATGTTAACTGAAGTGAGATATTAATAGATCACTATGTCTCATCACATGTGATGTTGACACTTGTCCTAATCTAATCCCTTTACCATTTAGGGTTTCTCTTATATAGCACTCAACCCTCATTGTATTATCACTTTAGAGATTTACACTTCTTCTATAGAACTCTCAACCTTTGAGGACTTTTGTTTTCCTTGAAGATTCTTGAGGTTCTTCTATATATTTTTATTGTTGAGGAATATTGTATATATTGTTTGTAGATCTCTTGCATGGAAGGTGTCTTTGTTTGCTGTTTGATCCTGTGGCTCGGGTTTTTCACAATTTTAACACTTAAGGCCCCTTTTTGGTCACCCATATTTTTGCACTTACCCATTACAAAATATTGAATTGGACTAATTTATCATTGAAAAGCATGATTATTATCTTGTTAAGGAAGTTAAGAACCATAGGCCTTATATTATAAGAGCTGGAATCACTATCTATGTACCTCAAACTACTATGAGAAACATCATTGTTTAGCAAGAACTTTCAAGAAAAAGATGTAGGTATATCAATAATATTCAAGAGTATAACATGGATTTTAAACTACAAACTTAAAGAAAATTCAAGTCCTTGCTAATATAATGAAAGATGCACACTTAGATACATCAAGTTCTAATCTAGCATATTTTCCTTTTCTTTTGAAGAATAATCCATGGTACAAATCTACAATTTTCTATTTAGAAAATATGAGTTTTCCCCCAAATACTAAATGATCATTAGAAGATAACCATAAATTTGGAAACCCAAAGGTGCATGTTGTTGTTAGGTCAAATAATATAGAGAAACATTGATGGATTGCTCCTCAAATGTTTAGATCAAGATCAATACATGTTGAAGTCATCAAGTATCATCAAGGAATTTTTGTGGCATTTTATGCCAAATGCTACTAGTTAGATTGTAATTAGAGCTTGGGATATTAGTCACCCACATTGTTCAAAGTATGTGGCTAAATTTGTTAAGAATTTTGCTATTTACTAGATATTTTTAGGCTAGGTAAATTTTGTAGGTGTATTCCCCCTCACATCTTTATGAATCTGGACTTTATTTCAAAAATGGGGTATTAATTTTGTTTAGGATATTGTCAAAAGATTAAGCAATGTGTAGAAATAAATTCTTGTTGCCACTAACTATTTTACCAAATGGATGGAGGATATATCTAAAAGAAATGTTATATCTAATATGATGATTGAATCTCTACTAAACAACATAATTATAAGGTTTGGTGTTCCTAAAAAAATAGTTGTTGATAATGAAATGTGTTTTATATCCCATGAATTTATTGACGTGTGTTCTAACTATGAGATCATTTTAACACATTCTTCCCCTTATCATCCACATAGTAATGGCCAAGTTTAATCTAGTAATGAGCTTGTCATGATAATTATCAAGAAAGAACTATATTTAAATAGGAAAATATGGTATTCAATAAGCTTAAAAAAAAAAATTTGAAAAGATAGGATAATATGTTATAAGGTTATTGGTAAGAGATCGTTCAAATTATTTTTTGAAAAAAAATCAAAGATATCAATTAGTCTTGAGTTGAAAGTGTACAAATTGTTGCAAAAATTTGAGGAAGAGTAAAATTGTTTGATTTTCTTGATGGTGCATAAGTTAATTGAACTTTAAGAAACCAAAAGTTTTTCAAATGAAAGGAATCTATTATGACAAAAAAATATGAAACATTTATTTCATAAGAAGGAATCTCAAAGAGACTTTCAACTTAGGGACATTGTTATTAAATGAAGAATGCAAGGTTTGAGTATAAGGGAAAGCATGGAAATTTAAAATTATTATGAATTAGGACTTATCAAGTTGTATACAGGTGTGGTCAGGCAATTTTTAGCTTAAGATTTTAGATGGATATTTCATGGAGCTTCCATTCTATGGTTAGAATTTGAAGTTGTACTTCTCTTGATGGTATGAGGATCTCTTTGGGCCTATGTATATATTCATATTTGTTTTTTCTTGTGTTGTACCTCATTTTTTGGTTTCTCTATGTTGGTCGTAGCTTCCACTTTTGGTCTACGTTTTGGAGATAATTAGATTCTCCTTATGTATAGAAGTGGAACACATCCTTAACTAGAACCAATGTTAAGACTCAACCTAAGAATATAAAATTTTCTTCAGTCTTATATCCCTTGTGTATTTCACATTATTGTATTCATCATATATAACCAATTTCAAAAGTATTCCATTGGGTCTTTCCTTGTTTGAATTTCCTAAATTTTGTTCCTTATCATTCTCCATGTTCCTATCAAAATATTAGAAGTTTTAAAAATGCAAATTAGTTCTAATTTTTTAAAGGTTTTGGGGTAAAATTACAAATCTACATTACAATTTTAAAAAGAAAATAACCAACACAAATATGAATTTTCAAATTCCATCATCTAAAAGTGATATTTATGTTTTGAATTTTAAAATGATGTAAACTGATGAAATGTAGAACTCTTCATATAGTTTATGTTTATAATATTTTTAAAAAAATAGTGAGATATTATTTTTATAAATCTAAAAGTAGAATTTGAAGTGTTAAAAAAAAAAATTAAAAGAGAGGTCAATGGGATGTTAGAAAAAAAAAAAGAGAAAATCATTTTTTTTCTCTGATTTTTTTCTCTAAATATATTAATTTAAAATATAGTGGATGGTAAAATAAAATGATGAATATATATTTTTTAATAATTTTTAAAAGTTGAACTTTCTCATAATAGTATAGTTTTCATGGGACAACAACCTTTATCTAATTATTGGGTTGTGTGCACCAATTTGTGACACAAAAAAGGCTCTTAAGATGCCACCTTTTTTTAAATAAATAAAGTTTGATGTTTATGGGAAAATGAAGATAGTTATGTTCAAAATTTGAAGATGAAACAAGAAAAAGAGTTGAAGTGCTTCAAGTCTACTTTTAAGCTACTAATTTTATTTGAAAATAATGAATATTAAGGGTTCCAAAAAGCGGAGCCACCAAAAGTGGTCCTATTTTTATCAAAAAAAAACCATAGTATTTGTTGTGGCCACACTTTTTCATTAACTTTTTTTAGAATATCAAAAATCTGAATGGTGAGAAATTAGCTAACACAATGTAGTTTATCCCAATTCTTTCAACTAATTCTTTAAAGAATATATAATATTTTATGAATTTTTGAAGTGGACACATCCTGAAAGATGAAATTTGAGTGTGCTTCCCCCTAAATGTTTTGAAAACTAATCTAAAATCATTTTTTTCATTACGTGTAGAATGGAGTCTAGTTTATAAAAAAGTAAATTGTTTCAAAATTTGATGAACAACTAAAAATCTATTCCTAAACTAGCACATATTGGTTTTTGACAAAAAATGAAGGCACTAACAAGAGAAGTTATGGATGAAAACCTTAACATAATCAAAACATAAAGAAATTATATATTTAGATAGCTAAGAGAGAACCTAACCTCATCACATTTTTCTATAAGCTTGCATTGAAATACGTACAAACCTAATGGTTAGCATGACCAAAAATATGTGAAATTTTGTTACCCTTTCACAAAATCATGTCCTTGGCATGAAAGGGTCATCCAACCCTTTGGGTTGGAGTCCAAAGGAAAATTCCGAACCTTAGGCTTGGTATTTCCCATGCAGGTAATTTGGCGAGCACCAAATTTAGAGAGTGCCAAATTTGGAGAGCGTAAAATTTGGCTCTCTAAATTTGGCACTTGCCAAATGCAATGCAACATTTGATGAGTTCCAAATTTGGATCTCTCCAAATTTTGTGCTCACCAAATGGTTATGTATTGAAAAAAACACCAACTTTGTTGCTTTCTATTTGTCTCTCACTACCCCACTTTGATAAGGCTTAAAGTTTACGGCTTATGATCGATAATCATGGATAGTTGAGGTTTTACCTTCCTTCCCTCTTAACCAATACTTTCCCCATTCTCTCTCAACCCTCTCTAGGCCTCTCTCACCCTCTATACCTTGGCTTCCCTCATTGACCCCATCTCCATCCTTTCCTCCCTACCTCTCTCTTCTTCTATCTCCCTTTTTTACTGTTTCTCACCCATTTCTCTCTTTTCTATCAATATTTACATCTCCTTCCTAGCCTCTCTCTCTCTCCCCATATCTAAGTCTCTTCCTCCTTGTCTCATTACTCACCTCTCTCCCCCCTCTATCACTCGCCTCTTTCTTGTCTCTCTCTCCCCATCTCCAATTCTCTCCAACCTTGTCTCATTACCCACCTCTCTCCCCCCTTTATCTCTCATCTCATTCTTCTTTCTCCCATCTTCCCTCTCCCTCCACTTTCTATTTCATCACCTCTTTATCTCCTCCTCCCTATGTCTCTCACACCCTCCATGTGTACCTCTCCCTCCATCACTTTTTTCTCATCTATTGATTCTTCCCTTTCACATTCCCTATCTTCTCTCTCCCCTCTCTAGCTCTCTCCCAATATCTCTCCCTATCTCCCTCTCTATGTTTCCTTCTATCCTTACCCCCATCTATATCTTTTCCTCCCTACCTCTTTCTTCTTCTCTTTCCCTCTATTATTTTTTCTTTCCCATCTATCTTTTTTCTCTTAATCACTACCTCTTCCTCACACCCTCTCTCTCTCCCTATCTCCATGACTCTCCCTCCTTCCCTCTTTACCTCTCTACCTCTCCCTCTTTGTCTCATTACCCACCTCTCTCCCACCCTCTCTACCTTCCCTTCCCTCATTAGGGTTTAAGGTTTGAGGGATGAGGGTTGATGGATTAGGGTTGAGAATTTAATGTATATGGTAGAGGCATGAGGGATGAGGGTTGAGGGTTATAGGGTTAATGGATTAGGTTTTAAGGCTTGATGGTTTAAGGGTTGAGAATTAATGGATTCGGGTTTAAGTTATAGGGTTGAAGGTTGAGGAATTAGGGTTTAAGGGTTTAGGTTCTAAGGGTTAAGGGTTGAGGGATTATGGTTTAAGGTATAGGTTTAATGGATTGAATTTGAGGATTGAGCATCGAGGGTTGACGTTTTAAGGGTTTACAGATTGAGGGTTGAAGCTAGATTGTTGAGAGTTTAAGGGTTGAGGGTTGAGGGTCTAAGGGATGAGGTTTTAGGGATTATGGTTTAAGGGTTGAGGGCTTATCATTTAAGGGTTGAGGCTTGAGGGATTACAATTGAGGTTTTAATGTATAGGGTAGAGGGTTGAGGGTTGAGGTTTGAGGGATTAGGGTTGAGCATTGAGGGATGACAGTTTGAGGTTTGATGATTGAGGGTTGAGGGATTAATGTTTGAGGGATTAGAGTCCAAGGTATAGGGTTTATGGATTAAGGTTGATAGTTGAGATTCGATATTTGAGGGTTTAAGGGTTGAGGGTTGAGTTTTTACAGGTTGAGGGTTGAGGGATTAAGGGTTGAGGGTTTAAGGGTTGAGGGTTGAGGGATGAGGGTTGAAGGGTTAAGCATTTAGGGAATAGTGTTTAAGGGTTGAGGGTTTAAAGGTTGAGGGTTGAGGTATTAGGGTTTAAGGGCTGAGGGTTGAGGGTCGAGGTTGTAAGGGTTGAGGGTTGAGGAATTAAGGGTATATGGTTTAAGGTTTGAGGGTTAAGGTATAAGGTATTAAGGGTTGAGGTTTGAGGTATAATGTTTTAAGGGTTGAGGGTTTAAGTGTTCATGGATTAGGGTTAAGGGTTGAGGGATTAAGGGTTGAGGGTTTAAGGGTTGAGGGTTGATGGATGAGGGTTGAAGGGTTGAGGGTTTAAAGTTTGATGTTTGAGGGATTAGGATTTAAGGGTTGAGGGTTGAGGGTCAAGGTTTTAAGGGTTGAGTGTTGAGGAATTAAGGGTATAGGGTTTACAAACATTGAGGATTGAGGGATAATGGATTAAGGGTTGAGGGTTGAGGGATTAGGGTTTAAGGGTTGAGGGTTAATGGTTGACGGTTGATAGATTAGGGTCTAAGGTATAGGGTTTAAGGACTATGGTTTAAGGGTTGATGGTTGATGGGTTTAAAGGTTGAGGGTTTAAGGGTTTAAGGGTTTAGGGTTTAATAGTTGAGGCTTGAGGGTTGATGGTTTAAATGTTGAGGGTTTAATGGTTTAAGGTTGAGGTATTAGGATTTAAGTGTTGAAGATTAAGGGATTAGGGTTGAGTGTTGAGGGTCAAGGTTTTAAGGGTTGAGGTTTGAGGAATTAAGAGTATAGGGTTTAAGTGTTGAGGGTTGAGGGATAATGGATTAAGGGTTGAGGTTTGATGGATTAGGGTTTAAGGTATGAGGGATTAATGGATGAGGTTTGAGAGATTAGTTTCTAATTAGTAGGTTTGATGAATTAGGGTTTAAGGGTTGATGGTTGATAGGTTTAAGGGTTGGGGGTTTAATAATTTAGGGTTTAAAGGTTGATTCTTGAGGGTTGAGGGTTTAAATGTTTAGGGTTTAAGGGTTTAAGGGTTTAAGGGTTGAGGGTTGAGGTATCAAGGTTGAGTGTATAAGGATTAAGGGTTAAGGATTTAAGGGTTGAGAGTTGAGGGATTAGGGTTTAAGTGTTGTGGATTGAGGGATTATGGTTTAAGGGTTGAAGGTTGAAGGATGAGGTTTAAAGGGTTGAGGATTGAAGGATTAGGGTTTAAGTGTTAAGGGTTAAAATTTTAACGTTATAAGATTTAGAGATTAGGGTTGAGGGTTGAGGTTAAATGGTTGAGGGTTTAAGGGTTGAGGGTTGAGGGTTGAGGGTTTAATAGTTGATGGTTGAGGGATTAGGGTCTAAGGTATAGAGTTGAGGGATTACGGTTGAGGCTTGAGGCTTGAGGGTTTAAGGGTTTAAGAGTTTAGGGGTAGAGGGTTGAGGATTAATGAATTAGGGTTGAGGGTATAGGTATAAGGATTAGGTTTTAAGTGTTGAGGCTTGAGGATTTAGGGTTGAGGGTTGAGATTTGAGGTTTTAAGGGTTAAAGGTTGAGGATTGTAGGATTGATTGATTAGGGTTTAAGCATTTAGGGATTAAGGGTTTAAGGGTTGAGGTTTTAGGGATTAGGGTTTAATGGTTGAGGGTTGAAGGATGGGGATTTAAGGGTTGAGGATTTAGGGATTAAGGTTTAGGGTTGAGGGTTGAAGTTTTAGGGCTATAGGATTGAGGTATTATGGTTCAAGGGTTGAGGATTGAGGTTAAAGGTTTTACTATTAAAGGGTTGAGGGTTAAATTTTGAGGGTTGAAAGTTGAGGGTTATAGGATTGAGGGATTAGGTTTAAGGGTTTAGGTATTAAGGGTTAAATGGTTGACGGTTGAGGGATTACGCTTTAATTGTTGAAGGATGAGGGCTTAAGGGTTGAGGGTTGGGAGTTGAGGAATTAGGGTTTAAGGGTTGAGGGTTGAAGTTTGAGGGCTATAGGATTAAGGGATTAGGGTTTAAGGATTGAGGGTTAAAGTGTTGAGAGTTAAAGGTTGAGGGTTATATGATTGAGGTATTAGGATTTAAAGGTTTAGGTATTAAGGGTTTAAGGGTCAATGGTTGAGGTATTAGGGTTTAAGGGTTGAGGGTTTAAGGATTAGGGTTTAAGCATCGAGGATTGAGAGATTAGGGTTTAGGGTTGAGTGTTGAAGTTTGAGGGTTATAGGATTTCATGGATTAGGGTTTAAGGGTTGAGTATTGAGGGATTAGTGTCTAAGGTATAGATTTTAATGGTTTAGGGTTAAGGGTTGATGGATTAGTGTCTAATGTATAGGGTTTAAGGCTTTAAGTTTTAATCCTTCTCTACCTCTCCATCCCTTAGTCATCTCTATGTCTCTCACTCCTTGTCTCATCACTACTCCTCTAGGTCTCTCCCACTCTTCTCCCTTATCCTTTTCATTATAATTAATAAAGCTCATTAAACCTCTCCCTCCATCCCTTGGTACTCTAATAGGTCTCTCCCACTCTTCTCTCTCCCTTGGTAAAGCCTAAAAACATCACATTTGGTGCTCAACAAATAGGAAACTTGTTATGCAACACATTTGGCACTCGCCAAATTTGGCGAGCACCAAATGGATTTTTCCAAAAAAGGTTAAAAAAAGAGTTGAACCATGATATAGGTGCACAATTCACTTTCTCTATCTGGTTCTACACATTCTCTGAAAATAAAATGCTTTTTTATGTAGTTTACTTCTTGTGGTACCATATTATGCATGCTCCATCACCTTTTGAGCACCAATTTATTTGTTGGAAATTGTAAAAGAATATAATTTGAAGTTTCTATAGCATATTTCAGTATCTCAGGTAATATATTCATTTTTGTAGAATTGAAATGCTTATATTGAGTTTTTTCTTAGTCTTGACAATGTAGACCATTCCTTTCATAATTTTATTAATCGTAATAGTTTTACATAGAATTCAATATTGAATAAGATAGAAGTTGCATAGAAAATTTAAATTTTAGGAGTTTGAAGAAAAAAATGAAAAATAAAGACATCATTTAGATGAATTCATGTAAACTTGTATAGAGGATTTCAAATTAACAAAAGAATGCTTATGTATTCCATTTGCATTGCTTATAGTGGTTCATTTCCATCATGGTTAGAGGAATTCGCTTTTTTTCATTCATTTTTTTAGAAAATGACCTAAAAAAAAACAAATTGATTCACTCTATATTGGCTAGAATGTAGGTCGATTTGGAAATCTCAAAATGATTTTCCTTTGCTTGTCACTGGATCAATTGCTTTTCATTTTCCTTTTCTTTTAAGTTGCAATTGCCTACTACCTATAATATGTAGCAAATTATCTTTCATATTGAATGGAGTTGACATGGTTGGTTTGTTAGGGTTCAAGTTGACCACATAAAGCTATTTACCATTAGCAAACAACTAGTGATATGAAATAATCACAAATTCATCAGTATTCATCAATGTGCTAGAATTATAATAAAAAGACTTAGAGTTTGGTCAGTACATTAATATTTATAAAATAAAATTTATTATCCTAAACCTTATAAATATTTTTATCCATACATCTATATAAATACTCTCCTTTTTTTTAAAGGCGTGAGTGGTCCAAGAACGATCCTCAAATATTAAATAATATATCATTCTTTTAACTAGCTTATCATCTATAAGCTCTTCTTTTATAACACAATCCCCATCAAGACCTCATAGGGATATAATCAAGATATTTTCCACTTTTACACATGGATATCCCCCTTGTAGCACTATGAAAATAGAAATAAATTCCTCAAATCAAGTAGATGAGAAAAAATTTCCTTGTGTAGATTTACGACCTCCTGTGCTTGCTGAAAATTTACATTTTTATTTGTGTAGGTATATTATCAAATAAGAAATGATGGCACCTTGTTTCAAAAATTAGGAAATTCAAATCAACATCATGTTCTATAACCTTCATTTTAGGACCTCTCTTCCTTCTCCTATCGTAAGGTCAAAAAATATATAGCCATATTACTCTTTTTCAAACAATCCATTTTATATTAACAGTGAGGGTATAATCAAAGTTTCTTATACACCTGCAACAAAACACATATTTCCAATACACTACCATGCTAACCAAAATATAGTACATATTCATTCTAAATAGCCTTATGAATTAATAATCTAGTGAATACCCAATATGTTTGCTTCAAGCAACCTCACCAAATTGGATGTTTTCCTTTTGAGGAACATGACTAGTAACACAATGTATAATAACTAGCTTTGATCTAGTCCTAGATGATAGTCCTAGATGATAACTAGCTTTGATCCATGATAGGGTGTAGAAGTAAGGGACATTCCTAGATGATATCAGCATTAGGAATTTCCTTGAATCCACCTTCACATCTCTATGACAATCTTTGTATTGTATATGAGGGGTTTCATACTAAGAAATTCTTTCCTGACTACTTATAACAATTTCTCTTATTGCCAATAATAATATTTTGTGACTTCTTTTGAGTTCAATATAGTATTTACTTGTGATAAACATTACATATTCTCCTAGATCATTATGTGATAGATTTCCCTTCTTGTATTAAGAAAACCACGATAGTCTCTGAGGTAAGTTTACATGAAAATTTTAAGAATTTATGATAGTTCATGTGATATGGTGATGAAAATATAAAGGGCTTGATGGATTAACATTTTCATGATTCTCTATCCACCTTGCTGAGATTACCATAGTGATGTGAAAGATAATAGAGTGACTTCATTTCTTTAATTTTATGACAATGTTCTATGTACTTGGGGTAGTTTTGATGTAGTGGATATCATTTATGATATCCCTTATTGCATTTAGAACAATCCCTTGATGTGGCAATAGTCCTCTCACTTTTTATTCATGATATTCTTATATCAAACAATCTTATGAATGATGAATGATAACCCCTATGTTGGTTGGGATAGTGGTGCAGGAGCACCTAATCACCTAGTTCAACACCTCCATGTTTGAAAGTCATGAAAAGTCATTGATGGATGTCTAGGATTGAATAAGAATTTTTTGTGCTTATTTAGGCTTAATAAGTTCTACAAAGACCAATCACAATGTAATTGGAGGCATCTTGGGTCATTTAGGTTGAAAATGTCAAAAATGCCATCTTGCTCCTAAAGTTGTCTTTGTAGTTTTGTAAGCACATTTCTTGAGTTTGTATATGCAAGATGGGAATCTTCATGTAACAAGGCTATTTCAAATCCATCTAAATGATTCTCGGGGTCATAAAGTTTTAGGAGTGAATGGTTGTTTAAAGGTAGTCATTAAGGGATGTCATAATGCAGTTTAGGAGTCTTAAAGTTTTAAAAATTAGTTGGACGTGTTGATGGTTAGTTGGTTGTTTTGAAATAGTCTTTAAAAGCCTCTCAAGGAGCCCGAGGATGATTGGATGGGTTGGAAATTGAAATTTCTATTGAATAAACAATGTTCTTCCTCCTAACTTACTATTTCCCTATTGTTTTTCCTGAGTTTTTTTCTTTTTTTTTACTCTATATGATCCAATGAAGAGCCAAGGAAGATAAAACAAAAACCCAACACAAATATGACTTGGTTCAAAAAATTCAAAACTTTTCCCTTAACACTCCTCAAGAGGCTCCTAGCCTTCAAAATCCAACAAATGGAGTTATCTTTTATAAAAGACCTTACAATGGCCAACCAAGCATCTACAAAGACTCTCAACCTGATACAAAACAACTTCCCAAAAAAATTCAAGTGACCTATCTCAAAAAATAAAGAGTTTCAATACAACATCTATGTTTTAGGCTACTAGAATTAGGCCTATTTTTCAAATGAAGTACCCTCAAATAACTTTGTATTCTCTAAAACTCTTTGGTCAATCTCTAAACTTATTACAAAACACCCAATTCACTAGTTATTTCTTAGATTCAAGACCATTTTGACACCAAACTTACAAACCCTCACTTTACGTACAAATATATAGGGTTTACTGGAAAACTACCCACCTAGGGTTATCAGACCCATTCAATGCATCAAACACCATGTATATGCTCTTCACATACTCAAGGATCCATTACAAAGACACCTCATTCACTATTTTATTGAAATCCTTCATTAACACACTATTTTCATAAGGAAATCATTCAAATTTTACCCTAGGGTAACACCCAATCTTAGTTAACACAACTCTTCAGCCTTCCCAACCATGGAGACACTTAAATTTAATGATTTTGGACCCATTCCATGAGGTAAAACAAGGATAGTGAGTGGAATGGGTCAGGGTGCCATTTTAAGTGACTCTCAACACTAAATATTAATAAAACATAGCAGTCTCAGTGTAGTGTAGAGAACTTACACAAATCCAAATGGTTTTCACTCAAACCTATTCCAAAAGGAAATTAATACATGCTTCCACACTTCACCATAAGTTTCAGACCATAAAAGTTCCTGTACGGATCATACAAAGTAATCAAAATATAGAAAACTCAGGAAAAACAACAGGGAAATAGTAAGTTAGCAGGAAGAACATTGTTTATTTAATAGAAATTTCAATGTCCAACCCATCCAACCATCCTTGGGCCCCTTGAGAGGATTTTAAAGACAATTTGAAAGCAACCAACTAACCATCAACGCCTCCAACTATTTTTTAAAACTTTAAGACTCCTAAACTGCATTATGACAACCCTTAATGACTACCTTTAAACAACTCTTCACTCCTTAAACATTATGACCCTGAGAATCATTTAGATGGCTTTGAAATAGCCTTGTTACATAAAGATTCCCATCTTGCATATACAAACTCAAGAAATGTGCTTACAAAACTACAAAGACAACTTTAGGAGCAAGATGGCATTTTTGACATTTTCAACCTAAATGACCCAAGATGCCTCCAATTACATTGTGATTGGTCTTTTTAGACCTTATTAAGCCTAAATAAGCACAAAACATTCTTATTCCATCATATACATCCATCAATGACTTTTCATGACTTTCAAACATGGAGGTGTTCAACTAGGTGATTGGGTGCTCCTACACCATACTCCCCCCCTAAGAAAAACTTAGGCCCCATGAGTTGGTGTGGATACCACTGCCTCCAAGCATTACACAAACTCCATTGGTTTACAAATGTACTCCACTGATGCATGTACACAAGACCTACAAACTATCTTCAACTTCCATCACTTTGTAATGTATTCATATAAGCATTTGACCTTGCTTCTGATCTCAGACATGCAGTCAGCTTTTCACCATTTCTCTGCTCAACATTGGATTGTCTATGATACCTTGTACCTGCATACAAAAAAGTGTTAGCAATTCCTTGATTTATCTTTTTTTCTTTGTCACCTTCATGCTTGTAACTCTCCTTTCTACCCTATCTTTCTTGTCCTTTACTCACTGCTCCTCTACCTTGCTTCACCACTATCAAATCAGGTTGTTTGTTCACTGTACCTACAAAAAAATATTGTTTCTCACCCCTTCTCTCAACTATATGGCATTCAATACTTCCTACAATCACCTTGTCCTTCAAATTCTTTTCTAACACCTTCTTTACCCCTACATTTTCCTTTAGATCTATTGTTCATGCATTGTCGGTCTTCAAAACAACACTAGGATCTACCATGCTGCTTTCTTTCACAACTTTTATAGGCTCTTTCATTTGACACATGATGACTTTTTCCTTACCTTTCTCATCCCCTATCCAAGGAGTCAAAACAAACTTTTTTTCATCTTTCATGATTATATACTGATTTTCTTTCCCATCATAGATGGAACTCCTATCATACTTCCATGGCTTTCCAAGGAGTATGTGATAGCAGTCCATTGGATAAATATCACAAAGAACACTATCCTTATACTCACCTATTTGAAAATATACCATAGCTTGCTCACTCACTATCAATGATTGACCATTGCTTAGCTAGGAGACCTTGTAGGGAAAATCATGAGGGATTATTTTCAATTTGAGTTTATTCACCATTTCAAAAGAAACCATGTTTTTAGTTGAACCTGAGTCCACTACCATCCTACATACCTTACCTTGTACTTTTCAATTGATTCTAAAGAGTGCTTCCTTTGTAGGGGTTCTTCAGGAATTGACACCTTGAGCAATCTTCTTCTAATCATCAAATTCTCTCCAACTTCTAATGTGAGATTAATGACAAGTGAAGTCACACTCTCTTCATCTTCATGCACTACTTGATTCCTCCTTTCTCCCCCATGAGAGCTTGAACCTTGCCTTTCAGGACACTTGAAGGATGGATGTCTAGGTTGGTTGCAAGTGTAACATCTTCCTGAAAATGCATTGTTGGAATTCCTTCCTCCAAATCTGCCTCTTGTGCCTCTCCATCCACCTCTGAAATCAGATTGCTCCTTGTCCTTCTTGTCATCCCCTTGACTCTCATTGTTTTCCTTTGAATTAGGATTGAATCCTCTTCCTCTAGAAGTGTTGCCTCTTCCTCTTTCTACCTTCTCTTGTCTCCTCTTTAACTTTTCTTCTGCCCTCATTTTCATTTGAAAGCATTGTTCAACTAATTTAGGTGCCAAAATGTTGATCTCATCCTAAATATTTTACCTCAAGCCATTCAAGTACCTAGCAACCATTTCATCTTCATCTTCTTCATGCTTAGTTCTTATGCTCAACTTATAAAATTCTTTAGTATATGATTGCACATCCAAATCTTTTTGTCTAAGATTTTCCAACTTTTTAAGCAATTGAACATTGTAATCAGCAGGAAGAAATGTACCTTTCATTTTAGCCTTCATCCTTTCCCTTGAAGTGATCTTGCTCTTTCCTTGTCTCTCCCTTTCCTCCTGCAAAAAAATCCACCATACCAAAGCATGTCCCATCAGTCTTGTTTTAGCCCTCTTCACCTTAAGTCCTTCATCAACATCTTCACTATCAAAGTATTTTTCCATAGCCCCAATCCAATCCAAGAGCTCTTCAGTATCAAGTTTTCCTCCATACATAGGAACATCTATTTTTCCATGTCCCTCCTTCTTCACAGCCTTCAAAAGCTTCATTCTTCGTGCATCATCAAGATCCATCTCCTCTTCTTCACCAAGAGCATCTTCTTCCTCTTCAGTTTCACTTACATCCTCTTCCACTCTATGCTTTGCTTCCCATGTAGCCATCTTCTTCTACAAGGCCTCTAATTGTTTAGCCTGTTCATCCATTCTTCTTGCAACAACACTCCCCTTAGGAGGCATCCTCACAATCCTATCTCTTCACTAACCTGTAAAACCAATCAATCAATAAAAAAATATCTACTACCTTGCTTTGATACCACTATGATGCATAGCCAAGGAAGAGAAAACACAAACCCAACACAAAGATGACTTGGTTCAAACAATTCACAACTTTTCCCTTAACACTCCTCAAGAGGCTCCTAGCCTTCAAAATCCAAAAAATAAAGTTATCTTTTATACAAGACCTTACAATGGCCAACCAACCATCTACAAAGACTCTAAACCTGATACAAAACAACTTCCCAAAAAGATTCAAGTGACTTCTCCCCAAAAATAAAGAGTTTCAATACAAAATCTCTATTTTAGGCTACTAGAATTAGGCTTTTTTTTCAAATGAAGTACCCTCAAATCACTTTGTATTCTTCAAAACTCTTTGGTTAGTCTCTAAACTTGTTACAAAACAAGGTATGTGTAGGATCATCATGGAAAAAATAGGCCCTTAAGTGGAAAAAAATTCAGAAAAAAACAAAGTTAGAAAACTTGACGTAAAATTTTGAATAAGTTATCTATATTATTTCAAAAATATGTAAGAATAGAATCTATAGAAAATTGAAAGTTGTTTCTGAACTACTAGACTTATTTAAAAAAAAAAAATCTATTTGGTGAAAATTTGAAATTTCAATATAGTAGTATTGAAATTTCAGGGAGAAAATAAGAACTAGGTTTCTGTCTAACCACCCTAATCACAATAAAATGATAATATTTTTTTATAAGATTTTAGATAAGTAGAGGACTAATGTCCCTATGTGATTTATTATTTTTTGTAATTTTTTTCCAAGTAAATAATTAATTATGAATTTTTTATTACAAATTTTAAAAAATATAAAAACTCGTATGTCTGACCACCTTATCTTGGTCAAAACTTCATAAAATTATTCTTTTTTTTTTTTTAATCCTATAGTATACAAAGTGTAGAATGTGACACATGTTTCAGATTCAAAAGATATGATACCAATTGAAAGCTATAGATGTTTTTCAATCACCCTATCGATCGAGACTTTAGTTGTAATTTAAATAGAAAATTAATAATCTTTATTTATTAAATTCAAAGTAAGGCATAACTTATATTGGTGGAAAGTTGAGAATCTCCTTTAAAAACCCTTTTCGTTTCATCAATTTTGGGTTAAAAAAAGTCGTCATCCACATACCCTACACATACCCAAGATATTGCCACTTTTTGGCCCATCATGATCCTACACATACCCAGCACCCAATTCACTAGTTATTTCTCAGATTCAAGACCATTTTGACACCAAACTTACAAACCCTCACTTTACATACAAATCTCTAGGGTTAACTGGAAAACTACCCACCTAGGGTTATCAGACCCATTCAATGCATCAAACACCATGTATATGCTCTTCACAGACTCAAGGATCCATTACAAAGACAATTCATTCACTGTTTTATAGAAATCCTTTATTGACACACTATTTTCATAAGGAAATCATTCAAATTTTACCATAGGGTAACACCCAATCTTAGTTAACACAACTCTTCAGCCTTCCCAACCATGGAGACACTTAAATTTAATGATTTTGGACCCATTCCATGAGGTAAAACAAGGACAGTGAGTGGAATGGGTAAGGGTGCCATTTTAAGTGACTCTCAACACTAAATATTAATAAAACATAGCAATCTCAGTGTAGTGCAGAGAACTTACACAAATCCAAATGGTTTTCACTCAAACCTATTCCAAAAGGAAATTAATACACGCTTCCACACTTCACCATAAGTTTTAGACCATAAAAGTTCCTGTACGGATCATACAAAGTAATCAAAATACAGAAAACTCAGGAAAAACAACAGGGAAATAGTAAGTTAGCAGGAAGAACATTGTTTATTCAATAGAAATTTCAATGTCCAACCCATCCAACCATCCTTGGGCCCCTTGAGAGGCTTTTAAAGGAAATTTAAAAACAACCAACTAACCATCAACGCCTCCAACTATTTTTTTAAACTTTAAGACTCCTAAACTGCATTATGACAACCCTTAACGACTACCTGTAGACACGTCAAATTTGCATTATGCATATTCATCCGCTCAATAAATAAATCAAATGCATCACATCCATTCGCGTGGTAAATCGGGTAAATCAGGTTCTTATCGTTTAAAAAAATCAAAAGCTCACATCATAGTTTAATTAAATAAATCAAACTTTATTTAATTAAAATCTCAAAAATGCATCTTCCATCCTTTTCTTATTTAAATAAATCAAATATTTAAATCCTAAAAGTCAAAATCATCTAAACACCATTAAGCTAACCTAATCATCATTAATTTAATCTAACCATGATTAAATGCTAATCTCATCCCACTTGCATTCTCTAGATATATCCACTTGCACAAGTAAATCAATTTTATTGATTTATTTAAAAACCCTCATTTTCCCTCAACATGACAAGTCCAACATTGCATTTATTGCTATTTTTCTTGTCCCCCTCGCAAAATTTATTCCAAAATTTGAATTCAAATTCTCCCTCTCATGGGCACTCTTCCCAAATCTTTCACAACTATTGACCACTCACCACTTGACAAGTGTCATCTTCTCATTAGAGGATCTTTAGTCCCACATTCACCATCTTGGCCAATCTATCATCAAGAAAATCTATAAAATAAGGCCTTCATTCTCATTCATGGATCCACAAAATTTTATGCAAGGTTACTCTCTTGGTTTGAGAAATAATCTTGTTCTTCATCTCCATTGCACTTCATCATTTTAGCTATTGATTAAGGGTTGGGAAAGGGTCACTAGCACATGTGACACCAATCCACTATGGAATAGGTACAAGGAAAGTGAAAAGTCAACAAAGGTACCAAAAGCGAACAAAGGCAAGTGAAAGGTACAAAACAAACAACGAAGGCACAAGGCACAAGGAAAACGAAAGGAGGAGAAATTTTTTTGAAAACTCAAAGTGTTTTTAAACGCTTTAAGTGTTTGTTCAACACTTTTCCACGAAATTGTTTTTCTTTTCGCTTTAGGACACTAATTTTCATTTGGGTCTAAAAAGAACAATTTGATGTTTCATTGCAAAGGGCTTAAAATGAATCTTAGGACAAACTCACTAGATTTTGTTTGAGGTTAAGAATTGAACAATCAAAACTCACACTTCATTTGGTGCTTAAAACGAACTCACAATTGCTTTGAAGGATATAAAATGAACAAGTGTTTGAATTGTGTGATTTTGTCTTTTGAGTGCGTATCCTCTCCCCTTGCGCTTCGTACGATTTAGGGTGCAAGAGAAACACTCAAAATACATTTTATTGCTTTGAAACACTTCGATTTGGGTTTAAAATTGAACATCTTGTCCAAGTGTGAGTAGGGGCATTTTCGCGTACATTCTCTTTCTTTGTGCCATCAAAGATTGATCGAGTTACAGATTGTGTCTTTGCTTGCTTTTGTTTATCTTAGAGGGCCTGCCTTGGGGAAAAAGTACTCACCCAAGGGAACGACTCAACCAGTAACACTCTAAAGCCAAGAGTATTTCCAGTCGGGATATAAATGTGGGTATTGGTTAAATGCCATTATCACACGGTTGGCTCCGACAAGATGGATCTGAAAGGGGACTCTTGTCGAATGGGTCAATCTCCACGAACGGAAATTGCTTACTAGAACCCATGCGCTAGAATTTTCCAAAATCCTTAATCTATTTGTTGGTGCAAGAACGGCCATTCTGAAGCCACCCCACACTCTTACAGTCTTTTAGTAGAGATGGAAAGCATGCCATGGGAGTTTCATGGGTGTTGATGCTTGGCTGCCCCAATTGACGATAATGAGCCATGGAGGGGAGCCAGTGTGGTCAACCATCTAACCATCAACTAGAGATAGGTGTAGATGTACTTGTCCAAGTGGGAATCCAACAAATATTGTCTTACACATCCATAGGGCTTGTACTTGTTCTTCATTTGAAAACACAGTGTGGTATTCAAAAACATTTTGCAAACAAACATCCAACATGATTCTAAAAATTTCAAACCCTTTTGAAGACAAATATCATTGACTCAATCCATATGTTATTGCTTTCCCTGGGGATTCACATCCTTAGAGGTTCCTAAGCATTGGATTATAGCTCAATTTGTCTTCTTGAGTAAACAATAGGAAAACCCTTGCCTTAAGTTCATTGAATTTCCACATAAAATATCTTGTGGGGTTTAAAGAAATTAAGACATTGGACATCTTAGTTTGAAACTTTAATCAAAAAGAGTTTTTTTGGTAAAATAAAGCCATTAAGAAAAGCTAAGCAAAATGAACTTTCATGTGTGTTGAAGACTCCAAATCCCAAAAGCACAAATCGTTGATTGGAAATCCAAAATGTTCAAATCATTTCTTGGTTACAAAGGTCATTAGGAAGCATATGCATGCTCTTCAATACCTAGTTCTAGAAAAACAAAATGTCTTTTTAGGTTCACCTAAGGATCAAAACAAATCAAACCTCTTTCATCCATCTTTCAAAACATCAAATCCATCTCACAAATCATCTTTTGAAAAACCTTGAAATCATCCTTGAAGTGCTAGGCTTTATGACAAAAATCAGGCAAACACCAAAATCATTGAGACCAAGTCCTTGAAAACATTTATCAAAACACCTTTGGCTAGGCATGTGTAGATGCATCCTTTTGCATATACTTAGTCAAAGTTATCAAAATCATCTTGTCTAACTTAGTGTATGTAGATGAATCCTTCTCCATATACTTAGTGAAACAATCATCTTGTTTGGGTAGGTGTGGGTAGATGCATCCTTCTCCTCACACATATCCAAATCATCATCCTTTGAACATAACTATCCTTTAGATCATTATCAAACATCTTAGGGTATTTTTGTTCAAAAAAAATCAAAATCCAAATCCAAGATCAAGGACAAAATCTCAAAATCCAAAAAATCAAACCAATCAAAAATCCTAAAATCCTAGTATTTCATTCAAGATCTATCAAAAGCCAAAAACATCCATAACATCCATCTTTAAACATCACCATCATATCATCATCACATTTGATCCTAAAAATCATCCTAAAAACTTTCACTTTGGGACATAAAATAGAGATTAATTCAAAGAATCAAGAGATTCATCTCCCATATTCTTGAAGATTGATCCCCGTTTTATGGTTCTAACTAGATCTCAATACAAGAAGAGTATGGAAGCCAACAAAGAAACACCCGCTTCAAGTGATCTTAGTCAAACCTATCCTGAAATGAATCCCATTGGGGATGGAAATCTCACAATTAGCCTTCCAACATCATCACAAAACCCACAAGAGGAAACCCAAGGGGAGGATCTTAACTTTGGAGTGTCTCACGAAGAAGTAGCTGAAATGTTCCAAAATCCATACAACCATAGAATCATCAACATCATGATGAGACTTAACCCTTCGTTGTACATGCTTGAACTAGCAAAACAAGGGGCCAAGTTGCCTTCGAATTTTGATGTGAGCACTATAGTGGAGACATCTTTCCCACCAATCTCATCCACCATCCCCATTTCATCTACATCTTCATCTCAAAACATCACACAAAACATCCCGCAACTCACAACATCATTTGCTCCAACTCAACCTAACGTTAACAAGGGAAACACATTCCTCAATGCACTTCAATTACATCCCCTTGTGAATAACCAAAACTTGGACGCAAACACCACCTTGGAACAAAACATCCCCCATAATCCATTACACCAAAATGTTCCTCTCACTTTACATTATGACCCATCATCAACATCTTTTCACGGAGCACCACAAACACCTCTTCTCACAAATCCACAAGAGGAGGGAGAAATGTTCGGACCAGGGGGAATTTTCAACACCACAACACTCTCGCGAGGATTCACCCCCCTTACATTTCCACCTCTCCCACCATCACCATTGTCATGAACACCACTCCTTGGTTTAGGGCTTCCCCCTCTACCGAGTATCAATCAAAACAACATCCCAACCATCAATCAAAACATTTTTCCAAATGCTCAAAACTTATTGTTGACATCACACCAACAAACAACAAACACACAAGCAATGGCAACATCATAAAACACCCCCAAAACATTGCAAAGCATGGTCTCTCAAGGGCCAATCACATCAACGATGCCACTTACCACATCGACAACACCATCCACCAATCACCACATCAACACGACAACACCATCCGCCAACCAAATAATCAACACAACATCATCATCTACCACCATTCCAAATCCACCACCACCTCCACCACCACCAACGTTCACCACATCAAACCAATTCGATGCAACATTACAAGCCGCTTTTCAAAGAGGATACCAACAAGTGCAGAAACAAAAAGCTGTGCAACAAGCCGCTCAAGCCACGCAAGCCACATTACAAGCACAACAAGCACAACAAGCCAAAGCTTTATTGCAACAGCAACAACAACAAGCCGCCCAAGTTGCACAAGCATTACAAGCACAAAGGGTCACTCAAGCACAACTATTATTGCAACAACAAGCCGCACAAGCGCAAGCCCAAGCACAAGTGCAAGCTCAAACACAACAAGCACAAGCTCAAGCACAACTTCTTGCACAAGCAATGCAAATACAAGCATATCAGCAAGCACTAAAGCAATACCAAGAGCAGCAAGAAGCAGCAGAATTGGCAGCCCAACAACAAGCATTGTGGGAGCAAGAACAAGCAGAACAACAAGCGCTGTTAGAACAGCAACAAGCACAACAACAAGGATTGTTGGAACAACAACAAGCGCAACAACAAGCACAAATCCTAGTGCAACAACAACAAGAGCAACAACAAGCATTGTTCATCCAAAAACAAGTAGAAGCCTACTTCGCCCGCCACAACATACCGATACCATTGAACAATGCACCAACCAACCCATCCATCCAAACCATGATTGCAACACCTCAAAACACATTCATCCCACCCCCTGATCCCTAGAATGATATGACAACACAACTCAGGTTGTTCTCGCAACAAGTGCTTGACCTTCAATCAGGGCGGACAACCAAAACGCAAAGCAACTTGTGTCTCTATCCATTTGATAGGAGCCTAGACATGAAACCATTCCCTAAGGGATTTGAGATCCCTAAATTTGACAAATATCGAGGGAGGGGAAACCCTGAAGATCACATCAGGGAATTCCAAGTTCATTGTATGGAGGTTGCATATGACGATACTTATCTGATGCAGCTATTCCCTAGGAGCTTGGCAAGCAACGCTATAGAATGGTTCTCTCACTTACCCTTAGGCATCAGAACATTCCAGGAAATCAGAGATGAATTCATTAGAAACTATGCATGTAACATTACAATGGATGTTAGTCTCAAAGAACTATATGCTCTGAAACAAGGAAAGAATGAATCTTTTGCTTCATTTCTTCAACGATGGTGATCCAAGGCCAATCAAAGCAAGTGGACCATGCCAGAAGAGCAACAAGTCTACACAATCATCACCAACCTTGAAAGTTGCTTGTCATTCCACCTCAAGGTTCAGGGAATCACCACCTATGATCAACTAATCTCCAAGGCGCTTAGCATCGAAAGAGCCCTTGCAACCCAACCCGTCAAATCAACATCATATCATGAACATCAAAAAAAATGTCCACCATCAAATTACAATGATAAACCTCGTACATGGGTGAGAAACAAAAACGTCACTAATGATGGTGTCATAGATGCCAAGGTGGTCATTAGTGGTCTGCGCCAAAACACATCAACACAACAAATCCAAACACCAAATCAAAACAGTCATCACACAACATACCAACCCAATAATCCCACCATCAATAATGTCAATGACCAAAGAGGACCACCTCAATGAAATACTTATCCCAAATGAAAATACACTACTTTGGGAGAACCACTTGAGGACATCATGAAAAAGCTAATCGACGAAAAACTCATCCAAGCTCCTACATTTGAGAATTATCAAGAACCTGATGTCAAACCTCCTTGGTACAATGAAAATCAACTATGTGAGTTCCACAAAATCAAAGGCCACACCACAAACAATTGTATGAGACTCAAGAACATCATCCAAGATCTCATCGACAAAAGAATCATAAATGTGGAAACACCTACTGGGAATCAGGATCTTAAAATCTACACAAATCCGATGCTGAATCATGGCAACAAAGGGAATAACAAGGATAAAGGAAAGGGCAATGTAAATCATGTATACGAAATAGTTGTTGCTAACCTCAATGAAAACTGCATGGTCATCACCATCAAGGGCGCCCATGCTGAAGATTGTGGAGTCACCACAAGAGGCGGAAAAGTCACCATTGCAAGATCATCCCAACCAAATAGAGTCCCTACATCAAGAGCCATTTCATATAGCTACAATGTTGTAGACCAACTCAAAAGAATGCCAACACACATCTCCATCATGGAGTTTTTAAAAATCTCATCAGCGCATAAAAAGATCCTCGAGGAAGCATTAACCTCATCTACTGTCCCCGCAGACCTCGATGTGGAACAATTCCAAGTTATGGTCGGAAACATCATAACACCTAATCTCCTTACGTTTTCTGACCAAGATTTTCCCACCTAACCATCTCACAATCGCGCACTTCACTTGGAGGTCATTGTAAACAAAAGCATAATCAAAAGGGTCCTAGTGGATGGGGGTGCAGGTTTGAACATCTGCTCTCTCAGCCTAATCAAACAATTGAAAATATCAGAGGATACCATTGACAAAGGTAAAGGCATCACAATCAGAGTGTATGATGACCAAGAAAGAGTGTCTCAGGGCACGATTAAACTCCCTATTCAAGTAGGGCCAACACTTATGGGAACCACCTGTAAGGTCCTGTACCTCGACTTACCATACAACATTCTCCTGGGATGCCCATGGATCCATGTAATGAAAGCCGTAGCATCAACCTTCCACCAATGTGTAAAATTTACACATAATGGACAAGAGGTTACCATCCATGGAGATCCTGAGCCATTTTCATACTGCAAGAACCTTGAAGCCAACTATTACAAAATCCCCCAAGTGCCAAAAAATGATGAGGGCCCATCCACATCATACATCGACCCCGCCACCCTCACGTCCACTTCTGCGACAGAGACACCTCCCACTCCCACCATTCCCACCATCTTCGACATCAAGCTCATCATCCAGGAGGATGGTTGTGGAAGCTATAGGCTCCCTAATAATTCTTTTGTGATAGGAGAGTTACCGCAATCTCCTAGATCACAAGGACGCCCACAAGAAAATAAAGCTTCCACATCACAAACGTATCCTGAGGATTATCCTAAATTCACGAGCTGGGGAGACCTTGGCCAAGAGGTTATTGAAGCAGATCCATCTCACATGTTGTACCGAGATGAAAGATCGACACCTGAATTACTACTGGATGAAAGGAGCAAAGGCCTACACATGATGCTTGCGATGGGCTATGACCGAAACCAAAGATTGGGGCAAAATGACAATGGGCTCTTAATACCAATCATGCCTAAGACGCGACCTATAACAAATCTTGGTCTTGGATGTACCCCTCTAAGAATAACCATACGTGGCCGAAATCCTCCGGTTAGAGCCGCTAATGTTTCTCCTCAGCCAGTCCTAATACAAGTGCACTCCCCAATACCCATAGGGACAGACAGGCATAACTTTATCACTGAGCCCTATATTAGTAGCGATGACAAAGATATAATATCCAATCTCCCTAGGTTATTCGAAGATACCACTCTATGTATGATTAGTACCATATCCTTTGAACCACATAGGAAAAATCACGAGATCCGCTTAGTCTATCCCCAATTGATCGACTATGACCAACGAGGACCACCAGTTCTCAATACATTCAAAAATGATGAGGCTCTCTCAGAATTCATGGGGTTGAGGGATAACATTCCAGATGGAGATCACAAGGTAGGATTCATAATGGAGTTGGACACACACACCTATTACGGGGAAACGATTGAATCTTTTAGTCACAAAAGTGAGAGACTAAGAATCATATCCAAGTCCTTGAGTGAAAACCACACCGTGGCACTCTCTGACAACAAAATAGTAAAAAATAAAGGACGTATCCAATGGTGAAAACCTCTCTGAGGCACCTAAGGATGAAGGATTTAGTCTTCCCCTAAGAGCTATTCATCGAGAGAAGTTAGCAGTCTTGGCCGAAAAATGCAACCCAGTCAACCTAGGGACAGAGGAGACCCCGCATATAACATTCTATGCAGAATCACTATTATCAGAAGAGCAAGAACTCCTAGCAGCATTCCTAAGGGAAAGAAAAATAAACTTTGCATGGAGTTATGCAGATATAACAGGCCTTGATCCAAATACTGTGGTCCACCACCTAGCAGTGTATCTAGATGCAAAACTTGTTAGACAAAAGCTTCGAAAAATGCATCCTCAAATTGCTTTGTTAGTCAAAATGGAGCTCAAAAAGATATTAGATGCTGGATTCATCCGACCAATTGATTATCTAGAATGGGTATCGAACTTGGTACCTATATCAAAGCTTGACGTAGCCATCAGAATCTGTACAGACTTTAGAGATTTGAAGAAGGCATGTCCCAAGGATGATTTCCTACTTCCCAACATTGACATGATAGTAGACATGATAGCAGGGCATGAGATGCTATCATTAATGGACGGATTTTTAGGATATAACTAGATCATGATAGCAAAAGAATACCATCACAAGACGGCTTTCACTTGTCCGTGGGGGACCTACTGCTAGAACATGATGCCATTCAGCCTAAAGAACGTAGGAGCAACCTATCAAAAGGGCCATGACGCTGATATTTCATGATATGATTCACAAAACAGTCGAAGACTATGTGGATGACATCTTAGCTAAATCAAGAAAAAGACAAGATCATATAGCAACCCTAAGTGCTATCTTTGACATATTGGAGGATACAAGAAGTACGTCTTTGGTGTACAATCAGGCAAATTGCTAGGATACATAATGTCCATGAGGGGTATCAAAGTGGATCCGAAAAAAGTGAAAGAAATCCTTGAGATGGAAACACCAAGGAATGTAAAACAACTGAGAGGTCTCCAAGGAATGCTCCAATCCATTAGAAGGTTCATAGCACAACTGGCAGACAAGCAGAATCTGTATTCACACCTACTCCACAAGGGGGTAGTATACAAATGGGATATAAAGTGTGAAGAGGCATTTAACAAAATCAAGGAATATCTACTGACACCGCCAATCTTAATGCTGCCTATCCCAAAGAAGCCATTAATCTTATATGTGTCAGCAACAGCGGCAGCCCTTGGAGCTCTCCTAGCTCAGCATGATGAAAATGGAACATAGAGGGCCATCTACTATATCAGCAGGACAATGGTGGGTCATGAGCTAAATTACTCATTCATTGAGAAAGCATGCCTCGCAGTAGTGTTTGCATCCCAAAAATTTAGACACTACATGTTGGCACACAAGATCAAGCTTATTTCCAAAATTGACCCCCTTAAATATCTCTTATCAAAGGAAATGTTAACTGGCAGAATGGCAAAATGGGTCATGATATTATCAGAATATGACATCGAGTATGTTGAAAGAAAAGCCATCAAGTGTCAAGTTATTGCAGATCAACTAGCAGAAGCACCCATATATTCTGAGAATCCTCTTGTATCTGAATTTCCAGATGAATCCATCTTTAACCTCAATGTAGCCGATCACTGGAAATTATACTTCGACGACTCATACACACAGCAAGGATCAAGAGCTGGTATCTTCTTCATCACCCCCCAAGGGGACTGCATACCAAGGTCATACAAACTAGCATTCCCTTGCACAAACAACATAGCAAAATACGAGGCTTTGACTATAGGTCTCAGAATAGTAGTGCAATGGAATATCATAGCTCTCAAGGTCTACAGTGACTCACAGTTGATCATAAATCAAGTCAATAATGAATATCAGACAAAGGATGACAAGCTAACCCCATACAAAAAATTGGTGGAAACTCTAAAAGAATCCTTCATCGACATAACATTTGAGCAGATTTCAAGAACCAACAACAGAGCCGCTGACGCCATGGCTACAATTGGGTCTCTATTAGACATTCCTCACAACGTACCAAAATATGAATTTCTGATCGAGCAGCTTCTCGTTCCCACATTCGAGGTACCAGAATCAGAATATGTGTGTGAAATCGTTGGTCCTGGTGATCCTTGGTATCATGACATATATACATATCTTCGAATAAGAGTCTTACCCGCCGACCTACCATCGAGCCTAAAATGAACCTTTATCAAAAAGGCATCCAGATTTGTCATCCTAGGTGATATCTTATACCGTAGAAGCATAGAAGGTACCTTACTATGCTGTCTAAATGCTGAGGAGGCATTAACCACCCTAACCAAGGTTCATAACGGTATTTGTGGCTCACACTCGAGTGGGATAACCATCACCAAGAAACTGCTGAGGCTAGGGTATTACTGGCCCACGATGGAAAGAGAAGCGCATGATCATGCTAAAAGGTGTTTACAATGTCAGCAGCATGGGGATCTCATCCATGCTCTAGCTCAAGAGCTCCATCTGATTGTCACACCATGGCCTTTCTCACAATGGAGACTCAATCTCATCGGCAAAATCTCACCCACCTCATCCAATGGCCACAAATTCATTATAACTGCAACTGAGTACTTCACAAAGTGGGTGGAAGCCATACCCATGACCTATATCACTAGAAAGCAGATCTCAAAATTCATCCTGAACTATCTCATATGTCGTTATGGTGTCCCACAAGCCATTATCTCAGATAATGGGACACCCTTCAAGAACCAGGAGGTTCGTGACTTGTGTGAGAAATTCAAAATCCAGTATCGCTTCTCCACCCCATATTATCCCAAGGCAATGGCCAAGCAGAAGCCACGAATAAAACCATCCTCAAAATCCTCAAGAAAATAGTCAATGACGCAGGTCGTGACTGGCACTTGTAGCTTAATCCCGCCCTCTGGGCTTATCCGCACACCCACTGGTGCCACCCCATTCTCCTTAGTCTACGGATCAGAAGTTGTACTCCCCATTGAGATCGAGCTCCCATCCCTCAGAATATCACTGCAAAATCTCATCACTGATGAAGAATATCGGGTCTCAAGACTAAACGAGCTGGAGTTACTGGATGAGAGAAGGATTGATGCTTTGAATCACTTACAAGTCTATCAGAATAGACTCAAACAAGCTACAACAAGAAGATAAGAAGTGGGACTTTCCAAGTCAGAGAACTGGTCTTAAAAGAAAATCAAAGAATGTCATGAATCCCAGCAGCAAAGGCAAGTTCGAACCCAATTGGATAGGGACCTTTCATCATCACAGCAAGCTATAAATCAGGGGCATATCAGTTTTCAACACCTGAAGGGGAACCTCTGCAAGAGCCCATGAATAGCTCCCATCTCAAAAAGTTTTATGCCTAATTCTTCCGGTATAAAACCAAAAAATCCAAAAAATTAGAAAAAGTCCTAAAAAAATGGTTACTTCGGCGAAAACCTGGCAAACAGGCGTCTTGGTAACAACAAAAAAATCAAAAAAAAATCCAAAAAATAGAAAAAGGATCAAAAATAGTAAAAAGAAAAAAATACCTCTAGTGAAAACCACTTCGGTGGCACTTTGGGCAAGTACCTCGGTGAAAACCTGGAAAACAGGCACCTTGTGTAAATAAGCACTTTTCATCCACCATGACCTTTATGGCTTGTTCGTCATCATCCCTTCATTTCGCTTCCATCATCCATCTCATCCATATCTCCATTCATCACTCATCCACTCACATTCGCACCATAGCTTGGTCCTACATTTGTATCATGATCCCTCCTAGTACTACTCGGCCCATTATCAAGGTCAGTTTGTCCTACCTTTATCAGAGTAGTCTATTGCATCACGCTGGGGGCATGTTTTTATCAGATCAGATTCGTGTATGTTCTTAAAGTCCTCAAAATCAAAAAATCCAAAAACATCAGAAAATCCAAAAATCCAAAAACATCATAAAATCAGAAAATCCAAAAACATCAGAAAATCAAAAAAATCCAAAAACATTCAAAACATATCAAAATCAAAAAACAGGTCAAAAATTCATTCAAAAAAAGCCAAAAACAAAGGTTGTCTTATCGAACTACGTAGTCTCTAAGCTTGAACATAGGAAAGGTTGATCTTTGATCATCCCCCGAGACATTTAGGTCAGTCCTATAGGAGTCCTTCATAATAAACTGACATTTCATCATGTATATCTTCATTTGTAAATTGGTCAAGTCGTCAGTCGAACTACATGGTCTCTGTGTATAACGTAGCAAGGCTAATCTGTCGATCAGCCCCCGAGGCCCCTAGGATAGGTCTTTAGGTTGGTCTTTTCATCAAAATCTTGAAAATCCCAAAAACATTTGAAATTTTGAAAAATCAAAACATTTGAAAATATCAAAAAAATACCAAAAATAGCATCAAAACATTGCAAAACATCAAAAACATCCAAATATTTGAAAAAATCCATCCGCCTCATCTGCTTGCACCGCAATAAACACCATTCATAATAAACTAATCGTCATCCTCAACCTTTGGTGAAACAATTAGAAACAAGTCTAGCAGGTTAAAAGCAAAACTCAAAAGCGTCAAGTCTCAAGTCTCAGTCAGTACGTAAACAAGTTGGTCAAGTCTGTGTCGATAGTCCATCATCCAAATAGTCTCCTATCAATCATCTAATAACATCATGTCCTAGGATGAATCCTTCCTACAAGGGGCATTATTTATCATAAAGAACACTTTGGATAAACGAAATGACGTCCCGCCATCCACTAACATGTCCTAGGATGTATCCTTCCTACAATGGGAATTATCTTTTGGCAATAAGTTTCGGTCCTTATCCTTAAAAACACATTCCCTTTTGGTTAGCGGTATTGAAGAACATCAACTTATTTATGTGCTTTATCTTTTTCTTTTGACTTATCTTATTGCGTTCAGTCCAAGGACCTCTCGATGATATCCGAATGAAAGATTTAGAGAGATAGGAATGGGGCAATGATCATTATTCTTTTCTCTGTTGTGCTTGTTGGATGTTCTTGTAAAATAACTTGGCAAATACTTTCTTTGTTAGATATGTATGGAGGATGTTTTGGACAGCTTGTTGACTATTGCATTGATTGGTTATACCTTTTTGTGTTTTGGTCTGAGATGTTTGAAACTTCTAAAGTGCATCCTAGCAAGGTTTCCATATGTTAGGTGTGAACAAGAATACTCCCTATCTATTTGTCGAGTCAAAGTCCATTACACTAAGTACAACGCCATCCTGGTCCTTTATACCTTGATGCATCATGCTTAGGCGTGTTATCGAACATAAAGTAAGTGACCCTTTGAAAATCCCAATCCTTGATAAGCAAATCATCATCATTTCTCATCATCATTTCTCATCATCGTCTCTCATAATGTTGGCTTCTTGGACCCTCTTGTCATCATCTAATGTCTTCTGCACTAACATCATAGCATGAATAGTTAATCATCATCACCAATACATCCATCATGCATCCATTATGCATTCACTTTGCATCCATAAATCATCACATATCATCTCACATGCATAATCATCATCATAATATAGATCTGTTAGTCTAAGCATCATAAATCATCACATCCACATAAATCATCCATTGCATAATTACAACATATCACATCATCAATCTAAACCATCTTATCCATCATCGCATAATCATTTAAGTTGTTTAGGATAATATAGATTTGTTATTCTAAGCATCTTAAAATCATCTCATTCGCATCGTCGTCCATAACCACCCATTTTGAACCTCTTTATCGCGAGATCAACCCTCAAATCGAATCTTTTCGCTCAATCTCTCAAGGGGGCAATGTACCAATGTACTTCTTTCCACTGGGGCATCCGAAAAATCAGAAATTTTTTTATTTCGATCGTGGCAAGTTTATTCTTTGCACCAATGCAACAAGTACATTGTTTCAAAGAGGGGAAAAATGTAGACACGTCAAATTTGCATTATGCATATTCATCCACTCAATAAATAAATCAAATTCATCACATCCATTCACCTGGTAAATCGGGTTCTTATCATTTAAAAAAATCAAAAGCTCACATCATAGTTTAATTAAATAAATCAAACTTTATTTAATTAAAATCTCAAAAATGCATCTTCCATCCTTTTCTTATTTAAATAAATAAAATATTTAAATCCTAAAATTCAAAATCATCTAAACACCATTAAGCTAACCTAATCATCATTAATTTAATCTAACCATGATTAAATTCTAATCTCATCCCACTTGCATTCTCTAGATATCTCCACTTGCACAAGTAAATCAATTTTATTGATTTATTTAAAAACCCTCATTTTCCCTCAACATGACAAGTCCAACATTGCATTTATTTCTATTTTTCTTGTCCCCCTCTCAAAATTTATTGCAAAATTTGAATTCAAATTCTCCCTCTCATGGGCACTCTTCCCAAATCTTGCACAATCATTGACCACTCACCACTTGACAAGTGTCATCTTCTCATTAGAGGATCTTTAGTCCCACATTCACCATCTTGGCCAATCTATCATCAAGAAAATCTATAAAATAAGGCCTTCATTCTCATTCATGGATCCAAAATTTTATGCAAGGTTACTCTCTTAATTTGAGAACTCATCTTGCTCATCATCTCCATTTGTATTTCATCATCTTGAGCTTTGATCAAGGGTTGGGAAAGGGTCACTAGCACATGTGACACCAATCCAACATGGAATAGGTGATTATCTTGCTTTTGAAATGTCTTCTTGAGGTATTTTATTTCATGGAGGTATTTTCAGATTTGTATGTTTAGACTAACCCTTCTAATGAGTATTTGAGGTTGGTTTTACTTGTAGATTGAGGGTACTTCACTACCTTTAAACAAATTTTCATTCCTAAAACCTTATGATGCCGAGAATCATTTAGATGGCTTTGAAATAGCCTTGTTGCATGAAGATTCCCATCTTGCATATACAAACTCAAGAAATGTGCTTAAAAAACTACAAAGACAACTTTAGGAGCAAGATGGCATTTTTGAAAGTCGTGAAAAGTCATTGATGGATGTCTAGGATGGAATAAGAATTTTTTGTGCTTATTTAGGCTTAATAAGGACTAAAAAGACCAATCACAATGTAATTGGATGCATCTTGGGTCATTTAGGTTGAAAATGTCAAAAATGCCATCTTGCTCCTAAAGTTGTCTTTGTAGTTTTGTAAGCACATTTCTTGAGTTTGTATATGCAAGATGGGAATCTTCATGTAACAAGGCTATTTCAAATCCATCTAAATGATTCTCTAGGTCATAAGGATTTAGGAGTGAAGAGTTGTTTAAAGGTAGTCATTAAGGGTTGTCATAATGTAGTTTAGGAGTCTTAAAGTTTTAAAAAATAGTTGGAGGCGTTGATGGTTAGTTTGTTTTTTTGAAATTGTCTTTAAAAGCCTCTCAAGGGGCCTAAGGATGGTTGGATTGGTTGGACATTGAAATTTATATTGAATGAACAACGTTCTTCTTGCTAACTTACTGTTTCCCTGTTGTTTTTCCTAAGTTGTTTGTATTTTGTTTACTCTGTACGATTCATACAGAGTAAACAAAATACAAAAAACTCAAGAAAACCAATAGGGAAACAGTAAGTTAGCAGGAAGAACGTTGTTTATTCAATTGAAATTTCAATGTCCAACCCATCCAACCATCCTTGGGCCCCTTTAGAGGCTTTTAAAGACTATTTCAAAACAACCAACTAACCATCAATGCCTCCAACTATTTTTTAAAACTTTAAGACTCCTAAATTACATTATGACAACCCTTAATGACTACCTTTAAACAACTCTTCACTCCTAAAACCTTATGACCCCAAGAATCATTTAGATGGCTTTGAAATAGCCTTCTTACATGAAGATTCCCATCTTGCATATACAAACTCAAGAAATGTGCTTACAAAACTACAAAGACAACTTTAGGAGCAAGATGGCATTTTTGACATTTTCAACCTAAATGACCCAAGAAGCCTCCAATTACATTGTTATTGGTCTTTTTAGACATTATTAAGCCTAAATAAGCACAAAAAATTCTTATTCCATCCTAGACATCCATCAATGACTTTTCATGACTTTCAAACATGGAGGTGTTCAACTAGGTGATTAGGTGCTCCTGCACCAAATAGTTATAGTCTCCCAATACTTTTATAAATAATTCACTTGGTATTGTGACTGGATTTAACAGTGACACACTTGCTTCCAATGGATTATGGCAGTATCATGCCTTATGTAATGAACCTTTTGTTTTAGGAAAGTCACTTAATTACTTCTATCACCCTTTCCTAACTTCCTTTATGACTATATTTGGTCCATGATACCATTTCTTAGCTTCATTTTTTACTATATTTGATCCATGATAGCATTTTTAACATAATTAAATTATAAAGGACTTACTTGTTGGAAGATTATTTTTTCTGCCCTTTGTGAAAGAGTATTTTAGCCACCCTTCATGAATGAGTATTTTTTCTGCCCTTAGTGGAAGAGTATTTTTCTTCCCTTCATGAAAGAGTATTTTCTTAGTGTAAATTTTGAAATTTTTAGATGAAATTTGATTATATCAGGGCATATTTTTCATTTTTTTGTATTATTGAGCATTAATTACTTTTTTTCTTTTGGTGTTTGTGAACATATAGCATTTAACATCACATCGATGAAACGTGCAAAGCCTCTAACACTGGATGAATGTGAAGCCAAAAATGCAAGGACAAAAAAAACAATGAGGAAAATTTGTGAACAAAAGAAATTGAACCTCATAGAAAAAGAAACTCACAAGAAATCTAAGAGAGATGTTGAATTGGAATCACAAATAAAATGCATGCAAAATCTTCATGCAATGAGAGAAATGAATCTATAATTTGGGGGCACATCATCAACCATAAGTGAAGTTCAACGCACACCATCTACAATATGTCATGTTCAAAATACATCAGTAATCACATCTCTAGTTGAAGACAACACCATCAACAACATGTGGTTTTGAAATTACATCAGCAAACACATCTCTACTTCAATACACTATGCATACCACATCTCAAGTTGGAGTTACAATATCATTTACATGTCAATCTCAAGGTATGCCATCTATCCCTGATGTTGTTGAAATTCCTAATGTCAAGACACAACTTTACCTTTGAGAATTCCTATAGTTTTGAATAGAAAATATAAATATTTGATTGATATTGATGCTAATTTTTTAAAACCCATGATTGATAAGATTCCAAAGCATGCATGTCAAATATATCTGAAGAGGATATGGAGATCATTTTTTGAGAAGCTAAGTGAGGCTTGAAGATGCCAACTATTTGTTGAAATGATGAGGAAACTTAATTTTAGGCCCACCATGAAGATTCTTCAGCTAATAACATCAAATGAATAGAGTGGGAAATCCATTGTAAAGAATATTATGAGTGCATATGAGAGCATGAGTTCTACCTCACACACGAAAGATAGTTGTACCACATGATGTGTGATGACATCAACATTGGTAAGTAGTCAAACCAGGAATAAGATGATCCTTTCAAAGCTAAGTAAATCTTTGAAAATAAATAGATCATCTCTAATGAGAGCCAAAAGTTGTGAAAGAGTGGAGGATCCAAATAAAATTTAGTTATGGAATTCTCAAGTAGACTACCACATAAAGATAAAGAAATTGTTGTAGAAGTTGAGAAAGCCAACTTCACAAACCCCGAAGATCACCTGCATGCAAATAACCTGTCACAAAAAGAAGAGATGGAGACAAACAAGCAAGGGTGCTCTGAAAGCTGAAAAAAGTATTCATCCGAGAGAGAGATAAATTACAATGATGAATCCTTATAAAAGGATATTGTGCAACCCTAAAAGAAACCCTAATAGGTAGACATTTAATAATTAATATAATTATTAAATGTCACAAAATGCAACTAAAGTGAAATCTTAAGAGGGAATAAAGGTAATTTAATCAACATGATTAAATTAAAACCTTTACTCTAACACCCCCCTTAAGATGAGCAAAAGTGCAGCTACAAACATATGCAAGAAAGCAAAGGTAACTACAATGCTGAAAAGTAAACTTGGGTCCGGCAACAAGGCCTGATCAGGTACCCAATTACAACCAAATCTCTGTAAAGTGGAGAAATAGAGAAAACCTCATGGGAAAAACTCTACTCCAAAAGAGATGAAAGAAATAAATGCACTAATAACAGAAGGATAGGAGGTGGATAACATAAGATCCCCCATAGACAGCTTCTATCATATAAGTACATGTACAATGGTCTCCATAGGAGAAAAAGAAAGAGACTAGAAGGCCACCCCACAATGAAGAAACTCCTGTCGCACATATGGATGCCTGAGGTAGAATCCAGAAAGAGATCCTGAAGCGGAATATAATATTCCTCCCCTTGGGAAGAAATGGATCCAAAGGACGAAGATGAAGAAACCCTGTGAAGAGAGAAGAATCAATCTGTCTCAAGATGTGTGCCATAATAGGATGCTGAAGAATCTCTCTGTCTGAACTGAAACAAAAGATATCAAATCCAAACTAAACTGAAGACTTAAAAACTGTAACCTTTGAATGCACAGATGATGGTGGGCTAACAGTTGGAATATGGCTGTCAACAAAGAGGAGCTGAAAATCCTCAAAGTAATCCTCCAAATCTGCAATGTGAGACTCAACAAACAAAGACGAAATGCCTGCAAGATAAGAATCCCAAGTAGCCATGTCTGAAAGATGTATGATGTCCTGCTTAGCTGAATCAATACGAGCCAAAGAAGAGGCAATATCAAACTGATCAAGAACAACAGGAGAAGATGCTGATACAAGTATAATCTCAGTCTGAAGAGTAGGAACTGTGAGACATTCCTCTTATTCATCAGAATATAGAAGGGTGTCTAAATACTGAAGTTCCTTTAAAGTATCATGATCAAAAGGTGTGTTCTCTCTCCAACCAATGGGTACAAGACAATCTGAAGCAAGATCCTCTAGGAATGGAGAAAGACTGGGGTCTCCATAGATCTCCCAAAGACGTGTCCAAAGTGAGTGAGGACAATCAATGCCCGATATAGCCCACACAGTGTCAGAATCAACACTAGACAAAATAACTCCTACTATATGATTTCTAATGATATCCCAAGCTAGTTTTCCCTCTGAAGTTGCTAGTTCAGGTATGAGATCATACAAATAAGGCAACAAATTTAGCCACCTACAATGTGTAAGTATACCCTTTGCCCATGACTCATAATTACCCCGTTCCAGAAATACAACTGAAGGGTGAGTAGAAAAACCCACGATAGCTCTTCAAATTAAAAATATGAGACTAACTGACCTCAATACTGATAAATCAGATCAACATATGCCATCCCATGCAAACAAATCATTTCCAAGTGCTGAAACATCCAAGTAACTAACAAATGTGTGAAAACACAAAATACTGAATAAAAGGTACCTAGTGCAGATTCTGGAAAAATAAATTATAGATCTAGAAAGAACACAGAAACACCTTTCCAACGCCTCTTTTTTTGCGAAAAACGGAGTCCGTATGCAAAAGATATGGCTCCAGGAGTGCAAAAATATTGTTCTGACTTTGACTGAGAAAAATAGCATTAAAATGGAAAAAACTGAAAATCAGACCTACACCATCAGATCGGCACTGGAATCATCTTTCCAACGCCTATTTCCATTCGAAAATCCGAGCTGAAATGCCCAAGTTATGCCCGATTTCGTGCAAGTTGCTCAAAAAGGTTTTTAAAAAAAATTGCACAGCCCACGAGGGCTAAGATCTTCGGCCCCTGGTCACATGGACGACCAGGGGGCTGGCGGCTAGGTGCTGGGCGCGCGGCCCCTGGATCTGCATGTGACCCTGCCACTTGCAGGGTAAGCCCTCAGGGGCTGCGGTGGGGCGCTGGTCGGAGCCTCTGGTCACCAATACGGCCAGGGCTAGGGCCTACAAAGCCCGCGGGGGCTGAAGGCTTAGCGTTGGCGCGGAAACAAAGACCGCCGATGGTGGTGGTAACCCAGCGGCTTATGGGCGGAGGAAGGGTGGCCGCCGGGTGGCGGGTGGGTGGCGGCCACTTTTTAAACTGTAAGCGCCCAAAAAATAATAAAAGTTTGATTTTTTTTATTATTTTTTTTTGAATTTTTCACAAATTTTCACCTCGAACTATGTCCCTGGGGGCCGTACGGCCCTTGGGTAAAAAAATTTTGCCTCCCGAATCAACAGTAGCTAAACTGGGCTTGCCTTATATGAAAATATAGGTTTTTGGCCGCTCTGAATCCAACCGTGAGGTCTGTTTGGGCCCAAAATGCACCCAAAAAATGGAGTTACCCAGATCCTCAAAAAAAATGCCAGATCTGATGCATGCGCTTGTAAAAAATGCTAAAAAAAATTTTGATTTATTTTTTAACAAAAAAGAAACAAAAAAAATCATTGGGCAAGGAAACCAGATCTGAAAACTGCACCAAGACCCTCTCAAATTAGCTGAAGAACTTCTGAAAGCCCTATCAAACCCTCGAAGCTCCAAATTCTTTAGAAATCGAACAAGAAGCAGTAGGTCTGGAGCTCTGATACCATGTAGAAGTTGAGAAAGCCAACTTCACAAACCCCGAAGATCACCTGCATGCAAATAACCTGTCACAAAAAGAAGAGATGGAGACAAACAAGAAAGGGTGCTCTAAAAGCTGAAAAAAGTATTCATCCGAGAGAGAGATAAATTACAATGATGAATCCTTATAAAAGGATATTGTGCAACCCTAAAAGAAACCCTAATAGGTAGACATTTAATAATTAATATAATTACTAAATGTCACAAAATGCAAACTAAAGTGAAATCTTAAGAGAGGAATAAAGGTAATTTAATCAACATGATTAAATTAAAACCTTTACTCTAACAATTGTTCAAGCCTTGAGATATCTAATACAATTTGGTTTTGGAAGAATAACACAAGGGTCTCTCTCAATCAAAGAGATGTTGTAAGAAGGGTAACTGATATTCAAATTTTTGAGCTACATCCAAAACATTTTTTTGGATACCACTCAAACCCAATTTTTTGCTAAATTTGTAGAGATGTATCCTCAATTCAAAGTTTTTTTGAAAATCTAAAGAATTTTTATGTCAAAATAAATCACACATGCACTACTTGTTGTTGTAGAGTATATATTAAGTTTTCTAACCATTATGATGTTTATCAACATGTAAATTTGTAGATCATATATGCATACTAACAATGTTTTGCAGGAATGTCACATAAGGCCTCCACCTTGATCTTCAAGGGATTTCTTATCTACCATTTTATGTGAAAGAGTGGATGGTCAAATTTTTTACAAGAAATCATGTTTGGATGGCATATGAGTTCATTGTGGTGGCATGCAACATTTTTCGATTTTCCAACACATGGATAGTACACATATAGTTGGAAATGAAATTGTGGAATTTGGAAAATACAAGACAGTGGCCTATAGTCTAAAAGATGGGAAAGAAGAAAAAAGGTGTGAATTGGTCAGTGATAAGATTCGAGTGTATCATTTTATGGGATTTTTATGTGACCAGGTAGTCTATGAGTATGCAAGGCATACACATAGAGCTTGATGGTTGGACTTGCAGTTCAAGTTATGCAAGGATGTGTTGCCACTTCATAGCATCATTTCAATTGTCGAATTTGCAAAGAACTACACACTACAACCACAAAATGAGGTACAATTGCAATACTTCAACTCCACATAGGTTGCTATATTTTTGCATATAGCATTCATTCATACAATGATAATACAGAGGATAATAGGAAGGTATTGAGGGAGTATCAATTTTACATCAATGATGATCACATACATTCTATAGAGTTTTTGCAAGGTTGCTTTCAGATGTTCTATACTGATTTGGCTAGTAGGGGCATATCATTCAATCAACATATCATATGGTTGGGTAACTATACATCACAATTCATGAACTCCAAAATTTTTTACTAGTTGAGTAGGATTCATAGGAGCAATGGTGTTTAGCATATGTGGAACTTATTAGAGGTCAAGCATAGAAAGGGAGAGCATGATGGTGCAAGTTCATGTATCAAAAGAGTCTTACCACAAGAAGAGTTATAGTAAAAAGACATTCCAAAGTTGATAGATGCAAAATCAATTTTCCAATGGTGCAATCATGTTATTGGTCCAAGTAATGAATGTAATTCTTTAGTTCGTATATTTTTTTGGTTGGTAAATGATACTAATATTGAAAAATATGAGGACTGTGTTACACTGATTGGATCGAGTGAGCTACACTCTTTTAGAAGATCTAATGTAGGTACATGGACTATCCATACATGGAAGATAGCATGTTTTTTTTCTGCATGTACACTTCAATAATGGAATGATTGTGACTCAAAAGAGTGGGTTGATGATTGGTCTTTAAGAAGTCTAACCCCACTTGACACATACTAGCTCTCGATGGCTCTAAAAATCATAAAGATGCAATCATCTATTGACTTTGATCATGTATTAGATCTAATAGAACTAGGCAATACATCTTGCATAATAAATACAAAATTCATACTTTTATCTTACTTTGTAGTTTTATTGTGATGTTCATTAAATACATCTAACTAGATGAATGTAACAATGTAGGGTATGTTTATGTAGTGATTTCAGATGAATAGAATGAAGAGAGAAAAAATTATTACTTGTGTCGTTGTATCAAGGCTAAAAAAAATTGGAGGCCCCAGTAATCGATGGAGAAAACATAGAATATCCTACAAGTTCGGTGGTTGTTACTGGAACAGGGCTTACAAGGTATCGAGTTAAGAATGCTCTAGTTTGGTTGTTTGAGGACTTCGACATGAATCAAAAGATTCTTCACCACTCAAACCTTGTCGTGGCAGCCAACGTTCATTTGATCAAATATCAAGGAATACCTATGAACACGAATTTGTGGAAGGTGTGAGTCTAACCATGAGGCAATACTTGGCATAATAAAGAGTAGAGAATTACCCAAATGGTTCATTGGATGGATTTGTAAGTATGCACATATATTTTAAAGTTTCAAATTTTAAATCTCATTCTTTCATAGATTTATACATCAACTTCATTCTAACTCATATATTGTAGTTAGTTAGACTATATTAGTGGTTGAAAGAGTATTAGTGTACCCTTCTCAACACATGACTATCCACTATATACATATTACTATGCATAAGAAATAGCACAACCTTCACTTTATCATGCTTTATCTACGCTTTGACTATTGTCCTACTTTAACCAAGGTTATTACATTGATTTTGTTCACTCTGACATGTGTCATCTTCATTGCTACCCCTCATTGTCTCATGGCCATTGATGCTTAGACATTTGTATTAGTGATACAATTTTTTTCCTTTAAACCTACCCTCTTTTAGCCCTTTGATTGATGTCCTTCTTGACCAATATACCAGTCATTTTCCTTGTTGCCCCTCCTTGTCTCATGGCTTATGGCTTACTAGTGAATATGTAAATCTTATTACATCTTAAATCATACTATGACATTTACAATCTTCACTTTACATCTTTTATTTGGAGAAGAAAACATAGGGTATTGGTCATTTTCATTTATGCAAACCCTTTTAGTGAAATCTTCTATAGTGTGCATATTTGTGTATCTTGTCTATAGTTTTAGTGTAGGGTTAATTAGGTGTGATTTGAAGTCATTTTTAGCTTCTAGTATAGTGCTAGTATATGGATTTGAAGTCATTTTCAGATTGCTACAATGTTTCTATAGTAATTTATTGAAGAATTCAGCTTGTGGAACTTTAGATTCATTAATATTTCCAAGTGAATTTAATATATATATGTGTGTGTGTATATATATATAATTGGCTTATTAGAAGGCATTTTTAGATCATTTACAGAGCTAAAATAAGTAATTTGTGAAGGTTTCTCGCTGTTGATGCATACATTATTGTTGATTACATTGGTTGTCATATAAATAAAAATCAAATCTGGGGTTTCTATATTGGTGTTTCCATGTTTATTGTTGCTGTCATAATTTATCTAGCAACTCAATATCGAATTATTCTTTCATATTTGGTTAATTTTTGTGTATGACGGTTTCATATAAACATTGTTGAATGATAGTATCTTTATCCATAATTTTTTTTTCATGAATTAACTATCATATTTGATATATTTGATAGATACAATTAATATTTATTGTTTATGTTGCATTTGAGGATGTATACTAGCATTATGAGGGTTCAACTTTTCTATTTGGAAGTGTAAGTTTGATCATAAAAGGGTTTGAAACATTTCATTATTGTTAATCACCTAGGGTCTAGCATCTACATTGGTCTTTGATTATTGTTTTAGCTTGCACATGAAGGATCTAGTGGCATCATTTAGAAGCATATTGGGTTTTGTTTGTAAGTAATAATGACATATACTATTGAATTATATGATATCTACATGAAGGATCTAGTGGCATCATTTAGAAGCATCATCACTATGGATTGAAGACTATTATATTCCCTTACTAACTCAGTAGTTGTCCTCTTTGATAGCATCATGCATTGCCATAGGGTTGTCCTTCATGGATTCTTCTCTTAACAATCCACTTTAATGATCTTTGTCCTCTTAAAGGTTCTTCATATTTGTCAATTCATAGAATGAGAATTTGCATTTGAGATTTTACTTTTAAATATTTTATTCATGCTTAGTCATAGTTTATTTGAGAAAGAAAAAAATCCTACAAATAACACATAAAAGTTGAAGAAAGATAAAAATTTAACCATGTAGCAATTATCTAACTATATGTTGCTCAATTTTTAACCAATTAGCATAGTGGTTTAACACCATAAACATGTTCATATATCAAGTTCAAAGATATTACTAAGCATATTACTAAGCATGTAACCAATCATCATAGTGGGGTTGTTAAAGGAAACAATATCAAAGATATTACTAAGCATATATTGTTAAAAGTCTCTTGCCAATGTTAAGGATTTGTGATATGTTTCACAATGTATTTGAGGACTCTATGGCGGGAAAGAATAGGTTGGCAGTCCACATTTTCTTTCCAAGTGGAAATCATGGTGAGAAAGAATAGGTTGTTAGTTCACATTTTCTCACTAAATGTAAAGCATGTTGGGGTTATGGATGTTTATTCTATCATCATTGTAGGTAGGTGTGTATTTCATGTGGTTATTCTTCAAGAATTTTTTTCATATATTCCATTCAACCTAATGCATATGTCATAGTCCATTAAAAAAATCACAAATAAGAGTCAATGTCATTCAATTATGATGCATAAACAAATGCATTAGGCATGGCATAAAATTTTGACGTATAATAGAAATATAATCTACACCATTTATCTCTAATGAATAAGTGCACTAGGACTCATCATGAAACTTTCAAAGGGGTGTAACTGTTGTTCTACTCCTCATACCCAAACAAAAAATTCCAACACATTTAGATGGGTACGTTTAGGCTAGGCATGGTCCTATTTCACACCTAAACATGTCAAAATAGTCTGAGTTATATTGTACCGACGATATCCTTTAACAATCAAAAGTGTAAAAGGGCAGGAATCTTTGACGAGCTATTACTCGAAAACTATGTCACTTAGAAAAATTATGTCATACATTTCAGGATCATGTAGGTCTTTTCTACAATAACCTCTTTTGGTTTTTGATATATCTGAGGTGCTTTCCCGTGGTGTCAAGTTTTTCATTGATAGAAAATAATGTCAAATGCATGCAATGTAAAGTTACAAAGGGGTGTAACTTTTGTTTTTCTCCTCATGTGACTATACCAGCAGTTCCAACATGTCTGGATGGATACATTTAGGCTAGGCATGGTCTTTTTTCATACCCAAACATTTTGAAATAGTTTGAGCTACATTGTACCAACAATATCCTTTAAGAGTCCAAAGTTAAAAAGGTAGAAATCTTTGAAAATCTATTACTCAAATACCATGTCACTTAGAAACATTCCATCAAAGGGTACAAGATCACATAGGGCCCCTCTACAATAACCTCTCTTGGTTTTTGATATTTCTGAGGCATTTTCTCATGGTGTCAATTTTATAGTTGATGGAAAAAGTGTCAAATGCATGTAGTGTAAAGTTGCAAAGGGGTGTAACTTTCATTTTTCTCCTCATGTGACCAAACTGATAGTTCCAACATGTTTGGATTAGTACGTTTAGGCTAGGCATGGTCCTATTTCACACCCAAACATGCTGAAACAGTTTGAGCTACATTGTACCAGTGATATCCCTTAAGAGTTCAAAGTGCAAAAAGGTAGCAATTTTTGAAGAATTATTACTCAAAAACCATGTCACTTTGAAACATTTTTTCAAAGGGTATGGAATCATACAGGGACCCTCTATAATAACCCCTCTGAATTTTTGATACCTCTGAGGCATTTTCTTATGGTGTCGAATTTTTAGTTGATGGAGAAAACTTGTCAAATACATGCAATGTAAAGTTGAAAAGGGCTTTAATTTTTGTTATTCTTCTTGTGCGACCAAACCAATAGTTCCAACATGTCTGGATGGGTATTTTTAGGCAAGGAATGGTCCTTTTTTGTACCCAAACATACTAAAAAATTCAAGCTACATTTGGCCATATCCCTTAAGAGTCCAAAGTGAAAAAAGGCTACAATTTCTGACGAGTTTTTACTCATAAAATGTGTCATTTAGAAAAAAAAAATCATAGGTTATGAGATCATGTAGGGGCCCTCTACAATAACCTCTCTCAGTTTTTGATATCTCTAAGGTGTTTTCTCATGGTGTCAAGTTTTCAATTGATAGAAAAATTGTCAAATGCATGCAATGTAAAGTTGCAAAGGGGTGTAACTTTTGTTTTTCTCCTCATGGACCAAATTGACAGTTCCAACTTGTTAAAATTGGTAATTTAGGATAGCCATGGTTTGATTTTGCATTGAAACATGCTGAAATTTTTTGAGCTACCTTGTACTGATAATATCCCTTAAGTGTCCAAAGTGCAAAAAGGTAGCAATATTTGACGAGCTATTACTTGAAAACTGTGTCACTTAGAAATATATTTTTAGAGGGTATGGGGTCATGTAGGGCCCCTCTACAATCACCTCTCTCTATTTTTGATATCTCTAAGGGTTTTTCTCATGGTGTCAAGTTTTCAATTGATGAAAAAAGTGTCAAATGCATGCAATGTAAAATTACAAGGGGTTGTAACTTTCATTCTCATCCTCATGTGAACAAACTGAAAGTTCCAGCACATCCAGATGGATACATTTAGGCTAGGCATGGTCCTATTTTACACCCAAACATGATAAAATAGTCTAAGCTACATTGTACTGATAATATCCCATAAAAGTCCAAAGTGCAAAAGGAAGAAATCTTTGATGAGCTATTATTAAAATATTGTGTCACTTAGAAACATTTCATTAGAGGTTATGGGATCACATAGGGACGCTCCACAATAACCTCTCTCAATTTTTTATATCTCTAAGGTGTTTATCTATGGTGTCGATTTTTCAATTGATGAAAAAAGTGTCAAATGCATGTAGTGTAAAGTTGCAAAGGGATGTAACTTTCATTCTTCTCCTCATGTGACCTAATTGAAAATTCAAACACATCTAGAAAGGTACATTTAGGCTAGGCATGGTTCTATTTTGTACCCAAACATGTCAAAACAGTCTGAGCTACATTGTACCGACGATATCCCTTAAGATTCCAAAGTGGAAAAAGTTAGCAACCTTTGACAAGATGTTACTCAAAAATCATCACTTAGAAACATTTTTTCATAGAGTATGAGATCATGTAGGGTCCCTCTACAATAACCTTTCTCAAATTTTTATATCTCTAACATTTTTTCCCATGGTGTCAAGTTTTCAATTGATGGAAAAAGTGGTAAATGCATACAGTATAAAGTTGCAAAGGGGTATAACTTTCATTTTACTCATTGTGTGAACAAACTAATAGTTCCAACACATCTGGATAGGTATTTTTAGGCTAGGCATGGTCTTTTTTAACACCCAAACATGTTGAAATAGTCTGAGCTACATTATGCCAGCAATATCCCTTAAGAGTTTAAAGTGCAAAAAGGTAGCAATATTTGACAAGATGTTACTTAGAAACTATGTCACTTAGAAAAAAAATCATCAGAGGTTATGATATCATGTAGGGTCCCTCTACAATAACCTCTCTCAATTTTTGATATCTCTGAGGAATTTTCTCATGGTGTCCAGTTTTTAGTTGATGGAAAAAGTGTCAAATACATGCAATGTAAAGTTGCAGGGTGGTGTAACTTTCATTATGCTTATTATGCAACCAAACCAATAGTTTGAACATGTTCAAATGGGTACATTTATGATATTCAATGTCATATTTCATATCCAAACATGTTGGAGTGGTCCAAGCTACATTACACAAAAAGCATGAAGCATACACATGAATACATGTCATGCAAGAAGTATACACAAGAAACATGAAGCATACACATGAACACATGAAGGATACATATGAAGCATGAAGCATACATGTGAATACATGTAATACATGAAGTATAAAAAAGAATCATAAATCATACACATGAATACATGAAGTATACATAGGAAGGATGAAACATACGTGTGAACACATGAAGTGTATGTAGGAAGTATGAAGCATACATGTCAATACATGTAATACGTGAAATATACACAAAAAAAATGAAACATACATGTGAATACATGAAGTATACACATGAATCATGAAGCATACACATGAACACGTGAATTATACATTGGAAGCATGAAGCATAAACATAAATACACGTAATACGTGAAGCACACACAAGAAGCATGAAGCATACATGTGAATAGATGAAGTATACATGGGAAGCATGAAGTATACATGTGAACACATGAAGTATACATAGTAAGTATGAAGTATACATGTGAATACACATAATACATGAAGTATACACAAGAAGCATGAAGCATACACGTGAATACATGTAATGCATGAAGTATACACAAGAAGCATGAAGCATGCATGTGAACACATAAAGTATACGTATGAAGCATGAAGAATACATTTGAATATACATAATACGTGAAGTATACACAAGAAGCATGAAGCATACATGTGAATACATGAAGTATACATAATAAGAATGAAGCATACATGTGAACACATGAAGTATATGTAGTAAGTATGAAGCATACACGTCAACACATTTAATATGTGAAATATACACATAAAGCATACATGTGAATACATGAAGTATACATATGAATCATGAAGCATACATGTGAACATGTGAATTATGTACATCGGAAGCATGAAGCATACATGTAAATATGTGTAATATGTGAAGCATACACAAAAAGCATGAAGCATACATGTGAATACATGAAGTATACACAAGAAGCATGAAGCATACATGTGAAAAAATGAAGTATCCATAGGAAGCATCTATCATACATGTTAATACACGCAATACATGAAGTATACATAGGAAGCATGAAGCATACACGTGAATACATGTAATTCATGAAGTATACATAGGAAGCATGAATCATACTCATGAACACATGAATTATACGTATGAAGCATGAAGCATGCATATGAATACATGTAATATGTGAAGTATACACAAGAAACATGAAGCATAAACATGAATACATGAAGTATACATAGGAATAATGAAGCATACACATGAACACATGAAGTGTGCATAGGAAGTATGAATCATACACATCAATACATGTAATACATGAAATTTACACAAAAAACATGAAGCATACACATGAATACATGAATTATACACATGAATCATGAAGCATTCATGTGAACACATGAATTATACATCAAAAGCATGAAGCTTACATTTGAATACATGTAATATGTGAAGTATACACAAGAATCATGAAGAATACACATGAATACATAAAGTATACATAGGAAGCATGTTCAGCATTTATACATGAATGCATGAAGTATACACAAAAAGCATGAAGTATACAAGTGAAAACATGAAGTATACATAGGAAGCATAAAGCATACACCTGAAGGCACATAATACATGAAGTATACACATGAACAAATGAAGAATACATGTGAATAAGTGAAGCACATGTACTCAAATACATGCAAGTCATGAAGTATACATATGAATACAAAGTATACGCATGAAAACATGTAAGTTGAAAAGTATACATTTCAATACACATAAGTCACAAAGTATACACGTAATTTGTAAAGTATACACTTGAATACATGCAAGTCATAAGTTACAAGTCATGAAGTATACATACAAATACACATAATTCATAAAGTATTCACATGTAAACACGTAAGTCACAAAGTATGAATACGCATAGGTCACCAGTATACACATGAAAGGAACTCATATAGAAATTCATTATTGGCCTACTTAGTAACATTAAATGTCTACTTAGTAACATTTCTCATGAATGTTAGAAAGCTATAAGCACGTGTGAAAATTTGAATGTAATAAAAATATTCAATAATTATTTAAGCATTAGATGAATAATCAGTGAATATTAAACAATAACAATAAAGAACAAGATGTAAACAACACTCATGCCTACAACATTCAAGAATATAATTTACACAATACACATGATAACATCATTCAAGAATAGCAGTGGTAAAATAAGATTTGCATTAATCAAAAATCTATAAGGCTATACAATGATATATATGTCGATAAAAGTATACAATATATCCAATAAAGTCATACAAGCTTACTACAAAAGAGCCATATGGACATAAAATGTCACGAATATGGATAGTACAAAACATATGTTCAAAACTGCTTGGTAAGCATACAAAAAATGACCCTAATATATAGTCATTTCCCACTAGGGGAAGGAAAACTATCATGTGTTTCCTTCGATGGTTGGCTAGATGGAGTGTTTGTTGATTCTTTTGTCTTTCGAATGTGCTCACTAGTCCTCCTCTCTTCACTCATTCTGAGAAAAAACTAATACAATAAGAAGTATAGATGTTAATATATAGAAATTGAGTTGTGGAATGGTATATAACAAAATAATCACTTACCACAAACAAATAATCATCACACTCATTCATGGCATTAGCACGTCAATGATCTAGAGTGACAAGCACCTATAGAAAACATCAAGATATCAATTAAACTACATACAAATATCATGATTTTTTTTAATAATAGACCATAGAAGAGAAAATATAATGTCAAATTTACTAATTTGTTGCATACCTTTGTTAATGGTTCAAAATTGGTTATTTTTGTAGCAACTCCATGGTCCATCATGCCACGAACATCACCAAGGTTGTCTAATGTCAACATCTGAAATTGAAACAACAAATATGAAGTTTTTTATTACTTTCATTAGCTTCTTTGTTTAATTAAAATAATAGACAAGGAAATGAACTTTTTGAAAAAATGCCTTAATGAAATTTGGTCTCATGGTGATGGTAAGAAATGATGAATGTTATGCCAAGAAAATTTCTATGGATTGTCTTGATGTCTATTTTTGGATTGCTTATAGGGTAGTTATCAAGATCTTTTTGAAGGTATATAACCATATATTTCCCATGGAATCCATAAAAAATGGAGAACTTGTTGATATTCATTGAGTGTTATAAAAAGGCTTACTGAGAGACCTCATGATGACAAATATATTTCAAATACTTTATACAAACTTGTAGTAGATAAAGACCTTTGGTCTCAATATGGAAAAAATGAAACATTGCAAAATACATATGTTAAGAGTTTCATAATGCAGGATGAAACACCTACAATAGTAAAGAGGACACAATATTATGTAGAAATGGATAGCCATAGAAAAATTTTAATTTAAATCATACCAATAATGCAATGGGAAATCACTTTTAATAATGGTAGGATTTTAAAGAATGAAAGAAAACCAAGTAAACCATGTTGGTGAATTAGTATCAGTCACTATACAAAAAGAATAGTGAATGCCATTGTGATGAAAGGAGTGAAGGGTTATATATTCTTGAGCATTCATGAAGAAAAGGAATTCATCAAGCTGACAATGGAGGAAGATCTTTTCAAAAAAGATGGTCAAGTCTTCAATCTACAATGACCTCCTTGACAATAATTCATAACTGCATAGTGACCTTGAAGGTAGTCTTGACAACTATATAATGACCCCTATGAAAGAGATAAAACATGAAGATAAGAGGGGTAGTCCAAGAAGGAAATTGCAAGGACAACGACAATCCTATGAGAAGGAAGACAAGGATAGTCATTAATGATTGTGATAAAAATATAAATAACTGTGATTTATGATTCTTCATTTTTCTTTAACATACAATTTATGACTTATTTTAAATGACTGCAATAATTTTTGAATGACATTGATCTTGTTGATAGTCCTCATGAATGTGATGAAGAATTTTGTATTTTTGGTAGTCTTAATGACTGTACTTTGACCTTGTATGAAGACCTTAAGATAGTGGTGTGGACACAGAAAAAGTATCCCTTTTTGCTTGCTTGATTTGGGAATAATTCACTCTCAAACACAAGTTCTAGTAACAATTGGGGTTTCACACCTACCTTTAAGGTAGAGTGTGAAATATCACAATCTCAACCAAAACAACCTTTTGTTTTAATCACTCAACTTACTTCTATAAAACTACCCCATGGTGGTGATGGGGGAAATATAACTCCCATCCATCATGGGGAGACAACACATAACATTCAAAATTATTTGTGTTCTCATGAAGAGCCCAATCCTTCTCAGAAGCATAAACCCCCTTCATCTAACTTGGAAGATTGTTATGGTATAGGATAAAATCTCCATCCTTCACATGGATACAATGAACACACGAAGAAAACCAACATACCATACTCTTTCAAGAAATATCTAGGGTTACCTCCCTTATTTCCATTTTCATCTACGACTTTAAATGACAAAATCCAACATCTTAAGGAGTGTGGTGCTCTTCCTTGTGTTGGAGCACCTAACTCCTCTACCTGATACTTACTTATCTGGCTCACCTTGTTCTGCATTAAGTGGGGGCAAGGGGTTAGATAGCATTTTTCTTCATATGTCACTTGGTTTTGTCTCTTTTGACTAGTCATTAACCTTTCATGAGCATATAAGAGAAAGCTTGGGATGTGGACATGTCTTAAGTGGGCTAGCATGTGATGTACTTATTCATGATGTATCCTTACTCAGAAACGTACGACTTGGCATAGCGGCTTTCCAAGTTGAATCTCATGTCTTCCTTTCTATTTTCATTTTTCATTTGCTAAGTACTTTAATGTAATTGGTCACAGTACGGTGTGTAGCAATTTCTTTAAAGTGGGGGCATACATTGGTATTATTCTTTTTGCATTTTTCCTTTTTCTTGGTTCTTAATGCATCCTTGTTACTTTATACGTTGTGTTTGTCACTTTGTGGATGACATTGGGTATGATGTCCTTCATGAGTGTGATCTATCTTAGCATATTACATTCCTCTTAGTGGCTTGATGTGACGCACTGCATCCCCTAAGTTGTGAATTTTTTATTCTTTGATCGGTCCTCTCTTGGAGACATTAGACACAATGTTCCCTAAGTTATAGACCTCACATGAACTAAGCAAGACTCATTTGAACATATTTTGCATGTTACATTTTTTATTTTTCATATGGCCACCTTGTATAACACAACTTGCATGGCTATAGTTCCATCGAGTTTGTTCATGAGCTCCAAGCATGCGAAGTCTTGCATGTCTCATGCAGCTTGAAATGTCATTTTCTTTGTGGTGCCTTATTAAAGTTATCAGGAGGTATAACTTTGGTATGGTTGAGCGGGAAGCCCATTCCAAGGTGTGACTTTTCCCCATAGCCACTTGTGTGTGTGCGAGTGCATACTAGTCATGAATGAATGTTTCTCACCTTCTAGGACTTCTCACCGGATAGACAGCCAAGATTTTTTTCACCTCAGAGTGAGTATGCATTTTTGGACAAACAGCCTAGATCTGATCCACAACGTGTTGGAAAAATGGTCAAAGCTTGATCCACCTTTTTATTTTCACTTTTCTCTTCTTTCTAGTTCTTTCCATTGTATGATCATGTATCTTGTCTTGCTGCAAATCATTCACCTTGTGTGTTTCCTTTTGCACTTATGTTGGTTTGACTTAGGATCTCAGATCCTGGGGGCTTACGTAACCTCCTTTGATCTTTTTCATCCTAGACCATCCGCATTGGTACGATTGGATCTCTCTTCAATGTCTACTTTAGTGTGATTTTGAAGCAAGTTCATCCTCTCACTAAAGCGGGGGCTAACTGTGGACACAGAAAAAGTATCCCTTTTTTCTTGCTTGATTTGGGAATAATATATCAGAAATTGGACTTAATGATGCCTCTATCTAGTGTTGTGATGTGTTTTACACATCCACATCAGGTCTTGGACCCTTTCAAATTGAATAAAATGCAAGTCTCAAGTAAAGGTGTTGTAAAGAATTGTAAATGACTTTCACACTTTTCTTGACTTTTATTAAGCATTTGAGTCTAATGGTCCTTTCTTCCCTACTTTTGAATTAAATGTTATTTTAATTCAAAAGTTAATTTTTCCCTCTTCCTCTATAATTAAATAATTATTTCAATTATTTAATTGTTCATTAGCCTTTTCTCTCTATAATTAAATAAATGTTATATTTATTTAATTATTTATCCTTTCTTTATCTCCCCAATTAAATAATTATTTTTAATTATTTAATTATATAATTTGTTCTCACCTTTCTTTTTAAATAAATAAAATCAATATTTTATTTAGTTTTCCTATGTTGGCCACCTAAATTAAATAATATTTATTATTTAATTTTCTCCAACAACCTCTTTGTTTTGTGCCAATCTTATCTTCCATCTCAATTCTTTATCTATCCATGTCTTTCTTCTCTCAATTAACCTCCACCCTTGATTAAATTATTTTCTAATTTAATCTTGGCCCTTGATCATGATCCTTATTCTAACCATTCACTTAACTCTCCTCTATAAAAGGAGGCCTTTAAACTCTAATTCATTATGCATTCATTCATTCATAATTCAATCACCATTCATCATTTACTTATCAGTCATTCTCCATCACAAGTCAAGTAAGCTAGGGTTTTAGCATTCTAAGTTATCAAGATAGCTTTCTAAGGAATTCAAGAGCAACATTCTTCATCCATTGTTGCAGAAATCCAAGATCCATCATCATGGAAAGTTTCTAATTGCATTATTTCATGTTTCATGCTTCATTACTTTATTTCATCATCTTGGTTTAATTACTTAAATGGGGTTTGACCCAGTCAAACCCCCATTCACTAGCATTCAACATTTTTCTCTCTTTCATTGTGTGTTTGCAGATTTAGGTACCTTGGGTGGCCTAGACATGATTGAAGGATTAGGTTTCAAACTTTTTGGAGTCATTTCCCTTTTGGAAAGGTCAAAATCTACAAAAAAAGGTCACTTTCAAGCCCGAATTTGGCAATTTCAGAACTAGGCACTTGGAGGAACAGAAAGAGAAAACCAAGAGCTTCTGACTCCACTTTCATACTTTTAGAAAATCCAAATTGGATTGAGTCACCATCAATGGTGAATTAGTCCCACTATACCTATTTTCTAGAAGTTTTTGTAGATTTGGATACCCATTTGGCTAAAACAGGCTTTGGAGCAATTTTCCAGATCTGGGACTAAGTCGCCCAGATTGGCGTAAGTGTCCCAATTGGCCTCTACATCAAGTTTTTTATGATTACAAACCTTCATTTTATCCTCTCTAAATTTCCATGTGCACACCTTCAGTTTCATCAGTTTCTAATACAGTTTACTTGCATGTCTAGTTCATTTTGCATATCACAGTGTGTTTTCAAAAAAATTACATTTTATTCTAATTTTGCATTAATAATTAATTTCCTTTATCAATTTATTGCATTTAGGGCATTACATTTAGGTATATTTCATTCATATTTGTATTAGTCTTGAGTGGAGACATTGCAATTTTTGGCCTACCTCTCTCCGTTTAGGTGAAAAACTCTAGAAGTGTTAGAGAGCCTTGTGGTGCCAAAATATTTGTCCAAATTTTGGTGAACCCACCTTTAGAATACTTTATTTTCTAATTTCGATTCCATCATCATCCTGGAATTGGCTTGCATTAACATTGCATTACATTTTGCATTAGTTAATTTGCACTCTAGGGCTTTCAAATTTTGCATTAGTGAAAGTGCATATGTATAGTTTGCATTTTTTCATTTTAAATCATTGTAAAACATCTGAAAAATGAATTTTATTTTAGTATTCAGGTCATACATACTAAAAAGCATCAAAATACATTGAAATTTTTTGAAATTTTTTAAAAAACACTAACTAGGACTAATTCGCCATTCTGGATGACTTAGTTCTAGTCTAGATTTTTAACTATCTATTACAGCATCAGAAACCTCATTCTTGTGCTTCCTAAGGTTCTTAGTACCATATACTATAAGTCTGGAAATTTTCAGGAATATTTGTTTTATGCATCTAGCTCAAAAACATCAATTTAGGGTAGTCATTTTTGAAATCATTTCCATTACAAGCATCATTAGATTTGAAAATGCTCACATTTCTTAAATTTTGCATAACATGGATAAAAGTACTTTTCACTTTTGTATATACAATGTTTCTATTCATAAAAATTTTCATAAGTTTGGTAAAAGTGTTTTTCATTCTTGCATATAACTTGTTTGCATTCTTAAAGTTTTGCATACATTTGATAAAAGTGTTTTGCATCCTTGAATATACATTGTTTACATTGTTGAAACATTGCCTAAAATGGTTACAAATGCTTTCCATTTTTGTTCAAACAATGTTAGGGGTATGTGCAGGATCATAATGGAAAACATAGGCCCTTAAGTGGCAAAAAATTCAAAAAAATCAGAGTTAGGAAACTTGATGTAAAAAATTGAATAAATTATCTATATTATTTCAAAAATATGTAAGAATAGAATCTGTAGCAAATTGAATGTAGTTTCTAAACTACTAGGTTTATTTAAAAAAATCCATTTGGTAAAAATTTAAAATTTCAATGCAAAGAGTGCTTAAATTTCAGTGGAAAAAAGAAGTAGGTGTTTGTCCGACCACCCTAACCACAATAAAATGATAATATTTTTATAAGATTTTAGATATAAGTAGAGGACTTGTGTCCCGATGTGATGCATATTTTTGTAATTTTTTCAAGTAAATAATTAATTATGATTTTTTTATTACAAATTTTTTTAAATATAAAAACTCATATGTCTGACCACCTTAACTTGGTCAAAACTTCATGAAATTCATTTTTTTTTAATCCTAGAGTATGCGAAGCATAGAATTTGACACATGTTTTGGATTCAAAAAATGTGATACCGTTTAAAAGCTATAGATGTTTTTCAATCAGCCTATCAATCAGGACTTTAGTTGTAATTCAAATAGAAAATGAATAATAATTATTTATTAAATTCAAAGTAAGGCATAATTTATATTGGCGGAAAGTCTCCTTTAAAAACCCTTTTCGTTTCATCAATTTTGGGTAAAAAAAAGTCGTCAACCACATACGCATCATATCGCCACTTTTTGGCCCATCATGATCCTGCACATACCCTTAGTGTCTTACATATCTAGACATGCCAAGAAAATTTTCCTATCCCCTCCCTACGAGAGTGTTTTAGTGAAATAGAATACAACCTTGGATATTCCTAACGATCATATTTTTTCTTCTCCTAATATCTCTCCTATTGGTGACAAATATATTTTGTTAGAAGAAGCAATCAATGAGAGTTTTGAGAATCCTAGTTGTTTATGTCCTCTTACCTCTCTTAGCGGAAAAGACATTAATGAACAAGACAACACAACCATAGGTAATCATGACAATAAAAAAATTTCTTCTCCTAGTATCTCTCCTAGTTATGAAGAAGATACTTTGATTTTAGAAACCACAACTAATGACAATCATGATAATCTTAGTTGTCCCCCTTCATCTAGTGAAACCCTTCTTGAGCATGCAAATTCAACCATTGACTATTCCCCTACTTGCGATGAATTCCTTTTAGAAGAACCAATCTTTGAATGTCAAGAACATTTGGCTTGTCATTCTCCTAAAAACTCTCCTCCTTGGGAGAATATCATGGTGCAAAAAAATATGAACATGGACACATATCCTTCAAACACTAAACCTTCCCTTGATGAAGATAATAAAGTCACATTAGAATCCCCTTCACTAACAAGTCATGCAAATAAAGGCAAGATTCTTGAGGTTATGATGACACAAGTGGGATCTCCTTTAATTAGTGAGCTTCCTAAGTCACCTCCCATTAGTGAATCACACAAAAAACTAAGAGATGTCTTCAAATCCATGATGCAATCTAATCATAACAATGTTTTGTAGCTGCTAAGTTGTAACTTAGTGACTCAAACATATAGGGGATCACACATCACTCCCACACCATTACCCTTTCCTCAAAGAGTACCTAGTGTTGATGACCTTAAAAAGACTCTTGCTAATTTATCTATATGGAAACTCATTCAGATATCACCTATATACAAATTTCTATTTCATGAAATGTTGTAAATATAGAAGGAGGAGATCCAATATTACCTAAAATTGAATAATGTAACATCCTCCTCTCATCCCATGTAAGTCACCTAGTCAGAAATCACATTCCCTAAACATGAATTACCCTCAGTTTAGATTCAAAATAAGAATGATCCCTTGATGATAAGGGTAACCATTAATGAAACCTTAGTTAGACACACTCTCATTGACAATGGAGCAGAAATTAATGTTTGTAGCATGGACCTCCTAAACAAACTTGGCATGGACAAAAATCTCATTCAACTTAATGATGTTCATATTCATGGCTTTGACAATGTTAATAGGCAACCACCAGGGATGAGCACATTACCTATTGAGGTCAGGCCTGTAGTGTTTCCTACCTCTATCCATATCATGCAAGGACCCCTTCCATACAATCTTCTCCTAGGGAGACCATGGATTCATGCTATGAAAGGAGTTCCATCTACCCTTCACTATACAATTAAATTTGAATACAACAACAATATATACATGATTGACACCGATGACTAAAGCTATGAATCAACTAATCACAATATTTCCAACTCCCCTAATACTTTCATTCCAAGATCAAAACTTGAGCCTATACAAGTTGATGCTAATTCTTCACCTACAAGAAAAATCTTTCATGATAATTGTGGGTTGTTAGGTTCTACACCTCCTTTCAATAAAATTTCCAAAATTTGAACCTCATGGTCCAAAGAGTCATATACAAACAATTCATTCTCAAACACAGTTCTCGTAACAATTGGCGTTTCACACCTACCTTTAAGGGAGAGTGTGAAATATCACAATCTCAACCAAAACAACCTTGTGTTTAAATTGCTCAACTTAGTTCTACAAAATTACCCCATGGTGGTGATGAGGGAAATATAACTCACATCCATCATGGGGAGAAGACACATAATATTCAAAAGGATTTTTCTTCTCCTAAAGAAACCAATCCTTCTCATATGCATAAACCCCCTTCATTTGACTTGGGAGATTGTTATGGTATTAGATACAATCTCCCTCCTTCACATGGATACAATAAACACATGAAGCAAACCAACATACCATACTCTTTCAAGAAATATCTAGGGTTACCTCCCTTATCTCCATTTTCATCTACGACTTTAAATGAAAAATTCCAACATCTTGAGGAGTGTGGTGCTCTTCCTTGTGTTGGAGCACCTGATTCCTCTACCTGATACTTACTTTCATCATATTTGGCTCATCATGTCCTACACTAAGTGGGAGCAAGGGGTTAGAGAGCCTTTTATCTCATATGTCACTTGTTGTCTCTTTTGAATATTTGTTAGTTCCTTTCATGAACACATAAGATCAAGCTTGGGATGTGGACGACATGTCTTAAGTGGGCTCACATGTGATGTACTTATTCATGATGTAGTCTTACTCGGACATGTATGACTTGGCATAGCAGCTTTCGAAGTTGGATCTCATGTCTTCCTTTTTTTTTTCATTTTTCATTTGCTACTTTAAAGTAATTACTCATAGTATGGTGTGTAGCAATTTATTTAAAGTGGGGGCATACATTGGCATTATTCTTTTGCATTTTTCCTTTTTCTTGGTTCTTAGTGCAGCCTTCTTACTTTATACGATGCGTTTGTCGCTTTGTGGATGAAATTGGGTATGATGTCCTTCATGAGCGTAATCTATCTTATCATATTACATTCCTCTTAGTGGCTTGATACGACGCACTACATCCCCTAAGTTGTGAATTTTCTATTCTTTGATTGGTCCTCTCTTGGAGACATTAGACACAATGTTCCCTAAGTTTTAGACCTTGCATGAACTAAGCAAGACTCCTTTGAACATCTTTTGCATGTTTCATTTTGCATTTGTCATATGGCAACCTTTCATAACATAGCTTGCATGCATGTAGTGCCATCGCGTTTGTTCATGAGCTCCAAGCATACAAAGTTTTTCTTTTCTCATGAAGCTCAAAATGTCATTTTCTTTGTAGCACCTTATTAAAGTAATCAGGATGTCTAACTTTGGTATGGTTGAGCGGGAAGCCCATTTTGGGGCATGAATTCTCCCCATAGCCACCTTCGTGTGCATGAGTGCATACCATCCATGAATGAACGTTTCTCACCTTCTAGGACTTCTCACCTAGCAGAAAGCCAAGAGTTATGTCGCCTCAAAGTGAGTATGCATTTTTTAACAAACAACCTAGATCTAATCCACAACATGTTGGAAAAATGGTTGAAGCTTGATCCACCTTTTTATTTTTGCTTTTCTCTTCTTTCTAGTTCTTGCCATTGTATGATCATGTATCTTGTCTTGCTACAAATCATTCACCTTGTGCGTTTCCTTTTGTGCTTATGTTGGTTTGACATAGGATCTTAGATCTTGGGGGCTTGCGCAACCTCCTTTGGTCTTTGTCATCCTAGACCATCTGCATTGGTACAATTGCATCTCTCTTGAATGTCTACTTTAGTGTGAGTTTGAAACAAGTTCATCCTCTCACTAAAGTGGGGGCTAATTGTGGACACATAAAAAGTATCCCTTTTTGCTTGCTTGATTTCAGAATAATTAATGATAAATTGGACTTAATGAAGCCTTGATCTAGTGTTGTGAGGTATTTTACACATCCACATTAGGTCTTGGACCCTTGCAAATTGAATAAAATGTATGTCTTGTAAAGGTGTTGTAAAGAATTATAAATGAATTTCACACTTTTCTTGGCTTTCATTAAGCATTTGAGTCTAATGGTCCTTTCTTCCATACTTTTGAATTAATTATTATTTTAATTCAAAAGTTAGTTTTTCCCTCTTCTTCTATAATTAAATAATTATTTCAATTATTTAATTATTCATTAGCCTTTTCTCTATATAATTAAATAAATGTTATATTTATTTAATTATTTATCCTCTCTTTTCTCCCCAATTAAATAATTATTTTTAATTATTTAATTATATAATTTGTTCTCACCTTCTTTTTAAATAAATAAAATCAATATTTTATTTTTTTCTCCTGTGTTGGCCACCTAAATTAAATAATATTTATTATTTAATTTTCTCCAACAACCTCTTTTTTTTGTGCCAGTCTTATCTTCAATCTCAAGTCTTTATCTATCCATGTCTTTCTTCTCTCAATTAACCTCAGCCCTTGATTAAATTAGTTTCTAATTTAATCTTGGCCCTTGATCATGATCCTTATTCTATCCATTCACTTAACTCTCCTCTATAAAAGGAGACCTTTAAACCCTAATTCATTATTCATTCATCCATACATAATTCAATCACCATTCATCATTCACTTATCATTCATTCTCCATCACAAGTCAAGCAAGCTAGTGTTTTAGCATTCTATGCCATCAAGATAGATTTCTAAGGAATTCAAGAGCAAGATTATTCATCCATTGTTACAGAAATCAAAGATCCATCATCATGGAAAGTTTCTATTTGCATTGTTTCATGTTTCATGCTTCATTAATTTATTTCATCATTTTAGTTTAATTACTTAAATTGGGTTTGACCAAGGCAATCTCCCATTCCCTAACATTCAACATTTCAATCTCTTTCATTGTGTGTTTGCAGATTTAGGTACCTTGGATGGCTTGAACATGATTGAAGATTAGGTTTAAAAAATTTTGGAGTCATTTCCCTTTTTGCAAGGTCAAAATCTACACAAAAAGTCACTTTCAGGCCCAAATTTGATAGTTTCATAATCGGACACCTAGAGGAATAGAAAGAGCAGACCGAGAGCTTCCGACTCCATTTTTAGATTTTCAAAAAAGAAAAAGTGGACTAAGTCACCATCAATGGAGACTTAGTTCCATTGTACCTATTTTTCATAATTTTTTGTCTATCTAGATACCCATTTGGCTGAAACGATCTTCGGAGCAGTTTTCCAAATCTAGGAATAAGTCACCCAAATTGGCGTAAGTGTCCCTGTTGGCTTCTGCATCAATTTTTTCATGATTACATACCTTCATTTTATCCTCCTTCATTTTCTAGGTGCACACCTTCACTTTCATCAGTTTTTGTTATAGTTTACTTGCATTTCTAGAACATTTTGTATATCATAGTGTGTTTTCAAACACTTTACATTTTAGTAGTTTTGCATTAATAATTAATTTCCTCTATCATTTTATTGCATTTAGGAAATTAAATTTAGGTATATTTCATTCATATTTTCATTAGTCTTGAGTGGGGACATTATAATTTTTGGCCTACCTCTCTCCTTTTAGGTGAAAAACTCTAGAAGTGTTAGAGAGCCTTGTGGTGCCAAAATATTTGTCCACAAGTGGTTAAGAAATGTGATTTATGTATTTTAAAGTATGCTAAATGAAGTTTTAATGGATCTGACTATGCTTTGTAATGAAGCTAAAGACCATGTGGTTTGTCCTCATTAAGTGTAATGGTTTGTCCTCAATGAAGTCTTGTGACTATTCATAGTTCCCAATGAGTCTTATGAGTATGGTTTGTCCATTTAAGAAAAAAGGAAAAATTTTAAAGAGAAAAATATGGATAAAGGACATCATTCATACATGTAAGGAAAAACATTTCATACTAATAACTATGACTATATTGTGACCTAAGGGGAGTATTTATGATTGTACTATGGGTCCTTATGAAAGACACTCATTAGGAAAATTAAAATTTAAAGTTACAAATACCTTATCAAGACAATCAACCTAAGGGTGACCTAAGATAATAAAATATCAATGATTAAGGCATGAGAGACAATCAAGGGGTAGTTTTTCAAATGTTAGAGAAATAGAGGAAAACCACTACTAATTGAGGATAGTCATATTGTCATCATTCCAATAGGAAATTATAGTATGAGAAGGAACATTTTCATTGTATTATTACATAGTCAAAGATTCAAGGGATGATATAAACAAAGAAGCTAGGGTTATAGTGAAAAGGGAATATGATGGTCTATAAAAAATGGCAATCAAGACAAATGATAGGGGAAGTCATATGTCAAAAGTTATAAGACTTTCATAAGCATAAATAGAAAGATTTCATGGAGGTTGTTGATAGTATACAAGACCTCACAAGATCTTCAAATGGGATAGTCACTTCATTGATGATAGTGATGGAACTCTCAAGGAAGAAAGAAGATTCAAAGGATAGTTTGATAGTACAGTGGTCTCCAAGGATTTAATGTAGTCCATGGATTTCTTTTAGACACTAAATGCATGTAAGTGGTTGAAGATAACAATGCATAGAATAGTGAAACCATGATGAGTAAGGGTGGATATGGAAGGGAGATTTGAGATGAAAGGTTTCCAAGAAAGGTTATTCATTACAAAGGGTGAACTTCAAGGCTAACAAAGCATTAAAGGAAAGAAGGTAGTCACTTCATCATAGATGACAATATAGGGTTCAATTTAAGGATAGTCAAATGATATAGGGTAGTCATTGAGGTTTTCTTAACTTCACGTCAAACTCAAGACAGTCATGAAAAAGGGCAATTTGAGACTTTAAAATGACATTCCTTTGCTCCTTTTCATCACAAAATGATAGTTTTCAATCATAAAGAAGAAACTATCATCAAAGACAAAGCTATAATATAGAAAAATTAATATGTGAAAGGGTCTAAGATTAAAAGGAAAGTGAAAACAACAAGTTAAAATAAAAAATACATGATGCATTATTTAAAATACTAATGAATTCTTTTGTAACCATCATTTTAAAGAACCTAGTTATCTAAGTTCATGTAGTTTCAAGCATTATTTTATATTTTTATGTGCAAAATTACCAAAACTAGCTAACATTGTCTTACAACACCATTAATAAATAAAGGTTACCTGAGTGAAATTTGTTTGAGGATGAGAATAGAAAGTTGTCAAGGTCAAAGGTCCACCAACAAATAGTTTGACATCCAAAGTGTGTTATGAGACAACCATTCATATAACATTCAACTATTCACATGCAATAATTATTTCTTTAATACTAGTTGCATACTTGTGGACTCAATGTCATAAACATATAGGGGTCTGAAGGAATGGTGCACATATCATCAACACTTTGACCCTAAATTTTCATCACATTCATTCTACTAATTTAGTTATTCTTACATTTTAAAATAGAATTTGATAAACAAAATTAAATGAACTTGTTGAAGATTACCTGAGTATTAATGTCAAATATTTCATTCAGTAGGGAATCTTTCATAACCATCTACTCTATAACCGATGTATGCTATATGTAATTGGATCCCAAACACTCTCACCTTCATACATGAAAACAGCACCACAAGAGTGACAATGGTGGGTAGGAACTCTTGGCCTATAAGTCTCACCCACATCAAGAACTAATAGAGGCCTCACACACTATACAATGCTCTAAGTGAGAGAGCTAATCGAGTCCAGCATGTCCAACTTGATAATTTCCTTCACAACAGAAGGAACAGTGACATGTTCCACCATGGTTTTGGCCAAGAGTCTCAGTGCCAACTACAGGTTACATCGTTCAACTAGTCTATCATGTGTGGAACCCCCACCTCTACTCTAAAATTCTAAAATGTCAAAATAATTTGGCACCTTATTAAGGAAAAAATCACAATAGAGTTCCATCAAAAATTCTATGGTACCTCGTAGTTATTGCATGGAGGTTAGTCAAAAACCATCCACCACTACTCCCAAAACTTATTTTTAATTAATTCATGGTGGCACCAATGGATGGGGAACCTCCTGCATGCATGTGATAAAGGTGAATTGGTTCTTGGGTCTATAAAAAGGGCACACAATTTGGCTTTACAATTTTTTTATTTCTTCACTTGTGCATAGGAAATTCGCCTTACATAAAATCATTTTAATTTGCCTCTTATTCAACCAAAAATTAATTTTCTCTCATTTCTCTTGCATGTGATACAATTGACTTCAGTGATTTGGCAATACCTCTCCTATAATGGTGGGTTACAGTAGCATTCTCATTTAATCTTCCAATCATTTATTTAAACTCTCTTTTGTTATTTTCAATTTGATTTAAGATATTTTCTTCTAGGTTCCTTGTGGATGCCTACAAACCAAGGGGGGGGTTTTGAGGGTGTTCTTGTTCAAGAGGGTCTTTCTGAGGGGGTGATTGTGAATTTAAAATATTTGGAGGTGGAGATTGATTTCCTAGGAAAAAAAAACAAAGTTGTTTTAGAAAACCTATTTCAATCTATATTTTAACTTAAATTCAAAACTAAAACAATATAAATGCATGCCTCTTTGATCTCTTCAACCTCTTTGACATCTTGGCGCCGTCCTCATGAAAAATTGTAAGCTAAGAGTGCAAAAAATAAAGGAGATTTGGCGAGCGTAAGTTGCAAAGATGAAAAATCCCAAATGAATTTGTGTTTCAATTGTGTTTTTTATTTGGAACTCTCCAAATTTGGCAAGCGCAATTTGTCTTATTAGGCATTTTTTTTCAATTTGGCATCCTTTTTGTGTCACAGATTAGTGCACACACCCATTATATGTTTTCTATAAAAAAATATACCCTCTTGGAGAGGATTATTTTCTCTAATGCACTATATATTTTTCAAAATAAATCAATGTATTTTAGTATTTTTATAATTTCTAATCAGCCTCTTGTTTGATTATAAAAACCTACCTATCATATATTTTAAAAATCATATAAAAACTAGTAAAAACCCCTAGTTAGAGAAATGCAAAGTTGAAGTTTTTTTTTTAATTTTCCCCAAAAGAGGGGTTAAGCTACCAAATACACACTTTCAAGTGAAATGGTTTTGATCAAAACCCTCTCGATTGAAAAGGTTTCACTTGAAACCTTACACATAAATCCAACTGTGGTTGAATTTTTTGATGGAAAAAAAAAAATTTATAGTTTCAAGTGAATTTTTTTCCCAAAAATATGTGTGTCACATATATGTCACAAAGTTTCAAGTGAAATTTTTTCACTTGAAATCATTTAGGGTGAAAATATTTCAATCAAAATTATTTTGTTGGCTAAAAGTATGTGACACAGCTTTGTGCTTTTACCCTTCAATAATTTTAGATAGTATTTAAAAAGTTGTAGAATTTTAGTTGACTTTTTGACATCTTCTACTCATCCAACCTCCTCTTCTGACCACCATTCCTACATACAAGTTTCACTAATTCTATCAAGTCCCTAGTTCCCTTTATTTCCTTCATTCCATTAGTTTATAACATTTTTTATGAACATCCAATCTTCAACTTCTTTTTCCTAACCTCTCAACCTCTTATTCTCTTTTGCATCCCCATATTCTTCTATTCTCTTACTACTTATTTCCTATTACATTGTTTTACAAACATACGAAGCTCTAATTGACATATAGAATTTAATTTCTTTATCCTAATGTTCTAACCTCCCATCCTCTTTTGCACTCTATGATTCACTAATTCTTGAATTTTGATCAAGGTTCATGTGCTTTCCAAATGTGAAAGGTTATTTCTCTTTTTCAAACTTGTGAACGGAATTTGGACTTCTATTGATCTTTTTCCATCTCCAAATCTCCCAATCTTCGATCCTTCTCCACAATCCTATAATTTCTCATTTCCTATATTTTGAAAACTTACAAAATTATAAAAAAATTATTGTGTTTCCTTCCCACATATAGACCTTTAATTCTTCAATTAATCCCCACCTTCTTTCTAGCTTCCCTTCTAGAAAAAATATTTTGCATTTCCAAACATTTAAACTTCATCTAGTTCTACATCTTCATTGATTGCACATTATTTTCTTTAAAAAATTCCAATCCATCATGCATATTTTTTATGGAATTATTTTATCTTCCCTTCACCCCCGAATATCTCATCCTTCTATATTATCTCACATTTCCTTCAATTATTTATTGTATAATTTTAGACTTCTATTCCAGTTTCCCATCCTAAGTTTCACTTTTGATCTCCAACTCTACATTGAATTCCCACAAAGTGTTCCAATACTTTTTTTATCATTTATTTGTATATGAAATTCAAGTAGACTTCCAAACTTTAAGTCTTATATCTATAAATCTTGTCCTAACCTAAAATTCTATGGTGTGATCTCACACTTCTCCCAAAGAACTTCCTTCACTCATTTTCATCTATTTGTAGAGTTTCAATGGAATTTCAAACTTCAATTTTAACATCATGTCTTGACCTTTGGTCTCAAATGGAAACTCTACACCTCCCATCTTAATTTCTAGTTCCACATCATGTTCTCATAATTGTTTCCAAAGGCATTGATACTCCTCTCCTCTTCCCATGAAGAATTCTTTTGGACTTTAGGATGTTCCTGCCTCTGGTTCCACATCATTTTCCCACATGTTTTCTTGCAGATCCTTGAATCATTCACTTTCATACATTTGTTCAGGTTTGATAGACTTCTCGATTTTCATTGTAACATCCTATTTTGACATCTAGGGTATATGCAAGATCATGATGGGCCAAAATTGGCAATATGATGGGTATGTGGCTGATGACTTCTTTTTTACCAAAAATTAATGAAACAAAATGGATTTTTAAAGGAGATTATCAGCTTTACACCAATATAAATTATGCTTTACTTTGAATTTAATAAGTAATTATTATTTATTTTCTATTTGAATTACGACTAAAGTCATGATTGATAGGCTGATTGAAAAACATCAATAACTTTCAAATGATATTATATTTTTTAATCCAAAACATGTGTCACATTCTATGCTTCGCATACTATAGGATTAGAAAAAGAAAAATTGAATTTCATGAAATTTTGACCAAGATAAGGTGGTCGACATACTGAGTATTTATATTTTTTAAAGTTGTAATAAAAAATCATAATTAATTTTACTTGGAAAAATTACAAAAAATATGCATCACATCAAGACATGAATCCTCTACTTATTTCTAAAATATTATCATTTTATTATGGTTAGGTGGTCAAGACACCTTATTTTTTCCCTAAAATTTAAGTACTCCGCATTGAAATTTCAAATTTTTCACCAAATAATTTTTTTTTTAAAACAAACCAGGTAGTTTTGAAACTACATTCAATTTGCTACAAATTATATTCTTACATATTTTTTAAATAATATAGATAACTTATTCAAATTTTCATGTCAAGTTGCCTAACTCTAATTTTTCTAAATTTTTTGCCACTTAAGGGCCTATTTTTTCCATGATGATCCTGCACATACCCTCTAGTCCCAAATTAAAATACTGCATCTCTCATCCTAACCTCTCATCTTGCATCAAATTTTTGCATTTCCTCCTATTCACCTCCATCATTTTCTATATCTTCTCATAAAACCATTAGTGACTAGAATTGACCTCTATAAATAGCCCAAGATATTCTCCTTCCTAGAAACCATTTTCCATCCCATAGGTGTCAATTTTCTTGCAAATTAAAAGATGGAGGATGAGGGTCAACATACTTCCATTAATGCTATGGTTCAGTTCCATATTTTGATGATCCTTACCTTTATTGTAGATTTTTCATCTCACAAATTTCATGGTATTTTTCTTGTCTTGAACATTTGTGACCTTCAATTCTCTATATTATTCTCACAAATGACTGCAATATACCTAATTTTTGTTAGATTCACTCAAGGACTCAAGCCTCTAGGGTCACCTACAAAACAAAAAATAACCTTCTACAAAGGAGAAAAGTAAGAGCATAAGTTTGCAATAATGAATGCAATATTACAAGATTGAATATATGATTTAATATTGGTTGAATATAAAAATATACATGAGATTCCTTGTTTATAAAGGCAAGGTGATAGATAGGATTAGACAAGATTGTGACAAGTGTCTAAGTCCTATAACATGAGACAACTAAATCATAACAACCTAGGATAAGATAAGATCTTGAAATGACAATTAAGACTTCTAGAAGCAATATTATAATCCTTAGTAAAGTTAACATGGGGGATCCAAGTAAGTGGTCTAAGCCTCTTTCCTGCATATCGTTATACCAAAATGTTGAGCTTTAGAGGCTCTTTGAAAATGCCAGTATGACCTCCTTAATGGCGATGAAGGGTTACAATGATGATATTACTACAAAATTCTATAGTTCTTGGCATGAAGATAGAGTTAAAATTGGCATTATAAAGTTTGTAGTGACTCCTAAGTTGATAGCGGAGGTGACTAGTTTGGCTTGCAGTGGTTTGAAAGTGGAAAAAATTAGTAATGGAAACTATCAAAGATTAATTGATAGTTTCCTCAAAGTGGAGGAGAAGCTTCAGCACTGCCAAAACAGATCTGATAGAGAAAGGCTCTCAACTTCTTATGGGGAGGTCAGTGTGCATATTATGAAATAATCACTCTAGAAGGTAGGTATACTACTATCCATGGGTATTATTTTCCTTTGCTTAACCACATTATGAGGAATGTGTTATCCTCAAATTTAGTTGTGCTCAATTTGTGCAATAACCCCTATGAAAATTGTTTGTTTCGTGGCTCACAAAATCTAAGCATGTAAAATAAGGAAAATTGCATCGGTCCTTGTGTGTAGTCTCCTAGCCTCAAAAATTCATTCTGAGTGTTTCCTCTTTTCATTTCATTAAAATTTTCCTTTTGGTGCAAGTTGTTAAAATCTAGGTGTTGAGAGAAAAAAAATTACACTTGCAAGAGCACTGAATTTCAGCACCCCTGCAAGTCACAATGCAAAAATAAAAAAGGTTGCAAGGTCACTAAATTTTAAGGATCTTGCAAGTTATCTACCAAATTTCCATTTGCATTGGCATTATTTTTTCCAAACCCTGCAATTTCAGCCTCACATGAGTGTCATTAATGTTGATTTAATGAAATTTAAAATGGGGTTTTCAAATTGGTTTTGAGAGTTTTTTTTCCCATTTTGGTTGTTGTTTTCCCTCTTCTATCCACTACGAGTTCATTTGAAGCACACAAGTTTGTTTTTAGATGATTTCTTATCAAATTTCAGCCGAATTCTACTAAGGATTCCACTACTTTGTTTCATTCTTAGTCAAGTATGTATTTTTCACTATCATTCATTTATGTTTTGATTGTTGTTCTTGAAACGATACAATTAGGACTTTTCTTTTGGTTTTTATTTTTCCTTCATTCCCATTTATTTCTATTTTAATGGATCTTACATACATATAGTTATGACTTCTTCTATTTTAAACCTTGGTTCTTCCCTTGTTTTCCATTTCAAATTTGCAAGATTTGATGCACTATTGAAGGTTGTTTGTGTTGTATAGGTCACCACTTATTTTTTCTTTCATCTCACTTTTTCCTTGTGTACATGGGTTTTGAAACACATGTTACATAGAGGGTCTTTGTTGTGTGTCCCCAGGGTTTATTTACATTGAATACTCTTGTTCAGAAGTTTGATGTGGTCAAAAAAAGCAAAGGATCGGTATAATGCAAAGAATGAACAACTAATAGTTGTATTGTGAAAAATTACCCAAACTTCTGAGTTATTTGAACCAGTGACCATTAGTATTGAAGATCTTGTGATCTAGAATGTGGAGAAGGTACACACTAGAGGCAGAGTGGTTGGTGAATTCCTAGATCCAATGGTTGCACAAGGTTCTAAACTCTTGTTTTCTTTAGTAAATAAAATGAAAAGGATGGAGGCAATAAAATCAGAGTTGGATAGAACTACTGATGCTTTTGTTTGTGAAAAGGAAGAGATGGAAAAAATTTTGTAGGATTGGGTGAAAATAAAGGAGCTCAAATAGATATGTTGGTGGAAGCTGGAATCATTCCAAATAAAGATATGTATGTGGAAGTGAGGGAAACTATTATACATAGAGTAAATGTCCTCAAAGATTTGATTGATGATTTGCAAAGTGCTCAGAAGGTTAGCCAAGATAGACATTTAAACCTTATCAATAGAGTGGGAGAACTTCCTTGTAAGTTGTGAGATGATAATGATAAGATTCTCTCCTCAAAAGTAGTTGTCCAGGAATTCACTAGCATGGTTCAAAATGAGTTTGAAGATCAAGACAATTCAATGGCTTCAATGGATAAGTTGGTAGAGATTCAGTTGACCTTGGAAAACTTAAGAGTGTTTTTAGGAAAGAATGATGAAGCTCATGATACACTGGAGGATTTGATCCTGAGAGTCCTCACCATTGCCAAACATACTTTAGGCCTAGATAAATATGAGATTCATTCCATCATGAAGAAGTATGATGACTTTGTCATGAAAGACGTTGGAGAAGGCTGATTCTATCTTGGTTTAATTTTTAGTATCTTTCATGCTTTTTGTAATTAGTTCAAGACAATTACATGTATTTTTGAGAAATGTAAATGCATGTAAAAATAGAGAAGTCCACCAATAATTTTTGACTCAAATGTTGAATAAGTCAAAGTAGTTATTTCTTTTCCTAGATTAACTCTCAACTCTCCTCTATATATATGTGGGAATTCTATCGTATTTAATACCTTTTAATCTTATGCAACGAACTGCTGCCCAAATTGTTACTCAACTTTGAAACTTTGTGTTCAAATTGCAAGATCAAATTCAATTAATAAAAGGAGGTGAATTTTGATTTCAACCTTTGTTTTGAATCAATTTTGTATGAGTGAGAATTTTCTTATGTCATTCTTGCTAATTTCTCTTGTTGTTAATTGAATAAGTGGTGATTCTTTCTTATGGTTAGAAGGATGTTCAAGATAAAATATATAGACTTTGAGTTATATTTCTTACTTTAAATTGTGTGTTGAAAGTATTTCTTGGTGGAGATTATCAAGACTTTGGGCTTGGAGTTATTCACTTTGTGTGTGGATCTATTAGTGAAGGGGGTTGATAGACTTTGTGCTACAATGTGCATTATTTGTTGCTATAGAACTATCATAGAAGGAAACAATAAGACTTCATGATTATGTGTCTTCTGGTTACTATTAACCTAGTTATATTGGTACTCTTTGTTTACTCTTAAGTTTAATTGAGAATATTGGTGATTATTACTTAGGTAGATATTTAGAGGTGTAAAGCATTGCTGGATATTACTGTGGAACATTGTAAATGTCTTTTCTGAAAGAAGAGAAAATGGAAAATGTAACACACTCCACATGTTTAAAGCTATTGTAAATACTTTTAGCTTAGCATAGTTTACTCTTTGTTCCAATAATTAATAAGAAGGGAGCCTCCCCTTTAAGAGAGGAGAGAACATTCCCATCATTGTTGTGGTTGAAATCCCTATTTTGTAATTTGTAAAGGAGTTACAAAATATTCACCAAATAGAATGAAAAGATGAATATTCCATTTTTTTGCTTTCTTCTTTGAAGCAATGTAAGACCAAAGGGGCTTCACCACCCTTTCACCAAGGCCTTATTCAAAGACTTTATAATTATGTTTCTGATAATATGCCCTTCTCTGGCCCTTTAATGGATATTGACCCCCAAGCTAATGAAGCCCAAAACAACCATCCTAACCCTCACCCAAATCTAAATCCTTGCAAATATCTTGTTGAGGGTTCTTCCTCAGCTAAGACTCATCATACTATTTATTCCCCAAAACTAATAAACCTAGTGAACCCTTTGTGATTAAAAAGTATTCCATTAAAGGCCTACTAACCAAGGGGACCTAGTTGTCTCAATTGTGAAAAGAAAGAAAAGTATTAGCAACCCTTTTGGTAACCCTTCACTTGTAAAAAAGAAAAATTCAAGAAAGCACTAAACCAAGAATAGTGAAAAAAGTCACAATTGAATCCTAGGATGAGGACTAACAAGGCAATGTGGATGATTCAAGTAGTGGAAAAGATGGGAGAAGGTTAGTTAGATTGGCAGGTCAATCTTCCAAAGGTAAAAAACTAAGATTTGAGGAACCAAAAGACAAACCTTTGAAAGATGAGGTGCCCTTAGAACTTAGTAAGAAGGAATTAGCAGTGGTTCTTGGTGAGGAGCTTGAGGAGGACTCTATTACCAGCGAAGAAGAAGTTGAGGAGGAGGTCACTAACTAAGAGGTCGTGTAGGATTTAGAGGATACCGAGGATGAATGAGACCAACAAACAACAAAAGAAAATGTAGATGTGAATAGGCAAGCCATAGAAGATGTGAAAATTCAATCCCTAGAGGACCTTGATAATGAATAGAGCAAGATAACAGGTCCTTTGAGTGTTATAAGACCTAGTTTCATGAGCTTCAGGAAGAAGTTAGCAAGATGGGAAAAACATTCAATAGGCTAACTTCAATCACACTAGGAATGATGAGAAGCGAAATATTTGGAATGGTTAACAGCATGGAAAAGGTTAGAAAATGGAAGAGGAGGAAGAATTCCTCTCAAGATGTGGAGATACAAGCAGAGGAAAAAGCAGCTGAAGAGTTGGATGCTTGGAACGAGGAACTAAAGTGGTTGAATATGGGATGGGACTTGATTTGCAAGCCCAAAAACTAGTTAGGGTTTTTTGTCTCTTTGGTTTTTGGCTTGCGAGCCTTGGTTCTTGTTGGGTTTGCATGCCCTAGTACTTATTCATGTTTACTATTTTTGTTGTTTTATTCAGACCTTTATGCTCTCCTAGTGATTATTGTTAATTAGTTGGTTGGCCTTTTACTATTTTGTTTATGGTGTTATTTTGTTATTTTGTTGTGGCTATTTTTTGTTGCTATACTATTAGTCGTGATGCCTAATGTTTTTTCTTTGTCTAGGTTCAGGAGCGCCTTCTCTTGTTGTTTTAATCAAAAACATGTGACTATGTCCCCTAATTACCTAGTGAGGAAATTAGCTAGGTACAAGACATTTATTCACACCAACAGCCCCCCTTTAATTGCAACTTAGGGAGAAGATTATTATGCAAATGACACAAATATGGGTCCCAACTATGAGGCCATGTTAGGTACCCATTTACAATACAAATGAAATGAATGCAATGTCTCACAAATAGAGAAAGGGAGAAAACCTAGTGGGACAAAACTCCTCTCCAAAAGAGAGAAAACAAGAAAAACAAGATGATGTATGGATGACTCAATGATATCACCGAATGACTACATCCATCATGTATATACAATGCATGATCCCCCCATAAGAGAGAAAAAGAGAGATAAGATATCCCTCCCACAATGAAGAAGCTCCAATTTTGATCAAGAATGTCTGAAAATAAAAGATGACACAATGTCTACAAGCAACACATCTTCCCTTAGGAAGAAACAAATCCATAGGCTGATGAAGAAGCCACACCATGTCCAACTGAAAGGAAGAAGGATGAAGTCTCAATACATGACCCCCCCGTAAGAGGGAAAAAGAGAGATAAGGTATCCCTCCCACAATGAAGAAGCTCCAATGTCAATGAAGAATGCCTGAAAACAAAAGATGACCCAATGTCTACAAGAAACACATCTTCCCTTAAGAAGAAACAAATCCATAGGCTGATGAAGAAGCCACTCCATGTCCAACTGAAAGGAAGAAGGATGAAGTCTCAACATGTATGTCTCTGGAAACTGATAAGGAGTCTCCAAGCTTGAAGAAGCTAGAACACAATCATGGTCAAAACCAACCAAGAGACATGACAAATCAAGTGAATGAGGAGACTCATGAATTTAAATCTCCAAAGACAAAGAAGATGGGATAATAGTTGTGCTAAAACTATCATCAAGGAGGAGAGAAACCCCCTCAAGTGTTCCCTCCAGTCTGTAGTATGAGATTCCACAAACAAGTTAGAAATACATGTCAAATATTCATCCCACAAAGCAAGATATGAAAAACTATGATCATCCTACTGAATAGAAGCATTGATAGTTGAACAAGTAGGAGTAGAAAGTTCAACACTAGTCTCTATAATACCAAGGTTTAGATGACCAAACTTCTCCTCACAAACATTATTCACGCTTGATGAAGGAGTGTGATATGAAGTCAAAGGAACATTCTCTTCTTCTAAAGCACAATGAGAAAAGGAATACAAATGAGATAAATGATCAACCATCCTAATAGCAACAATATCCCTAGTCTCTAATTCCCTTATGTACACTCTATCAGGAGTCAACTCAATTGTTTTACCTTGACCACCATGGGTAATTTGATAAATAGAGAGGAGATTAGTGGATAAAGAAGGAACACAAAGTACATCATTAAAATTTCCCTCTCCCATGTCAATAGAACCCTTCCCACTTACCTTCATATATGCATTGTTACCCATAAAAATATGAGGTGAATTACAAGGCTCAAAAGAAGAGAAGATTCCCATATATGATGCCATATGATAAGATTCCCCTAAATCAAGAAGCCATCTATTAGATTCAAGACTTGTAGAGGCCAAGAGTTCTTGTCCTTTCATTTTGAGTAGCCCAATTGTAGATCATGTATTCTCTAACTATTCTGATGAAGCTACGATTGATTGAGATGTTGAAGAAGAAGAAGACATCGATGAGGGTAGTTGTATATTATTCTTTTGAAAAAGGTGTGTGAGTTCATTAATGTTCTTATTATAACATTTATGCTCATCATGTCCTATCCCTTTTCAATATGTGCATTTAAACATCTTTTTAGATGATTCCTCTTTAGAAGAGGAAGTGGACTTTGGAGTGTTATGTGAAGGAGAATCTTTACAGGTTTCTCATTAGACTTGGGGTCCTTATTCTACTTCTTACCTTTTCCACTTAAGCCTTTGAATCTTCTGTAAGAACAACATGAGTTTGGGAAGACTTCAATGTGACCATGTGTGCCAACTTTTCTTGTTCCCTTGTGAGATGAGCGACAAATTCATCAAGAGAAGGAATTTTGTATACATTTTCAAGGGCATCCATTATAGCATAAAATGTAGAAAAAACACTAAATAATCAAGACTGGGCCTAGCAAGAATAGAAAGAATCAATTTTTCATCATCTTTAGTGACCTGACAATTAGATAACTATAGTCAATGAGAATTGAGCTTAGAGAAGAAGTCTTTGATATTGTTAAAATCTGATGGATTAAGACTCATTAATTCATTCACCAACTTAAATATATGGCTTACTAAAGAGACCCTCTAAGATAGTCCAAATTTGATTAGGATGTGCACAAGTTGCAACATGATATCTAAGATTTGGAGAAATGGACAAAAGAAGAGTAACAAGTGCTTCATACCTTCTATCAAACCATTTTCTTCTTTCTGTAGCTCATGTGGGTTCTAAATTTGTGCCAAATGTGTTTCTTTGCAACTTCAATTTTAACAATAATATCTCCATTTGTGATTTCCATTCATTATAGTTATATGGAGTTAGAGACGCCACTTTTAGAAAATCCATGATACAATTAGAAATTACAATAGAGGATTAACAAATTTCCCCTCACAATAGAAGTAATTAACCCCTTTGTCACAAAAAAATTGACACTTTTTTTGCAAATTTACAACAATGTATCCAAAAGTACCAAATTAGTTTCAAACTAAAATTCTAAAATTTTGGAAGAAAATCTGCAAAAAAAATGCATATATAAAATTGAAGTGCTCCTCAATACCTTTTTGATATTGCAAGAATCAAGAAAATTGAAGTTTGAAGCAAAAAGTTATGAGCTTGGAGGCCGAAAAAACAAGATCTGATTTCAAGTTGTAAAAACAAACATTAAATAACAAAATTCTGAAAAAAATAACCTACACCATTGAAAAGTGCTCAGAACCAACTTTCCAACGATATCTTGTTCATAAAAACCCAATTTTTGGATCAAAAGTTATGAATTTTTTTTAAAATGGTGATTTTTTCTTGGAGTAATGACCCTCCTAGCAAAATAAAAATTTGCCAAAAGTCAAATTCGTCAAAAATTGGTAAATTTTATATGAAAATAAGGGGTTTTTGGGTCATTTAAATGCAATGGAAACATCCATTTGGGCTATAAGTTCTCAAATAAAAGAGTGTTCACCAAATCTAAGCTTCAAACCCTAGTTTGCAACTATATCATACAATGGCCAAATTGAGTGAAATAAAAACTAGATCTTAATTTCTTGGACATTCTAAACTCAATAGTGAGCTTAGATTTGCACAACCATACTCCAAAATGGACCTGCAATATAAATCCACAAAGAAAAAATCTCAAATTTTATATTTCTATCAAGTTTTTCTAATTCTCCAGGTCATCATTTGATGCAAGAGAAGAGCATACTCAACTTTTCAAGATCCACCAAGATTTGCACCATAGCAAAAAAATCAAGCATAATTATCTCCCAAATCTGAGAAGGGGCTTGCAGATCTAAAGTTCTGATACCATGTTAGAGTCACTCAAGGACTCAAGCCTCCAGGATCACCTACAAAACCAAAAACAACCTTTTATAAAGGAGAAAAGCAAGATCATAATTTTCCAATAATGAATGCAATATTACAAGATTGAATATATGATTGAATATTGGTTGAATATACAAATATACATGAGATGCCTTGCTTATAAAGGAAAGGTGATAGATAGGATTAGATAAGATTGTGAAAAGTGTCTTAATCCTATAACATGAGATGTCCAACTAAATTATAACCTAGGATAAGATCAAATCTACAAAGGAAAACTAAGAATTCTAGAAGGAACCTTATAATCCTAAGTAAAATTAACATGTGAATATGTTCCCTAATTACCTAGTGAGGAAATTAGCTAGGTACAAGACATTTATTCACACCAACACTTCCTTACATGAGCCCAGACCCCATAAATGGTCTTCAAATTGACATGATTAGATAGGCGAAAGATTTAAATGTCTCTTAATACTTGTGTCCTCTTAAATACATGATTTGTGTGCATATTTAAAATGGTTGTTGATGTAAAGGTCACAAACTATGAGGGCTTACTCTAGCAATGGGTTTAGGGCATTTTCGCATTGTCTTTTTTTGGGTTTTCCACCTAAGTGTATAATACCACATTATAATCCTAGAGGAATGTTTTAATGTGTAGATTTGACATCTTTTAAATGTCTTTGAACCGTATATTTTTGGCACCAATGCACTTTTCTAGCTCTTCTAGGGTTTTTCACCTAAAAGGAGAGAGGTAGGACCAAAAATGCTAAGGGGTTCATTCAAATTATGTTGTGTGTTGTTGTTTAAGCTAAATGAGATGATCTAAGAGCAACTAAATGAACTATATGATTGATTATGAATGCAAAATTAAGATTTATGCTATGTTGGAAAACACACTATGATATGCAAACAATGAACTAAAAGATGAATAAATGCATAACATAAAGGAATGAACTGAAACAGTGTGCACCTAGGTAGAATTTGAAGAATCTAGAATGGTATGATTGCTATCTAGAATCACAAAAAATCAACAGTGGGACTCCCAGGGTGGAGAATCAGTCTTGCTTCTGGTGAAAAAATGTCAGAAACTAGTTTTTGACTATCAAGATCCATAATCTGACAAAATCTAGATTTTCAGTCTTAAGGTGGGTCTCATTCGCCACTGGTGGTGAATTAGTCCTCTCCCAAAATTCTGAGAAAATAGGAGACAACTCTGCAACACCAGATCTAGAAATATCTGCTTGTTGGGTTGCCGAAGTCAATTCTATAGGAAACAGATAGAAAACCTTCTCCAAGCTTGTAATATGGTTGGTTTGACTTGAAGCACCTATTTGACTTGTTGACCAATCTTCAACACCTAAATTCTTGATAAATCTGCACACAAAAGTCTATAAACACACATGCAAGAGGGGGAAAGTGGTTGAGGGTTAGCAAATAGAGGTTTTCCTTGGTCAAACCCCACTTTGGTAATCAAACCCTTAATAAAATAATAAAATGCAGGAGAATGATAAACAAATAACATGCACAAATTCTATAAACTTACCAAACCCTTGTTGATGCAAAACCTGAAGATATGTCAATGGTTGCCTTTGATTGCTTGATAGATGCTTGATTTGATGTTGTAAGTTGAAATGGATGTAAAAACACTTATTTATACAATCTTGTGCCTTAGTAACCCGTTAATACCTCATCACAGGCTGGCATCAAGTGATTTTGAATAAAAACTTGAAAGGAAATTTAAAATATTTTGAATTTGGAGCCAAGTGGGGCTCATTTGCCACCCATGGAAAATGGGTCCCACCTAGGACTTGAAAATGGGTGTCAGGATTTAAGTTGCATTTAATGTTGTTTGTCGGGTTTACATTAAAAAATGCACTTAATTAAAACTTATAAGGGCATAAAGGGGTCAAATAAAGCATAAGAAAGGGATAAATAAGGATATTATGCCTAGAAAAGCGTGAAACCTTGTTACAAGACTTTACAACACTTCAAAATAGGACTTGTTTAGTGATGAAAAGGTGATTTTTAGGTGAGTTGTAATGAATAAAGTCTAGAAAAGTGTAGAAATTCTTTACAACACTTCACAACACCTTCACAAGACGTCATTATTTGAATCTTAGTACCTAAATATGCATGTTCAAGCCATGTTACATCATAAAATCAAAAAAAAATGGACCAAACATCAAGAAGCAAGGCCTAAAAGACCATGAAAATGATAAGGGGCCATTTTTCTACGACACAGTCTCAACAAACATTATATATATTTTTATATTCTATTGATCTTTATCACATTTGTTGATCAAGAGGGTTAATTTTGACTAGTTTGTCAACTAGAAGGCAATAAAATTCCTTGTAAAGTTTACATAGGACACCTTAGCAAAATAACACAATAAGTACATAGGTCTATTCATTGATAACAAAGTTATGTTCAATTGAATGTTCTACTTCATCTACCTACTTGTTTGCATGCATAAAGCCTAGCTTAAGAGTGGAATTGAGAGGTATAATCCTTATTGTTAACTTCTTTAAATTATCATAGAGTGGGTTTTAATCAATGTTCTCCTTTAATTTATAAAATATAAGACTCTATCGTTCTTCTTGGATAAAGGTATAGGTGTTTGTTGTGTTCAACCTGCCATCTCACCAACACATTCAAAACAAAAAACTTAAAATCCCTTTTTATATTGTGTTGATGCTGTTATCTTTACTTCCATATATAGATGTGTGCAATATCTTTAGGGGTTAGATAATATCATGCACAAAGAGTCGAAGAAAGCCTACAACAATCATCAAATCCCACTAATTCATTTCCATGGACCCAAATTCAATTCCACTCATTAGAGAAATTCAATAGGTACAAAGTTAAATTGTATAGGAATGGATTTGAACCAAAGCAAAGTACAATCATTGTAATTAAATATCTATTCATCTAATGGATCTTAATTTTCTAGCATCTTGGCAAATTGATTTTGCACATGTCTTCAACAACACATTCCTCCATCTAGATTTTGGCTAAGTGTTATTTTATAATTAATTTAATTTCCATACATAATTCAACATTGATTATTTCAAATTCAAGCTCCTAGGGTTCTTTATTCCTTGGGATAAGGAAATAGCATTTCCCAATACAATATTGTCAAATATAAAACTTAATCATTAACCAAGAGATCACCATTGAATTTCTTCCTACAACCACAATAATGGTATTTTGAGATCCAATATTTTATCCAAATGATAATAATCATTACTATAGTCATGCTCTAATTTGGTCAAACTATAAAATTTGCATATTATATGTGTATTCTTCAAAAACGCACATCCTCTTCTCCCACCAACAAAGCAACATTCTATGATTCCAAATTTCAGAGGCCATTACACATTAATCATCACTTGGTTGCTTCAAAAAGGTAAACATCTTTATTTCCCTATCAAAGCTTTGTGGTCTTATTCACCTCAATATCAATGTGCTCTAATCTTTAGCCTTTAGCAAATGGGTTTAAAAACTACTCTATAATCATGCCTCTATGTGTTGCAACCCTATGGTCATAGACATCTTGTTGAATATTTTCTCAAGGATTTTATTCCTCTACATGGTGAAGAGGCCACCCACAAATCAAAATTGATTGCAAAATATTAGGCCTCCACATTTTTCCAATGACTTCAACTAAACAAAGTTGTACTACTCAAAACATAGTTTGTGAGCTTCATGAGAATGCCCCATTGTATTGCTTAAATTGTTATAAATGGACGTACAAGTAAATGGCTCTTCATATAGTATGGGCCTCTTCTTTAGACTTGCTTCAACAATAACAATAACCATCATTCTCTCTTTCTTGTTGTTGCTTCCCATCAAGCTCATCCTTCATTTGACCTCTAATAATAATGTAGGTTATTAGAACCATTAGGTAACCAAAAAGGAGTGAAGAAAATAAACCAATACATCACACAAATGTGAATGGCTTGCCATCCAACACAATATAGAACTGATTGTCATGACACTAGGCCATTTTTTTTATTGATTAATAAAGCATTTGAGAGGATAATATGGTTCACATCTTCAAGATTACTGATAGACTAAATAGATCAGCTCACCTTTCTAGAGATTTTCAATCAAGATCAATTTGTTACCATAAAATCTCTATAGGTTCAAGCATGGAGATTACATAAGCATCTAAAAATTACCATAGTATGAAGGTATAGCAATACTCAATTTATTAAAAATTGTTATAATTAGTCATTCTATCCAACAAGATGCTGTCTTCATATTTCTCAAGGTAAAAATTGTCTTTTGGCAAGCTTCCCAAGTTCTTTAGAAACAGGAAATCTATCCAAAAATATGCGTATAGAAAATTACCTCTACATGTGACATTTCTCATGGGAAATGTCTTCTTATTAATAGTTAATCTGTCGTCAAGTTTCTCCAAAGTTGTCTATAGCAAAGCCTTCAAAGGGCTCACCTATACATTTAACATTTCTTGTGGGAAGTCTTTGCCTTACCATGCTCAATCCCAAGATCTAATTCTGCTATAACGTTTAGAGGACCGTAGCTATAGTCTCCAGATATTTTCTGTTCTGCCCCCATTATTCTATTAAATGGCCTCTGAAAATATGTGGTTCATCTCTCGATTAAAAAAATATCATCTCTAAAGATTAAAAAACATAAGCCAAAACAATAATCAATAGTCAATAAATCAAACACAAAGTTACTTTTGAAATGCAGATAATTTTTTGTCTGTAAGTAAGGTTTATCATATTTGATTTGACATTGTTTGGGAGTGGAAAGAATTGAAAACTCTAGAACGACTAGTTTCACTGGGTCCTTGAGTTAAATTAGAATTTAGCAATATGGAAATGCCTTTGTGATCTGTTTATTTTTCAAATACAGGTTGTAAGTGAAAGCGACAAGTTCATGAATGCTTTTTGGATTACTTCATGGCCAATCGTTATCCACACATGCATCTTTGGTGAAGTGTGTTGTGCAAATATGAATCCTTGACTTGAACATTACAGCAACCTGTAGCAATTATAAAGGTTAATATAATTTCATGCATCAGGGCTACAAGCACTTAAGATCTGTGAAAAGTTACACTTAGCCCATACAAGATACAGATAACCTTGTCCAAGAGCAAAGTTTTATCCTTCCTTAAAGACCTTTGTTTCAAGTTGGAATGCCTTTGTAAAAAACAATGGCCAACAAAGGTATGTTGACAGAATGCTGCTGAATGTTGCAGCACCCATAAGCATATTCATAACAATAATTTGAAGTCGAATTGCTTCAAGGGGAGAAGCGCCACCCATAATAAGGCCAGTCATAGCCCCAGGCAGAGAGATCAACCCAACCGTCTTTGCATTGTCAATAACTGGTGAAAGAGCGAGGATCAAGGCCCTTCTCACATGTTGCAGTGTCGCTTGCCTTGGAGTTGCCCCTAGTGCAAGAGCAGTCTCTACCTGCATATGGTTATTACGTTTTAATAATAACAAAATTACAGAAAGAGATGTAGAAATTGCCCCCACATCCAATCATCTACTAAACAGTTAAAGAAACGTCTAATTTAGGGTGTGCAATTCAATGAGTTGAAAAAAATGTACAATACCAGATTTTGCTGAATCCTTATGTCATCTCGAAGCCGCTTCATAGTTACTCCAGTTACGGTCATTGCATTTCCAACCATCATCCCTGCTATCGGGATAATATACCTAGGTGTGAAAGGAAAAACATTTAATACTAACAGCAAACACATTGTAAACGAAGTCCCTGCCAAAATGGATGCCCCTGCAACATATGAGCCATGTGGTACATGCTTTGCTCTCTGGCCTGCAGTGTAAGCAGCAACACTGACCTACAATGGAAATATCAGGTTTGGCAATTGAAGCCATGATCATGAGCATAAAATTGAACATAAAAAGCAATACGCACTAAAATGAAAAGATAATGTAGAAAATAATATTGAATAAAACCCGTCCGAAGATGCAAATGTCACCATAAATTCCATTAATTCCCCACAAATCAAAAGCATGATAACCATAAGAAATTTTTACAGGCTATTAGTTCCCTAAACCAATTTATCACACAGTAAATTCCAAAATTGATAAAATCTTTCAAAAGTTAATAAATTTGATTTAGGAGGGAGAGCTCTGGTGTCGAATATGAAAAGTCATCCTCATTGTTCTCCTTTCTCTGCATTTTCAAATTGCTTTTTGCTTATGTGTCTTTCTGGTCCCTATATTTGTCATTGGTTTTTTGTTTGGGTTAATAGGTTTTTTTGTGAAGTTTCTCTAACCTTTATTTTGGTGTATTGTTTGACATGCCTTTTGTAAGCATCTATTTTCCTGTTTCAGAGTCTTGTTGAACTAAGTTTAGTCACTCCCTGATGTAGCACACCTCTACAAGGAGTTCTTGGTTCTGATTTTGGAGGCATCTATATGCAGCTGTTATCTCTTCAAATATGGAATCTGGAAGTGATCTAGGTAAAGTTGGAAGTAGTTCAGACTTCAGAGGTCTCAAAATCACTCAAAAGAAGCTCCTGTTGCTGGTGAGAAAATCATTGTTGGTGAAGGAGCAGAATTTCTTGTTCAGTTTGATGGAAGGGCCATTCAGACACAATTGCAAACAGATGGTTTGCAAGGTAAGCAACCCTCTATAATGATTTTGACTCCTAAAGATGAAATGCTATTAGTTAAAGAAGAGACAAGGTTAAAATATGTTGGTGCCCTTTTCTGCACCTACTCCTGAAGCCCTGCCTTCCAAAAACAATTTGATGATTGGCTTGCTTCAGTTTGGGCCAAAATACTAGGTTTATATGTAACTTTCTATCATATACTTTTAAAGGGGCTTTTCTTTATCTGCTTAAAGAGTAGTAGCATGCCAAGAAAAAATCATTGCTAAGAGTTTGTGGAATGTTGGAAGATCAATGTTTATTGTGAAGTTAAGTCAGCTATTGATTCTAGCCCTCCTTCCCAATGTGGTGACTTGAATGACAATAGTAAGATAGTACATGAATGTTCTAATTTACCTGATAGCTCAATTGTTAAATCTAATAAACCAGGACCTTCGATTTCAAAACATAGACAAGGGGTCTGATGGTAGAAATGTTGAAACTTACTCAAAAGGATTAAAAAATTCTTCTATAAGAAAGATAGCTGTTACTAATTCAATGTCATAGGTGTTAGTGTAGGCGCTCCAGGGGAAGTGGGAATGTTATCCTTGTTATTGATGACAAGCTTCGTACTAACAGTAACAGTAGTGAAAATAAGAGCAATGCTCTTCTCTCTTGTTTTGAAAGGTTTTGTAATGGTGAGTAATGTTCCTCTCTCAGCTCAGTAAGGAATTTTTCCTTTTTTCTTGCTTTGAAGAAGGTATGAAGTTGGAATGATAAAAGGGCATGAAGCCCATGACAGAAAAAAATAAGATAAAAAAGTTGTGCAAGACTAGGCAGGTGTTGAAGTGTCTTTTGTTGCAAGAAGTTAACTGATTTTAATTTTTTTTAAAATTACAAAGTTATTTGGCCTCATGTTGTTATATTTTTAACAATGGATGCAAAAGAGGAGGGCTGCCATTTTGTTTGCAAAGTTATTTGGCCTGATGTTGTTATATTTTTTTCCCTTGTGCAGGTTCATGAGGGAAAGCTGCCCTCTTCCACTTTCTTTCATAGGTAGTGGATGAAACTAGGCGAAAGAAACCTATCTCTAAGGATTGGAGAAATAACCTCTGTAACACCAGGAGGTCAAATATTTAATGCTTTCCAGCCAACATCCCTATGTAAGAATGCCCACAAGCTTGTCTCCAAAGTAATGAAAATAGGTTGAAGTACTTTCTAACAAATATCATCTCGGAAGAATTGGCTTTATTGTAGGCATGAAAGTTTTAGACAATATAATGCAGCTCATGGAACCTTTCAGTCTATGCAGAAGTGCAAAAAGTCAGGCATGTCAACTAATCCAGATATGTAGAAATCCTATAATAGGAATAATTAGGACTTCTTGGATAGGCTTTTGGAGAAGTTTGCCTTTCCAAACATGTGGTTTTGATGGGTGAGAAATTGTTACAACATGCCTCTCTTTTTGGACTTGGTGAATGAAATGCTTGTTGGATTCTTCTCAAATTCCCAAAGCTTCTGTCAAGTGGACTCCTCTCTCCACATTGTTCATTATTTTGGCAGAAGTGCAGGGTCTAGCTTTCAGATCAGCGCTAATAGAAGGGTTTATAAAAGTAAACAACGTCTCTTTGGATATTTCTCAATTGCATTTCATTGATGTGCCGCTAGTGAGAGAAGACTTACCTATAGAAAAGGAATAAAATTCCATCACATATTACAAGATTATAAGGTGTCAGCAGAGCTTAAAAAAGTATAAAATACATTTAACACATGTAAGGGAATTCAACACCAAATATTCAAATATCTTGGATTTTGAGAATAAGAGGGTTGGTGACAAGATACAAGCAAAGATGTGCACCAGTAAGGGGAAAACGGCTATCTCTAGCTGGCTGAATCCAACTGATCAGAATTTCTTTGCAGGCCATACCTATTTACACCATTTTAATATTCAATTTTGTTGATTCCATCCTTAATAATATAAGTAACATCCAGCATAGATCCTTGTGAAAAGAACCCCAATAAACAAGGAAAATTTCACTGATATTCAAAGAAGGTATGGAACCTTAAACAATTTGATTATAATGAATTAGGACTGACGGCAGGCAGGAAAATTGATATGATTTTAGAAATGAATCTGTTCTGCAGAGTGATTCTAGGGAAGATTAGAGGCTGTGGAGTTGAGTTTTGAAGGATATATGTACATTTTACAGATAACGAAAAACTGGAGGGAATCTTCTCCTTGTTCTCCCATCAGGATCAGTAATCTGGAACTTTATAAAGCCTGTTTAGCATCTGACATATTCAAGAATAAAACAGGAAATCAGAAATGGCAGAAATGAAGGTACCTGGGAGAAGGTTTGAAGAGCAGGCAAACCTTTGAGTGATCATGAGGTTTTTCTCTAGCTCACAAATATATGGTGTGAAAAGACAATGCACTATGGTCCACAACTATTTCGGCAATGTAGATCTTAATCACGCCTTGAATCACCTTGATAGGCCCAAAGCGCTTTATAGTTTATACTGATTAACCGAGGATATTTAAGGAGCCTCTAATCTAATTTCACCTACCTTTTACACTAGAGACAAATAATCTGATGGGAAGGAGATAAGACAAGGGTAGCATCTGTTAAGGCAGTTATAAAGAAATTTTGGATCCTCTTCCTCTGTCCTTCCCATCTTGTTGAAACATATGAACTACGGAAGCTATCCCAAAAGCCAATGTATTCCTCTGATTGGGTAAATTCAGAATCAGACAAAACTTGGATTAAACCTGGTATAGAAAGTGGCATTGCAGAACCCTCATAGTCCAGTGGAATGTATGTCCAGTAATTATATTAAGGAAATTATGATTTGAGAGAAACTGAAGATATTTACAGATCAAAGGTCCCTGGTTAATTGAGTATAGAATAAAATTGGGGAAGCAATAAAAATATTGTGAATATGTGGTCCCAAAATCTGAAAAAAATGTCAAGAAATGAAGCAGAATCCTTATTGAAATACAGGCTGATGAAAGGGCCTCTTGTTGACTTTTAAATCTGGTTAAAGGTTCTAATAAAGAAGGGGTGTAAGGATTGGAAGCTCAATCAATTATAGGATGCTAGCTAGGCTTATACGCCAACTTCCACAGAGCTGCATTTAAGAATAACAAGGACCAAGAAATAAAGTGTTATATGTCATTGACAATCAGCACATAGATTTTCCAACTGATCATGAGTATAGGGAGAAAGTTTTATTGCTCCACAGCCATGAAACCCTCCCTCTCCCAGCTAACTGTACGCAAAAATATTGTTGTGACAAACCTGGGGGATACCTGGACCTCTTAAATACTCAGCACTCCCTTTCTTTATCTTGATCCCATCCTTTCACTGTCTCCATGAACTGTGATTGGAAAAGTAATCATGGTTTGGCATGGGAAATCCATCATTTGTTGGCAGGGTAGTACTTGTGAAGCCCCTCTATTATCTCATCTCCACGCTTGAGTCCTTTGGTGGAGATCAGTGTGGAGCATCTGCATGTCTGTGGTCAGGCAATTTGATAACCCTCCCTGTTTTTCCTCTCTTGCATGTAATCTGTGCTTTGCTTGAACAGTGTATTTTGCCTGTTTCAGATGGTTATAAAATTATCTGATTCCTTGCTCTGCAAATTTTTCTTCTCTGTTCATGGTTTCCTGTTTTCCAATTAGATAATCCTAAAAGAAACAAAGAGAGAAGTTTGAGTAAAAGCGTTTGGAAATATGAGTATTGTCTGGGATATTTGATTTAATATGAGTTTGCTTCTTCTATTGTTTAAAAATTGTGAAGGGATACATAAAACAGAGGGAAAAAATTACGCACATAAAGTTTTCTCTCAGAAATGAATATGATTTATTCATCTGTCTGAATAAAATTTAATCAGGGTCCTTCCCTTCCTATTCTATAATCTTTTAATGAGTATTCATAAAATAGTTAGTTGCTTGGCCAAGAGTCCAAGACTGAAAAAAATTAGGGGGCTGCGTGAAGTCTGATTTTTCCAGCTTCCCCTCTACATAGATGCTGATAGGGGTTTTGAAAACCCCTGTAATTGGATCAAATTGTGTAATTTTTGTTAGACCCAATGGATTGCTTATCAAATTATCTCACAGCCAGCAAAATGAAATTAGATTTTATGGTAGCGAGCAATTTGACAAAACACATGTTTATCTGTTTTCCTGAAATCCTGCTTCTCTCATGGCTTATGCTACGGAGGACAGACGTGGGGCACAAGTGAATAGAGGCAAGGAATTTGATCACAGATGTGCAGGAAAATAAATATTTAAATGACTCCTCAGAAATCCAATCTGGAATATAGGAGGAAAGCAGAAAAAGAATCAACCAATGCAGTGGCAGAGGAAAACAGAGCGCTGAAAGAATTATTGCATCCCACAGAATGCTGAAAGAGAATTTGAGGAGTTCATCAATCACATAATCAAAAAGCCTACTCTGAGATTAGCTAAACAACACTCAAAGGCTGGGTGAAGAAAAAGAACAGAAAAAGGTCAATGAAATAGATGCAGTCAAAAAATATGAGAGCTGTGGACCTGCACATGAAAGGAGAACATGTGTGAATGATTTCTAGCACTTGGAAAGAATGCATAAATGTTACATGTGGATCTGGCTTCTCATAATAGAAAGTCTTAAGTAAACCCATGGAATCACTCGTGAGGAGTTGAAAAAGATAAGAAACATACTCAGAGTCCTGCACAGGATACAGACTGAAACAGTCAGAAGACAATTACACATCCATCAGCCACGCCACCTGCTGCTCTGAATTGCATGTCCAAGGATGAGGCAAAATATTTTATCAATTTGGATAAAGATGACAAGGATGATATGAAAAAAATGATATGCTTATATGTGTCAGGTTACCATGGCTCATAGATTTTTTATAATAACTTGAAATCAAACCTAATATCAAAATTAATATCTCTAGGGTAATGGGCCAGTGACCCAAACTGGCTCCTTTCAAGAATTTGGAATCCATAACAAGAACCAAATCCACCAAAAAGACTTCAACTTGATACCTGCCAAGCCCCTCAACTATCACCCATCTGTCTAAGTCTCCCTCAAAATAGGCCTCACTGGATTTACTATCTTTTAGCTACAAATTTAGGACAAAGTTAATGATATCATAACTAAAACAGGAATGAGTAACAACTCTCTTTTTCTAATTCATTTTTAGAACAGAGTTGAAGTCAACACTAAGGATCCATTTACTTTTTGGTGCCTATTTTTGAAATTAGGGCTCTAAAGAAAGGGTAGACAACCAGATTGACCCCTAAAGCATCCATCAAGTTAGAAGAATCCTCACACCAGTACTTTATAGCCACTTCTTCAAGACAGCAAAGTTATATTTTGCTTCATAATATACTAAATCATGATCATGCATAAGGATATGAATTTTTATAACCTTTGGCTTTTTTCCTTGGCATTGAGGCCCCTCACATTCCAAGAAAAAACTTCAATTTTCCATAAGATTCATCTTTGCCAATCCACTGCTAACCAGGGTCAATTACCCAATTCTAGAAGCATCTAGCAGTCTTTCCTCAGAAACCTGCTCTAGATATTATCTCTTTATCTATCTTGAACTTGCTTCTTGTTTAAAAAGGGGATTCAATGTTTCACCTTCCTTTTATATTCTTCAAATTTAGGCTCAAAATAATCTCCTTCAGTATCAAATACATCAAAATGAAGGAAGCTTGCTCCACCAAGGAAGGAATCCAAAGGGTTTAATAAGGGTAAGAAAATTTAGGAGCCTGAATCGACTCTATCTTCTTCCTCTCCTTAATACCTCCTAGATGATTCCCAAAAGATTTTTGATGTTTTAGTCAGACACAAAAGTGTGAGGTGGACTCAGAATCTTCCTAGATTTCTCCTAAGGAGTAGGTTCTATGATATCTCCATTGTGTGGTATGGTTTCAACTTTCTTCTTAGATCTCCTATAGAAGATTTTCATTTAAGATCTTGGAATCGCTCCTCTTCTAGGTTCTCATGGTCCATCAAACTTACGTCGATCAGTCTTGAGCTAGATGGATACAATCATGATAAAACATACATTAAAATGGCAACATTATTAGTCCAAATGTCGAGTCCATAGAAAAAATTTATCACATTTGAAAAACAACCTTTGAAGGGAGGAGGGCAGGGTTGACTCAAATCCATGTCTACAAAAAGTCTTGCATACAATGCATACAGCTTCTACCTAGTCATGGAGGACAGACTCACATTTTTTAATGTAATTGCCAAACATGGACTGCCTGCAGAAGTTCCTTGGTGAAATCAACTCTCCAATCCTAACGCTCCATAAAAATCTCTGAACTCAAAAACTAGGGATCCCCCTCAAAGATCATAGCCATTTGGAAAGAACCTGCCGCCTCAGCCAAGCACCGTGAATGCAGCAGATATATGCTCTTTTCAAGAGCTCTGAAATTTACACGTTCTTCATTTAGCTGAAGGAGGTGATTGCAGAGAAGAAATGTGGGCGGCAAACACCAAGTTCCATTGAGGAAAGGCAGTGCCCACATGAAAAATTCTGAGGAAAGATGTACCTTCAGTTTACCAAATATCTCAGTGGCCAACACAGACTTAAAACCATGTATCCCACACCAAGCTTCCATCCTGATTCCTAAGAATAAGCAAGAAATTGCAGAAAAAATGATGACTTTATTCTGTATCTAGTTGTTAACCATCGTCAATTGGATTTAAAGGTGCAGCCGTAAGAAACAGATTTTAAATGTTCGGCCTATAGGTTATGCCTTCAACCAAGCTACTACAAAATGTATTTCTCTGCATGTTAGCAGCATAGTAAAGTGTTTTCTTAATAAGAATCACTCCAACAAGCAACTGAACTAAGATTAACTGGACTCTGTGCAAAATCATATCTCTCTTGTTGTTGACTCTTGTCAAATAGATTTGAAGGACTAGCTCGTATGAAACAAATTTTAAACGTTCATACTATAGGCCATGACTTTTAAGTAACCAAGTTAACATAAAATTTATTTCTCCACCTTTGACCGGCATCCGAAAGTGTTTTCTTAATGATAATCATTCCATCAAGCAGCTGAACGAAGATTAATTGACTCTGACCAGAATAATATCCCCCTTGCTGCTGTCTATGACTGCATTCCATTTAAGCTAAGAAATAAATTAACAGGCAAAAAATTTACTTACAATTTGGAAACAAACTACCTATTTAGGGGCAAAAAAATAGCAAAAATATTTGTAGCTTTATAGTATATAGCTGATTGACTCCTTAAATATTAATATCAACCAGAACATACAATGTTAGGCCACCGTATAATGAATGGTTGAATGGGTTATCGAACATCTTGAGTCCGTTCTAGGATTTAACTATAATTATTTAATAATAGCCTAGCTATGGTAATCTATAGCAGTAGGCTTTCACAACCTGGGAACAAGCATTTGACCTTCAAATTTTAGCCAATAGGGGTGTCACTGCCAGTAAATTTAGCAAGGTAGCCCTATTTATTTCATTCTCAACTTGCTACTTGTCTCTTACCTGCTGTACTATTAGTTTAAACTTTAGTAGCTCTTCTGTGCACATTTTATACATTTTGTCTCGCCCCTGCTCTCTTTCCACTATTGAAAAATTAACCTAGGACCTCTTGCTGCCTTCTCTGCTGAGGAACATAAAAACCCAATATCGAAAACTGTTATTTAGACTCATGATGATGGTAAACATGAAGCCAATATTGGAAACTGACTTTTTGGGCTCTTTAATACTAACAGATTTATAAACTACCTCGCACAATATCAGCTCTGATCTGCTTATATACTATCATTTTGTACTGTAATTGACCTTGTGTGTGTGTCTATAAATATACCTCATTTTCATGCAATCCCTGACTCCATTGCCGCCATCCTAGTTCAATATGGCAAAACCCAGAAAACATAAACATACAACACACATGGTTTTCATGTGATAGATTTTTGTATATTCTAAATTGTTGTTGTAAACCAGAGAATTAGGACTTACCATGAAAACATAGGCCGCTAACATCCAAACTACATTCTTCTGAGTAAAGATGAACTGCAGAACGAAACCAATAACGGAGAGCTGCAAGAAGGCCCTTGCTATTGCAATTGTCATTTCCCATTCCAAGCCAAGCTTCTGGTAAACTGAGAGGGTGACTGCCACTACTATTATTACCAAAGCAGCCACAGGCTTTAACATGCCTGTGAAAAAATCACTCCATTCTGATGAACCCATTTCAAACAACATGCTTCCCATCTCCATTGCAGTAATTATTGTTACACAGGGAAAAGCTTGAATGTAATGACAGAATCAAAAAATGCAAGTGAAGCATAAACAGAAATGTATCCCTATAATTTGTTCCACTTTATTGCTTATGGGAAGTGTATTTACACCACAATTCAGTGTCTTATAATTTGGGAAAAAATGTGACAGGACAAGTCGGCCCACATGCAAACCAGTTAACTACCCCGAGTAAATTGATTTATTAAAAAAATCAGACACCCAAGACTGTCAGCCCTGATTGAATTTCATGGACCGGTGTTTATAGTTTTTTCTATGATTACTAGTCTGAATACATATGGTCCGAATCTTTTTGGATTCATTTCAGGTTGTTCTGGTGAAAAGAAACCTCTTCGCTACTGTTGTCATAATTTAGGTAGTTCTGGTGACGAGAAACCTCCTGGCTACCATTCTCATAATTTAGCTTCAACATTGGACCACTACCTAAAGTCATAATTTGGCTTCAAGATTGGACCGCTATCATAATTTGATTAGCTTAATCGAAATAAAATAAAACAATTTAGTTTCAAGATTGGACCAACTATTCTAATTTAAAAACATATTTTAAAATAGGTTCTTGTTAAAGATAATTTTAGTGATATTTTAATGCCTATTAGAATCATTCGCAGGTCTCTAAGCTAGTTCCAGCTATCTTTGAATTTAAAGCTCATTTCTTTAAGTGAAGATTCCAGCATAATTATTAAGGCTTTAGAATTCTTTAAATTATAAGAGAATTTGGTAGTAAATTTAATTTTTTAATTATTTGTTAGTAATTATAAAAATTATATCATTTATGTTATTTTTAATGTAATTTTGAATTTAACTTGTCAGAATGTATTTATATAATTATATATGATAAATAATATAATTTTATGTGAAATTAGATTAGTTTCTTATTTCTTTACCTATTTTCTTAAATTAACATTCTTACATATTTAATCTTATTTCATTTCTTCAACATATAATTTCATACTTCCTACATTTATTGTAGTCTTAGTGTTTAAGCATTTTTCCTTTATCTAGATCTTATGTCACCCATTTTGGATCAATCATATAAATATGAGATTGATCCTTTGATTAAAGATTTGAATCTTAATTTTTCATATTTAAACTCAATTTTTTGGTGACTTCCACCTACTCTTTTCCCACTCTAAGTTGACTAAAAGCACATTTGTATGATTTATTGTTGTGTGCCTATATTTAATTTCATTGATTTCACACCGTGGATCAGTCATATCCATAAGATCATTCAAAAAACAAAAAAACTCCAATACAATCAAATCCATAAATAATATTTTGTGGAAATTTGATATCATTAATTCAAGAAGTGATCAATAGCAAAATGCTTCTATTAGTGCACTAAAAAGAATTGGAACTATGCATAATCATTCAAAGGCATTTGCACATTTGATTATTGTTTATCAATCATTAACATGTTTGTAAAGTTGAATTATTTTCTAAAAGTTGACATAAGAGAACATTTACAGTTATTTGGTAGTTTCTAAAGGTATTCTAAAATATTACAGTCATTATGATAAAACAAATATTTCAAATCTATGATCCAAAAAAGACAAAATCTCTAAACAAAATTTGAATTGAAATCTAATCTTAAAAACATGAAATTTAAAATTACATAAAAATTATTATCACATTAATTATAAAATTAAATATCCTATTCATTATATTTATTTTCCAAAATAATAATTCATCACTACTAGTATAATCTAATTCAGATTAATTTATATGTGATGAATTAATGAGAAAAGGATTATTTCCCTTTGCATCATATTTGTTAAAATTTAAATGAATGACTATATCGATTAATATGTTTTTTCTAACAATAATTTTTAACTTTTTTTAAGTTTTTACTTAAAAGATGACGACTCTATTTGTTCTTAATAAAATTATACTTATAATTTATTATAGACATTAATTTGACACATGGTTTTTATTTTATTTTTTACTTTCACTCCTCCGTACTCTGGACTTTTTACAATTGTACAAAAAATTGTTATCAAATATTTATTTAACATTCTTTAATTAAAATGATTGTTAAGGCTCGTTGGAATGCCTAAATAGATAAAAGATTATTTAGGCTCTCATGTACTGGATTTCAAAGTTCTTGCTTTCATACCACTTTATTTCATTGTACCGCGGTGTTTCCAAACTCTTGAAGTTATTATTGTTTTAGCCTACTTAAATGGCTTTAGCCCTCACAATTTAGTTATTGATGATAATTTTGAATATTTTGGAATTATTGAAAATGGTATTTTCAATCAAGAAAATTAAAATTTATATTTTGATAGAGATTTTCATATAGTTTTATTCATTTCAATTAATCTAGGAAGTCATATGTAATTAAGTAAAAGAATTATAAAGATTTTAAAAAAAAAAAAAAATTGTTTAGTTTTTTCTATGAAAAGACTTCAGTCATGTGTTCTCATAGATCATTTTGCACTTTGTAAAAAGGAGAATATATGTGGAACAAACAACAACCCTTCATGTGTTCTTATAGATCACCTTGCATTTAGCAAAAAGGGGAATACATGTGGGACAAACAACAACTCTATCAATTGAAAAAAAAATTATAGCCATTTTTTATATAATAGTTATTTTATGCTTTCATGCTTAGACACTAAGGATATGTTCTTAAACCTTAATGATTTTTGAATTATTTTGGCTTTTTGTTTAGAATTATGTCAAGGCTGATTCAATAGTTTATTTCTAATTAGCAATCATGATCAAGGCCATGGAGGAGTGGTCTTTTCTATTTCTCCCAAATGACGTATGAATATTAACAATTGTCACTTTTGTAAAAGAAATATACAATATTGATCGTTTCTTTTAACTTAGGTGCTTATTTAACATGCATATACATTTTCAATTTTGAAATATGTAAAGCCAATGAAATGTAGTATTTTCAATGTTTTTGTTTGTTTGTGGATTTTTTTTTAAAACTATCAAATTATTATTGTTAAAAAAAGGTTATATATGTAACTGATTATTTGAAGCAAGATTATATTGTTTCTATAAAAAAAATTCTTCATATTGTAAACTTGTCATTCTAGTGACTCCACTTTTTAAATAATTATTATTATAAATATTTTTTAATAAAATTTAAGATAAGAAGTGTTGCATTTGGTATTGAATATTAAATCATAAACAATTTTTTTATTATATTATCAAACATTTATTCTTCCAATACACCATATTATTTTCAAGATTTTTAACAAAAATGATAAATCTTATATTTATTCACTAATAAATTAATAAAAAATAAAAAATAAACACTAGGGGAGAGGGGCCCATAATGGAGCAGGGTGCAATAGTGAGGATAGAAGTAGTCCTCAGTGGGCTCCATAGTGGAGCACCTTAATATCCAATTGCAAAACACTTTTTATTCATACAAATTGACAAATCATGTGATGCCACATCAACGCACCAATAAAACATGACTTAGTGCACCACTATCGGTCTCACTTTTTTTTTGGGCCTTTTTGAATACCTCAACAAAAAGCATGTTGATGTGGCATCATATTTGATGATGTGATCCTAAAATGAAATATAGAAGTCATGAGTTGCCAAATAAATTGTTGTACAAAATTGGGAGTGATTTGAAATTTCCACGTAAAGCTCAAAGTTAGGGTGCTCCACTATAGGCCCCTCTCCCCTAATAATAATTAAAATATAGAATAAAATTATATATTCGTAGAGTATGATTTTCAATGCACTTTAAGATCTACAAAAATGCATTCTTAAATTTTTGAAAAAAAAATATCGTAGGATTAATAAAATGATATAAGACAAAGATGTATGCACTTTTATCCTCTTCACACAAAAAAAAAAACTAAAATCTTAAATTTTGGAAAAAAAAAAAAACCTTTCATGTTTTATAAAGGGTTAACAAAGTGGTATAAGACAAATATATATACATGTTATCCTCTTCACAAGAATTTTTTTTTGAAAAGCTTACTCCATTTTAAAAAAATAAAGTTAATAGTTGGATTGTTTACATTTTCATTAATATATTAATTTTTTTGTTTAAAAATATTGTTTAAATAATCCTCTTCATCTATTATGAAGAAATGTTCTCTTTATTTTAATGATGGATTATGTGTGTGATTTAAAATATTAATGATAAAAAATACACATGAATTAATTAAAAAAACACTTCTATTTCTTAATATGTATTGTCAAAATACTATATCTATGATAAATATTACCCAGACTTAATCAAATAAAATTTGAATGCACACATAAATATTTATGATGAAAGAGTTGTAATAGTGAAATTTGCATATCCATGTAAATTCACATTTGTTTTGGAACCATTTTGATGGAATGGCTTAAATACAATTACACAACCACAAGTGGCACATTCATGTGTTAAGTTTGGCTCATTCTTGGATTTTTATCTGGCCTTATTTTATATGTGTTTGCACTTATTCCTATACATTTGAATTTATCACGTCCCTAAATGTACACACACTCGGTCATTAATAATCATTTATTGCACTCATGTTCTCACATATCCACACACTCGGTCTCCACCTTGAGATATATAGTTTTCAATCCCAAATTGGTCTTGCAGTGCTTGGTATTGATCTTAAAGGCTTGATATTCATCCCAAGGGCTTTGGATTGGGACCAAAATGTAATCATATTCAAAATTTGTCAACTTTTGTCCTTTTCTAGTACCCATTAGGAATCAACTTAACACACATTTGGACAATTTATTGTCATGTCTTGATATTTAAAGACATTCATTGGTGCAATAGAAAATATATAAAAAATAGGTAACTATACAGAGAAATCATTCTAGGAATATTTTGGTTTGGAGCACTAAAAGGAACCCATCAGATGGCAGTTTGCATATAGACTATATACATGATTAAGAGTGTTGTCCATGAATATTTTCCCAAGGCCATAATGTTGATTCATCAAAGGGGTTGAACAAGAAGAACTTGACACTCTCAATCCAACAACTTCCTCTAAGACATTTATAAATACTGCAATCCTTATGTATATACCAATATCATATCATTGAGATAAGTCTCATAATTCTCCATTGCGAAGTCTACCACACAAATTATAGAGTATTTTGTGAATCAAATCACTTTTACAATACTCAAGATTAATCCGAAAGAACTCAAATTCTAACCATAGATACTTCATTAACTATATAAACCCTGAATTATTCTCCAAACTACAAGCATCTATCATCCTTATTTAAATGACCAGATTCTCCTCAATAACAACACTCGTTTTTCACCGCAAAACTCCCAAAACTAAATGTTTCATACCTCCTTATTTAACTCTTAAATATTTATTACACAACTATTAACTCAACTAAAATAATCTAAACTAATTGTAATTAATTGTTTGATTTGATTTAATCAGCCCAGATCCATAGAAAGGGATTTTATTCCCTAAAAGTAGAAAATAAATAAATATTGTCAAAAATGTGTAAACTTTTCTTTCTCGGCCTCTTCGTAACTTTTCCCAATGTGTGATACCAAACAAATTGCCCAATGCTCTGCCACGTTAAATTATTAGGTGTCACCTACGCGAGATAGTCATCTTCAATCCTTTTGAGATAAGCACGTCCTATCAAGTACTCGAGATTTATTTTTTTTAATATTATTTTCAAAATTATTTAGTGGTTACGCGTTCCCCTGAATGCCGTACTTAATACGGAAGTGAAATGCAAACAAAAGGATTGATAAAACCTACCCAAGTTGACGATCTCCCTGGAAAGGGATTTTTCTGTTTTTTTTTTTTTTGGCATTTCCATCCTCAGAAGATAGCTAATACATTTAAATTATTGATTAATCAGCGAATCTTTTTGAGCAATTAAAGTGCTGTTTTTGTACGGTTTGTGCTGTTGTGTTGACAGAGTACAGGTGGCCAGTTTTTTTATTCGTACAGATGGCCAGTTTTTTTTGTTTTTTCAACAAATAATAATAAAAAATAGATGGATTGTTAGGTATTATCGCCTTCGATTCAACCATAACAGTCACGGCATATTTCCCGTCTTCTCCGTGACAAAGCGAGACCACTTTGCGACGGACTGCTTATTTAATTTTTACGTCATCTGTCGTTTAGCGTGAATAACCGTCCGTAATCGGTAGCTCTTATTCTAGGGTTGAGTTCATCAATCTGTTGAGTTTGTCAATTTGAGTTCGTTTTATGATTGTGGATCCATCTTTCAAGTTTGATTTTTATCTTATATAATGTCTATATTTGCTCTTTTATTCATTTGGTTCATTTGTGTTTCTTATTTTCTTTTTAATGTTTATAGATTGGCATATTTATAAATATTTTTGGAGGGTTGTCATTGTTTCATAAGGAGATGTGTTATCCTACGTTAATCTTTGAAAATGTGTAATATATCAAACATAACAAGCGAGGACCATTGAACGATGCATACAACTTTATTACACTTTTTATTACAACAAATTCAAATGTTTTGTTATTGATTGCTCATTTAATGCTCTAGAACGTGTAATGAAATAACTTGCACATGAGAAAAATATAATATGAAATATGTTGAAAATACTTGATAATAACTGAGAACAACAAGCCACTTGAAGGGGACAAACCTCCAAATATCTCCAATGAGAACATAATTCACAATTTGATGATCAAATAAGACTCACTACCTCCTATCTATACCTTATTTAAGCCTAGGATATGACCCAAGCCAACTTAGATAACCAAATATAAGCCCTAGGCCGACCTAAATAACTAAAATAACAATATAATAATGATAATACAACTTAATTAAGAATTAAGGTAGCCACAAGTTGACTATGCATAACCCTATGTACACTTTAAAATTAAGGGTGTGAAAAAAAGAGAGAAGATGATTATGGATTCGTGAATAATGTAAAATGAATGCCTCTAAATAATAGTACATAGCATCATATTTCACTAAACTTAAACTTGTAGTTAGTCAATTCAAGTTGGAAAAGTAAAAGGGTTCAATCAACCAAACTTTAAATTTTAGATTATAGGCAAGAATCAAATATACAAGCACGTAAATGATTTTACCCTATGAGGGTGAAACATAAAAAAGGGTGATCCTAGGCCCTTAAAGCAAAGAACCTAGGATTCAAGGGTGGCCCTTTACTAAATATCATTGAGATGTAGATTACAAGGAGCAAAATATTGACTTTCAAATTTGAAGGTGAGCCAATCAGACTTGGATCTACATCTATTGGGGGGTTGGAATGGATTGGAAATATTTTAGAATGATTAGACTAATAATCCTATTTTACCTAATATTAAAAATGCAAGATCCCTGTGTTTGGAAGTGCAATCTCTTATCAGTGAAGTGCCTTAGGTTTTGCACTTAGTACATCTATTCTAGGGTTGAGTTCATCAATCCGGGTTGAGTTTGTCAATTTGGGTTTATTTTATGATTGTGGGTCTACTTTTTCAAGTTTGGTTTTGATCTTATATAATGTAGATACATGTGTTCTTTTATTCATTTGGTTCACTTATGTTTCTTATTTTCTTTTTAATGCTTATAGATTGGCATATTTATAAATATTTTTGGAGGGTTGTCATTGTCTCACAAGGAGATGTGTTATCCTAGGCTAATATTTGGAAATGTGTAAAATATCAAACATAACAAGCAAGGACCATTGAATGATGCATATAACTTTATTACACTTTTTACTGCAACAAATCCAAATGTTTTGTTATTGATTTCTCATTTAATGCTCTAGAATGTGTAGTGAAATAACTTGCACATGAGAAAAAAAAATATGAAATATGTTGGAAATACTTGATAATAATTGAGAATAACAAGCACTTCAAGGGGGAAAGCCTCCAAATATCTCCAATGAGAACCCAATTCACAATCTAGTGATCAAATAAGACTCACTACCTCCTATCTATACCCTATTTAAGCCTAGGGTAAGACCCAAAGCAACTTAGATAACCAAATATAAGCCTTAGGCTGACCTAAATAACTAAAATAACAATATAATAATGGGGTAAGTGCACCAAGATGGTTCCCAAAAAGGGGGCTTAAGTGGCCACTTTTTTTTTTCTGAAATTAGAAAATACTGACCTTGGACATGAAATTGAGGATAGTTACACTCAAAATTTTGAGATGGAACAAAAACAAGGATCAAAGTACTCCGAGACTACTTTCTAAACTACTAATTTATTTTGAAAATGGTTGAGATTAAGGGGTTCAAAAGAGGGTCGTACACAAATTGGTGCTATTTTTGTCAGAAAAACATAACATAGCAACTCTTGTACGACCTGAGCATGGTGAACTTTTTTGTAGTATTTTTAAAATTGCTACAATCAAAAGTTAGCTAACAGTATCTAGTTGATGCACGATCTTTTTGATAATTTTTTAATGAATATTTGATTTCTTACAAATTTTCTAAGTGGGCACTTCCTGAAAAGCAGAATTTTGGCCGTGCTCCCCCTAAAATTTTTTGAAGGTAATTGATTTTTAAAAAAAAATTGTAGAATAGAGTCTAGTTTCTAAAAATGTAATTTATTTGAAATTTCGATGAACGGTTAATTTATAACGAAAAAAAACCAAACACTGCTTTTTGGCGAAAAAGAGACATACAAACAAAAGAAATTATGGATGAAAGGCTTAACATTGTTAAAAAGTAAAAAAAATTACATCATTGGATAGCTAAGAGAGAACCTAACATTACCCATGTGTTTGCTTTTGTCCATATTGAACCAGATGCAATCCTAATGGTGAGCACGAACCCAATTATGTGAAAAAATTGTAGAATTTGCAAAATCACGTCTCTGGTCATTGGGAATGCCCTCCAAGCCTTTGGGTTGGTATTCCAAGGCAAATACCAATGCTAAGGCTCAGGGATTCCCAAAGCAAAATATAATGCGCTCACGTTATAACGTGAGCACGTTATTTCCTAGTTTTGACATTTTGCTTATCTGGGATACATGCCAAGCAAGACATAACATGCTCGTGTTATGTCTTCATTAATGTTATGTCTTCGTTAATGTTAATGTGTGTATATATCCTTGTATGTATGTATGCCTATATGTATTAGTGCATGTATATTGTATGGATGTAGGATTTTATGTACATATGTATTATGCTTGTATGTATTTATGTATGTCTTTAGAGGGAGGGAGAATTTTAAGAGAGAGAGAGAGAGAGTTGTCTAGGTAGGGTGGGATGGGGAAAGGGGGTGGAAGTGAGTTTAAAAGAGAGGGAGTGGGAGAAAAGGGGTTAGAGTGAGGGGGACTTAGCTAGGTAGGGTGAGAGGGAGAGACTTTAGAGATAGGTAGGGAGAGGGAGTGGGAG
>VDFB02049217.1:151691608-151767026 GCA_007258455.2 Sequoia sempervirens
AAAATCTATTACTTTCCAAAATTTGTAGGGGGAGCACGGCCAAAATTATGCTTTTTAGGAAGTACCCACTTAGAAAATTAGTAAAAAATGAATTATTTATTAAAAAATTATCAGAAAAATTGTGCACCAACTAGATACTATTAGCTAACTTCTGACTATAGCGATTTTAAAAATACTAAAAAAAAGTTCACTGCACTCAGGCGTACAAGAGTTGCTATGTTATGTTTTTCTGACAAAAACAACACCAATTTGTGTACATCCCTTTGTTGAACCCCTTAATCTCAACCATTTTCAAAATAAATTAGTAGTTTAGAAATTAGACTAAGAGCACTTCGATCCTTGTTTTTGTTCCATCTCAATTTTTTGTTGTGTAACTATCCTCAATTTCATGTCCAAGGTCAGCATTTCCTAATTTCAGAAAAAGAGTGGCCACTTAAGCCCCCTTTTTGGGAACCATCTTGGTGCACTTACCCAGATACTACATGTGGGAATATCTCATTAGATAGGCACCAAGTTGATACTTTGTCTACACATTATAGTCAATAACATTAGTCACTGCTCCTTATCATGGAATAGTTGTAGGATCATAGCATACTGACTATTGCATGTTTTTACATTAATTGAAAATCATTTCCCTTTTGTAAGGAGCAACATATTATCAATCATCTTGGATCATCCTTGTCCAACACTTAGTGGGTGCAAGGGGTTAGGTAGCTTTGTCCTTGTATGACTCTTGTCGTTGTGTCTTTTGGCTAGTTGATTGCCTTCCATGTATATATAAGAGAAAGCTTGGGATGTGGATGAAATGCTTTAAGTTGGCCCGCATGTGACGTATTGAGTTATATTTAGTATTAAATTTTGGGGGCAACCCCTCCTTCCTTTTTCATGACATAGCTTTATTTCGAAAACATATGACTTGGCATAGGTTTTTTTGAAGAAAGCTCTCATGTCTTAGGAGTAAACATTGGCTACTTTAAAGCAATTTCTCACAACAATGGTGTCAGCAACTGCTTTAAAGTGGGGGCATACATCAATGACATCTTTCGACATTTTTCATATTTCGTGGTGTGATTTTCTTTCTTGTGACACATCCTTTTCTTGGTGGTGTCATTGGGTTTGATGTCCTCAAAGAGTGTGATATGTCTAAGAGTATGACTTTCCTTTAATGGCATGATGTGAAACGAGGCATCTTATAAGTGGAAATATGATATTCTTGACTTGTCCTCTCTTGGAGACATTAGGCATGATGTTCCCTAACAATGATAAAATTTGACTCAAAATCCGACAAAAGTTCATCAGAATTATTTCGTTGATTTTCCGACGAACTTTGAAAAGTTGAAATTCCAACCTAGCCGACAATGATAGGTCAGAATTTTGACGTTTAAAAGTTTGTCAGAAAATTGACGAAATAATTTCGACGAACTTTTGTCGGATTTTGAGTCAAAATGTATTAGTGTAAGAAGAAGACCTTACATGAATAGAGATCCCTTTGAACAAAAAAATATAAACATAATACTCATAAGAATTTAGCATCATGGTTCCTTATCGAAGTTGTCAAGAGGATAACTTTGGTATGGTATGGGAGGCTAATAGGATTATCTCATTTTCCACCTTTTCGGGATACTCACCTAGTGGATGGTCTAAGGTTTTATTGGAATGCGTTGAGATGTGATGTTGATTGTTGTCATTAATGGTTGTCATTGATGTCAACATATCTTGGTTGATTGACTAAGGTTCAGTTTTGATGCTTTGGTGATCCGGATCGGAGTGCTTCAGATGTTGTGTTGTGATGATCATCTTTGGTTGTGTTTGTCCTGGTCCCATTTATTTTGCAACATAATGAGATACACTCTTATGGGTCCAGACTAATCTGGAAAGTGGCTAATGTGCTCTGAAACATTGTTTGTATTGTAACATGTATATCCCATTCTTTGGTCCCCGATATCATGGTAAATATGTAGCATGTTGATTTGAGCGAGGAGGTTCTGTATGGTCCACATTTCATTCCTTTCCACCATAGGAATGGTTTGTGGTGACCTAATTCAAATTGTGTTTGGACGACTTAGGAGTTTATGGAAGCATGGAATGGAATTGTGTTTGGCTAACTTGGGAGTTTATGAAGGCATGGATGGTATAAGTAAAAGTTGATTATATTCAATGAAAGAAAGTATGGTGAATGCAAATATGAAAATCCAGATATTGTGAAAGTATATGATTGAAGGCAACAAATAGTGAGATTCTATTCGGTGTCACTATTGGTGACAATTATTTCAGGAGTGGATTCCGTTTCATCATTCTTTTGGAAGTGAGCCCTTTTCTATTGACAATGAGCCTTTCTCTTTTGGCAGTGAGCCTTTTTATCTTTGGTTGTAATAGCCAGGCAGTGAGCCCACTGATAGTGAGCCTTACCTGTAGTGAGCATTTTGACAGTGAGCCTTTGTAAAAATCACCTTAACTGGTGTCACCTTAACCTATGTTTTATAATTGAGAATTAGCATTCTCCATGGTTTTTCCCTTCTTAGGTTTCCACATAAATTCTGGTGCTCATTGTGCATGGTGTTGTTTAGTGCTTTCATGTTCATATATGTTAGATTATTATTTGATTGATTAAGTTTTCTCTGGATTAATTAAAGTCAAGAAAATTATTTTATAATAATTGATTCACCCCCCCTCTCAGTTATCTAGACTATTCAACAATTGGTATCAGAGCTTTGGTTCCTCAAAGAAGAGCTTAACTGCTTGGGGTAGATCTGATGGTGCAAAAAATGACAATTCATGTGTTTGATGGATCTGACTACAGTTTCTAGAAAGTGCACATGAGAGGTTACCTGATCTCTCTAGGCTACAAGACTTGGAAAGCTGTTGAGACAAGATATGTGGAATTGACAAATGGTCCTACTTCTGCGGATGAGATTTCAGCCAATGAAGAGAATGAAAAGGCAAGGTATGAAATCTTTAGTGCTTTGTCTAAGACTGAGTTAACATAAGTTATTTCATTGGACACCGCTTATGAAGTTTGGGAAAAATTGAAATAAATCTATGAAGGAAATGATAGAGTCAAATTATCAAAGAAGTTGACAGCTAAGCACAAATATGAAAACTTGAGGATGGAAGAAGGTGAGGATATAGCAAGCTAATTTCAGAGAGTTGACAGTGTAGTAAATGAAGTCAAAAATCAAGGAGGTACTCTAACAGATGAAGATGTTATGGAGAAGATTCTGATGACCCTACTAGAGAGCTACAATGACAAGATCTCAACTATTGAGGAAGTTTATGATCTGAAGAAATTCACCAGAGAGCAAATATTTGGCACCTTGACTGCATTTGAGATGAGGAAATTTGGAAAAGAAAAGGAGAAATCTGAAATAGCCTTCAAAGCCACAAAGACACAAGAAGACCCAGATAGTGAAAGTTCAGATGAGTTGGAAGCAAACTTCACAAGGAAATTGAAGAAAGGTACCGACAAGTACAAGGGTATGTTACCTCTTAAATGTTTTAGATGTGGAAAGATTGGTCATTTAGCAACTAAGTGTTTGGAGAAAGGAACAAGACAAAAGTTTAAAAAGATCAATAAGAAGGCATATTATGTTAATGAGAATGCCAATATTTTAGATGATGAATCAAATCATGAGGATTGTTTGTTTTTGGTGGAAAAGGATCAACCTAGATTTGATATCTCTAATATTTGTTCAAAATCTAATGATAACACTGAAGCTGTATTATTTGTTGAAAGAAACATAGATGAATGGATGATTGATAGTGGATGTTTGAATCATATGACTGGTGATAAAAGTAAGTTTCTGAAGCTTGAGAAATATGATGGAGGTTATGTTAGATTTGGAGATGATAAAATAACATAGGTTGTTGGAATTGGTTCTATTACCTCTGATGGAAAACATAACACTGACAATGTTTACTATGTGAAGGGTTTATATCATAATCTTTGGAGTGTTGGACAGATGTGCGAAAATGGATATAATGTAGTGTTTCAGTACAATGGTTGTGAGATACAAAAGAGATCCAGAACTATTATTGCAGCTAAAAAGGGAACAAGTGGGAATATGTATCAACTGGAAGGAGCTACAAAGAGATTCTTATTATCTCAATCCAATGATAGGTTGATTTGGCATCGGAGGATGTGTCACATCAACTTTGACAATTTGGTGAGAATAATTTCAACAAGGGCAGTCAGAGATTTACCAAGAATGGCCAAACCAGTCAACACTATCTACAAAGGATGTCAAGAAGGTAAGTAGACCAGAGAAACGTTCCGAAGAAAAGAAGAATCATCTACCAGTTTGTTGGAACTTGTACACACTGACCTATGTGGTCCAACCAGAACAAGAAGCTTACAAGGTGAGAGATATTTCATGGTCTTAATAGATGATTATTCTAGATTAACTTGGGTTGCATTTTTAAGAGAAAAATTAAAGGCTTTAGAAAAATTCAAGATTTTCAAGGCAAGAGTTGAGAATGAAGTTGAAAGGAGAATCAAGTGTTTAAGATCTGATAGAGGAGGAGAGTTTACTTCTGATAAATTCAACAAACTCTATGAAAACATGGAATCAAAAGACAACTATTTGCCCCTAGAACACCACAACAAAATGGTGTAGTGGAAAGAATGAACCAGACAGTTCAAGAAGCAACTAGAACAATGATCATGGAAGGAGGTTTACCATAGGTCTATTGGAGAGAAGCGATACACACAATAGTATAACTCTTAATAGAGTACTATTTCAGAGGAGATATGGAAAGACATCATATGAGCTATGGCATGGAAGATCTCCCATAATAAAGTACTTCAAAAAATTTGGAAGTAAATGGTACATTTGGAGAGATGAGGACAATCTTGGAAAGTTCAACAACAGAGCTAATGAAGGAATATTTTTGGGTTACTCTACAAGAAACAAAGCAGCTCAAGAACAAGTGTTATTGTGTTTACTCTCGAAAAATGAGCCAAATATTGTGGAAGAAGCATGCAATGATCAGAATTGGGTGAAGGCAGTGAAAGAAGAACTTGACCAAATAGAGAAAAATTAGACTTTGGAACTTGTGCCCATATCGACAGACAGAAATGTAATTGGAACAAAGTGGGTATTTCAGAACAAGCTGGATGAAAATGGAAAGGTAATGAGAAATAGAGCAAGATTGGTTTGTAAAGGTTACGCTTAGATCGAAGGTATTGATTTTGAAGAGACATATGCCCCTGTTGCCCAGATGGAAGCAATCTAGATATTCTTAGCTTTTGCAACTTTTAAGGATTTCAAAGTCTATCAAATGGATGTAAAATTTTCATTCTTGAATGGAGAGCTGAAGGAAGAATTCTACATTGAGCAATTAGAGGGATTTAAGTCTAGAAGTAACTTGGATGCTATTTGCAGGATGAAGAAAGCTTTATACGGATTGAAGCAAGCACCTAGAGCCTAGTATGGCAGATTAGACAAGTACTTGATTGGACAAGGATTTCAAAAGGGATCTGCTGGCAGTAATTTATACTATAGAATTCACTCAGATTAAATGTTGATTGTTGTGGTTTATGTTGATGACATAATTTTTAGAGGAAATGATGATATGTGCAAAAAAATTGTATATGAAATGCAGAAGGAATTTGAAATGTCTATGCACGAGTTAAATTTCTTCCTTGGACTACAAGTAAATCAGAACAACAAAGGAATTTTCATCTCTCAGTCCAATTATACCAAAGAATTATTGAAGAAATTTGGATTGGAGAACTCCAAACCGTTTGTACACTTATTGTTACTAGATGAAAGTTGAAAAAGAAGATGATTCACCTAAAGTTGATGCAAGTATGTATAGGTCAATGATTAGAGGATTGTTATATTTGACCGCTACTAGACCATACATTATGTATGTTGTTTGTTTAGTAGCTAGATTTCAGCAAGAACCAAAGGAATCACATGTTGCAGTAAAAAGGATCTTTAGATATTTGAAGGGTACAAAAGATATGGTATCCAAAGGACTCAAATTTCACTTTGATAGCTTATACTGATGCTGATTGGGCTGTATGTGTTGATAATAGGTGGAGAAAAAGTGGTGGAGCTTATTTCCTTGGCTCCTAGTTGGTTGCTTGGTCAAGTAAGAAACAAGATTGTGTATCTTTATCTACTGTTGAAGCTGAATACATTACAACATCCCCATGCTGCACTTAGGTACTGTGGATGAAGCAAACACTGAAGGATGTTGGCATATCATTTGATGAACCGATCTCAATTGTGTGTGATAATACCAATGCAATAAACATTTCCAAGAATCTAGTACAACACTCTAGAATGAAACATATATCCATTAAATATAACTTCTTGAGGGAGAAGGTGTTGGACAATGAGCTAAGACTTGAATCTGTACCTACAAAAGAGTAGATTGTAGAAATTTTCACAAAATCATTGTGCGAAGATACTTTTAAGTATCTTCGACAGAAGTTAGGGGTTCTACCCCCTCCTAGTCTTCAGTAATTTGCACCAGGGTGTGCATTGGTCCAAGGTATTATATGCTACTCTTACCTGGGTCAATGCTAGGAGGCTTTCTCATAGGGGGAGTGGAGTAAGTTTTTCAGGGCGAGTTTTTCCCTTTGTCTTTGATGTCAAAGGGGGAGAAGACAAGAAGTCAAGAAGTCAAGAAGTTGTGTTGTTTGTTATTGATGAATGTTTCCATCAATGACAAAGGGGGAGATTGTTGGAATGCGTTGAGATGTGATGCTATTGATTTTTTTTATTAATGGTTGTCATTGATGTCAACATATCTTGGTTGATTGACTGAGGTTTGGTTTTGATGCTTTGGTGATCTGGATTGGCGTGCTCTGTATGTTGTGTTGTGATGATCTATCTTTGGTCGTGCTTGTCCTGGTCCCATTCGTTTTGCAACATAATGAGATACACTCTTATGGGTCTGAACCGATCTGGAAAGTGGTTAATATGCTCTGGAACATTGTTTGTATTGTAATGTGTATATCCCATTATTTGGTTACTGATATCATGGTAAATATGTGGCATGTTGATTTGAGCGAAGAGGTTTTGTATGGTCCACATTTCATTCATTTCCATTGCAGGAATGGTTTTTGGTAACCTAATTCAAATTGTGTTTGGCTGACTTAGGAGTTTATGGAAGCATGGAATGGAATTGTGTTTGGTTGACTTAGGATTTTATGAAGGCATGAAATGGTGTAAGTAAAAGTTGATTTTGTTTGATGAAAGCAAGTATGGTGAATGTGAATCTAAAAATCTAGCTATTGTGAAACTATACAACCAGAGGAAGAAAATAGTGAGATTATATCTCGTGTCATTGTTGGTGATAGTTATTTCAGCAGTGGATTCCCTTTCATCATTCTCCTGGCAGTGCGACCTTTTCTGTTGGTAGTGAGCCTTTCTCTTTTGGTAGTGAGCCTTTTTATTTTTGGCTGTAATAGCTGGGTAGTGATCCCACCGGTAGTGGACCTTACCTGCAGTGAGGCTTTGTAAAAATCACCTTAACCGGTGTCACCTTAACTGGTGTTTTATAATTGAGAATTAGCATTCTCCATGGTTTTTCCCTTCTTGGGTTTCCACGTAAATTTTGGTGTTCATTGTGCATGGTGTTGTTTTGTGCTTTCATGTTCATATATGTTAGATTATTATTTGATTGATTAAGTTTGCTTTGGATTAATTAAAGTCAAGAAAATTGTTTTATAATAACTGATTCACCCCCCTCTTAGTTTTCCAGACTGTTCAACAGGTTCCACTACCCTAGAGTGAGTGTGTGTGTGTGTGTCATTTGAATAGTGGACATTGAGTTCTTCTTGTAAACATTTTTGGACAAACAACCTAGACTTGGTCCACATCATGTTGGATAGACTATCGAAGCTTGATCCTTTCCTTTTTCTCAGACAAACAGCCGCATTCCATAGTGTGTTGGAATGGTTGAAGCTTGATCCTTTATTTTCCTTTGTTCTTCTTGGTCTTTGATAGGGTATGATTGTGTATCTTTTCCATTGCTGCATACTAAGCGTCTTGAATATCTACTTTAGTGTGAGTTTGACATGGGGGGAAACTCTCACTAAAGTAGGGGCAAAATGTATTAACATAAAAAGTATCTATTTTTCCTTAATTTGGGAACAATTAACAATAAATGAACCTAGAATGTTGTCTTGATTTAGTGTTGTAATGTGTTTTACACATTCACATTAAGTCTAGGACCCTTTTTAAAAAAATGGACTTAATGATGTCTTATTTAGGGTGTTGTAAAGTGTATCTTTACACTTTCACACTAATCTAGGGCCTTTAATTAATTAATTGAGCTTAATTGAGCTTAATTGGCCTATTAAATTTAAATCCAAGCTTGATTTATTGCATTTTTTGAGGGATAAATCCCGACACTCATTAATAATATTTCACAACACTTAATTTTGCAAGGTTTGTGTACTAGGCTAGTGACCTAGGACCCATTAGCCACCTGGAAAATGGGTCCCTCCTAGGTCATAGGACCCCCTTTTGGCATATTATTTCATATCCCTGAAGCATGTCCTAGTTGAGAGTGCTAGGAACCATTAGCCACCTGGTGAATGGGTCCTCCTTAACTTAGGACATCCCTTTTTTAACTTATTCTTGGCAGGATTTTAGTGATTTCAAATCCTAGATCTAACGTTGGCTTGTGCTATTTGAATTTCGAGATTAAATATTAAGTTAAGTATAAATATAAGGCTATTTCACCTAGTTTCATCTAAGCAACTTTATGAGCAAGTCCTAATAGCAAGTTTATGAGTTCAAAAGTTCACAAGAGCATTCAAGAGAAGATTTATCAAGGTTTTATTTCAGCAATCAAAGTTCATATCATCATGTCAAAGGAATAGTGCATCATGCATGTTGTTGAGCTTATGTGTTGATGTAGTATTAAAGACCCAAATTCAAGCATTATTTCATATCCAAATTTAAGATCAAGATCTACAATGTTCCTTTAAGCCACTTCATGCTAGATTGTTGATTTATCTTCCAAGACTTCATCCAAGGTATCATTGTTTCGTGTTTCATGTTTCATTATTTCATCATAAGGTTTAATTACCTAAATGGGGTTTGACTAAGGAAAACTCCTATCCCCTAACAATAGACAAATTTTATCCTCTTTGATGTGTGATTGTAGGTTTTAGATTGAAGAAAAATAGAGAGAAAAATTGTCAAAACTTTGCAAAGTTGCTAAAGTTGTCATCTTACTTGCAAGATCATGAAAATTGGAAAGTACTCTACAAAATTTATTTCCAACTTTTGGGAGTTGAGAACCTGGGATCTGGGAGTGCAAAAATTGAAGAATAGGATCCTGAAACTGATTTTCCAAAACCCTAAGAAGGACCCATTCGCCACTAGGTGAATGAGTCCTTAGTGAACCCCGAAACAACACTTTTTCAACAAGGTACACATCATTTTAGCATCTTAAAACCTTCCTTATTTGTTTTATAATAGTTAGGTTTAATTTTTTATTGTTATTTATGCATTTTTCCTCTCATAATTGAGTGAAACAGATAGTAAAAAATTGGGTGTACCCATTTGATCAATCACATTTGGATATACTCTCTTTTTCTATGTTTTAGAGGTATTTTGATTTTTTTACAAGTAGAAGACAATGACCATTTTTTGTTAAAATTAGTCACCTTAGTCAGTAATTTCTTGATGTATAATTGTTGAATTTAGAATAGAATGTGACCCATTGTAGATTCTCCATTTTGAACTATCAAATGAAAAAACTACAAGAATTGAAGGGTAAAAACATGACTAGACATCAAAAGATATTGATGGTATGCAATGCCCCTGTTTATTCTTTTTAAAGGAACCTATTCAATTGGAAACTAAAATTTAAAATTTAATAAACCTGAGATAGTGCATGTACTCAATTTTAAATTTTATTGCTCTTATAATGTATTTCATGTTTCTATTCTGCAAAACTCTTCAAAAACTAAACTAGTTTAATCCTAATAGATAAATTGTGAGGAATGAGAAACACACATTGGTGTAGCTAGGACATAATTTTTTTATTAGAAAATAGTAGCTTTTTCAAAAAAAAAAATATCCCATCTACAATCCAATAGAAATACCACACCCAAACTTTTTCTTGCATCATAATTTAATTATTTTTAAATGTATGTTTTTCATGTTTAAAAGATGTTTAATGCTTTAAGTCGAAAATGGTAATATTTGCGTGCCTTACAAGAAAAATGGTTATTGCATTTTTACTTTTAGTGAAATAAAATAAGTACAGATTTGTAATGTTTTTTAATTAAATGTGGATCTCTATTTATATACATATGGTTGATGATCAGGGTTCACATCATTCCACTTAGTCTGAGGAGCATACTTAGACTAGGGCTAGTTTATATGAGGATAACATTAGGAGATTAGAAAATGCTTTGAAATGTTTGGACCAAATAATACATAACTCCCCCAATATGTCCAATAGAGATAGATTAGTTACTATTCAACATGAGATTACACGTATATTGATGTGATTCAATCATCCAATCCATATGATGACATTAGCATTGAGGAGTTTTACATTTCCCTTACCAAGAGTGTTACTGGCACTTAGAAAATTGCATATGTTTCTAAGAGAGTTTCAATACATAATGTGCATAGCATGTTCCCTTTTTGTATGCCTAGAGGAGATAGAGTTAGAGGATATGCAGTTACTAGGTGTACAAATGAGCTTGTTGCTCTTTTCATATATCCTGGTGGTTGAAAACCCATCATCGATGGCCTCATAATGATGATTTTCCACTTTAATTTTGTAAACAATTATATGTCGAGTTCTATTTGCAATTAGATGTGGACTACACATCTTTTCCTCAACATGTTGGATAGGGCAAAGGGAGGTTTTATGACAAACCAAAATATAGATGTGCATATTTTCCACCACCTACCAACAAGAGGGTATTAGTTGGTCCAAACCTTTTGGTTCTTCCAAAACATTTGGAACTAGAAGCAATAGTAGATCCAACAGTAACCAATACTAGGAGCGAGATTTTTGACAGTATTGCCACCATTACTACATAGATCGATCAAATGTCATTCGATCATGATAGTAGATACTTATTATGTCCATGGATTAGCCTTCCTCCCATTGAGGCTACATCCACTAGTTATGATCCATCAACCAACCATGTCCACAGGATACAGACTGAAACAGTCGGAAGACAATTACACATCCATCAACCACGCCACTTGTTGCTCTAAATTGCATGTCCAAGGACGAGGCAAAATATTTTATCAATTTGGATAAAGATGACAAGGATGACATGAAAAAAATGATATGCTTATATGTGTCAAGTTTCCATGTCTTCTAGATTTTTTATAATAACTTGAAATCAAACTTAATATCAAATTTAATATCTCTAGGGCAATGGGCCAATGACCTAAACTAGCCCCTTTCAAGATTTTGGTATCCATAACAAGATCCAAATCCACCATAAAGGTTTCAACTTGATACCTGCCAAGCCCCTCAACTATCACCCATCTATCTAAGTCTCCCTCAAAATAGGCCTCACTGGATTTACTATCTATTAGCTACAAATTTAGGACAAAGTTGATGGTATCATAACTAAAACAAGAAAGACTAACAACTCTCTTTTTGTAACTCACTTTTAGAATAGAGTTGAAGTCAACACTAAGGATTCATTCACTTTTTGGTGCCTATTTTTGGAATACAAACTGAGAATTCGGGGTTCTAGAGAAAGGGTAGACCACCTGATTGACCCCTAAGACATCCGTCAAGATAGAAGAATACTTGCACTAGTACTTTATAGCCACTTCTTCAAGACATCAAAGTTATATATTTTGCTTCATAAAGTACTGAATCATGATCACACATATATAACTCTCTTTTTCTAACTCACTTTTAGAACAGAGTTGAAGTCAACACTAAGGATCCACTCACTTTTTGGTGCCCATTTTTGAAATACAAACTGATAATTTAGGGTTCTAAAGCAGGGGTAGACAACCAAATTGACCCCTAAAGCATCCATCAAGATAGAAGAATAATTACACCAATACTTTATAGCTACTTCTTCAAGACAACAGAGTTATATTTTGCTTTATAAAGTACTCAATCATGATCAGGATTTGATTTTTTATAACCGTTTTTGCTTGACATTCAGGTCCCTTACATTCAATGAAAAATCTTTAATTTTCCATAAGATTCATCTTTGCCAATCAACTGCTAACCAGGGTCGATTACCCAATTGTAGAAGCATCTAACAGTCTTTCCTTAGAAACCTGCTCTAGATATTACCCCTTTTATCTATATTAGAACTTGCTTCTTGTTTAAAAAGAGGATTCAATGTTTCACTGTTATTATTGTCACTTTCACCTTCCTTTTATATTCTTCAAATTTAGGCTGAAAACAATCTCCTTCAGTATCCAATACAACAAAATGAAGGAAGCTTGCTCCACCAAGGAAGGCATCCAAAGAGTTTAATAAAGGGTAAGAAAATTTAGGAGCATGAATCAACTTTATCTTCTTCCTCTCCTAAATACCTCCTAGATGATTCCCAAATGATTTTTTTGATGTTTTGATCAGACACAAAATTGTGAGGAAGATTCAGAATCTCCCTAGATTTCTCCTAAGGGGCAGGTTCTATGATATGCCCGTTGAGTGGTATGGTTCAACTTTCTTCCTAGATCTCCTATAGAATATTTCCATTTAAGCTCTTGGAATCGCTCCTCTTCTAGGTTCTCATGGTCCATCGAACTTACATCGATCAGTCTTGAGCTAGATGGCTACAATCAGGATAAAACCTACATTAAAATGACAAACATTATTAGTCCAAATGTTGAGTCCATAGAAATCTTTTATCACATTTTAAACATTCTCAACTTGCTACATGTCTCTTACTTGTCTCTATTTATTAGTTCTTCTTCTGTGCACATTTTATGCATTTTGTCTCACCCCTGCTCTCTTTCCACTATTGAAAAATTAACCTAAGACCTCTTGCTGCCTTCTCTGCTGAGGAACATAAAAACACAATATAGAAAACTGTCTTTTAGACTCATGATGATGGTAAACATGAAGCCAATATTGGAAGACTGTCAACCATGATTGATTTTCATGGACCGGTGTTTATTGTGTTTTCTATCATTACTTCTCTGAATACATATGGTCCGAAATCTTTTTGGGTTCACTTCAGGTTGTTCTGGTGAAGAGAAACCTCTTGGCTACTATTGTCATAATTTAGGTAGTTCTGGTGACGAGAAACCTCCTGGGTACCATTCTCATAATTTAGCTTCAACATTGGACCACTACCTAAAGTCATAATTTGGCTTTAAGATTGGACCGCTATCATAATTTGATTAGCTTAATCCAAATAAAATAAAACAATTTAGTTCAAGATTGGACCGACTGTTCTAATTTTAGAACATATTTTAAAATAGGTTCTTGTTAAAGATAATTTTAGTGAATTTTTAATGCCTATTAGAATCATTCGCAGGTCTCTAAGCTATTTCCAGTTATCTTTGAATTTAAAGCTCATTTCTTTAAGTGAAGATTCTATCATAATTATTAAGGTTCTAGAATTCTTTAAATTATAAGAAAATTTGGTAGTAAATTTATTTTTTTAATTGTTACTTAATGTAATTTTGAATTTAACTTGTCAGAATGTATTTATATAATTATATATGATAAATAATATAATTTTATGTGAAATTAGATTTGTTTCTTGCTTCTTTATCTATTTTTGTAAATTAACATTCTTACATATTTAATCTTATTTCATTTCTTCAATATATAATTTCATTCCTACATTTATTGTAGTCTTAGTGTTTAAGCATTTTTCCTTAATTTAGATCTTATTTCATATTTAAACTCAATTTTTTTGGTGACTTCTACGTATTATTTTCCCACTTTAAGTTGACTAAACACACATTTGTATGATTTATTGTTGTGTACCTATATTTAATTTCATTGATTTCACAACATGAATCATTCATATCCATAAGATCATTCAAGAAGCAAAAATACTCTTAACACAATCAAATCCATAAATAATATTTTGTGGAAAATTGATATCATTAATTCAAGAAGTGATCAATAGCAAAATGCTTCTATTAGTGCACTAAAAAGAATTGAAATTATGCATATCATTCTAAGACATCTACACATTTGATTATTGTTTATCAATCCTTAGCATGTTTATAAAGTTGAGTTTTTTCCTAAAAATTGATCTAAGAGAACATTTAGAATAATTATTTGGTAGTTTCTAAAGATATTTCTAAATACCACAATCATTATGAGAAAACAAATATTTCAAATCTACAATCCAAAAAAGACAAATTTTCTATATGAAAATTTGAATTGAAACTTAATCTTAAAAACATGAAATTTAAAATTACATAAAAATTGTTCTCACAGATCAATTATAAAATTAAATATCATATTCATTAGATTTATTCTTCCAAAATAATAATTCATCATGCCACTAATATAATCTAATTTAGATTAATGTATATGCAATGAATAAAAGTTTTTTTCCCTTTACATCATATTTGTTAAAATTTAAATCAATGACAATATCGATTAATATTTTTTTTCAACAATAATTTTTCTTTTTCTTTTTTTTTTTTTACTTAAAAGATGGCGACTCTATTTGTTTTTAATAAAATTATACTTATAATTTATTATAGACATTAATTTGACACATGGTTTTTATTTTATTTTTGACTTTCATTTCTCCATACCCTGGACGTTTTACAATTGTACAGAATTTTGTTATGAAATATTTATTTAACATTATTTAATTAAAATGATTGTTAAGGCTCGTTGAAATGAAATGTCTAAATAGATAAATGATTATTTACTCTTGTACTTATTATTGTTTTAGCCTATTTAAATGGCCTTAGGCCAAACTCTTGTACTTATTATTGTTTTAGCCCATTTAAATGGCCTTAGGCCTCGTGATTTAGTTATTGATTGTACTTATTATTGTTTTAGCCCATTTAAATGGCCTTAGGCCTCGTGATTTAGTTATTGATGATAATTTTGAATATTTTGGAGTTATTGAAAATGGTATTTTCAATCAAGAAATTTAAAATTTATATTTGATAGAGATTTTCATATAGTTTTATTCATTTCAATTAATCTAGGAAGTCATATGTAATTAAGTAAAAAAATATAAAGATTATTTGAAAGAATTTTTTGTGGTTTAGATTTTCTATGAAAAGATTTTAGTCATGTGTTCTCATAGACCACCTTGCACTTAGCAAAAAAGGGGAATACACATGAGACAAAAAACCACCCTATCAATTTGGAGATTTCTTTGAAAAAAACCATAGCCATTTTTTATTTAACAGTTATTTTATGCTTCATGCTTAGATGTTAAGGATATGTTCTTAAACCTTAATGATTTTTGAATTATTTTTCATGCCCAACATCAAGGGTATTATAAAGCCACTTAAATATGTATTGTGGAATCTTAATAAAGATTTATAAAAAAAAAATTTATGTCGATCAAAGATCAATAATTTTGACTTTTTTGTTTAGAATTATGTCATGACATCTGATTTAATAGTTTTTTTTCTAATTAGCAATCATGATCAAGGTAATGAATAAAGTGGTCTTTTTTATTTCTCCCAAAATATTAACAATTGTCACTTTTGTAAAGGAAATAGACAATATTGATCATTTCTTTTAACTTGAAGTGCTAAAACATACATATACATTTTCAATTTTGAAATATGTAAAGCCAATGAAATGTAGTATTTTCAATGTTTTTGTTTGTTTGTGGAATTTGTTTAAAAACTATCAAATTATTATTGTTAAAAAAAAGTTATATATGTAATTGATTATTTGAAGCAAGATTATATTTTTTTCTTTAATTTTTTTTCTTCACATTGTAAACTTGTCATTCTAGTAACTCCACTTTTAAAATAATAATTATGATAAATTATTTTTTAATAAAATTTAAGATAAGAAGTGTTGCATTTAGTATTGAATATTTATCATAAACAAGAAAAATTATCACATTATCAAACATTTATTCTTCTAATACACCATATTATTTTCAAGCTTTTTAACAAAAATAATAAATTTTATCTTTATTGACTAATAAATTAATAAAAAATAAAAAATAAACACTAATAATAATTAAAATATATAATAAAATTACATATTCATAGAGTATGTTTTCAATGCACTTTAAGATCTACAAAAATGTATTCTTAAATTTTTGAAAATAAAATCATAGGATTAATAAAATGATATAAGACAGAGATGTATGCACTCTTATCCTCTTTACACAGCCAAAAGAAATTTAAAATCTTAAATTTTGGAGGAAAAAACCATTCACGTTTTATAAAGGGTTAACAAAATGGTATAAGACAAATATGTATACATGTTATCCTCACAAAAAATAAAAAATAAAAAGCTTACTCAAATCAATGTTCAAAAAATTCATTTAAAAAAAATGGCTAGTATTTAGATTGTGGTATGTGCAGGATCATCATAGAAAAAGCATGCCCTTAAGTGGTGAAAAATTCAAAAAAATCAGAGTTAGACAACTTGACGTAAAAATTTGAATAAGTTATCTATATTATTTCAAAAATATGTAAGAATAGAATTTTTAGCAAATTGAATGTAGTTTCTAAACTACTAGGTTTATTTATTTTTAAATAAAATCTATTTGGTGAAAATTTGAAATTTCAATGCAGTAGTACTTAAATTTTAGGGAAAAAATAAGAAGTGGGTGTCAATATGATGCAAATCTTTTTGTAATTTTTTTCCAAGTAAATAATTAATTATAAGATTTTAGATATAAGTTTTGTAATTTTTTTCCAAGTAAATAACTTTTTTCACCAAATGATAATATTTTTTATAAGATTTTAGATATAAGTAGAGGACTCATGTCCCAATGTGATGCATATTTTTTGTATTTTTTTTCCAAGTATATAATTAATTATGATTTTTTTATTACAACTTTTAAAAAATATAAAAACTTGTCCATCTAACCACCTTAACTTGGTCAAAACTTCATGAAATTCATTTTTTTTAATCCTATAGTATATGAAGCATAAAATGTGATGCATGTTTCAGATTCAAAAAATGTGATACCGTTTGAAAGCTATAGATATTTTTCAATCAGCCTATCAATCAGGACTTTAGTCATAATTCAAATAGAAATGAATAATAATTATTTATTAAATTCAAAGTAAAGCATAATTTATATTGGTGGAAAGCTGAGAATCTCCTTTAAAAACCCTTTTCATTTCATTAATTTTAGGTTAAAAAAATTTGTTAGCCACATACCCTACAAATACCCATCATATCACCACTTTTTGGCCCATCATGATCCTGCACATACCCATTGTTTGCATTTTCATAAATATATTAATTATTTTTGTTTAAAAATATTGTTTAAATAATCCTCTTCATCTATTATGAAGAAATGTTCTCTTTATTTTAATGATGGATTATGTGTGTGATTTAAAATATTAATGATAAAAAAATATACATGATTTAATAAAAAAAACACTTCTATTACTTAATATGGATTGTGAAAATACTATATCTATGATAAATATTATCCAAAGTTAAAATTTGAGTGCACACGTAAATATTTGTGATGAAAGAGTTGTAATAGTGAAATTTGCATATCCATGTAAATTCACATTTAGTTTTGGAACCATTTTTGATGGAATGGATTAAATACAACTACATAACAACAAGTGGCACATTCATGTGCTAAGTTTGGCTCATTCTTTGATCTTTATGTGACCTTATTTTATGTGTTCACACTTATTCCTATACATTTTACTTTCTCACATCCCTAACTTTACACACATTCCTATGCATTTGTCATTATTAATCATGTATTGGACCCATGTTCTCACATATCCACACATTCAATATCCACCTTGAGATATATAGTTTTCAATCCCAAATTGGTCTTGTAGTGCTTGGTATTGATCTTGAAGGCTTAATATTCATCCCAAGGGCTTTGGATTAGGCCCAAAATTCAATCATATTCAAAAATTTCCAACTTTTTTCCTTTTCTAGTACCCATTAGGAATCAAATTAGCACACATTTGCGCAATTTATTGTCATGTCTTGATATTTAAAGACATTTGACAAAAGAGGGGTAAAAATTTATTAAAACAAGAAGTACAATGTAAGGCTTTACACAACCCTATCAAACTCAACTAAGTTGTCCAACTCATGAGTCAAATCTAGGGGTAATTGACCCCTATCCATAATGTTCCAATTTTGCATATGATCATAGGCCCCCTTTGCCAAACAATCTGCAACCAATGTTCCATTCTATAGGAATATGATTGAAAGTAACCGACTCCAAAGAAGCACAAATATTAAGAATATGCTTAACAACATAAGCTAAATGCCAACTAACATCCTCTAAATCCCGCCTATTCAACAGATTCACCACAACTTGGGAATTAGACTCACATATGATCCTTCTCCACGCAAGCTAATAGCCGCATGTCATAGCATATAAAATGGCAAGAGCTTCCATCAAGTTGTTAGTATGAAGACCCTTATAAATAGAAAAGATAAACTGAACAGTCCCAGAACTATCCTGACCAACTCCACCAATGCCAGCATGACCAGGGTTTCCCCGAGAAGACATTCATTGGTGCAATAGAAAATATATAAAAAATAAGCAACTATATAGAAAAATGATTCTAGGAATATTTTGATTTGGAGCACTAAAAGGAACCCATCACACGACAATTTTCATATAGACTATCTAAATGATTGAGAGTGTTGTCCATTAATATTTTCCCAAGGCCATAATGCTCATTCATCAAAGAGGTTGATCAAGGAGAACTTGATGTTCATGATCCAACAACTTCCTTTTAGAAGACATTTATAAATATTACAATCCTTATGTATATACCAATATCATATCATTGAGATAAATCTCATAAGTCTCCATTGCCAAGTCTACCACACAAATTATAGAGTATTTTGTGAATCAAATCATTTTTGCAATGCTCAAGATCAATCCAAAAGAACTCAAATTCTAACAATAGATACTTCATTAACTATATAAACCTTTGAATCATTCTCCAAACTACAAGCATCTATCATCCTTATTTAAATGACTAGGTTCTCCTCAAAAACAACATTCGTTTTCATCCTAGAACTCCCAAAACTAAATGTCTCATACCTCCTTATTTAACTCTTAAATATTTATTACACAATTATTAACTCAACTAAAATAATCTAAACTAATTGTACTTAATTATTTTATTTGATTTAATCAACCCAGATCCATAGGAAGGGATTTTATTCCCCACAAGTAGAAAATAAATAAACTAGCTATGGCACCTTGTGGTTTATTTTTTGCACACATTTGTGTAGTAAATTATACTAATCATACTTAACTACGTAGGGTAAAGGATGCTATAATTTAAAACCTAATTTTTCTCATTATTAGGATCTTTTCCGCAATTTCCATTTTATTTTAAAACCTAAATGTGCTCATTATTAAGATGTTGGCTGTAATTTTCATTTAAATAAACATACTCTAAAACCCTCTTTAATAAATAAGATTTACATTTGGCAAACATCCAATCCTCGATTAAAAATATTTGTTCCAAAAACTGATAGGGGATGAAAATAAATTCTGAAAGGCGGTAATTTTTCTTGTATTTACCAAATGACTTTTACCCCTCCAATTAAAAAAATAAATAAAAATTGTCATGCAATTGGTGGGAACACTTGTACACCCTCAACTTTGAGGACAACTGTAGACACACCCGTGCACTGTAAAGAAAATTGCATGTAAAATAAATATAAATCTCCTTGGAGCAAGAAAGGATGTCATAATTTTAAAACCTAAATGTGCTCATTACGGCCGTATTTCTTCAGCCAAATAATTCATCACTATCATTAAATTACTCAATTCATCACTATCATTAAATTGCTCTCAAATGTGCTACCCACGACATACTTGTCACTAGTAGACCATGCCATGAAATCATTTGGACCTGTGTGAGTACCAACAAAATCCAATCTCATCTGAACAAAAAAGTTGGTTAATAATAGGAAGAAAATTGAAAAAATATGCCACACATTGTAACTCTTCATTTTGTTTGAATTTAGCTCAGCTCTCTTCATATTGAGATGCAACGTGTAGTTTATAATGGAGGAGAGACGGTCAACAACGCGGGAGAAACCATTCTCGTACAACGTAAAGATAAGAGTACCAGTGCTGCACTCCCATCGGATTGGTTATACAAATATCAAAGAAAACGTACAATAACTACAAACCAAGCTCCATCTTTTGTTTTGGACCATTAACAGATAAAATCATATAGGACACGCCTTTGACATAATAATGTAAAAAATGTGCACACTTCTCTTTCTTGACCTCTTCGTAACTTTTCCCAATATGTGATACTGGGTCGGCTTAACTGACACACTCTAGGCGCTGACTTAGGTGGCCGGGTCCACATCCCCATCAAATCAGACTTTCTTTCCTTTTCGTTTCCATATCTACAGTAGCCGTTTCCATTTGCCTCCACCGTTTAAAACAATTTTATCTGTCGTTTATGCCGTGGCAGCTATAAAATCTGTAGAGCCCGCCACTCTGTCTACAAGTGAGCATGCCCTCCAATCTCTACCACTCCGAAGGAAGCAGATCAATATATATTTTTTAATAAAACTCGTTGTCATCCTCAATGTTCTGCTGCTAGAAAGGGTAAGCATATAGTTTGATGAGGGTTTTTAATCCCACATTTGTCCAGTGAAGAAAAGCAAGGGGAAGGAGGTCCTATAAGTAGCGTATATAGGGATACCTTACAGGATATAAAGATATTTATCGTAAACAATAGGTTAAATTAACACCTAAAGATCACACGATTTTATTTGAAAGGCTGCCAATTTTTTGGTCTCCGGCTCAATAAATCATAAACTTTATAACTCCAATATTGTTCTACTTTTAGCAGCTCTACTTTTAATGATATATAATATTTAAAAGTATATAATATAATATAAATAATGATATTATTATGTTATATTACATATTATATATAATTTAAATATTATATTATATTATTATATATAATATTTAAACAATTATATTATATTACAAATTATTTATATTATATATAAATAATAATATTATATTATTATTATATTACATATTATATTATTATTACATATTTTATTATTATTATATTATAATCTATAATATAATATAATAGTTTCAATATTATATATAATATAATTTTTAATAATATATGTAGAATATTATAATATAATAATATAAATAATATAACATAAATAATAATACAAAATATAAAATAGTTATAAGGAGTTCCATCTATTTTATTCTAGGTTAAGTGCACAATCACAAGGTCATCCTTATAACTATGAACTTAATTTACCTAAATTCAAATTGGTCTATTTACCCTTCTTGCCTTTCTCACGTAAAACTCTTTTTTTTCTTTTTGTGTGTGTATTTTATGTAACTTATTATATATTGGTACAAAAAGAATCATTCTATTCATTTTAGACATCACACACATTCAATTATCTCCCATTCTAGGAGGATTTAGAAGGTCAATAAATAGTAATAAATTTGGATTTAGTGCATCAAAAAGAGCGACAAGTCTAATTCCTAGGAAAATTATTATTGTACGACATTAAATTAACATCCTTGGCTTGACATAATGAAAAATAGTGAGATTCTATCGATGTGGAGATTCTTTTCAAGAGATAAATAGCTAGAAAGAAAAAGTAGAATAATATAACAATGTATATGAAAGGTTTCTTAAATATCAATTTATATGATTTTTTTATTAACGAGTCTATTCTCTTGTATCAAAATAAAATTTAACAATTTTAAAATATGATTAAAAGATGTATCTTTCATCATGTATTTATATACCTATTACACATGTATTTTTATGTCTTCTTTTTGTAAGTTCACTTTTTTCTGTTTTTCTTACATAGCTTCTTTATATAAATTTAGTTTGAGTGTGATCTCTTAAGTTTTCTATTATATTTTTAATACACCTTAAGTCATTGATATATACTTATTTAATTAGTATTATTCATCAAATTCATTATTCTTCAATGCTTGCATGCTTAAATTATTAAAACAAATTAAATTGTGTACATTACTAAAATATTTAATTTAAAAATCCCACAAATTTTGCAAGTCAAACTATAAGATTCTTTGTAATTGAAGGGATAAAAGTGCATACTTTAGAACTTATACCTTTTTAATATCATTTTTCACAATCATAAATACTTAGTCCTAACTTGAATTTTGACCCATTTAGTGCACAACCCATTAGTAATCTACCATTACAAACCACCTTAGGATTTGTCATTACACAATCGAAAAAAATTAGCCACCTTGGACTTTGATTATTTTGTGAGACATTGTCTACCAAATTTAAATTCACCTTTTTCATTTCCAAAAGTTAAACCTTTCACAAATATTCATTCTCATGCCATATATTTCTAATTAATGACCATGGACATGTATTTATGGAAATTTTCTATGACATTTGAATCTATCTATTAGCCAATCAATCACAAAAGACAAATCTAATTTGAAAAGTATATTCAAAGGTCAATTCTTTAAATACTACATTAGTTCACTAGTCCACTAGCACAACATATTTGGCATTCACATACCTTGTTTAACATGTTTGTGACACCTTATTATTTTTAGTGTGCTTGAATTTCATCAATGATTTCCAAGTAATTATCTTGAATTAAGTCCTACCACACTTCTAAGAGTGATAAAAAATAAAAAGAAGTACAAAAGATTGAGGTAAGATTGGAGAGAATGAAAGCCTAATATATGAAGTATCCTCTTCTTGCCAATTATTTTTATCCTACACAATAATTGGCAATATCCAATACCCCTATATTGAATCCATCATTGGATAGAGACCAAATTCCCCTTTTATGATCTATTCCTTTATTTCCATGTCATTATTTTATTATTTTTTATTTTTATCCATGTCTTAACATTGTCTCCTATGGCATGTGGCCTTCTCTTTATTTCATTTTCAAGTTGTGATTATCCTAACTTAGGAGCTTATATTACTTATTGAATTCATAATCTCTCAACTATGCACCTACCTTTGTATTATTTGTTATTTTATGTGCAGGTGCCTTACTTTCTTCTATATTCTTTTTCCTCTCAAATTGTTTCCAAAAATGTTGTCAACATCCCTATGGGAACCAAAATTAACATATTAATTGTTGGTAGTGATGAATTACCAAGTTTGATTGTTATAAATTTACTCAGATACTCTTTCATGTGTTGGATATCCATTAAATTTTCTTGGAGGTGACCATGAATAAATTTTAAAAGAAACGATCAACAAAATTTTCAAACTTTAAAATTTTGGGGCTACATAATGTATACGCTTATTGCAAGAGTTTCTAGATTAGATTGTGTCAAACTTTTTGCATCAACAACAATTTATATAGAAACTAATCCAAAAACTAATTGTTGATGCAATTTTTTTGACACAATCTAATCCAGAAACTCTTGCAATAATCTACATGGATTGTGGAAATCTATTATCACTAATGTGTGCGCTTTTATTGTTGGCCCTAATGCCCCTATACCTATTTTTTCTAGGTTAAGAGGTAGGATTCCATTTTATATAACCTTAATTAATTCTAGGAAACTCTCCTTGAAAATTAAGGGGATTGTCCATTAAGATGAAGTTTCCCCTAGCTTAACTAGATAAATTGTGCAAACTATATACTTAAGTACTTCTAAACTCAAAAATATTAAGCATTCCCTCCTTCTAGTGCCTATTTTTTTCATTTCAAAGTGATATGGTAGTATAATTCAAGAACTAGGGTCGTCTTCCTCTCTTGAAAGGGTTTTCGTTTTAAATCTTGACATGGTTTTATAGCTAGCAATTCTTGGCTTTACAAGAATCACATAGTGGCAAGTGAGATTTTTTTTGGTTGTCAAAAATGAGATGTTATAACAAGGAGAATAGTCATATTCCAAGTGTAGCGAGTTAAACTCATTTATTAATCTCACTTTTAAGGAGAAACAAATATAATCCTACCCTATCCAACCTACAAATAAAATCCAAAAGAATAAGGGAAAAAGAGGGAAGGAAGAGAGAAGAAAAATGGAACAAAAGATATGAAAAGTTTTTAATCTACAAGAATAAACATTACCAAATTTGAACTTTCCCTATGAACATAAGATTAACAACTTATTTCATTGTCAATTTTACCACAACATATGGCATAACTAGTTTGAGAGTTTGAGGAAAACCACATATTCCATGGTCATAATTACAATATAGGTAATAAAAGGAATCATCGCCATATTACATTTGTAGATAATAGCCAATGAAATTCATAAATACATTAATTAAGGTCAAATGGAATATGTTCACAAAGAATATTAATACACAATATAAGTTTTTATGATAGAAAAATTTAGGAGTCTTAGATTGAGCTATAAGTGTTATCTTAGCATTTACATATATGTAGGGGAAGAAGTTGCCCTCCATTCCTCATTGATATTTTTACAATTATCCTCTCTTTTATTTTATGTACATTGTTTACGCATATCTAGTCTCTTGGATTTGGTAAAGGTTTCCCTACTAGTATACATGTTGACCATATTAATTACATCACATTCAATTGGCCTAATATGTAGTTGGAATCTATTATAATGGATAGGACCACATAGATTCATGTAGATAGACTATCCTCAATGGTAGTCCTAACAAACGATATCATCTATTTGGGAATAGTGTTGGGAAAGCCATATCAAGTAACCCATATAAGACAATCATTATTTGGAGATGTTCCAATCCTTGGTCAATTAGTTATTGATTGTATATCTACATTAGGGTTATTTAAAAAAGCATAAATTAGTTTCATGTCTCTTGAGGCATTTGATGGTTAGGAGGTCATTGATATCATGTGGTCAAAATTTTTTCCTTAATCCATCTCTATTTTTTGACACACAAATATATATGCATTTGCATTAGAATCAAACTCCATACATGGACAAAGTTCAATTGGTCAAAAATATTTTCATTTGGATTATAAGTCGATTAAGAACATTTTCATCAATTTAAATATATCTATAATAATTTTCATTCTCTCTTTAATATTTAAATGCTCTAGTGATTGGGTAAGTGCACCAAGATGGTTCCCAAAAAGGGGGCTTAAGTGGCCACTTTTTTTCTAAAATAAGGAAATGCTGACCTTGGACGTGAAATTGAGGATAGTTACACTCAAAATTTTGAGATGGAACCAAAAAAAGGATCAAAGTGCTCCGAGTCTACTTTCTAAACTACTAATTTATTTTGAAAATGGTTGAGATTAAGGGGTTCAAAAGAGGGATGTACAAAAATTGGTGTTGTTTTTGTCAGAAAAACATAACATAGCAACTCTTGTACGACCTGACCACGGTGAACTTTTTTGTAGTATTTTTAAAATTGCTATGGTCAGAAGTTAGCTAATAGAATCTAGTTGGTGTACAATTTTTCTGATAATTTTTTAATGAATATTTGATTTTTTACTAATTTTCTAAGTGGGCACTTCTTGAAAAGCAGAATTTTGGCAGTGCTCCCCCTACAAATTTTTGAAAATAATTGATTTTTTTTTCTTTTTTCTTTTTAAATTTGTAGAATGGAGTCTAGTTTCTAAAAATGTAATTTATTTGAAATTTTGATGAACAGTTAATCTATAACAAAAAAACACTAAACACTGCCATTTGGAAAAAAAATACATACAAACAAAAGAAATTATAGATGAAAGGCTTAACATTGTCGAAAAGTGAAAAAAATTACATCATTGGATAGCTAAGAGAGAACCTAACATTACCCATGTTTTTTATTTTGTCAATATTGAACTAGATGCAATCTTGATGGTGAGCATGAACCGATTATGTGAAAAATTGTAGAATTTGCAAAAACACGCCCTGGCCTTGTTGGGAATGCCCTCCAAGCCTTTGGGTTGGTATTCGAAGGCAAATAATTTCACTTTTTTCTTTTTTTTTAACGTGAAATAATGTGTGCGCGTTATAACGCGCTCGCGTTTTTAAAAAAAAATTCATAAGTGGCTAGAAAATTGGTACCCAACTTCATGCACCCACCTGATTATGAAATTATAATTTATTCAACCAACCTATTTTTCAAACAATAATAATAGGTAAATCTTTTATTTGATGTGGAAAAACATTAATTTTTTGTTTTACTTCTCATGAAACTATGATATGTCCTTTATATTTATATTGTTCTCTAGTTGTATGAATGACTTAAAATATTGAGTTGAAACATGCTATCAATATTTTTTCAACTTGTGTTAATTCTTAATGTTCAGGTAGTTGTGGACTAGGATCCATTTTATTTAATAAAATTTAGTATCCATTTTTCTCTTGTAGAATAATTTTATTGATAAGTATAACACATTCTCAATGAAATATGTTTATGTAGTCCATGTCCAAATATTATTTGTGAAGTTTTCAATTCAATCTCAATATTTTTTGTTATGATTGTCTATCTTCATTTTTTTCCTTTTTCATTTGTGAAAACCATTAAAATGAAATTGATTATTTCTTTGAAGTAATTTTTTATTTTATTTTATAGATAAGTGTTACCATAAACAGGGGGTAACTCCCAGATACATATCGAACATAAATATTTCAACCCATAGGCAACGAAATAAAACCACTACTAACAAAAACACTATTCACTGCAGCACCAGACACCCCCAACAACCAATGCACCCCCAAAAACTGGGCTATTAGAGACAAAAGGAAACAAACTTCCCTGAAAAGAAAAATAGAATTCCATCTGCAAGTGAATCCACCCATAAGCCACTTTAGACCTCACTAAACACCTAAACCACCAAGCAATGATGTATAATAGCCAAATGACTTCCCAATGTGGTTAATTGCCTCAAAATTCCATCACCAAGCCAAGCACGATCAAAAGCCATAAAACGGGAGAAAGACTCCATATTAAACCATTTTTAACCCCAGTTCGGTAAACTTCCCAAGAATCTGCCATAAAGGTCACCACTGCCTCAGCCTCAACCCCCACCACCCCCTCCTCCAAAACCAGAGCTGGATCAAAGAAAGCTCTCAAGAAGCTTATCCAACCATTTGATCGCAGCTCCATTGTGGCGTTAGCAATAGCAGTAACCTTAAGGCCAACCACAATCCTATTAAGTTGCATAGACACCCACTCCCTCAATTCATTCACATCCACCAAAGCACCAACGGCAGTTTCATATACTCTGCCATCACACCAGTGCTGATTCACATTTAACACCGTCGAGACAGTTTCAACAAATGCATTATGCATTTCTCTGTTATAGATCACGAAGAGTCGACTACATTGGGTTGCAAGGGACTCCTTAGCACAAACACATGCCACTCCAAACTTAAACACCATTATTGGACAACCCCAATTGATGTCCCAAAGAAGGTACCACTTACGCCATATATGGCCAAACTGTTTGACTTAGCCAAATGGCCATAGAGATATCCAAAGGCCCAAACCACCAAGATACCAAGCTATAAAAAGCCGTATCCGCCAACCAAAACCGAAGCAGGCCTCATGGGGAAAAGGTAGCCTCCATTTTCAGTTGGACATAGACTTGAAATAGAATAGACAATTCATTCGTAAGGAAATACTAAGTCTTGCATAGTACTGAGATACTAATAAAATCCTGCCAATGACAATCCAGTCCACACATAGTACATCCCCACATCCCATTTGGGATTACATTATCATCTTCTCCTGGTCATTGGCCACTAAATCCTTGAGTCCAATCCAACATTCCACCTTGGAATAGATGATGAGCCCATCCACTTTCCTAACACTAGCGCTTGCCAGACAGTCTGTAGCTTTATTGGCTTCTCTAAATGCATGACCAATCTTGAAATTCTCTAAATTACCAAGATGTACCTTGATTTGGGCAACCCAGTAGTCGAGCAGCCAACTTGGAGACCAACTATTTATTATTAAAGCTTGGATACAAACCATTGAATCACCCTCAATTTCTATTTACATAATCCCCTTACTGACGCATAGTTGAAGCCCCATCAGAAGTGCCTCAAGCTCCACACCATTGTTAGTACATACCCCCAAATTCTTGGAGGCTACCCAAATGCATTGCTCTGCATGGTCTCTAATAATACAACCAGCCCCTGTAGCACCGGGGTTCCCCTTAGTCACCCCATCGAAGTTCAATTTCCAAGGAAGATCTGTTGGCCCCCTCTAATAGACTGCCTTTCTGTCAACTTTAACAACAGAGGGAAAACACTCCTTCGACCTTCTCAAATTATTCCATTCTCTTTGAATCTCTTCATCCCACTTCGTGAATTTTGAATGAATGCTTAGTCTTGTCCTATTGTTTGCCACCTTGATAATTGCCACCTTCAACCTTTCAATTAAACTGTTGTTATCAAGTGCTTCACCTCTGAAAATTTTCCTATTCCTTTCTTTCCATATATTCCAAATCACCAATGAAGGTGCCAACAACCAAAGACTCTGCTAATAACCATTATTATTGCCAATCTTCCACGCATTTAGGAAATCACACAATTTCTCCTATCTCGGGCCAGGAACTTGAAATGATTTATGAAGCCAATCCCAACATTCCATTGCAATAGGGCATGATAGAAACAAATGATCAACCTCCTCTTCAGCTTGTTTACACATCACGCATCGAGTTGGGCCTGCAACTCCCAACCTTTTTAATCTATCCATTGTTAGGCACCTCTTATGAAAGACCACCTAGAGAAATGCACTAGCCTTGGGGAGCACGACTTGGTCCCAACATAATTTTTCCAGCCAATCTATTCTTGCTCCAATTTCTACTTGTATTTGATAACCCAACTTAGCAGAATACTCCCTATATTTTTCCCCACACCATACAATAGTATCCTCTTCTTTGGACATACACACGACCCGATTATTTAATTTATTCAAAATTACCTTTAGTTTCATTTGATCAAGATGCAGATGCATTAGATTTTTCCACTTCACCCTACCACCGCCATCAAATTCTTCCAAGTTAAAATACTTGGTAACTTTGATTCCCCCTTCTTCCTCTAACTGTCCCACTTCTGAATCTAATTCGAATTGCTCTGCTAGGCTCCTATAGCCATTCCAAGAATCGGTCCAGAACCTAGCCATTTTCCCCTTACCAATTCTCCATGATATATGCTTCGTAATCAGTGGGCGACATTTGTTTATGAATTTCCAGAAGGCCGAGCTGCCCTGGAGTGTGTCCACCTTTAAAATCCTGGAAGGAGAATCATTGTCTAAATATTTGTTTTGAGCTATACGACACCACAACTTCTCTGGTTTCCTATACATCTTCCACACCATCTTTGCTCCCAATGCAATATTTTTCCTCCCAATCCTCCTTAATCTCGTACCACCTTCAATTTTGGGCTTGCAAGCAGTATCCCAACCAATCAATGGGAGTTTCCTCACTTTGTTTGACCCTTCCCATAAGAACCTTTTTAGAATCTTCTCTATACCATCTTCTATCTTTATTGGTGCTTCATAACAAGCTAATGTAAATATTGGTATAGCCGAGAGCACTGACTTAGTCATGGTGAGCCTGCCTGCCAGAGTTAACCATTTATTTCTCCATGACAATGGCTTAGTTCTGAACTTATTCAAAACCACTTCCCAGTGCTTAGATTTGCAAGCCCCCTCAAAAATCTGGACTCCAAGAAACCTGGTAGGGAGCTTATCGATTTGGAACCCCAAAAATGTGGCTATAGCTTTCTGTATATTAGCCTTTGTGTTGAAGAAATAAATTCTTGATTTCTCCTTATTCATTTTTTTTCCCCGACTGCTGTTCGTACTATCCAAAGTCACTTTGATGCACTTAGCCTCCCTCATACTAGCCTCACCAAACAAATTCGTGTCATCAGCGAATTGAGTATGGGTAATTTGCTCAACATTCAAAGCCGCTAAAATACCTATCCACTCGAACTAATGTCTTCGCCTTTTGATTGCACAACTTAGAGCTTCTGCCATGATAACAAATAGAGAGGGGGATAAAGGATCCCCCTGGTGCAGACCATTGGTAGCCGCAAAGAAACCATGCATCAAACCATTTATTAGAACAAAGAATCTTACTGAGGATATGTAGTGTTAGATTAATAAACACCATTGATTGCTAAAGCCCATACGAACCATAACTTTTAGTAGGAATTCCCATGAGACTTTGTCATACACCTTGCAAACATCCAACTTAATAACCATGCCGGTCGTATGGTTTACTTTTAGCGAGTGTACCACTTCACTGATGAGAAAAATACTGTCTATGATCTCCCTCCCCAGAACGAAGCCATTCTGCTCAGGAACAATGATCTTGCATAATATCTTCTTAAGGCTATTAGCCATTACTTTTGCAATTACTTTATATACCGTATTCCAAAGAGAAATTGGTCTATAGTCTCCAAACATTCTACATTCAGTCCTTTTGGGAATGAGGGCTAAAAATGAATTATTGAGATCCTTGACGAATCTCTCAGACCTTCTGAAGTCCTCTACCACTAGCCACAAGTCCTTTCCTAAAATGCCCCAGCAATTTTGGAAGAACCGAGCTAGAAATTTGTTTGGCCCAGGAGCCTTATCGGGATGTAACTAGAAAAGGGCTGCCTTGACTTCTTCCATCGATACCGGTTCTTCCAACATGGCATTGTCCTCACTATCCACCCTTCTTTCGATTGTATCAAGAATTCCCCCTTCACCACAAATTCCTGTATGCTCACCTAACAAGTTTTTAAAGAAGGTAACTGCCTCAAATCCAACATCTGCACAACCATGCTTCAAGGAGCCATCTTGAGAATAAATCGATTCAATTTTGTTTTTCGCTCTTCAAGCCAACACAGATGCATGAAAAAATTTAGAATTTGAATCACCATCCAAAAGCCACACTTCTCTTGATTTGTCCCTCCAAAATATTTCTTCCCTCTTAAGTAATTCGGCAAGTTCAAGCTTTAAATCCTTCTCACGAAAAAATTCCTCGTTTCTCATTCCATCTCTTATCACCTTCTCATTTAGAGCTTGCAAATCACCTTCAACTCTTGCCTTTTCTGAGAATATATTAAGGAAATTATCCCTATTCCACTCTTTAAGTCTTTGTTTTAGGTACTGCAATCTTTTAACAAATTTGAAACTAGACGAGCCCCCAACTCGAAACTCCTTCCACGATTTTTCTAGCAAACTCAATAGCCTATCATCGCGCCACCACATATTCATGAACCTCAATGTTGAATTTGGTAAATTCGATCCTCTACTAAGATTAAGTTCAACAAGAAAGTGATTTGAAATAGAAATTGGAAAAATATGGGCCTTAATGATTGAACAAAAGTTGTGCCACCCTGGAGATATTAGGAATCTATCTAGTCTCTCTGATATTGCCGTGAAATCCTTGTGCCTGTTGGTCCATGTGAACACATCATTTGAGGTTTGACAATCATCCAATCCTGAACTGGCAACAAACCTCCTAAAATCTAACATTACTTGAGATTTTGACCTTATCCCTCCACTTTTTTCAGAAATATCCAAAACTGCATTAAAATCGCCTCCAATGATGAGGTATGAAGTCGAATGATAATTTATGAAGCCTAGAACCTCCAACCAAACCACAACTTTCTCCTTTGTTCCATTAGGGCCATAAATGTTGATGAATGTGAATGAAAGATTTAGACTCATACTAAAGATTTCCACTGCTAACCAATTCGCTTGTGAACACAGTACTTTTACCGAAACTTCAGATTCCTTCCAAATTAACCCTAAACCCCCTGATGCGCCCACCGATTCTTGGAAGTAACCATTCAATGATCTTATGTATTTCGAAAAAACCCCCACCTTAGTTTGTGACAACTTAGTTTCTTGCAGAATGATTATGTCGCTTGAACAAATCTGCAGTTGATGCCTAACCAGGAGTCATTTGTCAGGGGCCTTTAGACCCTTGACATTCTATGTGGTCAACTTCATTGCTTCCCAAGGGAGGCCGATCCTCCCTTGGTACTTAAGAATTCTTTGATGATGGGGTAGTTTCTAACAACTGCCTCTTCTTCCCTCAATTGCTTGAAAGATTTTCTTCCTCGGGATTTCCCTTGTTTACCAAATTTACCCATACCCAAATGCAGGATTACAGTTTGAGTAATACTTCTTTCGTCTATAATATCTAGCTCATCTTAGGTTCTAGCTCTATGTCTGAATTTGACAATATAGTAGAATTTTCCATCCGAGCTTTGTTCTGATTACTCGAATTCACCACTTCTTCTGGGGTCTGGACCATCATGGGCTCACTAATATCCACTTGTTCTACACACGGCCCCACATATTCCTTTTCCTTAGGATCCTTTGAACCTGGATCCGACGCATTTGTCGCATATGGAACGATTTTCAATTCATTCGCCATTCTATTCCTTTCCTTCTCCACCTTCCTGAATTCCTTCTTTTCTTGCATGATTTTGCATGACATCTCATTGTGCATCCTTGAGCCACATTTAAGGCAAAACCTTTTATCCTCTTCCACTTCGACATCCTGGTTCCAAATTTCTCCTTCCACCTATAGCTTAATTGACTGAGATACAGTGTTGATCGCGACAATCTTCAGCCTCACATATTTGTATAAATCTCCATCTATAATATCCATATCAATGTCCAACAGAGTCCCCAACGATCATCTAATCTTTTCCAAGCAATCACCATTTCAGTATTCAAATGGAAGATTGTATAGGCAAATCCAAATCAGTTGGTCATACGGCTTTAACCGAGTGGGGTCAATTTTTTTCCCAAGATTGCATGTAAAGCGGGAACTTGCCAATGTGCCACACACCGCCTTCTATGATTCTTTTCATTGATTCTTCGTCTACAAAAATCACCACAAAGAAGTTTTTTAGCAGAAACCTAAGTAATACCTCTGTTTGCCAATTCGTCGTTATCCAATCCCTGATCTCTGCCCTACTGGGACTGCCCCCGATGAAACGACATATTAGAGTGAAATCCCTTAGAATTTCAACATCATTTTTTATTTCCTGTGACACATCAATCATCAGAATTTCCTGCACCTCTGATGATATAGGGTTTCGTTCAATCTTAGAATTCGGGTTCCCCACACATGCTCTTCTTCCTTCATTGCGAGATCTTTCTTTTTTTCCTCCATACTGACTTACTCTGAGCCTTATGGTGGCGAAGCCCTGGCAGCGTATCCTTCCTACCACCTTCAACCCGTCATTCTTCTCTTGAAGCTTATGAAGGAGTATCATGTAGCACACGGATAGGGCCATGAACCACCTGATCCTCAATTGGTTGCTTCCGAAATTCCGCATGGCATCAATCAACCCAGCCACCATTGGAGAACACCCATTGCGGGATGCGATTGTCATCCTGCGGCAATGAAGCCTCGGGCTTTTCTTGAATCACCTCATTCGCCTAGCTTTCCCTGACCTCTCTCTTCAAACCTGATACCACCTCACCCCCTGCATCCTCGCCATCTGATATGCTGTTTTTTTTTTTTAAGTAATTTATTATATTTGAATAAAATAAAATAATATATTTTAAATAAACAAATTAATTCTTATATAATTTTTTTAAATAAATAAAATAAATAACTTCTCTAAATATAATTAAAAAATAAATAAAAATAAAATAAAATCTGAATAAATCCAACCAATCTAATAAAAAATTATAAATTAAGTTTCACAATGGGAGATTCAAACGATATTATAATTGACTCAATTAAAAATATTGTTTATAATAAGTACATTTATATGAAACGTTATATGCTATATCTTGAAGCCTATACTTATAGCTTCCTTCCCCTTGCTTTCCTTCTCTGGACAAATGTGGGATTAAAAACCCTGCATCAAACTATATACTTACCCTTTCCGATGGCAGAACATTGATGATGGCAACAAGTTTTATTAAAAGGATATGATCTGCTTGCTTCGGAGTGGTAGATATTGGAGGGCATGCTCCCTTGCAGACAGAGTGGCGGGCTCTGCAGATTTTATAGCTGCCACGGTATAGACGGCAGATAAAATTGTTTTGAACGGTGGAGGCAAACGGAAACGGGAACCGTAGACGATATTATACAAACGGAAAGGAAAGGAAAGTCTGATTTGACGGGGATGTGGGTCCGGCCATCTATGTCAGCGCTTAGAGTGTCCCGGTTAAGCCGGCCCTGTGATACCAAACAAATTGCCCAATGCTCTCTCACGTTAAATCATTAGGTGTCACCTACGCGAGATCTTCATCTTCAATCCTTTCGAGATAAGAACGTTCCTATCAAGAACTCGAGATTATTTTTTTTTATATATTATTTTAAAATTATTTAGTGGTTACGCGTTCCCCTGAATGCCGTACTTAATACGGAAGTGAAATGCAAACAAAAGGATTGATAAGAACTACCCAAGTTGACGATCTCCCTGGAAAGGATTTTCAATATATTTTTTAAATTTTTTTTGGCATTTCCATCCTCAGAAGATAATACATTAAAATTGTTGATTAATCAGCGAATCTTTTTGAGCAATTAAAAGTGTTGTTTTTGTACGGTCTGTGCTGTTGTATTGACAGAGTACAGATGGCTATTTGTTTTTAAACAAATAATAATTAAAAATAGACGGATTGTTAGGTATTATCGCCTTCGATTCAACCAGAACAGTCACGGCATATTTCCCGTTTTCTCCGTGACAAAGCCAGACCACTTTGCGACGGACTGCTTATTTAATTTTTACGTCAGCTGTCGTTTAGCGTTCAAAGGGAATAACCGTCGGTAATCCGTAGCTTTTACTTTTTCAAAGACTTCTTTAGAAAAAGGAAATTTTCTTAAAGAAATTAAAAAACATATTAGAGGTATGTTGTTGGTGAAGAATATGGTTATCTCTTGTCGGTGAAGTGCCTTAGGTTTTGCACTCAGTATGTCCATTCTAGGTTGAGTTCATCAATCTGTTGAGTTTTTCAATTTGGGTTCGTTTTATGATAGTGGATCTATCTTTTAAGCTTGAACTTGATCTTATATAATGTCTACACTCACTCTTTTATTCGTTAGGTTCATTTATGTTTTTTATTTTCTTTCTAATGTTTATAGATTGATAGTATTTACAAATATCTTTGGAGGTTTGTCATTGTCTCACAAGGAGATGTATTGTCTTATTAACCTTTGGAAATGTGTAAAATATCAAATATAAGAAGCAAGGATCATTGAATGATGCATACAACTTTATTACACTTTTTACTGCAACAAATTCAAATGTTTTGTTATTGATTGCTCATTTAATGTTATATAATGTGTAATGAAATAACTTGCACATGAGAAAAATATGATATGAATATGTTGGAAATACTAGATAATAATTGAGAATAACATGCACTTCAAGGGGGTAAACCTCCAAATATTTCCAATGAGAACACAATTCACAATCTAATGATCAAATAAGACTCACTGCCTCTTGTCTATACCCTATTTAAGCCTAGGATAAGACCCAAACCAACTTAGATAACCAAATAAGCCCTAAGCTGACCTAAATAACTAGAATAATAATATAATAATGATAATACACCTTAATTAAGAGTTAAGGTAGCCACAAGTTGACTATGCATAACCCTATGTATCTTTAAGATTAAGGGTGTAGAAAAAAGAGAGAAGATGCTTGTAGATTCGTGAATGATGTAAAATGAATGCCTCTAAATAATAGCACATAACATCAAATTTCACTAAACATAAACTTGTAGTTAGTCAATTTAGGTTGGGAAAATAAAAGGGTTCAATCAACCAAAATTTGAATTTTAGATTATAGGCAAGAAACAAATACACAACCATGTAAATGATTTGACTCAGTGGGTAAATGGTCTTATCTAGATGTTTAATGGATATATTTTGGTGGATGTATGAATAGGTGTAATAAATACATGGAAATTACATGAATGTTTTCAAGTATGTGTATATAATGATAAGGCGAAGGCTAAATACGTGAGAATGTGTGTATATGGATACACAAACGTTAGGGTAATGAACACAAATCTACACAAGATTTCTTCATTTGTCTATCTATCTATCTCTCTCCCTCTCTACCTATCTATATCCCTTTTTGTTCCTCTCTATCTTTCCTAGAGGTTATATCTATCTCTAGATATCTCTCCCTCTTTATATCTTTATCTCTTCCTCTCCCTCTCTCTTCCTATCAATCCATCTATCTCTCTACTTCTCTCTCATTTCTTTATGTCTCTCTATCTCTCCCTCTTCCTCTCTATTAATTTATCTCCATATCTCTTGCTCACTCATATACAAGTACACACTCCTTATTTATCCCTCCCTATCATTGTCTCTTTATCTCTCACCCTCTCTCTATCTCTACATCCCTCTCTCTACCCTTCTCTATTACTTGTCTCTATCACCCCTTTTCTCTCTCACTCTTACCCCCTTCATCTCTATCTCCATATTTCTTTCTATATCTCCATTTATATTTCATTATCTCTACCTCTCTCTTATTCACTCTATCTCTCCCTCCATATCTCCTACTCTATATCTCTATCTCTTTATTTCTCTCTCATTATATATCCCTCTTATTCCTTCTATCTATCTATTTATATCCATATCTTTCTTTACCTCTATCTCCTTATCTCTCCATCTCTCTTCCTATCCCTCTCTATCTCTCTATATCTCCCTCTATCTATATGTCTCCCTCTCTCCTTCTCTCTCTAACTCCCTTTCTCCCTCTCCCTCCACCTCTATATATTGATCTATATCTGCCTCTCTCCCCCCCTCTCTCTCTCCCCCTCTCTCTCTCCCTCTATACATATCTCTCCCTTTCTCTACCTCCCACCTCTTTATCTATCCCCCTCTCTCTCCATCATTCCTTCTCTGTCTCCCCATTCTATATCTCTATATCAAGCTATATCTCTCTATTTCTCTTCATTTTATGTAGGAAAAGTGATCCTATATCTATCTAGGATTAACTACTTTTCACTAACAAAACATTGGTAATTCAAATCGATAAGGACATTAGATTAACTTGCAACCTAAAAGGTGAGTCAATCAACCTTGGATCTGAATTCCTTTGAGGGTTGGAAATGGATTTTTGATGAAAATTTAATGATGTCACTAGTTAACTATGAAAATGTAGAGTTTTGAGATGAATGCAGACAAACTAGAAACACACAAGCAAACTTGAGTTCTAGAAAAGAAGACAGACATAGAGGTACCTAACCTATGAATTTGAGGCAATTTTTGCTGGACAAGGGCACCCTGGGTTCCCTAGTCTAAAACCATAATTCTGAAAAAGGATTATGCAACCCTAAGGTGCCTAGTCTATAGCTCCTTCCCTTTGGATTTGGTGTTAAGATCTTTTTTTTTTTTGAGATAAAAGAGTTTCTATATCTTGTCAAGTAGTAGGTCTTTTTTTTTTTTTTTAGACTGCAGGAATCGGGTAGCACGACCCCATATAAACTGCAGTGCGCCTGGTAAACTTTTTAACGTGACCGGCGGCGCTGGCGCGACACGCCCTCCGGTACCACGGGGGTGGGGGAGACTAGACCTCGTGACCAACCTCCTGCAACAGGAAAGATTTAGCTAACCGAGCTAGGGCCCCAACCCCCAAGTAGTAGGTCTTAAATGCATAAATGGGAATTTAATTATCTTCAATCTTCTTCCAATTCTCTTTAGATCTATAACCTGGACACACAAAAGGAGAGGAAGGGTTGTCCCATATAGGGGCTTGCCTTAGTCAAACCCCATATTGGTATTTCTACCTCCACAATGACAAAATTGATGATAAAGAGAGTGTATCCTTTTGAGGGATAAAGGACAAATAATAAACAAGTAATGAATTGATAACTTGCTACAACTCACCACTTCAATTTGATCTCCTAGATGGATTAGAGTCATGCTCATCACCTTCATGGATCAATTATTTATTGGATTGATTTGATTTGATGATCTACAAATGTTAGTACACATAAACAAAATGCATGTATTTAACATGAACATAAACTCACATAACATATGACATGATGCTTAAATGATCAAGTGTTGCAATAATGTTTGATAAATATTCTCTTGACTTCCCTTGATTGATTTTAGGATCTTCAATTTTCTCAATAATTTCCCCTTCTTTCTAGGATATCAAATGATGAAATGACTAGGTATTTATATGCAATTCTTCTAATTTCCCAAAAAATAAATCCTGATAGTCTATAATTAGGATTTGAATTTTAAATAATAAATTGCCACCAACATATTTAAAAATGGGGTCATTTCTAAAGGAAAAGGGCACCCTTGTCCATATCCCACTTTTTTTAGGATATGAAGTGTCAAGGGAAAAATATTAAATGCATACTTTAGGTTTTGCGCATTTGATTTTATGATAATTGATAAAATGGGCCACAAAATGCATAATTTAGGAAATTAGGTGCATAATTAGGTCCAAGCACATAGGAAGGAGTGAAACCTAGTGTGAAATTATCAAGGGAAATAATTTACAATGCTATGCTTCCCATATATCTTTATCTCTCCCCTTTCTCTCTCCCTCTCTCTTTCTCTACTTTCTCTCTCCCTATATTTTCAAAAAAAAATCTAGGATTCTATATATATTTAAGGGGACTTCTTAAAGTTATCATTTCTCTCTATCTATCCCCTCTCTATCTCTCTCCCTCTCTATCTATTTAGCTCTCTCTCCCTCTCTCCTATTATTCTCTCTCCCTCTCTAACTATCTCTATCCCTTCTCTACCTCTATATCTCTATCTCCCTCTCTATATATCTCTCTCTCTTCCTCTCTCTAAACCCGTCTCTCTCTCTCCCTCTCTATTTATTTATCTATCTCTCTCTTTCCCTCTTCTCTCTCTCCCTATCTACCTATCTTTGTCCCTTTCCCTCTCTCTCTTTCACCCCTTCTCTTTCCCTCTCTCTCTCTCTCTCTCTCTCTCTCTCTCTCTCTCTCTCTACCTATCTCTCTCCCTATATCTCTCCCCTCTATCTTTTCCTAGTTATATATAGATATATATCCCTCTATAGATCTCTCCCTCTCTATCTATTTATCTCTCTCCCTCTCTACCTATTTATATTCATTTCTCTTCTCCCTCTTTCTCTACATATCCATCCCCCCTCTCTCTCTCCCTCCATTCCTCTCTCTCCCTCTCCCCATCTTCTTCTCTCTCCCTCTCTACCTATCTCTCTCCCTTTCTCTTACTCTACCTCTATATATCTCTTCCCCTCTTTACCTCTCTTTTTCTCTTCCCCTCTCTCTTTCCCAAGTTATATTTATTTCTATATATCTTTCCCTCTTTCTATCCCTATCCCTCCCTCTATCTCCCTCTCTTCCTATCACTCCTCTTTATATATCTCTCTATTTCTCCTCTCTCCTCTCTCTCTATCCATCTCCCTCACTATCAAGTTATCTCAATATATTTTCTCTCATATGCATACACATTTCCTATTTATACCTCACTATTTATATCTCTCTATATCCTCCATATCTCTATCTCTCTCGCTCTCTCTCTTGTCTCTATCACATCCTCTCTCTCTCTCTATCTCTCTCTTTCCCACTCCATCTCTATCTTCCTCTCTCTGTCTCTCCATCTATATATATCTCATTATATCTACCTCTCTCTTATTCACTCCATATCTCTTTCTCTATATCTCTCTCTATCTCCATCTTACTCCTCTTTATCACTTTCTCTACATCTATCTCCCTATCTATCTCTCTCCATATTCCTCTCTATCTCTCTCCATATCCCTCTATCTATATCTCTCCTTCTCTCCCTCTGTCTTCGTCTCCCTTTATATATTGATCTATATTTCCCTCTCCCCCTCTTCTCTATCTCCCTTTCTCTACCCTTATTTTCATATCCCCCCTCTCTCCCTCCCTCCTTCTCTACCTCCCCCCTCTCTGTCTCTTTATATCTACCTTGCTTTATCTTTCTCTTCCCATGTATCTCTCTCTCTATATATATATCTACCACTCTATGTCAAAATCTATATCTCTCTCTCTATCTTCCCCCCTTCATCTCCCTCTATATATCTCTATCTCCCTCCCTCTCTTGATTCCAATCTCCTTATCTCATTATATTTATCTTTCCCTTTACCTAGAATCTATATATATTTCTCTCCCTCTACCTCTATCTTCATCTTTATTTCTATATTCCTCTCTCCCTTTCTATCTTTATATATTTATATCTCTTTCTATCCATCCCTCTTTATCTATCTCTCCCTTTCTCTCTATTTTCCTCTATCTATCTCCCATATCTCCATCTCTCCATATTTATGTTTCTATCTCTCCCTCTTGTTGTGTCTATCTCAAAATATCTATGTCTCTTTGTACCCCTATATCTCTCCATATCTCTATATTTATATGTTTATCTCTCCATATCTCTCTCATTCTCTCCCACTCTATTAATTTGTTAAGTGATAAAAGTGATCTAGATAAAAAAAAGTTAGCCTAAATCCAAACTTCCCTCTTTTGGACTAAGTTCTATGAAACACAAACCAAATAGGGTTTGATGATTGGATAACTACCTAAAGGGAGAGTCAATTTTCTAGTATGTAGTTCCTTTGTGTTTCAAATAGGGAAAATTTAATGTGTGATTTAATTAACCTAATTGACATAGACCCTAGATTTGAAAACATAATTTATCACATAGACACAAATAGAAAATTGCATAAATGAATATAAATTTTAGAATGTAGATAGAGAGGAACTTGTGTATGAAATTTGAGCCTAAATTGGAGGGAAAAGAGAAAGGGTTCCATTATCCATAAATGAGGTTTTTTGAACACTTAAAGTAAGATATATCTAAGTTATAGGTATTCTCTAAACTTTTCTACAACTTTCTATTGATAAATTTATAGATCTAACTTTCACACATGAAAATAGTTGAAAAGGTTGTCTTGCATAAGATTTTATCTCAATCAAACCCCATTTTTGGTGTTTCCACCTCCACAAAAAAATAAATGATGATGGCATGAATTGTTTTCCCTAATTCAAGTAGAGGTAAAGTAAACAATAAATAATTATAATAAAAAAAATGACAATTGATAAATTTACCTTAGGTATGAAACCCCCATTGAAGTGATGTCACACCATAAGTTTCCATAAAGAGTTGATGATAGATTAGTGAATTTCCTTAATCACCTACAAGACATTAGTCCACTAAATGCAATAGATTGTTGTAGCTAGCATGTAAAGTATAAGTCACATGTATCTTCATATTGAAAGTATAATATTGCATGATTGATCATGATAGTGCCTAGTTATTCAAATGAGAGGGGGAAATTATTTATACATGCATACCAATTGATTTTATTTGACATAGGCCAACCTAAGTTCATTTTACAATACTCAAGGACAATGCTCAAAATTATAATTATCAAAATAGGACACCTTTAGGACTATGAGACCCTTGCCCTTGTCCATGTGATTTTAGCCCTTGAAATTCTTGATATTTTCTATAATTTTAATGTATTTTCCCAATCTAGCCCTAAAATGAATAAATAATTAATATAATTTATTCTATAGGTAAAATAGGCTATCAATGTAGTGTGAAATTATCAAGGGTGATAATTTATGAAGCTAAAAAATTATTTCTTCCATCTCTCTCTATCCCTCTCTCATCTAACTCTCTTTATCCCTCCATCTCCCTCTCTAACTCCATATCCATATCCATATCCATATCCATATCCATATCCATCTCTATTTTCCTCTCTCTCTCTCTGTTGGTAATGGAGCCTAATTATCTTCACCATTTAGAGGTTTTTGTTTTATCTATGCTTGGATCTTAGATATTTATGGGGGTGTGGGGGCTTTCCCCTCCCACTTTTGGTCACAGGAGAAAAACATAAAGAGAGGAGAGATGAGAAGTATAGAGATATAGAAAGAGGGAGAGTAATAGGGAGAAAGAGAGAGAGATATGGATATAAATATGGAGAGATGTATAGAGATGATATAACTTGGGAAAGATAAGGGGAAGAGAAAGGGAGAGAGATATGTAGAGAGAGAGGGAGACTAAAGGAAAAATATAGAGAAATAGAGATAGGGGGAGAAATAGAGGAAATTAAAAATATAGATATAAAGGTTTAGAAAAAAAGAGAGAAGGAGAGAGTGGGAGAGGTATCTAGAGATAGAGATGAAAAGTGGAAGATAAAGGAGAGATAATGATAGAGGAATAGGGAGATAAATAGATATAAGGATAGAGAGAGGTAGATTGAGAGATTAAGATATAGAGAGGTATGGAAGTAGTGTTGGTAATGGAACTTTTGATTATCTTCTTGGTTTAGAGGTTTTTTTCAACTATGTTTGGATCTTAGTTCTTGATAGGGGGTGTGAGGGGCTAGCCCCTCCCACTTTTTGGTCTCTTGTATAGGAATAGGTCATATTTATAAGGAGAGGATTCATGATGATTTTGGATAGTTACAACTACTCTTAGATAATTGCAAGATGATAAAAGCCTATTGATTATTAAAGTTTGAGGAAGATGGAGATGTAAGGTAGAGAGGGATGGGAAGAGAAAGAGAGAGTTATTTTTGCTTCTAAAAAATGAAAATTCCTTATGATGTGAGCATATTATAATGAACTTGTGTTAATTCTTGTATGGGACTAGAATGTGACATGAACAATTTTTGGTCCCATACACTTTTACACTTACCCACAAGTTATTAGGAAAAGGGGACATGAAAATTCCACCATACTCATATTTTCTTTCCCCCAAGTAATGCAAATTTAGATATTCTAGTTTTTTTATTTCTTCCTAAGCAACATCCTCTATAGATAGGCTCTTCCCATGAATAAAATAGTTTGTGATGGCTCCATGTTCTAAATTTTCCTTTCTTTCAATAATCATGACATACATTTACCTGATAAGAAACACCACTTAATCTAAAAAAACCAAATGAATTTACAAGATAGGGCATCATAAACACACCTTTCCACGCATGAAAGCATTCCAAGGGTTATATGTTGGGGCTTATGCAATAATACTCTTTAAAGTTGAACCATTTAATCCATGTGTATTATTATTTGAAACATGTTAATTCAAAGTTATTTCAAACCTCTAATTCACACTTTTTGTTAGGACCATTATTGGTAGTTGATAACCTTTTTTAGAGATGAGTTCAACCCCTATTAATTGGGATAATCCCCTCTAAGAGAAATTTCTAAATTTTTTTATATCTATTAGTAGTCATATTTCCAAGCAACTTGGATATCCAAACCACTCATTGGAAAATTAATTCTACCTCATGATGTACTTTGAATTAAAGATGAATGGTTAAGGAACTTGCTTATTTATTTATCTCATTCATAATAATATAACTATAATATCTACCATTTTTATTGGCTAGAACCATTATGGGGTCCTTGAACACATGTTCTATATATTAGCAAGGAATAAATAGAGGCTCCCAAAAACATATTGGAAAGTCACATTCTCTTCCCTTCTACTAGTAGGTGATGTTCCCCTATTGTGATTGTGATCCTCATTCATAAAGACTATCCATGATAATCTCTCTCACATATTAATAAATATTGTAGGGTCTATAATATCCCAATATGGGTATATCGTGCATCATTTTTAAGATTCTTTTCTTCATCCTAGACCCACATATCAAAATATTATATACTTATGAAAAATATAACCAAATATTGGCATATTCATTTTTCATATGCATATTTCCATTTAAAATGTTAGCAGAAGATGTGTCTTTGGGGTATTCCCTCATGACATAATTCTTCAAATCACCAAAGTTGACATAAATAAAACAAGTGGAAAAAATAAGAGAAAAGGCATCAACAGTTACATCCTTTTTACTATCAATCATGTATTATATTTCAAAAGAATAAGCTTGGATTCTCTTTACCCATTCTAGTTTTAGGAATTTGGAATTCCCCATCTTCATACCTTTCTGTAGCATCATAAGTTATGCTCCCTAAAGGTAACAACACAATTTCATTCTTTATTTGGGTCTTGATTTGGTATCCATTTCATTAATGCATTTTAGAAACACTCATGTAGCCTTAAATTTTCCCTTCTAATCAAGGGAGTACATGTCATTTCTTCCCTAAGAGTGCCTTCTTGATAACATTTCATCATTTTAATCCCAACAAATATTCATTTTTTGGATAAGTCATGATTAAGAAGACCCTAAACTTGAGAATCAAAGTTAAATGTGTGTAAAATAATTGGAGAGGGGTGTGGGCACCCTAGCCCAGGTGTTTTTCCCAATAATTTTGGTTTTTAATTTATGTTGATTCTTAATTTATGTGAAGCAAATTTAAATTTGAGATTTAGCAATAATAAATCCCAAAAATTAAATATATGAATTATTGTTTGAAAAATAGGAAATCATGCATTATTATAGAAAAACTCTACCAAATTATTTATCCTATTTTAGATAATTATAAATGAATTTTAATATTTATTCAAGCTATCACAATGATTGGAGTTTGATGCCAATGGAAGAACTAGGTGGAATCTAGATTTGGAGGTGTCTTTTGCTTCCTTCAAATACGTAATGACTTGTTTTCATCTTGTTTGCATCTTCGTGCTTTTATATCCTTGAGGTACCCTAAGGTATTTGAGTATTTTGATTTCCCTTGAGTGTTTGACTTGTGTCTGGGGTTGTTCTTGATTGTTTCATATAGGAATCCTTTGTTGAACACCTGGAATACTTAGGGTGGGCAAATCAATATTCTTTTAAACCATTGAAGCATCTAAAAATTCAATTTTCATAGCATATTTAATTTGCAATAATGAATGAAAGAATGAAGACAGCCAACAACATCAAATAACACATGAACACTATATTTTTACGTGGAAAACAAAAAATGGGAAAAACCACGGTGAGGATTAGCTCACAATATATTATAACTAGTTATAGTGTATTAAAAAAGTGCTCACTATAGGTTGACTCACTAACCAATGAGAAAATAAAAGATAAAATAGAGACAACCAAATTTGAATTGTTGTAAAATGAATCTACAACATGTTGGAGTACAGTTCCATTGAAGTTCAATATATCGACTTCACACACTTCATACTAATATGAATTATTATTTTTCTATGCTCTGCATTTGCCTTATATTCACATAACTCGCATCAACCGATATTCATCATACACACACTCACACACTAAAACATTGGAAAGATCTTACATATCTATTTGCTTTATCCACAAACACCTAACACATCAATTAGGTCAACTTAATTGGATGTATTATACAAAATGTAACTTGCCAACTTAGTATACATACATACACACTTTGCGATAAGATTCAAAATTCATAATAATTCAAAATAGGTTGGCATGGGCCCAAAATAGCTCTATCATAATGGATCAATATATATTCAAAACCCATAATACATAAAACTCATTAGATCTGCATTGGTAATGACCTAACAACAAAATTTTCCAACTATACAACCACATTCAGACATGTAGACCTCCAAACTCTATGCCATCTGGAATATACACTCTACTAAAATCTTTCAACATCTCCACAAAACTGTAAAACCAAATTCCATTCCATAGAGAAGTGCAGATTCACCAAAACATATTCACTGAACTAGACAACACTTGTTACTACTAGGTCGATACACTGTCACTTATAACTTCAACTCCAAGAGCTAACATGGTATGAAATTATAGATTTAGACTCTTCTAACAACCATAAAAATTACCCCAAAACTGTAGAGAAAGATATTATACAATGAACCAATGTAGACCCAAAAATTAGATGTCCTATTCATAGAATTACTTGTATTGACACTTAGTCAATTTTTCATTTATATATATTCATTGAAGGAAACCTTCTTGCAAATTACCACTGGATTACCATCTCAAAAACATGTTGAAGTTATCCAAACTGATTTGCACAATGGTCTTCATACCAGAATAAAATGTTTCAACATCAATTACAAAATTGAACTACATAACTGTACAACTTGTACTCATCCCACATGCTCATGTTACCAACAAATGCATCAATGAAAAAATCCTTATTCTTTCAACAATCTCCCCCTTTTTCATTGATGGCAACATTCCTTAACTATCTCCAAAAATATTCTCCCTCTTTAACATCAAGGGTTTGGTGCATACATATACTATAATCTTTGCATAACTTCTCTCTCTCTATACATAATTTTGTATTCTTCCCCTAACTGATGTATGTATATATACAAACTAAGAGCTTAACTGACTAGGGAAAACTTTAAGGAACCCCCCCTTGATGAAGGTGTAAAATCCTGGCGAATCTTGTATATTTCTAGAGAAAAATATTAATTTTAGTGGAATTTTTTTTTCGTTTTTTAGGAAAAAGAATCTCAATTGACAAAGCTTTTCTAATTGGTAGAAGTCTATGGAAAATCCTAGCAAATTGCAATTTTTTTTTAACCAATAAAATATTTTCATTGGATTTTATAATCTATTTTAAAACCTAGAAAAAATTTCCATTGGCGAATTAAACTTGTTTTCAAAACAAAAAAAACAATTTTGTTGGTGATTAAAACTTCTTTTCAAACCAAAAAAATATATCCATTGACGAATTAAACCTATTTTCAAATGTATAAGAAAAAAATTTGGCAAATCAATATAACCACGACCATTCAATGAATTTTTGATGGATGGCTGTAATTGCATTCTAGAAGTAAATATCTGAAGAACTAGATTTTCGAATTGAAAAGGTCTATGGAATAACACTAGAATTGTTAGATTTTCATAAATCAATGGTTGAGATTTTATTAATTATTTAGGTCTGTCAATCATCATGCTCTTGTTTACCATTTAATATTGCCTAAGTCAGACCAAAATATTTTATGAAAAAGCCTTAAATCTTAACTCTTTAATCTTGAGGGTTGAGTCTCATCAACCTAGCGATGTCCCCATTTTAAATTATGCACATGCATAAAGTTTGTTTTAAAAGGGACGTTCAATGAATTTTTGATGGACGACTATAGTTGCATTCCAGAAGTAAATCCTTGAAGTACTAGAATTGCAAATTGAAACCTCCAGAATAACACTAGAACCATTAGCTTTTTAGAAATCAATGGTTAAAATTTTATTAATTATTTAGGTCTATCGGTCATCATGCTCTTGTTTACCATTTAATATTGCCTAAGTCAGACCAAAATATTTTATGACAAAGCCTTAAAATCTTAAGTCTTTAATCTCGAGGGTTGAGTCTCATCAACCTAGTGATGTCCCCATTTTAAATTATGTGCACGTACATAAAGTTTGTTTTAAAAGAGGGTCCATTCGATGAATTTTCAATGGACAACTATAGTTACATTTTGGAAGTAAATCCTTGAAGCACTAGACTTGCGAATTGAAACCTCCAAAATAACACTAGAACCATTAGATTTTAAAAAATCAATGGTTGAGATTTTATTAATTATTTCTACATCTGTCGGTCATCGTGCTCTTATTTACCATTTAATATTTCCTAAGTCAGACCAAAATATTTTATGAAAAAGCCATAAATCTTAACTCTTTAATCTTGAGGGTTGAGTCTCATCAACCTAGCGATGTCCCCATTTTAAAAATAACTTTATTTGCATGTGCACTATGCAGCCATCTTGTCATATGTCGTGGGCATACCTTTTAAGCACTTGTTTATAAGGATTCAAGTGTTGAAATAAATGTTAATTGTGACATCAATGATAGTGGTGAATTTAAAATTGATAAGTGTGATGTCATACTGATTTTGTTTGTGCTAACTTCTATATATACTTCACCAACTTGATGTTCTTCATATCATTTATAATATATTTGGCTTTGATTTATTTCTTCTCTATTCTCAATTTAACTAAGATATTATGGAGTCTTCATGGCATGTCATGCTACCCAAATGTTTTTGGGAGAAAAGAAGGGGCGATGCATATGACAGATGAAAGTTGGGTATGGTTTTTACAATTCCTTATGTGCAGGTTGAGGATGCTATAAGAATAATTATGGGTAGGGAATGGCTTTAGAACAACCCTTGTGCTCTATATTCTAAGGTAGCTTTAGCTTTCTTGTCCAATTATGTGAGGCCCACCTCTATGCTACATCTAGTACTTGGATTATTTTGAGTTTGGTTATTATCTATGCCTATTGATACTATTGATGATAGTATATTTAAACATTTAAGTCCATATGATGATTTGATTTTAATTATACTACACGCTTTGTAAATTGACTATGATGATTGATCTAATTTTATGTTGGTTATTGAGTTAGTTTAATTTGAATCTGGAAGCTTAATGATGAATGAATGAAACAAGTGGGGTGAACCAATCATGTTGCAATTGGATGAGTATGAAAATTATTGTTGATGAAAATGGGATAGGATAGGTGGCTAATGATGTGCAATTATGTTATTGCATCTTTATGTTATGTGAATTATGAAACTTGTGTGAATGCAATGGTTTGATTTTTATATGAATATTATTTGCTTGGATAGATTAATGTGTGCATCAAGTGTGCAGGTACACTTTCCATGGCCAATGGAAATTGGAGGTGACCCTTGGGAACCCTAAGTAATTTAACCAATGAAACCAAACTATAGTCCAAATTGGAGGGACTATAGTTTCATTTTGTGATGTATTTTATTCATGATGTTAATTGTGATTGTTTGTAAATTGATTTTTATTGCCATGTTAGTCCATCTAGGAGGTGAGTTGTCCATCCAAGTGGACAAACTCGGATTTGAACTTTTAGGTACTTTTTGGGGTTTGAAAAGTGATATTTTTAAAGTGTTTTTATGGGTTTAAGGTCCCTAGGGCAGGTACCTATCGGTTAGGTACCTTTTTAGCTCAAAATATTGGGTCAATTCCATGATTGGGCACTCTTTTTGAGGCCTTTAAGAGCTTTGACGAAATTAAGGTTTTGGGAAGTGGGATGGGACTAGTCTTTTTCCATTCCCACTTCTCCAAGTTTCCTTGGAGGGCTCCCAAGATCTCACACGTGTGAGAACACATGGGTGAGTGTGCTTGGGAGAGTGAATGTGAGGTTGACAAATGTCAACTCCCTATTCAAAGGAATTCAAACTTGAGTTCCTATAAAACAAACTCAAAACAAGGGTTATGGGATTCTTTTTGCATTCTTGATTTTGGTTGAATTTTGGGGGTTGAGGAGTTTGAAGAAAAAGCTTGGAAGAAGAGTTGTGTGGATCCTCAACCAATCCTTCCCTAAGCTTGTTTTTGAGGTAGATTGACCACTCTTTATATTTCTCTATGTTTTTATTTGAAAGATTACATATGTATGTGAAAATGTGATTGGTATTTTATCTCTTTTGTTTGCTTGTATGCTTATTTTCAAAATGCTTTTGGTGCTTGTTCTCTTGTGTTGTGGAATTTTGTTTATGTGATGGGAAAATGGTTGTATAGGGATAGGCTCACCCAAAATTTGGGAAGAGCATCCCTCATTGGGGATGGTATGGAGTAGGAACCTCCATGGGGAAGTTTAATCTCTCCTTAAGAGGAGAAGCTCAAAAAGGGTATGAGTACCCACATGTAATTGTGAAAGCATAGAAATGGTTTTGGTGGATGGGTTTTGGAGAAAGAGAAGATATTAAAGAAGGGTTGCATGTGAAATGATGGGAGTATGATATTGACTTGTTCTTGTTGCTATTATTATAAGTCCCCATATGGAGTGTGTAGTCCACCCTCCATCCCCCACTTTGGATTCTTGATGGAATCCTAAAGTTATGTGAAAATCCCTTGGTGGGTGTGAAAATAATCTTGTGTGTATCATGTGTGTGTAAATATTATTTTCCTTGGTTTTGTTTGTACTCGGTTCCCTCGATTGCCTCCTAGCTCAGGGGTGGTTGGTTTTCCAACCAAAGGTTGGGAGGTGAGCACTACCTTGTCCATGGAGAAAATATTTGTACTTTGTGTAGGTTGGAGAAAGCTATGAGGATCCATCAAGTTTTGGAAGGGAGTACCTATTTGGTCATATCATAATACCTATGAGGTGAAGATAACCTCACTAAAATGTAACTACTTCTATTGGTAGAGGTGGGAGAAAAGTGTATATGTGTGAAGTGTTGCATATTCTTCATGGTATGGTAGCTCTATATCTAGAGGTCAAAAAGAGCACTCATTATATCATTTGCATTGCCCTTTTTTTTATTTAAGAGAATATGCTTTTCATTTTAGCAGAATAAATATTAGACTGGAAATGAATTTCTTACATTCGAATCATTTGCTTAAGGGAGTATCATACATTCTGTTAAGAAACATAAATGTGTATTGTTATATTTAAAGCTGTTGGTTTGTAAATGTCACCTTCTTTTTTCTATGAATATATGTATTTACCTTGGAAGAAAAATAGAGGGGATTATTCTAAAATTTGAAGGTTACATCTTTTAGAATATGAATGAACATTCCTCTATAAAAAAAGCTATAACAAATTGGACAATGAAGCAATAGATGGTAATAGATGTAATTTATAGTCTTAGGTAATGTAAAACATGAATGATTAGAAGAATAGAAGTTAGGAAAAAGATAAATAAACTAGATTGTATACATATAAGCAGGTTTAACAAATTAGATACAAGACATACAAGCATTTTTCCTTGAGTTCACTTATGACTATTATTCCATTTTTAAATAAGGAGCATTCAAGCAATAGTTACGAGTATTTATTTTAGAGTAAAAATAAGTAAATAAAGTATTTATTTTAGAGTAAAAATAGGTAAATAAATAAAAGACAGAAAGTTGAAAAACAGTAAAAGGTTCTACTTCTAAAAATATTAATATCCTATATTTTGTTAACATGGAACTACTAGGATTTATTTCACGTGAGATGTAGATTTAATAGTATTACAGTTTTTGGAGGTTGAGGTAAAAATATATATATATATATATTACATTTGGCAAGCAAGCATACAAATAGTTGAATCTGTATCATAAATCTAAAATAAACCATCAACCGTCTCCTAAAATCTAAAATACATCTCATACAATTGTGTTGGTCAAGGAACTCATCTGCATACAATTACAAAGAGAGAAAAAGAATAATGCTAGAACGATAACAATGCAAAGGAGACAAACAAAAGAGAATGAAATAAATATACCTCAGCACTAGCATGATATTTAGAGGGCCTTAACTGTAAACGTCTATCTTATTACCACCTACACCCCTTAACTCGGTTCCAAATTCAATCACTCCTTTTAAATTTTCTTGAAAAGGATTTAGGATACTGGAGGTAAATTTCTGAGTAGTGAGATCAATATTTCTTCATCAACTTCTCTCTATATTCTTGGCCAACGCCTTAGAAAACTGTTAGTATAACAAGGGAAGCATCTTAAATACCACCAGAGATAATATATTTCTGATAGAGATTGGTACATTCTCCTTAGTGACTCCAACATGTTGTCTAGTTTTTTTTTAAAAAGGGGAGAGAATAGGCTGTGCACTTCAATATACCGATTTATTAAACTAGTTATTATTACTGTTGACTCATCGAGGATATAACAATACTAATACTCTGCATTGGTTAAATAATAATATCATCATAATGTGTTTCTAGAAAAGAAAATTGTTCATTATTAATAAATTACCCTTGCCCGCTTGGGTGCTGCCCCATCTTCTACGCTACCTCTAGACTGAACAACCTATTATAATGCATCAAAATGTGTTCTGTTCAGACTTGAAAGATACGTTGTTACTGCCTCAAGATCACGAGATTGAATCCACAATGGATCTTAGTCGGTGGAGGCTGAAGATTAAAGGTTAGTCCAGCCTGTTTGCCCTTTCGTACCACCCTATGAATGGTAATCTCACTTTTGTCCTTGGAAAAGAAGAATTGGCATGTCACCATGGAGATTTGCTAGACTCTGGCATTCTTCTTCTAGTCTTACACAATGAACCCAGTTTCCTTATGAATACATACATGCTGCTCATGCTTTGGTTCTTTGTGAAACATGCGTCTGAACGTCCTGGATTGTGTAGCCAATCATTTCTTCTTGGACCAATGTTAGGGGATGCTATTGTCACATCCTATACCTGGATATTATATCTAGTTACCCTCTTTATTACCGATCCGTGCTAATCGGTTGACCTGACTAAACCTATCTGTAGCGCCACCTTTTCCTAATTATCACTTGTTGAGAATGTCCTTGTAAGCAAGAAAAAGAAAAGAAAAGAAAAGTTAAGGAGACTGTTGTGTTCCATTCAACTTCCTCTAGCCCGCAAATCTGTGTCATATAGCAAGCGTAGTGGAGTACATAGTATTTAAGTCTCTCATGGCTTAAAGTGATCCTCTTATGCCAGTTATTGCTGCTCCGACAACTTAAGATAAGTTCGAGGTTAATAAATCAAAACAATGTTGAAATGTTGGGGTTCGTTTGGAATATGTCTTATCAGACATGAAGAATCATTTCTCCACATGGCATTTATTCTGGAGTTGTCAAACTAGTACTTGTTTCAAAGATAGATAGTGCTTTTATCCCGAAGCACTAACCTTGTTACTCCAACTAGGTGAACAGAAATGGAGTGTAGTAATCTTGTGTTTATGCCATCGTTGTACCATGGGAACTCGTAATGCCAAATTAATTTTATAACAAAGATTAGAATTCGCATAGTAAACTCACGTTTCTTTAACTGTATAAAACATATAATCATTGTTATTATCGTCTAAAGAAGTGTAAAAAAAAAGCATATAAATATATATGCATATGTCGATCATGCAAATATTGTAAAACTATCTATAGCATGATTAAGGAACAAGGGACTAAGGTGTAAGCATAGGAGGGGTTTAAGTGGACGCTATTTTCATGAATTGTCACCGATTAACATTTTAAAGCACGCTAATTTCTCATGAAAGAATGCACCCTGTTGAATAATTCCTAAATCGTGCCAAGATATTTTTAAAATGAACTTAATTCTAATGGGGCTGCTTTTTTTTAGAGTTTCCACGTTTTCTACAAGGAGGCCCATCTTAACCATAAAAGTACTTTATCTAATGTTCCCTCTAGCTTTTAAAAAAAATAAAATAAAAAGGAAAATCCTACTAAGTGGGGGGGTGAGCAAAGTATATTGATTTTAAATGGAAAAGTAATAAAATAAATGTAATAAGTTTTAATAGTACACTCTTTTAAAAAGAGGTGAGACTTGTTTTAATTGCTATTATTGTAATCATTTAATTTATTTTTTTAATTTAGATAAATTAATTTTGTATGATTAAATATATTTATTTATATATTGTATTAATTATTCATATATTTATTCACATATAGAAAATGAAATAAAAGGGTAATAGATAATTAAATAAATAATAGATATGTATATATTAAAATTTATGATGGTAACAATAAATAAATTCTAAGAAATATGATAATGTTAATAATTTCAAAGTTTTATGGAGTAGGTCTATAAGACTATATGTAGATAAGAAGAATTATTATTCGGATTTAGTATTATTAATATTAATGAGGGGGAGAAACATTATTGTATTAATTTTGAGAGAAGTGTAAATATATTGGTATTATCATTATCATGAGAGAGAGGGTAACACTAAAATTAACAATATTATTAAGGTTAACAGGCAGGGTTAATATCTAAAAAAAGAAAAAAAAAATATAGTTGCATTTTTGCTCTAGTGTAAATTATGGGCATTACAAATGAGGGCCATAATATAAACATTCAAGTTGTAATAAGACTATTGAATGAATAATAAGATGGGCTTGGTCACTACAAAATAAATTTTACAAGAGATAATTACATAGTACTATTAATAATAAGGATGAGGTCGATGTAGCATTACCTTTAGGTCTTAAACTATAACATTAACAATCACAATTGATGTCGTAACATTACCATTGGTTGGTCCTAATATTTCATGGGGGTATAATATGTACAATAGTAGTGTGGATTTTAATACTCTGATCGTGGAAAAGAATTAGAAAACTATAATTTGTGGTAGTCAGATGTTCTCAGTGTTGTTATCATTTCTAGTAATTTTGGTAGGTGATGTCGGCCATCTTATGCTAACATTGCAGCTTGGGATATGCTTTGCATCATTTGGGAGTGTACGTGGAGGCCTTTACACACTCAATCATATATTCACCCCACTCCCCACGCTCGAGAGACATGTCGTTGATGACAAAGCATGAGCTTTTCCATCCGATGCATATAGTTTGGTTTTCATGTAGATCTAGTATAAGCCTCTATCAAATGTTACGTGTCAAAATAAAAAAAATAAAATTGTTGGTTGTGTTTTTACCCCAAAGGTAAAATATGGGCATTACAAATTACATGGACATTTTTCTCAATAAATATTTGGTGAAGATGCTGGCAATATGTTATTTGCAGCCTTTCATTTACTCTATTTCTTCATTGGAGTTGGCACTGGAGCATTACAAATTTGAAAGTGGGTTAGCGCCTGTTGGTGGAATTTTCAGGAAAGTGGAATTGCATTATTCTACAATGCAGCCTCTTGCCCTAGTTAATATGAGATGGGGTCTACTATGTGATACGAAAACTATATCATTAAAGAGTGGAGTTTTGGAGGAAGGTTTTGGGTGATTCGCTTTTCTTCTCTATTGTTAGTTTGTTAAATTAAATTCACATTCTACTCAAACAACTGGTTGATGGCCTCAGCTAATGTTACAAAAAAATTTAGTAATGAATTGTGTGACGTGTCAGATGTCTATATTTTATTGTACAACGTAATAGTTCTTGTAATATGTACTTTATGACTAGTTTTTTGTCATGATTAGTGGATTTTTGGACATGCTGGTTATGTACTATGTAATTTAGTATTTAACAATAGCTACTTAAATTAAAATGCTTTACGTGGCTCCATTCTTGTAAATCCCTTTTTCTTTGATCAATATAAAAATGTTAAATGTGGCTTTTAAAACTAATAGTAATTATCAACATATAGTTTTGATCATAAGTTAGCAAAATTTATTGTGAATTATTAGCGGACATTGATAATGATTAAGGTAAAACAAGACATTTAATTCTCTCTTTTCAATGCATCAAAGTACTCTACCTTTCATTTATTCTATTGAAATTCTCAATTTGGCTATGGTACTAGGTGAGAGTGCAAATTAATTCCATATGAATAGCTAGAGTGATTGATCTGATAGCTTTATATTGAAAATTGCATGATGTATTGTAGAATCATAGATGATGATGTCAATAATCAAGTGATTTTGACAATTGAAAGCTTGTGTGGCACTGGCGATTTTGACAATTGACAACTTGTCAGCTTGAGGTATAGTATGCATGTAGCCAGGTTGTTAGAGTCCAAACCTTAATCAAATTAAACATTTAAATTGTAAATGTTAGGCTTAAGTTACACGAATTGATTAAGTTGGATTTTTGGTTTGCGTGAATCATAATTATTACTAGTTAGTAGTCACTATACCGAACCTCACATGTGACACATTTGAGGTGTACAAGGGACCAGGCTGGTAGTGGCACTTTTGGCCCATAAATAAGGATAGTGAGCACAACTGAAATCATTCGTTGAATTTTCATAAGGGTTTTCATTTTGTAGGTTTAATAACTTAATAAGGATTCAGGATGAAGATGATGTGGTATTATTGGGGATACTCTAAATTCTCTTGCCTCCAGTTATGTAGTTACAAAGTAAAAGACCAATTTCCTTCAATTTCAGAATCATGGGTGGAATTGGAAAGAAGTTGATTTCATTCACCTAACTTCTCAAATAGGTTTTGAACCAGGATGAAGAGCTCTGATGGAGATAAGCACTATCCTAGTGCATTGAAGCTGCAAGTAGAAGATGGGAGTAGTTTTACTACCCCTCATCGTTTGCATGGTTGTCCGGGAAATTCACATGCACTTATTTTTCAGTGGTCATCTTCTACATGGGAATAGTTTTACTACCTCTCATTATCTACATGGTTGGCCAGGAGAGCCTCTTGCATTTATTTTTAGACACCATGGCCTACTAGGCAAGCCCCATGCATTTATTTTTAGAGCTCATATTTTGCATGGGAGCAATTTTATAACCCCTCATCTTTGTATGAGTCTAGTTCTAAAAGGGACTAAGTACATTTTGTATCTTCACAGCTCCCATTTCCCCAGTTGGATTGGCCCCCCTTTCCCCATGCATTTATTTTTTAGAACCTATGGTTGACCCGACAAGTTCCATGAGTTTATTTTTAGAGTTCATGGTTGGCCTAGAAAGTCCCATTTATTTTTAGAGAAACATGTATCACATTTACATTTTCACTAGTGGTCTAGCAGAAGCTTGGTGCTTGCGCTTACATTTGTATTTGTACTATGTAATAATGTGACATTGTAATTCATTTTATTAAGGCCTTTGCAATATTAAGTTTTTGGCCCCTTGGCCTTGATTTCAATCCTAGCGCATTAAAGTTTAAAGCAAATTTAAAACACATGTTTTAAGTTTATTATTTATATCATAAATTACTCAACCATTTGATGAACATTTGATGTATGGTTGTAGTTGCATTCTAGAATGAAATGCATAGAGTACTAGGATTGTGAAATTAAACCTCCAGAATCACCCTATAATCGTTAGATTAGCAAAGATCATCAGTTTAGAATTTGTTGTCAATGCAAGAGTAAATCATAAATGGATTGTTTTAAATGTTGTCAGCCATTAGCCATGTACTAACTATGTACTATGTAGTCCATAAGTAACACATAGACGTTTCAGTGTCATTCAAGTTTTAATATTAAAAAAACAACACTTTCTATTGCTAAGTGATTTTATTTTGAAGTTTGAGGGTCAACACATGGGGAGATTTTAGTCTCCAGTTTGCTCATTATAGTGCACCACCCTATTCAGTTTTCTGGGTTCCAAAATTCCACTTCCAACAAAGCCATTCCAGTAACCCAATTTCAACTTCAAGAATCAAAATTCAAAATCCAGGTAAGTTAAAGAATTCCTGCAACTATGTTTCATCATTTGACGTTTCTTAAAATTTTATTTTGTCAAACTTTGAAGTTTAGGTTTAGGGTAAGAGGCTTAAGAATTAAGAAAAATTAAGGACTAATAGGGAATTCAAAAATTTCACATTGTTGATTGTATCAGCATGTCTACCACGAGTACCACTAGAGCAATGTTGGATAAAAAAATACATTATGCAAAATTTCTTAGAACCCCAGGTTTCACTGATGAATACCATGATATTTATGATCTTGAAACCTATGGTAGCGTACCTCAAAACTTAGATTTTCATCCGAGAATAAGGCTTCAAATAAAATGGAAGTTAATAGTATCATTGCATCGTGGGTAAGTGGATTAGGGCACATGATGTTACATGAGGTTTTCTCTTGCCTAGAATTTATTATGGTCTATGCCCTAAATTATGATGATAACAAAAGAGAAATTGTTAATAAAGATAGCAAAGAAGAATTATTATCCATTAATGCAAAAGAACTTGGAAAAGTGTTGGCCTTGGGGTTTACAACCCAAGAATTTGGAAATGTCCACATTGACCTAGAAAAGCTTGCTAGTGATTATGAAGCAGTGGATGAAAGGGAGAAAAAATATTTCTTAAATAGAATAGTTCAAGATAGAAACAAGTTGAAAGGTGATCATAAGCCTCCTTATGATTTGGATATTTTTAAACCATGGGCTCAAGATACTATTTCCATGCTAGCATTTTACATCGGACTAGATAGCAATTTGGAAGTGGGTGCAAGCCTCCTCACAATATAAAATAAAGTGAAATTATAATATAATAAATGAAGGAGTAGTTGAATTCATTGTAATAATCGAAGTGAATGAGAGAAGTGTGTGGAGTTGGGTGGCAGCATCAATTGTACGCATAGCATTTATGGCAAGGAGTGTGAATTAAGTTGTAATCTTTGGAGGAAATACTTTCTCGAAGTCGATGCTTCTCTTTTGTGGTGAATAATTGCTATGAAAACGACGAATAGAAGGTGGTGGCTCTGTAGCTGCAATGGTGATGGAGGTTGGTTTCATGCTTATGAGGAAACAACTCAAGTACCTTTTCATGGAGGAGCATTAATGAAGAGACTTATGGGTTGTTTCTTGTATGGTGATGAGCGGTTAGTGCAGGCGATGCAACTAATTCTAGGCAAAGGATTTGGTGAGCTAAATAATAGATAAAGAATGAACATGCACATATTTTTTCTGATTATGGCTTGGGGTTTAGATTTGGGAGAGCCGATTGAAGTTGTGAAAAAGGTGATGAAGACACTTGTGCATGAGGATAATCTTGAGGAAATGGACTCACTATTGGAATGGGTGACTCTGGGTGTAGGAATGGATATTAGTGAGGGAATTGATAGTGATGAGGAAGAAGAAACAAAGAAATGCATACCCTTTGTGAAATGGCCAGAAGGAAAACGTAAAGCCAAATGGAGAGAGGGAGCAACATGCAGGTGGGAAGCTTTGAAATTGATTGTGGAATTAATAGAGGTTGAGGTGGTAATCATGAAGGTAAAGGTTGAAGTGGAGCATTTGGAGAAGAATGAGCAGTGACCACGGAGAAAGAGGAAGACAAACATGGCCACCATGGAATCTATGGCAAGTAGCTCGTCTAGAGCTTTACAATAATTTAATCCTCTGTCAGGCATTATGAGTTTTTGGCTATTTGTAGTTAGTTTTTGGGGTTTTCTAAAATTGCGGGGAATGAAGGGAAGATGTTTTTGGTTTATAGGGTAGTTAGTAGGTATTCAAAAAAGGCAATAAATGTAATTTTGAGTGAAATTTTGATTTTGATGTAGCTGTTAAGGACTGGTAGTGAAGTCACTACAAATAAACTATAATTTTTGAGAAATTGGGGTAAAGTAGTTGAATATCTAGAGGATAGATGGTTATTCAAAAAAGTTTAGAAAATGATGTAATATGACTTTTTATTTCAATAAAGCAAAAAATATTATTACCAATCAAAAAAAAAATCATGAAGTGCAATTATTCATAATTTCATTGAATACAATATTAAATATCTTCAATTATAGTATGGAACAATGGAAACTGATCCATGAAGTGTAGTATAATTATAAATACCTAAAAGCTGCTAATTCTCTCCCATTTCCCAAAAGGAGTTATGGTCCTCAAATTGATGTTCATCATTAGATAAAGTAAAAGAGTCATCTTGAATTTGATTCTGAGTCAGCTCTTCATTTTCTTCGGCCTGTGTCTCAAATTCAACATTCATTGTGTGATTTGTGTCACTATCAATGTTATCTGTCCTAGTCCCACTACCACTGCCACTGCCACTACAACCAGAACCAACATTTGGAATTGGAGAGCTGCACAACCCGGTCCTTCTTCAACATGTGGAGCTCCAGATTGCAAGTTCCATTTCAAAAGGAAAATTAAGGACATTATACACAATTCATTTCAACCTCAAGAAATTTTTTTAATTCTTTTCTAGTTTGTTTCTTAACTCTGATTTCAAAAACCCCAATGTATTGAAAACTCTCTCATCCTCCACCAACCCCAATATCATTGTTTGACATTGTGTACCTTAATGTTTTATCCTACCCTAAGGTGCAAAATAACTCAAAAATGCAAGTGATAAAAGACTAAGGACACTTCAAGATTAGCCTAAAGAGTGATAAAACAAGAAGGAAAATGGATAAAACAAGATGCAAATGATTTCACCTTCCTTGCTGTTGATGTCTCCTTGATTGGCCCTTGCTTGGGATGATTTTGTGTGCTCCTTAGATGATTTCTTGAGTGACTAAATGCAAGATTGTATGTGCAAAGTGATTAGAATGAATGGCTAGATGATAGTGGATGATTGAGAATGCAAATTGGCAGCATGTAGTTATGAAAATCCAAAGTGTTGAAAATGCCCTTGAGGGGGTATTTATAGGAGAATTTGAATTCTCTAGAGAATTCAACGGTTGAGATGCATCCAACAAGGTCAAGATGAAGGGCTATGGTGGGTTGAGAACCCACAAGCCCTCACATCTTGACATGTGGATGGTGAAGTGGCTAAGGGGAGATGAGGTGTAAGTGAGGTGGCCAAAAGGTACATAAGGTGGAGGAAGTACAAGTACCTTGCAAGTACATTGGGAGATGGGAAGAATCTTGGGTGAATAAAAGTAAATTTTAAATTCACAATGATTGGAAGAATCTGGTGGATAAGACAATGTTCCCAAAAGGTGGGAGTTTGTCACATGTGACTTGATGTGACAAGTCAAAGGTTCTAGAAGATGCATGGGAAAAGGGGATTCTTGGAGGAATAAAAAGGAATTAAAAAATTTTGGGGGATGGAGAGAGTTGACCAAGGTAGTGATTAAGATTAATTAATAAGTAATTAGAAGATAAATGAGGATTAGAAGCCAACTTGCAAAAGTTGAGGATGTGACACATCCTAATCAAGGATTAGGCATGTGCACATCCCTAATGAAGAAATTAGGAGATGGATTAGGATTAGGATTAGATGAAAATAACATGTGAGGAATTAAATAAATGTATTATTTATTTAATTTATTTGATGAAAAGGCGATTAAAGAGGGTAAGGTATTTAATTAATAAATACCTTAGGGATTTGGCAAAATTAAAGATATTAATTAAATAATAGCAGATACTTAATTAACAAAAATAAGATGAAAGGGATGAATTTGGATAAGTTAAGTCCAAATTTAGATGTCTACATTTTTCCCCCTTTGAGATGGTGTTACGAAGCAGCATCATTTCAAAGATCATTAAAACATAGAACCTAGAAGAAGATGGTTAGATTGGAAAAGATGCCCCAGTCATCAAAGGGATGACTAGGAAGAAAGACGATGGGGGTGAAGATGAAGAGTAGGGATTGAGGATGCCCCCTCGAGAGGACATGGGAGTTGAAGAGAACACGTGTGTGCTCTCGAAATAGATGATGTGATGCCAGGGGAGATGAGGAAGATGATGCAAGGTGATGGGTAAGAGAGTAAGTGATATGGAGATGGATGAAGCACAAATGGATTTTAGGACAAAAGGTGATGTTGCCCCAGTCAAGGTACAAGCCAAAATGGGTTGATGATAGATGGAGTGTTGTCAATGAGGGAATGAAGGATCCCGAGACAACACGAGGATAGGGAAGGACACATCCCACTAAGTGGTATTGATGAGGGAAGTATACATCCCAAAACACCAGTAAAGGATAGGGAAGAATACCTCCCGATGATGATGATGAAAGTGTTGTTGATGAGGGAAGGATACATCCCAAAACAACACCAAATGGATAGGGAAGGATACTAATGGATGATGATGATGATGGGTCAAGGCTGGTAACAAGACTGGGAGCAAGACCAAGGATATGATTAGATGATTCGGGCTAAATGGAATGGATGGGGGTTGGATAGAGATGTGAGATAAGGATGAAGGATGAATGGATGGGGGGATAAATGCAAGATGATAGAATGGAGAATGAAATGAAATCCTAATGCAATTTTCCATCTTTGGAGCACTGATTTTTGCTATAGCGTCAGACACAAGATGCCAGGGTATGAAGAATCAAGGCGATTTAGTGTCTAATGCATAAAACAAACACAACAGACAAGAAGGCTATCCCAACACCCCAAAGTCACAAAGACCTTGGTCGAGCCAGGTATTGAAATAACCACAAGCACAAAAGGATGCCCCAGCATAACACAAGACCTCGGGGATCTTGGTGGGTACTACGTGGGACAACCAAGAAGAAACAATCAAACAAAAGAGAAAGATATGCCCCTATGTTGACCAATCAAAACACACCATAATATGATGGATCATGGCGGCCTTGACAAGTGATGATAGGGAGCTCAAATAATAAACAAAATCCAAAAGTATCAAAAAATCACAATCAATTTCAAACGTCCTTTGCCATAGGATCAAGGGGATGGATGGGATTGATGAGGTCTGTTAGGAAGGATGCATCCTGTTGAGACCAAAGATGATGGATACTAAACTAAAATATCGTCATGACGCAGGATGTTCAAAATTGATTGGATCTCATGATACAAGTGGGTCTTGTTAGCTGGATAAAGGCATAGCTTGATGACACAACATAAGGGAGACAAGACATAAACTAAAGACCTAGGGGCTCGGGGGCCAATCAAAGATTAGCCTTGCCTACGTGAAAGCGCAGAGCCCTCGTAGTTCGATGAAAGGTGGACGACTGACCAAGATGGAGACCTTGATGGATGGTAAATATAGGATGGAAAAAAGGAGAAAGACTGATGATAGACGATAAAAGAGCAAAGTGGACAATGAAGATCGATGATGGAATGATAGACGATAGACGATAGATGATAGAGGAGCCCCGGGGGCTGATCAAATGATCGGCCTTGCCTACGTGAAAGCGCAAGGGCAACGTAGTTCGACAAGACCAAAGGAAAACAATGGATAAAGGATGATAAGATGATAGGATAAGTGGATAAAAAGATGGGACCAATACGACAAGATAGGATAGACCTGTTGGATTGGATAGGATGATGATGATCACATAAAGCTCAAGGATGGGATAGTTATCCAAAGCATTAAAATGACTTGGGAGGATGATATGATAGATAGATGAGTGATGAAAAGTGATAGGAGATTGGAAATATGTGCAAGAGAAGTAGGGGTGATGATGATGAGATAAATGGCATTGGGTTGCATGGGGGGAGGCCTATAGCTAGATACCAATGACAAGGGATTGTGAGATGGGATGAGGATAAAGATGAAAGAATGGATAGAGATATAGGGATGGGGGATGGAAGGGGTTGTTTGGATGGATGGAAATAAGGATTGGGAGATGAAAGGGATGCTAGGATAGATGGATACGAAGATGAGGATGGGGAGATGGAAGGGAGGCTGTGATAGATGGATAGAGAGATGAAGGGATGTTATGATAGATGATTTCTCCAAGGACTATGTCACAAAGGAAGCAGATGCCCCCACTCTAGATATGTCATATATGATGAGGCATGAGGGACGAAAGACGAGTGGATGGGAAGATAAAGGAGATAACTAGATGAGGATAGGATGGGTGACTGAGGTATATGATAGAGCATGGATGAAGGGAATGTATACCAATAGGTGTCCAAAGCATGCATAGATAGGTGCCCCTATTTTGATCAAAATCACAAGAAGGATGGAGGGAATGGGAGATAAATGGGATATGATGGTAAGATGCGGAAGATAGGTGGGATGGGGGGGATTTATGAAGAGGACGGATAATAGGAAGACAGGTGCATAGCTGGAAGCATAGCAGATGGAGAGAGTGCATATGAGGAAGTTACCCACAAGTGCAGATGGGGATTTACGCATGATGTCTGTTTGCCAGGTTTTCATCATGGTACTTATCCAAGGCGCTTGTTTGCCAAGTTTTCACCATTGGATGAATTATTTCTCTTTACTATTTTTTATTTTTATTTTTTGATTTTGTGGATTTTTTGACTTTTTTGATGTCATGCAGAAGGAGATGGGTAATGATAAGGAAGTGGATAAGCAAATTTAGAAGACATGTGATAAGGATCAAGGGGTTATGAGCCCATGTTTGAAGTGACTATTGGATGTTGGTACAACCTTATTAAGATAAATGGATTATGCATGAGGGTGAATTAGGGGGATTTGATGGGGTTGATACATGGGATAATGGATGGGATGCCAGAAAGGGTATGGATAGAATGATGGGGTGGATATGTGATGGGGAGATGTGTTCAGGACCAATATTGGCACATGTGGTGGTGGATATGGAAAGATAATAGGATTAGGGGATGGAGAATGTGGGGATAATGGAGGAGATGGAATGGTGAATTTCGGGACATAGGGACCCAAAGCAGACTTATGAGATGAAAGAGGTGCATGATGAGCTTTTGGATTAACGACTTTGGATGTTCTTACAGATTTTTCATGTGATGGCATTGCATCTTTTTTCTTTGGGATCCACATGGTCTTCATCCTTGCTTTGGTGGGCCTTTGTGGCCTACGGATTTGATTTGGATTTATATTTTTCTTTTCTTCACCATGTCTCTTAGAGGGGACATGGGGAGCCGTAGATTCATGTGGATGCTTGGATTCATGCATTTTTTATTTAACAACCAAAGTTCTTTTAGTAGCAATGGGATGGGTGTGAGGAGACGGATGATGTGGAGTGATGGAGGTAGGAGTATGGGGATTATGTGTAGATGGAGGATGTTTAGGTAAGTGCCTTTGTTGATCCTAACTATGGGGCATGTGAGAGGGATGTTTATGATGGATGAGATGGATAGGTGATGAATGGATGAAGGGATGGATAGGATGAGATGGAGGAGGTGATTTTAGGATATAGGAGCCCAAAATAGACATAGGACCTGGAGGAAACATGGGCATGGTAGATGGAGGATTGGAGATGGTAGATGGAGGGATGTAAGGACCCAAAATGGATGGAGCAGATGAAGGAGGAATATGGACGGTGGTTTTGAGGTGATACAATAGAGGAGGAGGGATGGTAGCATATGATTTGGTGGAGTGATGGAAAGAGCCAAAATTTCTTTTGAAAAAGGCTCATTGAGAATGTCCAGAGGTTGTACCAACATATTTATATTGTGAGTCTTGGGAAATAGGGCCAAGACCTTGCATGAAGATTTGTTCTTTAGCTTGGATGGGCTCCAAAATACCTTGCTCATGAAGTCCTAGACCTTTTCCTTGATAGTTCATTCTCTTGAGCATTCAATCGAGGACAAGATTTTTGTTATTCTGGAAGAATGATGTTAGTCCATTATTAGGTGGAGGATGATGGGTGGTAAATACACTATGCTTTTCTTCTGCAAGGAGGCCACTATGGAAGAATGTGAGAGGACCAAGGGGATATGCAAGTGGTGTGGGGATAGCATTTTTAGGCGATGATGGGGGATCATGAGAGGGAGATGATGGGATAGTAGCATGTGGATAGGTGATATCAGGAGAGGGATTAGGGGATATGATAGGATTTGGATTTATGGTAGTGGGATCATGCAATGGAGATGGAGATGGAGTAGTGGAAGCTTGAATGACAAGGGGATCATGGGATGGAATGGATGGGGGACTGTGATCTTGAGGTGGACTAGATGGGATGGTAGGATCTTGATCTAGAGAAGGGGATATGGTGGCATGCTTTGGATTAGACTCTTGGCATGACTCATCGTGTGCGGGAGGCATGATAATGGAGTCTTCTTGGGACTCTTCAAGTGGGGAAGATGGAGGGATGGAAGATTCATGAGGTTCATTGGAATGGGTTTTGATGCTACTAGGGGTGGGAGGAGTTTTGGGTGGATCTAGGACTAGAGGGAGTGGATTGGAATTGGGTGTCTTCGATGTATTTGGTAGTTATTAGAGTAGGAGATGGGGGTTCAATGAATTTAGTGGGTTCAATGGTTTCAATGGTTTGAGCAGTACTAGGGGTGGTAACCTCAATAATAGGTGTGGTATGGAGAAGGGTCTCATCACTAGTGATCGTGGATGATGGATCTAGATGGCATGGTTCCATGACTTCAAGATGTGGAGTTGGGGATGGCTTCATTGTAATGATTCCTTGGAGAACTTATGAAATGAGAGACTTGCATATGGTTGGCTTGGTTGGGGTGGTAGAAATGGATGAGGGATTATGGATTGGTGGACTAGGGTTAGATGGAGGAATGGGATTGAATGTAGGACCATGAGTAGATGGGGGATTAGGATTGGATGGAGGACTAGGAGTAGATGGATGAATGGGATTGGAAGGACTAGGAGTAGATGGAGGACTAGGATTGGATGGAGAGTTAAGGTAAGGATATTGGAGTGGTGAATTAAGATAGGGGGACATGGATTGTGGTTTAGGACAAGAGGATATAGGTGGTGTAGTGGGACAAGAGGATGTGGGGAATGGATTATAATAAGGGTATTGGGATGATGGATTAGGATGAGGATATGTGGATGTAGGATTAAGGTAAAAGGGTGTGGATGTAGGATTAGTATGGGAAGATTGGGAAAGAGGATTATGATAGGGGGACATGGATGGGGAATTGTAATAGGAGTATTGGGATGGGAAATTAGGATAAGAGGATGTAGATGTTGTATAAGAGGATGGTGTAGATGAAGGACATGACAAATATGGGGATGAGGAAGATACTGGATATCCATTGTCAAAGGTGGCATAAGGAGCATGATTAGGCATGGATGAAGACATAGCATGATAGCTCATAGGAGTAATTGGATTTTGGAAAGTGGGTGGAGAAAGCTTACTAGATATGATAGTGTCAAGGAGATCTATGTCGTATACCTCTTGATCGACAAGACTTTCGTTATTGTCATCAACGTAATTAGGGTTTCCCTTGACTACTATTGATGGAGGATGAGGATTCATGATGATGATAGGATAAATAAAATGGATCAAAGATGATGGACTAAAGCTCAAACCGGGATTTAAGTTAAGCTCAGATTAGGATTGGATTAAAGCTCATATTAGGATGATTGGATGATGGGATGGGATTAATTTTGATTTTGATGGGATTTGATAAACGGATGATTGGATCGGGTAGATGATTTGATGAATTTGATTAAAGTACTAGATCAATTTGACTAGATAGGATCAAATGATTAGATGATGTTGATTGGATAATTATGATTGGATGAACTTGATAGGATTGGTGTGCTTGGATTGATTAGATGATTGTATGTATTTGATTAGAGGAATGGATTGGTTTGATTAGATAGGAATAAACAAAAGGTACCACTAGATAGAGCTCAAAAAATTGAGCAATTTTGGTTTTTGAATGAAGTTGATCCGATGCACGGTTTGTAAATGATAGCCCCAGGAAGTTAGGGGCGTGTCCACCCCGCAATGCAGGGCGTGGCCACCCTGAGATGGTCAAATTATTGATAGGAGGAAATCGAAGGTACCACTAGATAGAGCTTGAAAAACTAAGCAACTTTGGTTTTTGGACGAATTCTATTCGACGTACGGTTTGTAAATGACAGCCCCGGGAAGTTAAAGGGGCGTAGTCAACTTTTTGCAACAAAATCAGGGGTGTTGACAGCAAAATCAGGGGCGTTGACAGCAAAATCAGGGGTGTTAATAGCTTTCTACAATAAATCAGGGGCGTTGACAGCAAAATCAGGGGCGTAGTCAGCAAAATTAGGGGCGTAGACAGCAAAATTAGGGGCATTGACAACTTTCAGGGGCGTTGACAATAAAATTAGGGGCGTAGACAACAAAATCAGGGGCGTAGACAACAAAATCAAGGGCGTTGACAGCTTTCAGGGGCATTGACAGCAAAATCAGGGGTGTAGACAGCAAAATCAGGGGCATTGACAACTTTCAGGGGCATTGATAGCAAAATTAGGGGCGTAGACAACAAAATCAGGGGCGTTGACAGCTTTCAGGGGCATTGACAACAAAATCAGGGGCGTTGACAGCTTTCTGCAGCAAAACAGGGGTGCTTCCGCCTTTCTGCAGCAAAAACAGGGGCACTTCCACCTTTCTGCAGCAAAATAGGGGCGCTTCCGTCTTTCTGCAGCAAAAATAGGGGTGCTTTTGCCTTTCTGCAGCAAAACAGAGGGCACTTCCGCCTTTCTGCAGCAAAATAGGGGCTCTTCCGCCTTTCTGCAGCAAAAATAGGGGCGCTTCTGCCTTTCTGCAGCAAAACAGAGGGCGCTTCTACCTTTCTGCAGCAAAATAGAGGGCGCTTCTGCCTTTCTGCAGTAAAACAGAGCTTGGTTTTGATGGCAATGGCTATGGAAAGGACTCAAAATGATAAAGAAAGGCCAATGTATCAAAGATTTCATAGGTTTTTCATAAGAAAACACTTCAAGCAAGCACAATCCTATGATTAATGTTAAGGGTATGGCTAGGAAATGTCTTAATCTAGGATGCACAAAGCTTCTAGGGAGTCCTCGATATACTCTCGGTATGTGAGGCACAACCATGAACACCAGCCCGTCACAAGCGTGAGTCAGGAACCCCAGTGAGATACTAAAAGGCTCGAACCAACTCTTCACGTCTATCTAGGTATCACCCTAGCTTCGACGCTCCACCAATTATGACGTGACTGGATTGGGGTATAACTTTCATTCTCCCACCTTTATATACCCTGCCGGTACGTGTGGTTGGAATCGTTCCTTGGGGTGATGAAATCCCCAAGCAGGTCTCACTAAAAAGAAGACACTAACCATTTCCAACTACTCCCCAGGCTCACACGAAGTGCAAGGGGAAAGTGAAAACAAATTAATGCCCCCTTGGGTAACACAAGAATAAACAATTACAACAAGCAATGAAGTTTATTCCCCCTAATTAGACTATGTTCCAAAACAACAAGGATAGTTTTTGAAAATCTGATCAAATAGATAGTCCTGCAAACAAATGTTAGCTATCTTTTTCTTCGTTTTTGGTCAATTATGCCATAATATGCTGCAAAACGTTAGCAAAAAATACCAATATTCTTGCCAAAACAATGTTAGAGGGTTACTACTTGAAAATAGCAAAAAATGAGAGCAAAAAGGAAGCTAAAATGATTGTTTTACCTTCCAAACTATGCTGATTTGGGGCGCTTCTGCCTTTCTGCAGCAAAATAGGGGCGCTTCCACCTTTCTGTAGCAAAAATAGGGGCGCTTCCGCCTTTCTGCAGCAAAATGGGGGTGCTTCTACCTTTCTGCAGCAAAATAGGGGCGCTTCCGCCTTTTTATAGCAAAATGGGGGCGCTTCCACCTTTCTACAGCAAAAATAGGGGTGCTTCCGCCTTTCTGCAGCAAAATGGGGGTGCTTCCGCCTTGCTGTGACCTTTTTCTACAAAATACTTAGCAAAAACGAAGGTTAAATGCAAGATATAGGGCGCTTCCGCCTTTCTGCAGTAAAAAGGAGTGCGCTTCCGCCTTTCTGCCATAAAAAGGAGGGCGCTTCCGCCTTTCTACGACCTTTTTCTGCAAAATACTTAACTAAAATGAATGTTAAATGCAAGATATAGGGCTCTTCCACCTTTCTACGGTAAAAAGAGGGCGATTCTGCCTTTCTGCAGTAAAGAAGAGGGCACTTCCACCTTTCTGCAGTAAAGAAGAGGGCGCTTATGCCTTTTTGCAGTAAAAAGGAGGGCGCTTCTGCCTTTCTGCGGTAAAGAAGAGGACACTTCCGCCTTTCTGCAGTAAAAAGGAGGGCGCTTCCGCCTTTCTACAGTAAAAAGGAGGGCGCTTCCGCCTTTCTGCGACCTTTTTCTGCAAAATACTTAACAAAAATGAATGTTAAATGCAAGATATAGGGTGCTTCCGCCTTTCTACGGTAAAAAGAGGGCGTTTCTGCCTTTCTGCAGTAAAGAAGAGGGTGCTTCCGCCTTTCTGCAGTAAAGAAGAGGGAGCTTCCGCCTTTCTGCAGTAAAGAAGAGGGTGCTTCCGCCTTTTTGCGACCTTTTTCTACAAAATACTTAGCAAAAATGAATGTTAACTACAAGAACCCGTTTGTGGGTCCCACCGGGTGTGCCAGAAATGTGTACCTTAATGTTTTATCCTACCCTAAGCTGCAAAATAACTCAAAAATGCAAGTGATAAAAGACTAAGGACACTTCAAGATTAGCCTAAAGAGTGATAAAAAAAGAAGGAAAATGGATAAAACAAGATGCAAACGATTTCACCTTCCTTGCTGTTGATGTCTCCTTGATTGGCCCTTACTTGGGATGATTTCTTGAGTGACTAAATGGAAGATTGTATGTGCAAAGTGATTAGAATGAATGGCTAGATGATAGTGGATGATTGAGAATGGAAATTGGCAACATGTAGTTATGAAAATCCAAAGTGTTGAAAATGCCCTTGAGGAAGGGGTATTTATAAGAGAATTTGAATTCTCTAGAGAATTCAACAGTTGAAATGCATCCAACAAAGTCAAGATGAAGGGCTATGGTGGGTTGAGAACCCACAAGCCCTCACATCTTGACATGTGGATGGTGAAGTGGCTAAGGGGAGATGAGGTGTAAGTGAGGTGGCCAAAAGGTACATGAGGTGGAGGAAGTACAAGTACCTTGCAAGTACATTAGGAGATGGGAAGAATCTTGGGTGAATAAAAGTGAATTTTAAATTCACAATGATTGGAAGAATTTGGTGGATAAGACAATGTTCCCAAAAGGTGGGAGTTTGTCACATGTGACTTGATGTGACAAGTCAAAGGTTCTAGAAAATGCATGGGAAAAGGGGATTCTTGGAGGAATAAAAAGGAATTAAAAATTCCTTGGGGGATGGAGAGAGTTGACCAAGGTAGTGATTAAGATTAATTAATAAGTAATTAGAAGATAAATGAGGATTAAAAGCCAACTTGCAAAAGTTGGAGGATGTGACACATCATAATCAAGGATTAGGCATGTGCACATCCCTAATTAAGAAATTAGGAGATGGATTAGGATTAGGATTAGATGAAAATGATATGTGAGGAATTAAATAAATGTATTATTTATTTAATTTATTTGATGAAAAGGGGATTAAAGAGGGTAAGGTATTTAATTAATAAATACCTTAGGGATTTGGCAGAATTAAAGATATTAATTAAATAATAACAGTATTACTTAATTAACAAAAATAAGATGAAAGGGGATGAATTTGGATAAATTAAGTGTCCAAATTTAGATGTCTATAGACATAAATGAAGAAGTTTGAAATATTCTGATATCGAACCATGCAATATTTCACTCTAACCTAAGTTTGTCCAAACCTTTTTTTATTGATCCCAGTTCAAAGGCCTTCTCCTTGCCCATGGATTTATTTGGTCCCTTATAGCTATTGCAAAAATACTAGAATATTTTCTAAGCTTAGCTTCATATTAAATTCCTTCTATTTTTTGCTCATCGTATGTTACACTTTTCAAAATTTGTTTGATCAATATTTTTACTTGATCATGAAAATATTTTGGGTTCTCTCGGTTTGTTCAAAATTGAGGATAAACAATACCCACGGCTTCAATTATTTCATGTCGAGGGAATCTTTCACGTATCTTTGAGGAAAGAGATTTTGCAATTTCCTTCAAATTATCACCAACAGATTTAACAATTCCTTTAAAATCTTCCTCCTTAACAGCTACTTCTCTACTAAAGCGCCTGGTTGTATTACAATGGTACATTGGTATCTCATATCCACGTACACAGATACATAAGTGCCCGCTTGCATTAAACTATAAATAATTATTAGGATTATTGAAATCACTAATTTTCTGCCACATGAAATAATTTTGGGCCATCTTGTGTTAGATCTAGATATAGATGATCGAGGGCCAAGCATGTATGTTTACGTAGACTAGCATATTCATTAATATACATAGTTCTATCTTGGGATTTCTTCACAAGATTGTTCATCTCATCCAACATGGGGAGAAGACTAGCTAAAGTCAAGAGTGTCTCTATATTGCTTAACCTATGTAAGAGGTTAGGAGCTTTGTCTAAGTTGTGTTGTGATAGTCGTACATGACTCCAATCAAGGATTGATATTCTGAAAGAACTCATTGTGTTGATCCACGCAGGGAGATCCATCTGGTATCGACATCCTTGAGAAGCTTGTTTCCTAGTGTTATTCCCTCACCAAAATTTTGAAATTCTATGAAACATTTGGGACTTCAATAGAAGTATGCGTGGATCTTGCCAACTAGATTTTCAACTTTTGATACTGTATGAAACTTGCTTATAATTTTGAATGCTAAATTCATTTTGTGGGCCATGCATTGAATTCCAAGCATGTATGGTGCACAAGTAGTTTGTAACTTTATGCAAACACTAATCTTTTGACCTTGCATCACTGTAGTTCCATTAGCTCCTACACACACGAACTTTTTGGCAATTTTCAACTCATCGATACCTATAATTTCATTCAAAGATTTCTTGACTAGTTCAAATATATTTTGCAATGTTGAAATTTCCTTCATTTTATGAACTTAGAGAAGATGAGGTTGGAAAACATGTCGTTCTACAGTATACAAATGCATACAGAACCAAGAAATATTGTCTACCATAGTAACTTCATCTAAAGATAATGCAATGAAATTTGACTCTTTTACTTTCTCCTTTAAATCTTCCTTTTCAAATGTAGCAAGATAGTTTTCCCATTCCCATCTAGTGTTTACTAACCAATGTGAGAAGGGATAGTGAGGAACATTCAAAAAAGATAATAACCCAAAAAATTTTGGGAGGTTTTCATAGGATGGCCTCTGGACAAAATATGAAAAACAACACTCATCTGAACATTTTTTGACATATTTTTTGCTTCCATTGCTTTTCCAAATGGAGCCTCAAGTGTACCTTTACATGAAACAATGTTCAACATTCTTTCTTCATGCTCTTCATAATCTGTGACATACCTAACATGAAGACATTCTTCCTTTGATTTGCATCGTATGAATAATGGTTCCTTTCCATCTATGATTTGTTTTTCATAAACTTTACCGATATGCTTTTCTATAGTGTCAATCTTTAGCTGCAACATCTTGGCTCTTCCACATTTCCAACTACAAATTGTACATTTGACTAATGTTTCCTTTTCAACATCGTTTGCATTGTCAATCCTGACTGGTACCATGAATGGGTACTTTGACAACCAACCAAGTTGAAATTTCCTTGTCATTTCCCACTCATGCCCCATTTTTGATTTTCTTCTTCTTTTCTTGCTACCAACATCATCATCCTCATCCAGGTCAATTATCAATGAAAATCTCAACTTGGCCTTCCGGTGGCGGTGAGTTATTGTGAATCCTACCAATATTTGGTGGAAGAGTTGATGATGTAGCTCCATCTTGACCTGATGGATCAGAAGCTTTGGAAATTCCAAAGTAAGACTGTATGGTACGTCTAAGTTTTTGGCATTTTGATGGCCTCCCAGTCTCTTTGATGGCCTCCTAGTCTCTTCACCATGCTGAGGAGCAGCAGGAGCCTTACCACCCTGAGGAGCAATAGGAGTCTAAGGAGCAGCATGAGTCTCTTCACCACCCTGAGGAGTGGAACGAGCCTTACCCTTACTGCTTGAGTTGCTCGACATACTGATCTCTCACTTCAAATAAAAATTGGAAAAAATGTCTTGTTGTTTAAGAAGGATAGAGAATATAGATCCCATTCCCTACTCAATATCATCTTTAAGACTAAAGCAAGAATGGAAAAGAGATAAAGAAAAAATATTATTATAACACTATGAAGAAATGATCACTCACCTTTAAGTCTACATTTTTGGCTTTCACTGACTTTTGAATCAAGAAGTAGAACCTCAGAACTGAAAAAAATATGTAAGAATAAATGACACTTTCGATTGTATTTATATCAGTCCATATTTGGTGAATTCCATGGGATTTTTAAATGGTATATTAAAAAATTGGCAAATCTCGCATGCTTATACAACAATACATTGTAATTTTCAATGAAAAATTTATCCTCAAATGTAATTATTTTTTAATGTTAGTGGTGAAATAGGTCCTCATAAGCAACTATTTATAAATTTTAATTGGTGAAATGGGTCTTCGCAAGCAATTTTTTGTAAATTTTAATTGGCGAAATGGGTCTTGATCAGTCTCATTTTAATAGTATTGGTGAATATGTAGGTGTTTTATTACAGGCTTCTAGGATTCCAGGAAAAAATATTAGTCAGTCCATTTGAAATGCGTAGTTTGTTATGGCGAATTTGTTGCTTAAATATGCCTCATAAAAAAATCGTTGGTGAATGGACATGCATTAGACTGATAGTTCAGAAAATGCAGGTGATTTGGACACCTTGTTGGGTGCGAGAAATTCACCAATTTCGACTTGGCCGATTCTTAGAATTTTCCAATTGGCAAAGATTCACCACTAAAGTTTTCCCTACAACTGACTCCCCCTAAGGGTACTATCTATCACAACTGGATCAAAAACTTGTACTAGAACATGCCTTGTACCATCTACATATGTACACAGAAGTCTGAACAATAAAATGAATTTATTAAAGGAAAGAAAAATACTATCAATCAGAAGAAGAGGTTGATCCTTACAGCTTCCCAAGGTGAGCTTTCTAATCTTTTTTCCCTTCTTCCCAAATCCTCTTGGTAATCTATAACATTCTTCTTTGAGTATCCAACTCCATTAGGAGCTCCTTATCATCATTTAGGGTGCTAGGTACCAAATTGAGCTTTGACATTTTATCACCACTCATTAAGGTACTAGATACATATATGAAGGGTAAGTGCACCAAGATGGTTCCCAAAAAGGGGGCTTAAGTGGCCACTTTTTTTCTGAAATCAGGAAATGCTGACCTTGGACGTGAAATTGAGGATAGTTACACTCAAAATTTTGAGATGGAACAAAAAAAAAGGATCAAAGTGCTCTAAGTCTACTTTTCAAACTACTAATTTATTTTGAAAATGGTTGACATTAAGGGGTTGAACAAAGGGATGTACAGAAATTGGTGTTTTTTTTGTCAGAAAAACATAACATAGCAACTCTTGTATGACCTGAGCATGGTGACCTTTTTTTTAGTATTTTTAAAATCGCTACAGTCATAAGTTAGCTAACAATATCTAGTTGGTGCACAATTTTTCTAATAATTTTTTAATGAATATTTGATTTTTTACTAATTTTCTAAGTGGGCACTTCCTAAAAAGCAGAATTTTGGCCGTGCTCCCCCAACAAATTTTGGAAAGTAAAAGATTTTTTTAAAAAAATATTTTTTTAAATTTGTAGAATGGAGTCTAGTTTAAAATGTAATTTATTTGAAATTTTGATGAATGGTTAATTTATAACGAAAAAAACCAAACACTACTTTTTGAAAAAAAAAGATGCATACAAACAAAAGAAATTATGGATGAAAGCCCTCACATTGTCAAAAAGTGAAAAAAATTATATCGTTGGAAAGCTAAGAGAGAACTTAACATTACCCATGTGTTCGATTTCGTCTATATTAAACCAAATGCAATCCTGACGGTGAGCACGAACTCGATTATGTGAAAAATTGTAGAATTTACAAAAGACACGTCTCCGGTGGTTGGGAATGCCCTCCAAACCTTTGGGTTAGTATTCCAAGGAAAATAGCAAAGCCAAGGCTCGAGGATTCCCAAAGAAAAATATAACACGCTCGTGTTATAACACGAGCGCGTTATTTACTAGTTTTCACTTTTTCTTCTCCATGGAACATTTCTAACAACAAATAACGCGCTCATGTTATTTATTCCTTTAGTTAAATGCTAGTTTTTTCATATCTTTGTATGTATATATATGTTGGTGTGTCATGTATGTATGCTGGTGTGTCATGTATGTATGCCTATATGTATGTATTTATGCTTATGGGAGAGAGGGCGAGAGAGTGTGGGAGTGGGAGAGAGTGTGGGAGGGTGGGAGAGTGAGAGAGGGTGGGAGGGAGAGGGTGGTAGAGAGCGGGAGAGAGGTGGGAGGAGTTGGAGAGTGTAGGAGAGTGGATAGGGTGGTGGGAGGGAGGAGAGAGTGGAAGAGAGTGGGAGAGAGTTGGAGAGTGTGGGAGAGGGTTTAGGGTGTGAGGGTATGGGAGAGAGTGGGAGAGGGAGGGAGGAAGAGAATGTGAGAGAGTGTGGAAGAGTGGGAGATAGGGAGCGAGAGAGTGGGAGAGGGTCGAAGAGAGTGGGGGAGAGTAGGAGAGAGTGGGAGGGA
>VDFB02049217.1:151773325-151996183 GCA_007258455.2 Sequoia sempervirens
GGGAGAGAGGGTGGGTGAGAGTGGGAAAGAGTGGGAGAGAGTAGAAAGAGAGATAATATATCTATAAAAAAAACCAACTTTTTCATAACGCAAGCGCGTTTTGAAGATGTATAGACATGACCATTTTAGCAAGCATGAATGAGTTTCACTTTTTTTTTCTTTTAATATGTAATAACGTGAGCACGTTATAACATGCTCGCATTATGGGCTCATTGTGGTCGAGCCTCAGGCTCGACACACAAAGCCATAATGCGTGCGCGTTATAACACACTCGCATTATAGCGCGTTTGCGTTATGACTTTTCAAAACTTTTTTTGAAAGTGGCCACAAATTTGCTACCCATCTCCATGTACCCACCCTGAACTTAGAGCTCACTAGATCCCTAATTTTACCAAACTGCATTATGATTTTTTCCTTCTGAGATTGCAGTTGGAAATACTGCTCATGCAATTTTTCAATTGTTGCTCTTGTGCTTCTAGCCAAGTCATGTGTCAGATCATAGGCACTAGAAGATTTGTCAATATGGGACTCAATTGAGTCCATCTCATCTATTATTCTCTTTGTGGATCCGAGCCACTTCATACAAAACTGAAATAAAGCCATTGCTTTTGCTACACAAGCTTGTACACCCTTAATGTTTTCTTGAAATTTATTGTGTGCATTGGCACAATTCTCTATGAAATCCATCAATTTCCTATCATTTATCTTCTTCTATTCTTGTTTCTCTAACTTTCCTTTCAAACCAACAACATATTATTTAAAAGAATCAATCAAAACTTCAAATTTTCCATACTAGAGAGGGAGTTGTCAATTACAGCATTAGGTATGGCCTCATACAAAACTTTCACAGCCTTATAAGTTATTTCCCCACTCTTTTGATGTGTCTCTATCATCTCTTTCTGGGAAGATGCGTGAAAAAATCTCACAACTAAAGTTTCTGAATACGATAAATATTGCTCATGTCCACATATCCTTGCTGTGTTGGAAGTTGTAACAACCAAGTGGACACTATAGGGTATAATTGTAACTACATGTTCAATAGATTCTTTAAGGAATATTTAGAGGAACCAAAAGATTCACTAGTAGCCTTCACTTCTCCCTCTACAATTTTCTCCTTATCACCAGTGTTAATTGGTGTCTCTACTTCCTTGTTCTCCTTTGCATCATCACTCTTTTCAATATTCTTCTCAGACACATTTTCACTAGTATTTTGATCTATGTTATTTAGAGGAGTGATTGTCTCTGGTTAGCCTTGAGTGTTTTCAATATTTGTTTCAGATACCAGAGGAGGTGTATAAGTATCCTCCTTTGCAATGTCTTTTTTGGTAGCTTCTCCTTCAACATTCTTCTCCACTTCAACATTCACTTCATCGATAACACTTTCTACACCAATTTTTCCCTCTTCTAAAATAACATTATCTTGCACATTCCCTTCTTTGGTTTCATGCTCATGTTGAGAATCATCATTATGTTCTTCTTCTTGATTATCCACATCTAGAGCATGCATATCAACATGAATTTATTCTATGCTCTTTGGAGTCATCCTTGATCTCTATGCTATCTCTGCTACCTTCTCTATAGTATCTTTTCAGAGCCTTTCATGATCATTCTGATCATTTCTCATGAGGATGGTCACTCTTTGCTTCATCTGAAACTCCTTGCTACAAAATTTAGCCAATGTGGCTTTATTATCCTTGGAGAGAGATCCAACAACCTTTTCCAAAGAAAAATATTTTATCTTTTCTTATTCCTCTACAGCCTTTTTCCTCCTTGCAAGTAGCACATTCCAAAGATCTTTAGGCAGGTGCTTATCAATGTTCTGCATATGAACTTCAAAAATAACAATGTGTAATATCACAAAATTGCACCTAGGGGCAGTTCCATATTTTGACATTTATGCCTAGCATTTATGGCACCTTGTGATATTAATGAAAAAATTCCATGGGTCAGAATTTCATGATATGACTCCATGTGGACAAGTGGCTGAGCAACAAAATCCTGTCAACGTGTTTTATGAGAATATAGGCTTTAGATAGACGTGCGACGCACTAGCGTCCTGTCTATTTTATGAGTTCAAAATGCAGAATCTAGAAAGTTAAACCCTGAGACATGTGTCCTGGTGGTTACACTCTAAAAGTAACAGCTCTTTGTCACCCTTGGAAGCATAAAAACCCCTTTCTACCTATGATTTGAAGGTTGGAGGACATCACACTAGCTCTCTCTTTATTTTGCTACAACTTTTGAGACTCCTCCTTTGATAGCAGTGCACTCATAGGTGAAGCCATGCTGGACTGAGGTCCTCTTAGCAGCAGCAAGAACTCTCAAGCAAGCACTCAGTGGTCTGCCCATGTGCTCTAGAGAGGGCCTTGTCCCATGGGTAATGCTCTCTCTCTCTCACTTTCCTTTTACACATATTCATCTACTATCTCATGGTGTACGTTCTACTCTCGAGCGGGTATTGATTTCACCACGCACTTATCGTAGTGTGGTTTCTACTCCTAAGTGGGTATTTCTTTCATCACATAGTTTTTTTACTTCCTTAGAATTTCTCTCCAACTTGGCTGTCCGTGGAGGTGGGAACACCAAAACAGGGTCTGACTGCCCCTATATAGCCACCCAACAACTTTCTCTTTGGTCTTCTATGTGTAGGTAGTGAAAAGGAGCTTGGAGTGAAGACTTGTACATGCAAAAGAAGGTAAGATTTCCCCTTGAGCATATTTTCATTTACTTTAGTATTTTATTTTCTAATTAGTTGAATAGCCCTATACAAACCACTCCTGAGTTTGTAAGTAGGATATCTTTCTATCCGTGGAGTTCCTGAGTTCTCTGTTTCTCAGGACACCAACACATCATTTAGATGACAGCACATCACGCTGGCATCCTAGAATTACGCTAATGTCTTCTAGCCAAGAGATCCCTCTTTTGGGATAGGAACCCTCTAGTCTGGCTCTCTCAGAATCTCTGATAATTTTTCCTGAAACATAACTCAGTCTTCTTTATTGTTTTGTCAATTTGTTATTCTGAGGTGTATAAGGGCAATTCGTTCCCTGGTGATCTCTCAAGAGAGGAGAGACCTATGTGTAGCGAATCCCTCTTATATCACATTTTGGTGAACCCAACATGAACGTTAGAACTTTCTTTGTGATGGTGCGCATACATGATAGTGGATTTTCTGAGGAAGATTTCGATATGCTGGAGGATTCTCTAGATGATTTCTTAGAAGCACTCCCCCCTATCTACAAATCTCTCAAACAAGTCTCCTCTTGACAAGCTAAGGGATCTGTAAACATGGTGGTGGTCTTAGTGGCTCCTCTAAGCCCTAAGAAACCCATCGTCTACATGACCCCAACTGACTCTTCTATCTACAAAATTTCCTGTCATAACAATGCATCAAAATTGTATTCAAATTTCATGAAAGCTACAGACTCTACAACTTATAATGTTGTTGGGCACACATATCCTACAAGGAGTAATAAAGAAAACCTGAATCAACAACCTTGTTTTCCTACTTCACAAGCTTATGTCCCTACTTCTCTACCACCTTCTCAACCAAGCCTTCTTCCAACACCTAAGCTTGTGATCAAAGCACCAGGTGATTATGATCTTGTCGAGCAGCTTTGTGTTACTCCAACTAAGATCTCGCTTTGGGACTTGCTTCAGACCACTCTAGTTTATCAAGAGATGCTTCATGAACCCTTGAAAAATATTCTCTTGCTTGCCTCCACTAGGCCCATGGATGCTAATGTGTTGTTGAATAATATTCATGCGGATTCATCAAATATAACGTTCCGCCCACAAGAACTCCCACCTCTAGATGTGCAAAAGTAAGCAAAGCCTTTGATGATTATAGTCAATGTTAACAATATTGGTATTAGGCATACCCTTGTTGACACTGGTTCGACTCTCAACATTTGTAGTATAGACCTACTACCTAAAATCAAAATTGATTCATCTTCTTTAGTAGCTTCCTCCTTGTACATTCATGGATTCGATAATGTTGGCCACCAAAATCTAGGCATGATAATATTGCCTTTGTAGCTAGGCCTCATTACATTACCCATCTTGGTCTATGTGATGCCTGACCCCTTACCATTAAATCTCCTCTTAGGGAGACCTTGGATCCATGCTATGGGTGTGGTAATGTCTACTTTACTCTGTTCTTTGAAATTTGTTGGTAATAATCAGGCAGTTACAGTGAAAGTGGATCCAAAAGGTGTCCGCCTCTGTGAGTTGGTTGTCGCCGGTCATGCTTCAACTATATCTTCCCTTAAGAATTGTATTCCTTCTTTGATTTCCAATGCTATGGAATGTTCTTCATCGATACCCTTTGTGGAAGTGGTCCCCAAGGTGAGTGTCACAAATGAAGAATCACCTAAAGCAGAGGATCCTGAATCTCCCTCTTTGAATTCTCAAACAAATGCTTTCCTCGAAGATGATTGGGGTTCCTTGAAATTTTCTAAATTCTTTATCGTAGAGTATAAGGTGAATCTTTCTTGTGTGGACCTTCCATGTGCCCCTGACATAAAGGCAGATAATACTCTCTTGAAGGAGAAGTGTAACCCTGTTTAGGAGATCACTCCTTCCTGCACTGAGGAAAACAATCCTCCCCTTACAAAGGAAGTTAACATTTGTGAGCTCGATACAGAAAGCATAAATACACTTGTAGAAATATTTGATATCCATTGGTGTAACGAAACACTTTATGTGGATCAACCTTTTCCTAAAGTTTTGCAAACTCTCTATGGGTTTAGATATGAGCTCGCTTGTTGGTATGGCTATGGGAAAAAATGCCTAGGGCGTATTGAGCAAGGAATTCAAGTTCCCATCCATCTTAAGTCATGACGATGCTATTTGGGAATAGGATGTTCTGTTGAATAGTCTAAGCAAAATCCTTGTTGGAGTGTTAATATGATTTCAGCCAAGCCGTTAAGCCTTATTCACCCTGAGTTAATAGAGGAAAGGGAGTAATTCGAGAAAATCCCTCTTGATTTCTTCTCTTTAGATGAAGCACTAGGGGAATTTCTAGGTGCTTATTCCCCATTACCTCCATATCACCACAAACGATGATTCTCGTATCATTTTCATAGCCAAACATATTTCAAAGAGTCTGTCTTGAGCATTGATGAGGAGGACCCTCTATCCAACACTAGTGATGACGTTGTGATACCCTGTCACAAGGACCATAACTCCATCCTTATGGGTGACATTGTTGATATCTCCATGAGTCCTACATCCTCTGAAAAAGTGATCAAAATTAGGAAGTGTCTCTCTTCAGAAGAAGCAAACGAACATGTCGATCTCTTATGTTCTCATCCTGGCATCTTCGCTTGGATGTATGAGGATATTCCCAGTATTGATGAATCTATAGTGGTTCATAATATCATCCTATGTCCCAATGCCAAGCGAGTTAAGTAGAAAATATGGAAGATCAATCCTAGGGTGGCATTGATGGTTAAGACTAAGATAGAGAAACTCTTGAAAGCAGGCTTTATCCATCCTATCGATTATTCCCCTTGGATTTTGAATATAGTTTGCATTAGTAAACCTGATGGTCTTATTCACATATGTATTAGCTTTCGAGATCTTAACAAGGATTCTCTTAAAGACAATTTTATGCTGCCTAATATAGATATGATTGTCGACTCAATCGCAAGCCATGCATTGCTTTCTTTCATGGATGGCTTCTTGGGTTATAATCAGATCCATATTAATCTAGACGATGAATACAAGACAGCCTTTACTACCCCATGGGGTACTTTCTATTATGTGGTCATGCCCTTTGGGTTAAAGAATGCGGGAGCTACTTACTAGCGGGTGATGACCCTAATATTTAATGATTTCATCCATAAGATTTTAGAAGATTATGTTGATGACATATTGGTGAAATCGGTAACCCATCAGGATCATCGCAAGAACCTTCATCTTATCTTCAAAAGACTTCGACTCTATAAAATGAGACTAAATCCCCTTAAGTGTGTCTTCGGAATTGACACTAAAAATATTCTAGGGTTTATAGTCTCTCATTGTGGGATCGAGGTTCACACTAAAAAGATTGATGCTATCATTAACATTCCTCCACTGAGGAATATTAATGAGTTGCAAAGTCTACAAGGGAAGATACAAGCGATTTGTAGATTTATATCTCAATTGGTTGATCGTACCCTTCCTTTCACTCACTTATTGAAAAAGGATGTTTTTTTCCTATGGGATGAGGAACGCCAAAGATCCTTTGAGTCAATCAAAGCCTACTTGGCCAATCCCTGATATTGATGCCGACTATGCAAGATAGACCCTTTCTGCTTTACCTAGCTACATCACCATATGCTTTGGTAGCTCTTTTAGCTCAATATGATGACACTGGGAAGGAAAGAGCAATCTACTACATTAGTCATGTCCTAGTTGACTACGAAACCTATTATTTTTCCATGGAGAAGCAATGCCTAGCTCTTGTCTTTGCTATGCAGAAGTTAAGGAACTATCTCCATGCTGAAATGCATGTCATAGTAAAAATAGATCTTTTAAGACATCTATTTTCTAGCATTTATTTGGTAGGAAGGTTAGTTAAATGGGTTATGTTGATTTCTGAGTTTGACATAAATTTTCTTACTTAGAAATGAATAAAGGGTCAAGTAGTTGTAGATTAGTTGGTAGATGCTCCCTCATCCCACTCCTTTCTTGGCTTGGATTTGTTTCTCGATGATTTTTTTTTGTAATCAATCATGTCTCTAAATACAAAATGTATTTTGATGGATCAAGGTGTCAAACTAGTTCCGGAGTAGGCATGGTTCTAATATCCTCTGAAGGTAAACCAGTTCCCTTATCCTTTCGATTAGATTTCCCTTATACCAATAACATTACTGAGTACTGTTGGAAAAAAAAGGACAAACAACTGAGAGGGGGGGTGAATCAGTTGTCACAAAATAATAATCTTTTAAAAATTTACTTAACTTAATCTCAAATATAATGAATAAGCAATTAACACATCAGAGAGATGGAGAACACCAAGATTTTTTATGTGGAACCCTGTTAGGGGAAAAACCACAGTGGTTGTTAGTCCACAATATTATACCCTATTAAAAGTATAATGAAAACAATAAAGGGAAATGCACATGCATTCACACACACTTCCTAGAGCTCACTGCTCAGTTATGGGTGTGTGCAGGATCATGATGGGCCAAAAAGTGGCAATATGATGGGTATGTGGCTGATGACTATTTTTTACCCAAAATTGATGAAACGAAAAGGGTTTTTAAAGGAGATTCTCAACTTTCCACAAATATAAATTATGCTTTACTTTGAATTTAATAAGTAATTATTATTTATTTTCTATTCAAATTATGACTAAAGTCTTGATTGATAGGCTGATTGAAAAAAATAGCTTTCAAACGATTATCACATTTTTGAATCAAAACATGTGTCACATTCTATGCTTTGCATACTATAGGATTAAAAAGAAAAATTGAATTTCATAAAGTTTGACCATGTTAAGGTGTGGTTAGACATAGGATTTTTTATATTTTTTTAAAAGTTGTAATAAAAATTCATAATTAATTATTTACTTGGAAAAAAATTACAAAAAAATATGCATCACATTAGGGCATGAGTCCTCTAATTATATCTAAAATATTATCATTTTATTGTGGTTAGGGTGGTCAGACAGACACCTACTTATTTTTTCCTTGAAATTTAAGTAACACTGCATTGAAATTTAGAAATTTCACCAAATAGATTTTTTTTTTCCTTAAACAAACCTAGTAGTTTAGAAACTACATTCAATTATCTATATATTTTATTCTTACATATTTTTGAAATAATATAGAAAGCTTATTCAAATTTTTACGTCAAGTTGCCTAACTCTGATTTTTCTAAATTTTTTGCCACTTAAGGGCCTATTTTTTCCATGATGATCCTACACATACCTTTATAGAAGGGGCTCACTACCCAACAATACAAAATAGGATTAAATCTGAAGGGTACGAACAAAGAAAATAGCTTCTACACAAGCCTAATTACAATTCCAATTAAGCACAAAAAACTCCTTCACTTTTCACTCAAACTGCTTCACACTTTGCTCGGTCTTCTTCACACTTTGCTTTGTAATTGAATGACATTCCAACATACACACATAGGAGAACACCCCACACAGTTTACACTGATGAAACAATCTCTCTTATACATCCACATCATGGATTACATCAACAACTTGGTCGCCTAGAAAAATAAAACATATTTGCAATGTCGGCCCAAATTTACAATTAAATTTTCAATGTGGATCTAAACACTGTCAGCCAAAAAAATGATGCGACCCAAAACAATATTCATAAGTGCACGAAACATTCAAATTTTACTTTTCAAGGATCCACAACATGTTACCACCATCATGTTGGCTAGGAACATGAAAACCCGAACATACACAAGAAAAAATCTTCAACCACGAGCACACAAATCAATGTGGACATACAAGAAAGATAGAGCATGATCTAGAAACATACACAAGCACCAAGAAAAAATAGAGAAACATCCGCAACAACTAGAATTACTAGAATTATATCAAATTTTAATCAAGAACACTAACAGAGACCACAAAAACACTGTCATAACACAAATCTTCATGTAGAACTCTAAAACTTCTAATGGATGGACTAGATACACTCAAGAATAAACCCTTTAGTCCACAACAGGTGATCTTCAATTTACAGAACAAAATTCCTTCATGACCTACACAGTTCCACTGGGAACCTGGAACACTTTCTTTTACAATTTTCTCAATATCCTCGACATATATAGCCTTCAATACACCAAATGCTAATAGTGTTGACATCAATGAAAACCACATATCAGCAACACATCCAGAACATCCAACAAGTACAAATCCCTTATAGCTGGCTTATGTGCCACGATTGTGCTAAAAAAGAAAAATATCCATATCCTAGGTGACTCCAAACTTATAGTGAACCAGATAATGGGAAATTATCAAGCCAAGCAAAGTAAGTTGTCCCAATATCAGAACCTTGCCTTGTATTTTCTTAAATAGTTCTCTTCTTTCATGATAGATAGTGTCCCTAGGAGAGAAAATAGGCATCCTGACGCCATGGCAAGCACAACTTCCTTGGTACCTTCTGAAAAAGATATGAAAGAATACCATTCCATGGTCTAGGTCTTGTGAACCCCTATTATTCCTAAAGAACCTGAAGTTGAACCCCCTATGTGTTCCCATGTGGACTCTCAAGAATTGTTTTCTAATATCTATAACTATCTAAATACTTGAAGCTTCCTCGATGATGCGACAAAGAATGACCGAATTCATGTGAGGAAACTTTTAGTTTTCTATGTTATCCTGTCTAACATCCTTTATAGGAAGTCCTATAATGACTTGCTTCTTAGGTATCTTACTAAAGTGGAGATACCCCTTTCCCTTAAGGAAGCCCACATGGGCTTTGGAGGTGGACATTTTGGTGGTAAATCTTTGGCATGGAGATTAATATACATGGGATACTATTGGAAAACAATGGAACAAGATTCCTTTGAATTTTTCAAAAAGTGTCCTCAGTGTCAGCAACACAGTCGTCTCATTCATGCACCTACCCAAGAGTTACAAAATCAAACTTCCCCTTGGCCATTCACTAAGTGGGGGTTGGATATTATTGGAAAAATATCATCCCCCTCTTCCAAGGGACATTCCTTTGTCATTATCATGAAAGATTACTTCACGAAGTGGGTTGAGGCTATCCCGCTTTGATCCATGAACACAAAAGCTATATGTAGTTTCCTTATGAATAACATCATTTCTCGATTTTGATTTATAGGTACGCTTGTTTCTGACAATGGTACACCATTTAAAAACAAGGAAGTGAAACAATTCCTCAAGAAATTTCACGTCCAACATAGGTTTTCCACATCATACTATCCACAATCTAATGGTCAAGCAGAAGCATCTAAAAAAGCCCTTGAACTTATTCTCTGTAAAATAGTTAACAAGCACGGAAAATATTGGCACACTCAACTAATGTATGCTTTATGGGCCTATCATACGAGTGTTCGTACGACTACAAGAACAACTCCCTATAACCTTGCGTATGGTGCCGAACCTATCATGCCTTTGGAGTTGGAGATTTTGTCTCTACGAGTTTCCCTTAAAGGTTTAATTGATAATGAGACCTATCGAGTTAACCGTTTACATTAGCTGGAGATGCTCAAAGAACATTGTTTATGAGCCCTCAAACATCTTAAAGCTTATCAACGGTGGTTATCTAGATAGTACATTCAAAGTGTGCTTCCTAGAACCTTTAAAATAGGAAATTTAGCTCTCTATGAAAACCAGAGAAATGTAAATGCACTACCTGACCAAAGAGGGAAATTTATCCCTAACTAGTTAGGCCCTTACATTGTGATTTTTTTATATGGTTTAGGGGCCTATGGACATTCATCTATTGATGGAACGCCTCTAAAATAACTTGTCAATGTAATACATCTTTGTCAATACTACACGTAGTGTTCTATGTGTCACCTATGTGGTGCTCTCTCTATGGGACGAGTTGTACTACTACATATGTTGACATTGTTTGTTAACACATTATGAGAATTTTTGTGTTATGAATGACCAAGTGCATGTGTGTGTGTGTGTGTGCCCATTAGATCATCATTGTATTTAATTAACATACAATTATGTGTGTTTATTAAATCATATTAGCATCTAATGTAGGCATACATCCACATGAGAATATAATATCCATAGCATAAACATATGTGAAGAAATAAAGAACATACACATCCAAGTAAATAACACCATGAAATTAGAATCAATGTATCCATATATATATATACGCAATGTATGTATCCAATGTCATGTACATGTATCGGGCCACTACTACAAAAAATGAGTGGCTACTGAATATATGTCCATACAAAAATATCTACAAGTATATATGAATGTATTGTAAGGAAAGAAGAGGTACGGAAGCAACTTTCTTAACGTCAAAACCATAGGGAAGTAGAAGACAATACTTTTAATTTTAAAATTACAATCCTTGATTAAGACACACATGAAAGATTTACAGAAACAGAAAAAATACTCAATGACAAATTAACACCAGATTTACATGGGAAAACCTTTCGGGAAAAAAACCACCACACCAAGTTGAATCTCTTTGTATTTTCAGTAATCAAAAAATTACATACAATGCAGAGACACAACTCTCTGGTATCAGTTTTATAGTTTCTTCATTCACTATTCTTCCTATTACAGAAATGCTCTCCCTGATTCTCAATTTTTTTTTTCAACTCAGAATGGTATCCTTTAAATATTACCACATTATGATTTTTGTCCTCTGTTCATCCTTATCCACCATTACCCATCATAGAAAGTTTCCATCCCATTGCATATTTTTCCTTGCATATAGTTTAGCTCCAGTGTCCTAGCTGTTGCAAAAATCTAACCGTCAACCATTTGAAATTCGCTTCCTCTGATTTGTCCATGAGACACCACATAGGAAAGTCAAATGGTCAATGAAACATTCAACTGAGTTTGCATGTCGATGAGACACAAGAAGTGTCTCACCGATGCTCAATGGCTTCATATCGATATCAACATAAGTCCCAACAGTCGACAAGACGTTATAACGAAAGCCACAAGTCATACCGAAACCATCGACATCCAATGCATTCTTATCGGCAAGAGATTTCTCATCGGTAAGACTCATACCGATGCTCACAAGTCACATCGATTTCAAGTTTTCCATCAGCAATACTTTTCCGTTTTCCAAGAGGTTTCGCTGAGTCTCCTCAAGTTTCACCAAAGCACTTGACAGTCGGTAAGACATTCGTCTTTTGCCAAGACTTCACTCCAAGCAAACATGTCTTACCGAGTCAACAAGACTTTTGTATTTTTCTGAGACCTCACATCGAGCAACCAAGTCTTATTGAGTCGGCAAGACTTTTGTCTTTCACCGAGACCTCACACCGAGCACTCATGTCTTACCGAGTCAGCAAGACATTTGACCTTCACCAAGACCTTTCACCGAGTGAACATGTCATACCGAGGACTATCAGTGAGACTCTCCAAGTCACCAAGACTTCACACCAAAGTATTTTGTCACCGCGAAGGCACTAAGCGTATATTCATCGGCAAGAATTTACATAGTCGCTGAGAGGTCTTCCCGAGACCTTTGTGTTACCCTAATGACCATATGCTATCGGTGTCGGCGAGACATTTCATATCAGAATGACTACATACGGACAACCCAAGTCTCCCTGATAGCTGTGAGTGAATAATAATCGGCGAGAGAAACAATAGTCGGCGAGAGATCTTGTTAAGTATCCATGTCATAGCGATTGGACTATTCGGTAAGACCGAAACCAAGTCACAACGACTAGGGAATTTCAACAAGATTCAGAACAGCTAGTCGGCTAGACATCAATAATGTCACAACAACTTTTCCCTTTAGGAGTTATATTCCAATAAGGATTGAGGCACTTATTCCAACAATCTCCCACTTGACGAAGATCTTACTGACACCTCCAGAGCATAATAAAACTACTAAAATTCATGGTCCAAGAGGCCCATCGAACTGACACACCACCTGTATTTGTCTGTGCTCACAGGCTTCGTCAATGCATCTGCAACATTCTCCAAAGTATCCAATTTCTCCAAAGAGACCTTCCCATCCTCCACTATATCCCGTACAAAATGATACTATACATCTATATGTTTCGTCCTGGCATGGAAAGTAGGATTTTTCGCCAAACATATAGCACTCTGACTGTCACAGTAAATAGTAATTTTTCCTGCATCAAAACCAATGTTAGAACACAAATGTTTTAACCAGATTGCTTCTTTATAGGCATGTGTAGCTGCCATGTATTCTTCCTTTGTAGTGGAGAAAGCAACTAGAGAATGTCGCTTGCTCATCCAACTCACTGCTCCACCATTCATCATGAAAATATATCCATTGGTGGATCTCCTACTGTCAATGTCCCCTACACAGTCATAATCCACATAACCTTGAATACTGAGAGTCCTCTGTGATTCAACCAAGTTCTCATAGTAACACAAAGCATAGTCTAAATTTCCCTTCAGATATCTAACCACTCTCTTCACAGCATCCCAATGTGTCCTTCCAGGATTAGCCATAAACCGACTAAGTACTCCCACTGCTTGGGCAATGTCTTGCCTTGTACAAACCATTGCATACATAAGGCTACCAACCACACTAGCATACGACACAATGGTCATGTCCTCCATCTCAGTAGGAGATTTTGGACAGTCTTCAACAAATAGCTTCATTCCCTGTGAAACTAGAACAACTAGTTGCTTGCAATCAGTCATACAAAATCTCTCTAGAACAGTCATGATGTACTTACTCTGACTGAGCCAAAGTTTTCTATTTTTCCTGTCCCTAGTTATTTCCATTCCCAGAATATACCTTGATGCACCAAGATCTTTCATTTTGAACTTTGCAGACAACTGAGACTTAAGATCAAAAATCATTAGCTTACTATTACCTACGAACAACATATCATCAACATAGAGAGCAATAATAAGAACTTGATCACTTTCAACTTTGTAATACACACAGTGATCATATTTTGATCTTACAAATCCTAATGACAAAACAAAAGTTTCAAACTTTTGGTACCACATTCTAGGAGACTGTTTTAACCCATAGAGAGATTTCTTCAACTTGCAAACCAGTCTTTCTTTACCATTTTCCACAAAAGTGCTCCGGTTGGGACATATAAATTTCTTCTTCAAGATCACCATGAAGAAATGTTGTCTTCACATCCATCTGTTCAATCTCTAAGTCATACGCTACTACAAGTGACAAAATAAATCTAATAGATGTCAGCTTAGCTACATGAGAAAATATTTCTCCATAATCAATTCCCTCTACCTGGGAATAACCTTTTGCAACCAGCCTCACTTTATATTTTTCTACACTGCCTTCCAGACCAATTTTCGTTTTAAATACCCATCTGCATCCCACTGCTTTTCTGCCTTTAGGCAGTGGCACCAAACTCCAGGTATCATTCTTTTCTAATGATGCCATTTCTTCATTCATGGCTTCCAACCAAGAGTTTGAATCAAACATTTTAAATGCCTCTTTCACAGTCCTAGGTTCATCAGTGCTAGAAATTAAAGCATAGTCACAAGTAGACTCTATGAAAGAAAATCCATACCTATCAGGTTGCTTTCTTTCATGAGTTGACCTCCTCACAGGCTGAGGCTGAGGTGATTATTCATCTTCATTAGAACTTTCAGAGCTACTTGAGCTTTCCTCAGTATCAGGTACATTTTGATTTTTCAATTCCTCTTTATCTGGTGTCAGAGGAATCTCTGCTACATCCTTTTCATTTTTTTATTTCTTCTCTGACTGCGGATCCAATGTAGAAGGCTTCAGCTCATGAAAGATAATGCTTCTACTGTACAAAACCTTCTCAATCTCAGGATTCCAAAGCTTGTATCCTTTTATGCCAGCACTATAGCCAATAAAAATACACTTTACAACTTTGTTTTCCAACTCAGATCCTTTTTCAAACAACACATATGCATATGCCTCATGGCCAAAGAAATGAATATGTCTTAGAGAGGGCTTCTTTCTAGACCATGCTTCCAAAGGTGTCTTCTCAACAAGAGCAGAGTTAGGAGAATGATTTACCAAGTAACATGTTGTAGAGACTGCTTCAGCCCAAAACTTCTCCTCCAAGCTAGCACTGCTCAACATTCTTCGTGCTCTTTCCATTACTATCCTCTTGAACCTTTCAACAACTCCATTTTGCTATGGAGTGTAAGGTGTAGTCTTATGTCTTTTAATCCCATGATCTGTATAGTATCTTTCAAATTCATCTTAACAAAACTCACTGCCATTGTCAGTCCTTAAAATTTTTATTTTCCTACTAGTCTGATTTTCAAAAAGGTTTTTAAATTCCTTAAACTAACTAAACACTTCTGATTTACTTTTCAGAAAATATACAAATGCTCTTCTTGAATAATCATCAATAAACGACACATAGTATCTTGATTTAGACAGAGAAGAAACATTCACTGGACCAAAAACATCAAAATGAATATAATCAAGAAAACTAGAAAATTTGTGAGGACCAGAATAAAATGAAACACAATGTTGTTTACCATATATGCAATGTTCACAAAATTCAAACTCAAGGTTACAATTTTCAAGCCCTTCTACCAGGTTTTTATTTTTCAAGGTTTTTAAACCTTTCTCACCAATGTGGCCTAGCCTATGATGCCAGACCATAGTCTTTTCTGCTGGAAGTTTAACCTCCATGGAGTTTACACCATCAGGAACATTTTCCTTCTTTTCTCCATGAGTAGCTTTTAGTGACTTTGCAGAGACACTATTGCATTAGAGAACCAGTGCATCCAGCTTGTACAAGGTACCAATTTGATCACCCCTAGCCAACACCATTGCACCTCTAGTCATCTTGCAGCCATTTCCAGAGAATGTGACCTACACTCCGATATCATTCAGCTTACTTACAGAAAGTAGATTTCGAGCCAGACCTGGTATATGCATCACATGATTGATTCCTTTCACTCTTCCATCAGGGAATTGAATTCTGACTCTTCCACGGCCAACAATTTCCAAAGATGAATCACTTGCAAAGTACACCTTTCCACCATTGTATTCTTCATACTTCATGAACCAGTCTCTATGAGATGTCATGTGGAAAGATTCTCCAGAATAAATCAGCCAGACATCATCAGATGCCCGCATAGCCAAGGCTGTAATAAAGGCATCTGCATCACTCTGAGAAGAATCATTGCCAGAAGAGGTCTTCTTCTTCTTCTTTTTGTTCTCCTTGCAATCCTTTCGGACATGACCAGGTTGGCCACAATTCCAGCACTTCACCTTGGACTTTTTTCCAGGAGACTTTGATCTCCCTTCTGATTTTGATCTGGATTTCTTGTCCTTCTTCTTGCCTTTCTCCTTCAATCTACCTCTAACAGCCAGAGAATCCTTTGCCATCTCAAAAGATTTTCTTTTCATCTCTTCTGACAACAAAGAAACAACATCTTCCATCTTGAAAGTGGATGTCGTACTCCCAATAGCCATCACCAAATGATCCCAAGAATCTGGTAATGAGCATAGCAGCAACATGCAACGATCTTCATCTTCAATGTTCACACCAACACATGTTAACTGAGAAATCAACATGTTGAATGCATTCAAATGATTAGCAACAGATCCTCGTTCCTACATTCTCAAAGAGTACAAATTTTTCCTCAAGAATAATTTGTTCACAAACGACTTGCCTTGATAAATAGATGCCAGTCTTTTCCACAAGGAAGATGCAGTCTTTTCTTCATGCACGTTCAGAAGAATAGAGTCTACCAAACATAGCCTTATCAGCCCCTTAGACTTTCTATCTGCAAGATCCCAATCCTCTTGCTTCATGCGTTGAGGCATCATTCCAGACAGAGCAAGCCACATATCACGATCCACTAACAGATCTTCCATTTTGAGTTTCCACAACTCAAAATTGCTACCATTGAATTTCTCTATTTCCATCTTCCCGGATGTGCTCGCCATCTTAATTTGTAACTAAATTATTAGACCTCTACCAAACTCCCACTGAAAAAGAATTGACACAAAAAACCCAACCCACTCACAAGGATAACACAACTGGCCAGGCTCTGATACCACTTGTAAGGAAAGCAGAGGTGTGGAAGCAACTTTCCTAATGTCAAAACCACAAGGAAGTAGAAGACAATACTTTTAATTTTCAAATTACAATCCAATTAATACACACATGAAAGATTTACAGAAACAAAAAAAATACTCAATGACAAATTAACACCAGATTTACATGGGAAAGCCTTTCGGGAAAAAACCCACCACACCAAGTCGAATCTCTTTGTATTTCAGTAATCAACAACTTACATACAATGCAAAGACACAACTCTCTGGTATCAGTTTTACAGTTTCTTCATTCATTGTTCTTCCTATTACAGAAATGCTCTCCCTGATTCTCAATTTTTTTTTCAACTCAGAATGCTATCCTTTAAATATTACCACATTCTATTTTTTGTCCTCTATTCATCCTTATCCACCATTACCTATCGTAGAAAGTTTCCATCCCATTGCAGATTTTTCCTTGCATACAATTCAAATCTAGCGTCGTAGCTGTTGCAAAAATCTAACTGTCAACCATTTGAAATTCGCTTCCTTTGATTTGTCCACGAGACACCACATAGGAAAGTCAAACAATCAACAAAACATTCAACTAAGTTTGCATGTCGGTGAGACATAAGAAGTGTCTCGCCGATGCTCAATGGCTTCATATCGATATCAGCATAAGTCCCAGCAGTTGGCAAGACGTTATAACAAAAGCCACAAGTCATACCGAAACCACCAACATCCAATGCATTCTTATCGGCAAGACTCATACCAATGCTCACAAGTCACATTGATTTCAACTCTACCATCGACAAGACTTTTCCGTTCACCAAGAGGTTTTGCTGAGTCTCCTCAAGTTTCACCAAAGCACCTGATAGTCATCAAGACATTCGTCTTTCGCCAAGACTTCACTCCAAGCAAACATGTCTTACTGAGTCGGCAAGACTTTTGTCTTTCGCCGAGACCTCACATCGAGAAACCAAGTCTTACCGAGTCGGCAAGACTTTTGTCTTTCGCCGAGACCTCACACCAAGCACTCATGTCTTATCGAGTAGGCAAGACATTTGACCTTTGCCAAGACCTTTCACCGAGTGAACATGTCATACCAAAGACTATCTGCGAGACTCTCCAAGTTGCCAAGACTTCACACCGAATTCTTTTGTCACCACGAAGGCACCAAGCGTATACTCATTGGTAATACTTTACATAGTCACTGAGAGGTCTCCCTGAGACCTTTGTGTTACCCCGATGACCATATGCTATCGTTGTCAGTGAGACATTTCGTATCGACAAGACTACATACCGACAACCCAAGTCTCCCCGATAGCTGCGAGTGAATAATAATCGATGAGAGAAACAACAGTCGGTGAGAGATCTTGCTGAGTCTCCATGTCATAGTGATAGGTCTATTCGGCAAGACTGAAACCAAGTCACAGCGACTAGAGAATTTCAACAAGATTCAGAACAGCTAGTCGGTCAGACATCAATAATGTGACAACGACTTTTCCCTTCAGGAGCTATATGCTAGTAAGGACTGAGGCACCTATTCCAACATGTATATGTATCTCGCTACAAAAAATAATATCCACAAAATTGATGATGATCACTACGACACATGGATTATGGAGCCCTCTGGCTTTGGCGGATGCTCTCGAAGTCACGAGAGAGGCTAGACGGTAGTCATGGAGCATGAGTGAATTGAACATGATATGGACATGGCCACCCGCATCCCTCTGATCTCCCCTTAAAGAGAGGATATCGTCAGCTCTACCTGCGGCAACTGATCATGCAGTTGCTAAACATCTGTCAGGATCACACCCACTGGTTTCCCACCAAGGTCATTGAGACCGCTCTGGAGGGCATCACGTGCCTGTTCGGTGGCATAAACCCTTCTCATTGTTGTATCTCGCTCAATGAGCACCGTCTGCAGCTCCGTAGATAGCTGGTCATGCTTCCCTTAGGTAGCTATCAACTCCATAGTGAGCTAGACAATCTCTACACCCTGCTCCTTGTATGCAGTCTATAGGCATGCAACTAGCTCAAAACTAGGGGCATGACATCTTGTAGACACTGGCCAATACACCTCAAGGAATTATACATGATTCTGTATAGCAGGGACAACTTTCGAAATACATTGAGCTATGAGCCCAGTCCATCCATTTTCCTCCTCTACAACCACAAAGAAACAAAAAGGAATCATTATCATATGGCATATATGGATACACATATCATAAGAATGAAAGTACAAAACATAAACATTGAATCATGTATACTTGGGTCCCCTGGCTACCATGTTGGGTCAAGGTGGGAATCAGTGCTAGGGCCTACACCACTAACCTTAGTGGCTGCTCCTAGTGCCACTAGCGCCTCAGCTATAGTAGAAGATGGTGGTGCTAAAGAGACAGGGGTAGCCAGTGGAGGATCCAACCTCCTCCGCCGCCACAGCTTTGGTACTGTCACCTCCTCCTCTTGGGGTGCCTCCTCCTCCTCGCTAGCCTTCTGCCGACCTCTCCTCTTGTCTTATGGTGGTGGAGCTAGTAAATCCCCTTATGGACTAGGGTCTACTCTTGGGGCACCCTCACTGAACATAGGAGCAGGACGATGACTCTCCCACCACCACGTGAAGTCAACTTCCACCTCGACATTGTCTACCATCAATATAGGCGGCAAATCATGGTTGGGCTCATCATCATCGGAGGGGACGATATCTGTAATAGTAGGGTGAGGGCGGTCCCCAACCCTTGCCACACTCCTATGGTCCATGGTATAGGTGGGCATGTCTACTGGTATAGTTTGGGGTTAGCCATGTTTCCGCATGACCTAACTCTAGTAGTAGGGTACAATGAAAAATCCCCTATGCCTGATATAAAAATAATCTCACTGTAGGTTCCTCAGATACCTTCAATCATCTACCCACCTAAAAAATTGATAGGGTCTCCATTGGACCCCATATGTTGTGAGGGTATCAAACTGTAACTACCAAAATTGTAGGTCTCTGAACCTCCACTGGCTCGTCATGACATACCAGTGGGCCATGGGGATCTAATACAACCATTGCTAGGGAAAACTAACTAGATGAGTGCACATGATGTGGGAAAAGGCCCACACTTGCAAAAGTGTGCATGCTCTGAGGCTGCAGCACTGATAGTGTACATACTGGCCTAGCTCCTAGTAGAGGTGTGCAAGCATGCTGCACCCCCAGGAAAAGATGGTCTTATGCTCCACCATCTCTTTGATAGTATGGACGAGGCCCTAGTGTAGGTGTGAGCCTCTCCCATCAATCGTGATGTAGAAGGAAATGGTCACGACCATAACCTAATGGATCAATGGTGCTATGGTCCTCGCATGGTCATACTAATGTGTATAGATATGACTCGTGTCGTCGCCGTTGTCCATCCTCCATGTGCAATAGAGGACACCCTCTGATCACTCCCATGCTAATCATGTGTCATCAAGGGCCACCCACCATCCATGGATGGGTAGCCTAAGGATCCAATAGACATCCTCTAGAGTAATAATCATCTCTCCACATGGTAGCCGGAATAATGAAGTAGTGGAATCCCACCGCTCCATGAGGGATATCTCATCTTCAACATGGTAAAAACATCCCAGAGACCGACCTACTTTAAGCGTGTGACCTCGTCCTCAGATAAGTTGTCCCTCTACTCATCAACAAGCCAAAATGCTCACCCTCTAGGATGGTCTCGAATCTCTGGGTACTCCGGCCAAAAGTAACAAAAAAAATTTCATCAGAACATTAGCATTTTGCATCAAAACAAGAAAAAAACAATTAAGACTTATGCATGACATGTAGAAATCTACACACCATGCATACATCTCTTGACCGCCATGATTGCCTGAAAGATGACAACGTGTGTCTAAGATGACAACGCACACATGAGACTACAGTGCTTATGAAGGATGACAATGCATGCTTTGGATGCAAGTGCAAAAATAAGATGCCTGCACACCTTTTCGGTGGGAAAATCCTAAAAAATGCATAAAAAATCACATAAAACGAGAGTTTGCGGCCTACCTGGTCCACCTCATGACCCTTGAAAATGTCCCAATGTAGCTACTTCAGCCTCGACTCCTCATAGTCTCTCCTACTAGGAATTTTGTTGACTTTTCTCTCACAAAACACAACAATTTGCTCATGGTGAATAGTAAAAATGACCCTTCTAGGGGCCCACCTAGGTATATATAGGTCCCCCAGGGCCAATTTTTCCTAGGACTTGTGGCTTCCCAATTTCTCTTGAATTTTTCCCACTAAGCTGGGGGAAAACTCAGGAGGGGGCATAAGGTCATCTCGTGATCATATTTTTCTTCTGAATCGATGAATTTTTTTCTTGATCATTCCTCTCTCCGTGGTAACTTTATTCTAATTTTTCAAGGCTGACCTACAAAATTGAGTTTTGTAGGTTAAACCTTCAATAGTTTTTGGTGACTGCTCAGATGTTGTTCATTGAGCTCAGACACTAGGGGCACATTCAGTTCTGGCTAGTACAACTGTAGTAGCCGCTATGGTATCTCTCTGTTGACATGCAAACCCTTAAAATTCAAAAAATTGGATGAAAGTTTTTCTTTTCTACTTTAGTGAGGATTATTTTTTTCAAAATCAAGCCCACTAAAGTGGGGGAAAAATGTAATATTGCAGAATTGCACCCAGGGGCAGTTCCATATTATGAATTTATGCCTAACATTTATGGCACCTTGAGATATTAATGAAAAAATCCCATGGGTTAAAATTTCATGATTCCAACTCCATGTGGACAAGTGGCTGAGCAACAAAAGCCTGACAACACATTTTCTGATAATATAAGCTTTAGAGTGATGCACAACATGTAGACATCTACGCGGCACACTAGCATCCTATCTGTTTCCCAAGTTCAAAATGTGGAATTTGGAAAGTTAACCCCTAAGAAATGTGTCCTGGTGGTTACACTTTGAAAGTAACAACTCTTTGCCACCCTTGGAAGCATAAAAACCCCTTTCTATCTCTCATTTGAAGGTTGGAAGACATCACACTATCTCTCTCTCTATTTTGCTACAAGTTTTGAGACTCCTTATCTTTTGATAGTAGTGCATTCATAGGTGAAGCCATGCCAGAATGAGGTCCCCCTAGCAGTAGCAAAATCTCTCAAGCAAGCACTCAGTATTGCATTCGTGTGCTCCAAAGAGGGCCCTGGCCTGTGGGTAACACGCTCTCTCTCTCTCACTTTATTTTTATGCATATTTGTATACTATCTCATGGTCCAGGTTCTACTTCCGAGCCGGTATTGCTTTCACCACATGCTTATCATGGTGTGGGTTCTACTCCTGAGTGTGTATTTCTTTCACCACATGCTTTGTATACTTCCTTAGCATTTCTCTGCAACTTGGTTTTCTGTGGAGGTGGGAACACCAAAACAGGGTCTGATTGAGGCACGCCCCTATATAGCCACCCAAAAACTTTCTCTTTGGTCTTCTATGTGTAGGTAGCAAAAAGGAGCTTGGAGTGAAGAGTCGTACGCCTAGAAGAAGGTAAGATTTCCCCAAGAATATTTGCATTTACTTCAGTATTTGATTTTTGGATTAGTTGAATAGCCTCATACAGAGCACTCCTGAGTTTGTAAGTAGGATTTGTTTCCGTCCATTGAGTTCCTAAGTTCTGTATTTCTCAGGATCCCAGCATACTGTGCTGGTGTCCTAGAATTGCACCTACGTCTTCTGGTTGAGAGCTCCCTCTTCTAGGACAAGAACCCTCTGGTTTGGCTCTCTCAGGATCTCTAATAATTTTTCCTGAAACATAACTGAGTCTTACTTCTTTATTGTTTTATCAATCTATTAATTTGAGGTGTATAAGGGAAGTTCATTCCCTAGTGATCTCTCAAGAGATGAGAGACCCATGTGTAGAGAATCCCTCTTATATCACACAATGTACTTGACAACTGCTTTCAAAATGGTGGCCTTCTCCACCTCATCTGCATATTTGTATAATGTAACAATCTTAAGCATTTCATTCTCTATAATCCCATTAAATAGGGCATCTAACTTCATAGGACTATGTGTCCTTACCAGATATTTCTTCTTTTTCTTTTTCTTCTCTACCAGTATCTTTTTCTCCTTTCTAGACCTAGCCTTCTTTTCTCTCATTTCCATTCTAAATCCTTCGTTTTCCTTCTCTACCTTTGCCTCACTGTCTGCATCAACAATATAAAAATTCACTTTCTTTGCACTTGCTTCACCTTGTGAATCTTCTAATTTCCTCTTCTAGACAAATGGTGGTCCTTCTTCTTCTTCTTCTTCATCCTAAATGTTTGCACCTAAATACTGCTCCCTGGTAGCCTTTGTATTCACTCTCCTTCTCACTAGATGAGTTTGCTGTGCTCTTGGAGTAGCCTTTTCCTTTTTAGGCTTCTTTTGTTGTTTGACCAAAGAGATCCTTTCCTTCATTAGAGCTCTAATATGTTTTTTTCTCTTTTCTCCTATTACAAGCTTAGTCCCAAAGGACTTTTGGGAAACTAGAGGAGTGGTAGCTATTCTATCAGATCTCCTAACATTTTATGAACCTTCTAGAGCACCAAACTTGACCTTTTCTTCCCCAACTTGCTCCTTGGTGAGCTCCATTGCATCTACAAATGTTGCAGTCATCTTGTCAACAATCTTCTTCTCCTATGATTTCCTTGGATCGATATGAACTTACATGGACTTCTTTTTATATGTTCCATTCCTCTCTTCGGAGATACCCCTTGGCTTTCTTAGCATGTATTCCATAAAAACTAAATTATCTTTCTTAGTGACTTCATATCCCATAGGAGGGATCCATATTGTTTTGGGTTTTATAGCCTGTATGATACATTCATCCTTTGTCACCAAGAATGTAATGTCATTCTTGTACTTCACCATTTTTAAGAGAATCCTATCCCTTTCCCACATTCTCTTTTGAAAAAATACAAAAAATGTCATGCAAGAGAATCATCTTGTGCCTTAGCATCTCCAAGTTCTCTAAAAAAGTCTCTGATATAGTGTGCTACAAGTCTACCTTGTAGCCATAGAACACTCTTTTTTTTGTAGAGTTCACTCAAAAGTAGAACAATAAACATATAATCAAGGTTTATATTTAAAAGCATATGTGGAATCCTTTGTATTTTGTAAATTTTCCATTAGCTACTATCTCAATAGATCACACAAAACATAATCAACTCTTTTCCCTACCATTTCATAAGCAGTATTGATGGGAGTGGCCAAAACAAAATTTTCTCTATTAGAGAAGTAGATCTTGTACCCAATCATCATTGATGCATATTTCATAGTAGGGTTTCTGATGTTCTTTATGGTCAAATATCTCCTATCATATTGAGCACTAAGATCCATCAGAACTTCATTCTTTATTGATTTAAGCACTGTAACTAGTCTAGTTGAGCATAAACCAGTCACAACCCTAATTGCCTCCTTTGTGATCAATCCTAGCATATCTTTCCACAAAAACTTGCCATGGATATTGCTCAATGCAATGCCTACCCAAGTACCATGATGGAAAAAATTGGGAAACCCTTTCCAAACATCAAGCTTCTTCATAACTAAATTTTGATACTCTAGTTTCAATGCAAAGTCATCACCGGTGAGCTCATTTACCCACATCACCAAGATTTGAATGATTATATTCCTCCAATTTACCATGAATGTATTGTGCCATAGAAAAATGGTCCCTTGTCATTTTTATGGCCTTTTAGGCCTGTTTCACAATGTTTGATCCATTTTTCTTTGTTTTAATGTTGTAATATGGCTTGAACATGCATATTTAGGTCCTTGAAGTTCAAATTATGATGTCTTGTGAAGGTGTTATGAATTTTTATAAAGCATTTGATAGTATTATAGGCTCTATTCATTATAATTCACCTAAAAATCACCTTTTCATCACTAATCAAGTCTTATTTTGGAGTGCTATAAAGTCTTGTAACAAGATTTCATGCTTCTCTAGGCATAATTTCACCATTTACACCTTTCTTATGCTTTATTTCACCCCTTTATGCCCTTACAAGCTTTAATTAAGTGCATTTTTGAATGTAAACCCAACAAATAACACTAAATATGACTTAATTCCCGACACCCATTTTCAGGTCCTAGGTGGGACCTATTTGCCATGGGTGGCGGATGAGTCCCCCTTGGCCCCAAATTCAAAATATTTCAAATTTCCTTTTGAGATTTTGTTCAAAATCACTTGATGTTAGCCTGCGATGAGGTATCAATGGGTTACTAAGGCATAAGATTGTATAAATAAGTGTTCTTACATCCATTTCAACCCCCATTCACTCAAATATACAATATCCTATAATCACACAACTCAATCATTCAAGCACCTTACATCATCAAATCAAGCATCAATCAAGCATTTTGGAGCATCCATTGACACAACTTCAGATTTTCATCAACAAGGGTTTGGTAAGTTCATAGAATTTGCATGTTATTTTTTTTATCATTCTCTTTCATTCCATTATTTCATTAAGGGTTTGATTATCAAAGTGCGGTTTGACCAAGGCAAACCCTTATTTGCTAACCCTTAACCATTTTTCCCCTCTTGCATGTGTGTTTTCAGACCTTTGTGTGTAGATTTAACAAGCATTTAGGTGTTGAAGAGTGGTCAACAAGTCAAAAAGGTGCTTCAAGTCAAACCATTCATATTTCAAGCTTGGAGAAGGTATTCTTTATATTTCCTATAGAATTCCCTTCGACAAGCAGACATCCTTAGATCTGGTGTTACAGAGTTGTCTCCTGATTTCTTAGAATTTTGGGAGAGGACTGATTTTCCACTAGTGGTGAATGAGTCCCACCTTAAGACTAGATATATATGTTTCCTCAGATTCTAGATCCCGACACTCAAAAACTTGTTCCCAACATTTTTCATCAAAAGCAGGACTAATTCACCACCTTGGGTGAATGAGTCCCACTAGTGAATTTCTGTGATTACAAAAAACATTCAACAGATTCCATATTCCTCAATCTTTTCCCAGGTGCACTCTGATTCAAATCATTTATTTTTGTTTTACATTTATTCATTCATAGCTTTTTGTTTGCATATCACAATGTGTTTTCCAACATAGCATAATTCTTAGGTTTTACATACATAATCAATCATTTAGATCACTTAATTGCATTTATTTCATCTCATTTAGCTTAAACAACATCATACATTGCATAATTTGAGTGAACCTAGCTAGCATTTTTGGCCAACCTCTCTCCTTTTAGTTGAAAAACCGTAGAAGAGTTAGAGAGTCTTGTGGAGCCAAAAATCTATGGTTCATTTTAGTGAACCTGCATTTTGAACACTTTGCATTTTTTATTTCATTTGCATTTTTCATCCTATATTACACTTGCATAAACATTCAATTAGGGTATTGTTTTGTTTGTGAATCCTAGGACTTCTCATATTGCATTAGTGAAAGCTTTGTTTAGATTTCATTTTTGCATTGCATATCATTGAAAAAATTGAAAATATGCATTCTGCATTCTTAATTGCCATTTTAAAAGCATTTCAATCACATTAAAATTTCTGAAAAACATAAAAAAATATCATCCTGGGACTCATTCGCCACCTTGGGTGAATCAATCCACCTGCACTTTTTAAACAACATTTTCTGGCATTTTCCTGCATTTCTATAGTTCCTTCTCTATTTCAGTTACCAAAATTTATGTTATTTGCATTTAGAGCTCCTAGATTACATTGCATTTTCATTCACCTTGTCTTTTGTGGTACTTGTATGAGTGTTTGGTGCCCCATTGATAATACTTTAGTGAGACAAAGTTCTAAACTCATGGCCTCTCGCGATAACACTTTCATTGTGGACCTTGGGATCTCAAGAGCTCCTACTCCTATTATGAACAATGGTGCATTAGTCATGGACAATACCACTTCTATGCCTTCACCTTTCCATCTAATGAATGCTGACATCCAAAACAACTCTATCTCACAAAAGAAAGTCATTAATATTCATGAGGATTTTGCACACTTACAAGAAGACTTGTCCCTTGAAAAATTTTCCACCACTGCCATACCTGCAATAGAAAACCTTCTTTTTTTGATTGAAAGTGATGATGGCTTACAAGTTATGAAAATAATTTCTGAGATTTACAATAAACATGCCTCTTCCAATTCCCAATGTGTAAACATTCTTGTAAGCCAAGGAGGACTTCACGTTCCTCCCCCTTCAACCATAGCATCCATACCAACTTATACCACTCCTTAGTTTAAAACTATGCAACAAGTTAGTCAGGTGGCTCCTTCTTTCACAATTCCAACTTGCATTCCTAGTTCTCTTGTGGCATCGCAAGTCCCCTCCACCACCTTCACCCCTCTCAGTGTTCCTTTCACTTCCCCTAACATTAAATATACTCCATCACCATTTTCTCTTCCACCTCACACCACTTACCCTGATCCTATTCTTACACAACTCCTTAATACTATTTCATCCATGCAACAACAAATTTCCACCATTGGCCAAGGTCAAAATACTTCACCTACATATCATGTTCATAGTAGCCCCTTATCCTTATAAATCTTACACACCTTGATGCCATAGGGGATAGAAATGCCTAGGTTTGTGAAGTATGGAGGTAAAGGAGACCCTATCAACAATGTCAATGCTTATACAACTTTATGTAGTGATGTTGTTCTTGATGATAAACTCTTAGCCAAACTTTTTCCATGGACCTTGAAAGATATTGCATTAGAGTGGTTTTCAAACTTTCCCAATCATTCCATCCGATCTTTCAATGATTTGGTGGATTATTTTATAAGTCACTTTCAAATTCATATGACTCCTAAAAAGACAATGGATGACTTAATGAGATGTAGACAAAACACAAACAAAAAATTAATTTATTTTATCTCACGATACCAGTCATTATATGCTCAAATTGATACATCAAGATTCTTGATGCACATCTTCCAAAGATGTTTATCAAAAACTTGCACACAAACCTTCAGGAATTATTAATAATGATCAAATTTCCTTCATTTATGCATTTATGCACAACATTACATGACTATCACAACTTAGTTTCTAGTCGTGATTCAAAGTCCACTTCTAACCGAGCTGAGAAATATGAACCACAAAACAAAAAAAACACACAAAACTTTTGCAAACCAAATAGAGGCTTTTTGCAGTTCAATCCGCCTTCTCAACCACAACAAACCCAACCCATTCATAATCAAGTGGCAGCTATTAAAGCATCATTGCCTTATACTTATGGGGACCCAAAGAGATAATTCACCCCCTTACTTGATATTCCACATAATACAATTCAAACCAATTGCTTTAACAAAAAATGATCACCTTGCCTATCGTTAAACCACTTGATACCACCAAGCCCTTACCACTCACTTTTGAACCCAATGCTTATTGTCATTTTCATTTCCAAAATGGCCATGAAACTGAACAATGTAAGCGTCTAAAACATTTGGTTCAAGACCTCATTGATTCAGGTCGTTTATCCATTGTGGGTGTTAATGATCAAGGCAATAAGTTCGTTGCACCCCCTAACCAAAATTTACAAATTTTCACCAACCCCATGCCTAAACACAATATTTTATTTGTCAAGGTTAGTGAAATTTCAATCCCTCAAGTCATGAACATTGATACCAATAATGAACATGATATAACTCCTAATGTTACCCAAGTTAATCCTATGGATGAACTTGTGGGTGCGATAGACATTACCCCTCGTAAGGGCCCAACCAAAAAAATTGTTGATATCACTTTTTATTCTAAAGATATACTTCAAAAAATTCCTGATGGTCCTCTTTACATAGCAAAATCTATGATAATCCCACCAATGGTATATTAATAGATCTCGCATGTGGCGCGAATGTGATCACGAAAGAGTTTCTAGTATTACACGATCTATATCGAGATGATTATAACAAACCAACTACATGGATTAAAACACATTCTAGTTTTGTGTGCCCTACGATCAGATCGATCATCCTACCATTACACATAGGACCTAAAAATTTGGATGTAACATTTTCTATTATTCCACAATTGGATCACTTTTGTCTGCGGCTAGGCCACCCTTGGCTTTTCTCGATGAAAGCGGTCCCTTCAGTTGTTCACAGGTGTTTGAAGTTTCCACATGTAAATGAAATATTTACCATACACCATAGTGGTTTTAATCCATTATCATTTAAAGGTAACTTTTCCTTAGAATCCTTTTGGCCCACACCTATGGAACCCATAACTCCCTATAAAGATTTTTTTTTCATAACTTATCAAAATTTCAAAGACAAACAAATAACCGAGTTGTCTCTTTGTAACATGTCCCCATCTACTTCCACTCCTCCTATAATTTATGAAACCATGCTTCAACCTAAGTCTGACATCAAAAAAACCATATAACCTCTTGAACAACCATCCTTAGACACTTCCCCACCATGGTTTAAATGACCAAGGGACAATGAAACAAATCTTGTCATACCTCCTCAAATTAAAAAAGTGTATAAAGCTAAAGAGAAAGTGATTAACCCATCCTCTTTGGTTTCTTCTATTCTTCCCTCTTCGGAAGAATAAGAACCTATGGTGACTCAATCCACTCTTACACCTCAACAACTTCAAAACAGGATTAAACAAAACTACGAAGCTAGGAAACATAGGCATCATCATCGTCTCCTCACTCGTCAATCTTGCATGGAAGAAAATAAAGAAAAACAACCTCCACCTTTGATAGAAGTAATAGATGATCACCCTCCTTCTCTTGACCTACCACAAGCTAGTCCAGTCCAACCTTTACAACAAAATGAACCAATCCAACAACTAGAACTTTTGATACATCCTTCCTTGGAAATCACCCTTCGTCCTCCTGTTGTCATCAATCTTGATGATGATGATGATGATGATGCATAAATCACAAAAATAGATGAAGAAGTACATAATGATCTAAACTCTTGATTCTCATCTTCCATGAGCTTAAATGACAAATCTTTTCAACCAAGTGAATGACCTGGTACATCTTCCAGTTCGACATCTGCAATTCCTCCTTTGGACAACCAACTGCCCTCATAATACACCAAACATTATTGGGAGGCAGATGACTTATTAGATGGTTGAAATGCATTCACCTGGCTAGCCTTTTTCATTTTTCTTTCATCTTTCTTTTGCACTTTTATGTGTGTATCATGTTCCCTCATATTGTGTGTTTGATGTTCTCTCTCTTTGTACACTTCTTCTATATCATGTCGTGCACCTTCACTTTTTCTCTTTTTCTTCTATATTTTCCTTTTGGGGATGATGCAAAGCATAGAGATGCCCTATGTCTCTTCCATGTTGACCCAAAAGGTCCTTTTTCCTTTTTTCTTTGTCTTTTTCTTGTGTTTTCCTTTTTGGGATGATGCAAGGCATTGCGACCAACATGTCTCCTTCATGTTGACCCAAAATATTTTCCTTTTTCTTTTTCCTTTTCCATTTGTCTTTTCGCTTGTGTTTTCCTTTTGGGGATGATGCAAAGCATTGGGACTGCAATGTCTCTTCCATGTTGACCAAAATGGACTTTATTTTTCACTCTCTTTGTGTAATTCTTCTAGTTCTATGTGCTTTGGGGAATGATGATAGTTCCGAGATCTTTCATAAAATACATTTTAGCAATGAACATATTGACCCCAAATCCATAGATCCCTTATGTGTTTGGTCTGTTATTTTTTGAGGGGAAACTCCTTTTCTTTTGTTTTCCTTTTCATTGACATGACGTGACCTTACTTAGAAACATATGACTTGGCATAGGGCTTTCCAAGTTGGATCTCATGTCTTGTTTTCTTTTGGAATCTTCTTTCCTTTGCTACTTTAAAGTAATTGCTCACAAAACGGTGTGTAGCAATTCCTTTAAAGTGGGAGGCATACATTACTATCAATTCATTTGTATTCTTGGTTCCTAGTGTTTCCTTTTCGTTCATATGATGTATTTATTACTTTGTGGATGAAATTGGGTGTGATGTCCTTCATAAGTGTGATCTATCTTAGCATATTACATTCCTCTTGGTGGCCTGATGCGATGCACTGCATCCCCTAAGTTGTGAATATTTTATTCTTTGATTGGTCCTCTCTTGGATACATTAGACACAATGTTCCTTAAGTGACTGACCTCACATGAAATTAACAAGACTCCTTTGAACATATTTTCATATTTTCCACTTTTACATTTTTATATTTTACATTTTTGTACTTTTTCCACCTGCATAACATTGCTTGCATGCATGTGGTACCTTTCCCTTTTGTTCATGAGTTCTAAGCATACAAATCTTTTCTTGTCTCATGAAGCATGAACCAACATTTTCCTTTCTGGCACCTTGTTAAAGTTATCAGGAGGTATAGCTTTGACATGGTTGAGCAGGAAGCCCATCCAACAGAATGACTTTCCCCATAGCCACCTTTGTGTTTGTAAGTGCATACCAACTAGCGTATGTATCTTACCTTTTGGGCCTTCTCACCCAATGGATCACCATGAGTTCTGTTTCCTCAGAGTGAGTATGTATTCTCTTTTTCAAACAATCAGCCTAGATCTAGTCCACAACTAGTTGGTCAGATGATTGAAGCTTCGTCTAATTCTCTCTTTCACTTGTGTGTTCCTTTGTTCTTATGTTTAGTTTTTCATGGGATCTTCATCCTGGGGGCTTGATCATCCCTCTTGATTGTTGTTATTGCATCTTACTAATGCAAGTGCATTTGAACCCTCCTCTCGATGTGCATGGCTACTTTAGTGTGAGTTTGAAGCAAGTTCATCCTCTCACTAATGTGGGGGCTAAATGTGCCATAGAAAAATGGCCCCTTATCATTTTCATGGCCTTTTAGGTCTATTTCATGATGTTTAATCCATTTTTCTCTGATTTAATATTGTAATATGGCTTGAACATGCATATTTAGGTCCTTGAAATTCAAATTATGATGTCTTGTGAAGGTTTTGCGAAGTGTTGTAAAGCATTTATACACTCTTCTAGGCTCTATTCATTATAATTCAAATAAAAAGCACATTTTCATCACTAATCAAGACCTTTTTTGGAGTGTTGTAAAGTCTTGCAACAATATTTCTCACTTCTCTAGGCATAATTTCACTATTTACACCTTTTTATGCTTTATTTGACCCATTTATGCCCTTATAAGCTTTAATTAAGAGTATTTTTGAATGTAAACCCAACAAATAACATTAAATATGACTTAATTCCCAACACCCATTTTCAAGTCCTAGGTGAGACCCATTCTCCATGGGTGGCGAATGAGTACCCCTTTGCCCCAAATTCAAAATATTTGAAATTTCCTTTTAGGTTTTTATTCAAAATCACTTGATGTCATCCTGTGATGAGGTATCAACGGGTTACTAAGGGACAAGATTGTATAAATGAGTGTTTTTACATCCATTTTAACCCCTATTCACTCAAATATATAATCTCCTACAATCACACAACACACTCAAGCATTCAAGCACCTTACATTATCAAATCAAGCATCAATCAAGCATTTTGGAGCATCCATTGACACAACTTCATATTTTCATCAACAAGGGTTTGGTAAGTTGATAGAATTTGCATGTTATTTGTTTATCATTATCTTTCATTCCATTATTTCACTAAGGGTTTGATTACCAAAGTGGGGTTTGACCAAGGAAAACCCCTATTTGCTAACCCTTAACCATTTTTCCCCTCTTGCATGTGTGTTTTCAGACCTTTGTGTGTAGATTTAACAAGCATTTAGGTGTTGAAGAGTGGTCAACAAGTCAACAAGGTGCTTCAAGTCAAATCAATCACATTTCAAGCTTGGAGAAGGTGTTTTTTCCATTTCTTGTAGAATTGACTTCAACAACCCGACAAGTAGACATCCTTAGATCTGGTGTTGCAGAGTTGTCTCTTGATTTCTCAAAATTTTGGGAGAGGACTGATTCACCACCAGTGGTGAATGAGTCCCACCTTAAGATTGGAAATCTAAGTTTTGTCAAATTCTGGATCCCGACACTCAGAAACCTATTCCAAATAGTTATCATCAGAAGCATGACTAATTCATTACCCTGGGTGAATGAGTCCCAATGGTGACTTTTTGTGATTCCAGATAGCATTCAATAGATTCTATATTCCTCAATCTCTACCCAGGTTCACTCTGATTCAACTCATTTATTTATTTTTTACATTTATTCATTCATAGCTCTTTGTTTGTATATCACATTTTTTTTTCCAACATAGCATAATTCTTAGGTTTTACATACATAATCAATTATTTAGATCACTTAATTGCATTTAGTTCATCTCATTTAGCTTAAAAAACATCATACATTACATAATTTGAGTGACCTAGCTAGCATTTTTTTCCTACCTCTCTCCTTTTAGGTGAAAAACCCTAGAAGAGTTAGAGAGTCTTGTGGAGCCAAAAATCTATGGTTGATGTATATCCTTATATCATCAGTGTGCAAGACACCATAGGGAACCCTCAAAAAAGTACCATACGAGTCTACTTCTATAGACTTATCAAGGTATCTTTTAAATTTTTGGTTGAGGTCATTTTGACACCTCAAGAATTGTTAGAGTATCCATTTCAATTGATTCAAAACACATTCTAAAAAACTAGGACAAGTAGAGACCATAAATACCTTTTACTTCTCTTTTCAGTTAGGTTTTTGTTCGTACAAGATCTTGATTTCTTTAAAAACACTTATTTTCTCTTCATCTACTCTTCTGCTCTTGAATACTCAATTGCAAATGAATTTTGATTAAATGTAGTCACTTATAAACCTTCGAACATGACCTAATTTTTAATAAATTCTTCAACCAATAAAGCTATTGAACCCTTAACCTATATGCATAGTCAAATTCAAATTCTCTGCAAACTTCTACATCATGATATTTTCTACTATGATCTTCTCCAATAGATCAAGAACATTGATCCACACCTCATACCCACGTGTTGAAACATCAACACCATTTATGTAGCAGGGGATGAAAGTTTTCCATTAAAGCTCCCCCTAAGCAAAATCTCTCAACTTAGTTTCTGGAGGAAACATCTGCATTGATTATATTTATTTCCAAATCCATTGCATGTGTAATAGTATCCATTCAAATATTGAAGCATTCTACCATTTTTATAACCATTCATCATTTGATTTCTGCATTCACTAGCTCTATGGCCAAATATCTTGCATGTAAAATATTGACTGAGAAAAGATGGAACATTATAATTCATTATGTTTCTACATTCCATAGCCTTATGTTCAAATTTATTGTAAGAATAACAAAAACCATTAAAAGATAGGTACCTTTGTGCATTTTTTAGATTTTCTTTTCACCATTGCATTAAAAAATTCTTCAAATCTTTTTCTCTTTAACTTGCACCTTTAGACCAATGATTGCTTTATTTGCTTGCTTCAATTTTTCACTGACCTCCTTATGTATTTCTATGAATCTATTTTTTTTCTCTCAATTTTATTATACATTCATCTGCTTCTTTGAAATTTTCTTTTAGATCTCTGTTTTCACCTTTAGTTCTTTCTAGATCTTCATGAGCAATTTTGAGTTCTCCATTTATGTAAAATATACAATCTTCTTCTATAATTCCAACTATAGGAATCTCTTCTGGAGGAATAGGTAGTCTTCTAAAAGCCATGTGTTCAACCTCCAAGATCTTCCCCAAGTGATTAAGCTCCTTCTAAGGAACCAAGCTTTGATACTAATATTTGAACACCTAGAATACTGAGAGGGGGTGGAGTGAATCAATATTCTTTTAAACCACTTAAGCATCTAAAAATTCAATTCTCATAGCATATTTAATTTTAAATAATGAATGCAAGAATGAAGACAACCAACAACATCACATAACACATGAACACAAGATTTTAATGTGGAAAACCCAAAATGGTAAAAAACACACGAGTATTAGCTCACAATATATTATGACTAATTATAGTACATTACAAAAGTGCTTACTGTAGGTGGAATCATTGTTCAAGTGGACACATGCCCATTGAGAAAATAAAATATAGAAGAGAGTGGTGGAAAAAAGCCAAATTTTAACTATTACAAAATGCATCTACAACATGCTAGAGTATAGTTCCATTGAAGCTCAATATATTGACTTCACACACTTCATACTAATCTGAATTAGTATTATGCTCTACTTTGCACTTGCCTTATATTCACACAACTCACATCAACTGATATCATTAGACACACACACATCAAAACGTCAAAAAAATCTTACATATATATCCTCTTAATCCACAAACACCTAACACGTCAATTAGGTTGACTGAATTGGATGTATTATACAAAATGTAACTTTTTGGCTTAGTATACATACATAAAATATTTTCACCATGATTCAAAACTCACAATAATTTAAAATAGGTCAAAATAGACCCAAAATAGCTCTAACACAGTGGATCAATATATATTCAAACTCCACAATACATAAAACTCATTAGGTCGGCACCAATAATGACCTAACAACAAAATTTGCTAACTATACAACCACATTTAGACACACAGACCTCCAAACTCTATTCCATCTAGAGTATACACTCTACTAACATTTGTGAACATCTCCACAAAACCACAAAAAAAAATTCCAATTTGCGGTGAAGTGGGGATTCACCAAAACCTATGCACTGAATTGGAAAACACCTGCTACTACCAAGCCAATACATTGTCACTCATAACTTCAACACCAATAGCTAACATGATATGAAATTTTGGATTTATACTCTTCTAACAACCATAAAAATTACCCTAAAACTATAGGGTAAGATCTTAAATAATAGACCAATGCGAAACCAAAAATTGGATTTCCTATTCACAAAATTACCTATATTGACACTTAATCAATTTTCCCTTCATATATCTTCACTGAAGTAAAAATTCTTGCAAACTCCCATTGGATTACCATCTCAAAAACATGCTCAAGCTATCCAAACTAATCTTCACAATTGTCTTCATATTGGAATACAATGTTGAAATCAATGACAACATTGAACTACATAATTGTACATGTACTCACCCCACATGCTCATGTTTCCAACAATTGCATCAATGACAAACTCCTTATTCTTTCAACATCCTTCTCTAACAAATTTAAGTAGGGTTTTTGTACTTACCAGTACCTCTTCTCATCCTTCTTACAAAGTTAGCCTCCACATCATCAATATCTTCCTAAACTAGTTCTTTAGTCTTCTTAGCCTTAAAAGTAGTCTCAATCTTTGCACCATTGTTAGTACCAAACTCTCTCATCTCAAATGTAGTTAAAGATCCATAAAATTGATCTCTAGAATAATGATCAAGGTTTTGAGATTCCTCAATAGTAGCAAATTTATAACTGTAAGTTTTATTAAGGGATCTAATAATTTTCTTTACCACTTTAGCTTTTTTAACCTTTCCTCCAAGACCTTTGATTGCACTCACAATTTCATCAACTCTCTACATGTAGCTTGTGATATTTTCTTCTTCATACATCCATAGGTTCTCAAATTATGTCTTCAGATTCTACATCTTAGCTTGTTTGACCATAATATCTCCACAAATAATTTCCAACTTATCTCAAATATCTTTAGCCGTTTTCAAGTCCATAACATTCACTAATTTAGAATTTGTAAGACTACTCAAAAGAACAAACCTTGCATTACCATTTGTTTTATAGGCCTTAATCTCATCACTTGTGCTTAGTCCATTTGAAGGTATGGAATATTGAGTCTTGACCACTTGCAAAAAATCCTATCCAAGGTAAACCAGATAGCCTTCCATCTTCACTTTCTAGAATGCATAGTCTGTGTCATCAAATATAGGGATCTTCTTCTTGTTTTCCATCCTAGATCTACCTCAAGATGTTAATATTTTCTCTAAGGAACCTTGCTCTGATACCAATTGTTGAGTGAACAAGACAAGTGAGAGGCAGGGTGAATTAGTTGTATCATATATCAAAACACCAAAACCCTCATTAACATTCAGATCCACAAGCATCCATTAAATCCTTAATATATTATGAAGTTTAAACATGAAATGTAGATTAAAAAAACTTAAAAAACTCAACACCAAACACAAGAGAACACCAAATTTACATGGAAACCCAAGAAGGGAAAAACCACATTGAGGATTAGCTCACAATATAAGTAATAGCAAAACTAGTTACAAGGGCTCACTACCAGAATAAGACACACTATCCAGAAAGGCTCACAACCAAGGCTCACTACTAGAGTACAAAAAAGAAGATAAAGAAGGAATGTTACACATAGAACAAGATCTCAATGCAACAAATATTCCACCAAAATAGCTCCAACACCTTCATGGTTTGTTTGAATGATTTTAGACACTTTCTGCTCACTACATCCAGTAATCCAACACTTGAAAGTTCAAACTGCTTTGCTCAATTTCACATCACTTGCATCATACATTTCTGAAAGTATCAATAGTGATTACTTCTGAAAGTATATTTATTTCCGAATACTCCAATGATGGTTCTTCATTTCTATTTTTCTTCTTAAATGCTTATGTATCTTTCTCAAAAGAAACCTTTTTGGACTAGTATGACCACTTGATGGGTCATGAATTGTAGTTTAGACTTAACCATTATTTGTTGAGAATAATTATATATCTACTCTAATCTTTTCCTCCTTTATTATCGATTATTGCTATTTAATTAATCATTATTCCCTAGAGATTTCTGACCTTCTTTGCATATAATTTGCCACTGCTTTTATCTCTTATTGTTGTCTTAAAGTATTATTGGATTTCTACCTTTGTAGTGTATTTTAAACCCCTTGATTTAAGGAATTGTTCTCTTCTTAATTCCACATCTCTCTCTCTTGTAGGTCAATCAATACTTATTTATAATCTATATTTGGAATGATATATTTTTATTTATAATTAACTCCTCTTAACTATTAGTTCATTGCTTTCATAAAGTAAATGCTACCTTAAACATTAATCGTTGCTACTTCAATATTAGTTGTTGCGGGTTATAATTGCTTCATTATCAAGGAAGTGTTGTTCTTCATCATGATCATTGTCTTTAACCCTTGTTGTGCAATCCCTTCATATTTTATATTAAAATATTATGTGTTTATATTTATATATTATAATGTTTGTAATCATAATAATATTTATTTTTCTAGTATTTATATTTTAATATTTATAATGTTATATTTGATAATTATAATTATAATTATAATAATATTAAATGGTTAATATTTTTAATATGTATTTTATTTATTTACTTACTTTTTAATACTTTATATCTTAGGGTTACAATTTTAGGACATGACATAATAGGGGAATTTGCATATCCATGTAAATTCTCATTTAGTTTTAGACTCTTTGTGATGGAATGACTTAAATACAATCACATAATGACAAGTGGCACATTCATGTGCTAAGTTTGGCTTATTCTTGGATCTTTACTTGGCCTTATTTTATGTGTTTGCACTCATTTCTATACATTTAACTTTCTCACATCCCTAATTTCACACAAATTCATATGCATTTATCATTATTATGATTTATTTCACCCATGTTCTCATATATCCACACACTCAATCTCCATCTTGAGATATATAGTTTCCAATCCCAAGTCATTCTTATAGTGCTTGGTGTAGATGAAGAAAAATGGGTTTGTAATCTTATTGAATTAAGATTCAAATTTCCAACATCCTCGATGAAGTTACCTGTAAGAAAAAAAACACACACATGGAAAAATGAATATTTAATCTAAACACACATGCATGCTAATAGGGATTTACTCCATTGTCTTCCTACAATCAAAATCTTGTGTTGAGAAGTAGGTGCTCTTACAAGCACACACAAGAGGTTATGATTGATGGATGGGAGAGATATTCAAATGAAGCTAAAATAAGAAAGATTCAAAATACTAGTGATGAATGCAAGTATCTAATATGAAAGTAGATATCAAAAAGAGAACAAAATAACAAGTGCTAAAATTGGATGCAAAGATAGCGAAAACAAAAAGATCATGGATAGATAAAAGATTAGAGGGGGATATGTTAAATAGGCGTCCTTGGGGTGAACCCAGATTATAGAACGAATGTGGGATAAAAGATTGACTTGAAGAAGTATATCCCACATGCATGAGATGAGTGGAATAGAAGAAGTGTAATAGGATAAATAGGCGATAAAGTGGGCGTGGAAGAAGTTAGAAGAAGGATGTAATGGAGAATATTTAAATTATTATATAATATTATTAAATGGATTAAATATATGGAAATTATGGTAAAAATAAGGAAATTGATATTATGACATAATGAAGAATAATAATAATATAATATTCAGATCCGCTTAATGATTGGAAAAATTTGAATAAGAGGATGATTTTAATGAAAAAATTTATGTTTCTACACTTGGTATTGACATTGAAGGCTTAGGATTCATCCCAAGGGCTTTGGACTGGGGCCAAAATTTAATCATATCCAAAATTTGTCAACTTTTTTCCTTTTCTAGTACTCATTAAGAAACAACTTGGCACACATTTGCATAATTTATTGTCATGTCTTGCTATTTAAAGACATCCATTGGTGTAATAGAACACATAAAAATTAGCAACTATAGAGACAAATCATTATAGGAATATTTTGATTTGGAGCGCTAAAAAGAACCCATGATGTGCATGACAATTTGCATATATAGTATCTACATGATTGAGAGTTTTGTCCACAAGTATTTTTCCAAGACCATAATGCTCATTCAAAAAAAGGGTTGACCAAGGAGAACTCGACCCTCACAATCCAACAACTTCCTCTAAAATATTTATAAATATTGCAATCCTTATGTATATTCCAATATCATACCTATATAGGAGCGAATTTGCACACTTTATGCAAATTCCCCTTTTACCCTTCCTCACTTTAGAGAACCAAATGCAAAGGATAAATTCCACATAATACCACTACCTTCATTCCACTTGGCATTCATTTTACATGTGTTGGTAGAGGAATAACTGTAGAGAACACCTGCATGATGCACACAAATCCAGGTGGTGTGCAAATGTTTGTGCAACACGCTTATGTCCCTAGCAGATTCCTGCGTCTGAAGCCTGCAGAGGTGTTACACTTCCCATTGGAGGTCAATTTGTAACACCCTTTTCGACTAACTGACCTGAAGATGGACGTTTTCTTCATTCTCTGCTTCAAATTCACTCTTCATTCCTTCATTTCATCCTCTACACAACCCTCTAAGCATTAAATCCATCTTCTCTAGCATTCTCTTTTAGATCCTCTTGCATTCTCAAGCACTTTTAGCAGCACTTTGGCACTCCATAGTAGCAACAACAACACTCTATCAACTCTATAGAGCAAGTGTGGAACAAAAACCATTGTAGCAGGGGATTGATTCCTCTCATTTTCTCCTCCATTCATTTTCTCCTCCATTAGGTAGTGAGCTCTTGGTGGAGGTGGTAAGCTTTCTACTCCTCTCCTCTATGATTTGGTTGAGTAGCACATTACTATTTTCTAGTATTCTTGTGTTCTTCACTTCATTTCCTTCTTTATCATATATTTCTTGATTGTTGCAAACTTGGTTGTCCATGGAGGTGGAAACATGAAAACAGGGGTCTAACTGAGGCAGGCTCCTATACATCCACCCAACAATTTTCCTCTTTCTTGTGTGTAGGTGAAAGTATACTTGGAGCTAGCTAGCGAATAGGCTCTTTTGTGAGATCATTCTAGTCACCCTAGCTTTAATCTACTTACTTTATCACATTCGTTTATATATTTCTTATTTCATAGTGTTATTTTGTTCCATTAAAAACCATTAGCTAGGCCGTTAGTTTGTTTTCTAGTGGTTAATCTTTCCATTTTAGACCTCTGGTCGCATGGATTCCAACGCACCTGAGAGACACCAACACATTTCTATGTCATCTCGAAACCACACTTTCATCCCCGGGTAGAGAGCTACCTGAGGAATAGTGTTGAACTCGAAAACTGGCTTGCCTAGCCCCATTTTGAGTTTCAAGTTTGTAGGGTGATTGAAGAAACTTATAGTCCTCATCATTCTCATTTTTCATTTCCAAAACATCCTTTAAGCTGAGGTAAGTTAGGGCAGCCTTATACTCTCGGCTCTCTGTGACCTTGGGCCTTGAACGTGGTTGGTCCCCCTCTCTTAAATTTTTGGTGAACCTGATGTGAACCATTTTGGTTTCGTTCTGTGATACTAAAAGTTCCTTTCCTCATATCCTAGGAGTGTTGTAGGTGTGAGTGTTATGAGGATTTTTCCTTACAACCCAACCTGTGACCCCTAGTAGGTGTAGTTGGAAGGTTCTATAGGTGTTCCATAATGAAACCTTAATAGTGTCACCATCTTATTCTTTAACCTTTAGGGACTCTGTGAAAGTATCATCTAGTATGTGCAATGGCCTCTTTCCTGCATCAAACTATCACCTTTGTGTAGCCTATGAGCAGTGGTACTAGTATAACCTTCACTTCATAGGACCTACTAATGGGATTTATTAGGGAACGACCTCCTCTCTACATCCCTATGTGAATCAATGAAAACATCGCAGTAGGTGTTCTCATTGATTCGATGTCTCAAGTAAACATCATAACTGAGGAGATCATGCTAATCATCTTTTTGCGTAAAGATAGGTATGATGCACCTGTGAGCACCATCCGCATGCATGACAAAATTTTTGTGCCCCCTTTGCGTAGTAGTGTCCTATCGGTGTTGGTTGGACCTAAATTTGTGAAGCTTTTGTTCGGGGTATGTGCAGGATCATGATGGAAAAAATAGGCCCTTAAGTGGCAAAAAAATCAAAAAAATCAAAGTTAGGCAACTTGATGTAAAAATTTGAATAAGTTATCTATATTATTTCAAAAATATGTAAGAATAGAATCTGTAGCAAATTGAATGTAGTTTCTAAACTACTAGGTTTGTTTAAAAAAAAATCTATTTGGTGAAAATTTGAAATTTCAATGCAGTAGTACTTAAATTTCAGGAAAAATAAGAAGTAGGTGTTTGTCTTACCACCCTAACCACAATAAAATGATAATATTTTTTATAAATTTTAGATATAAGTAGAGGAATCATGTCCCATGTGCATAGTTTTTGTAAATTTTTTCCGAGTAAATAATTAATTATGAATTTTTATCACAACTTTTAAAAAATATAAATAACTCGTATGTCTGACCACCTTAACTTGGTCAAAGCCTTATGAAATTCAATTTTTTTTTTTTTAATCCTATATTATGCAAAGCATAGAATGTGACGCATGTTTTGGATTCAAAAAAGGCGAAACCATTTGAAAGGTATAAATGTTTTTCAATCAATCTATCAATCAAGACTTTAGTCGTAATTTGAATAGAAAATGAATAATTATTACTTATTAAATTCAAATTAAATCATAATTTATATTGGTGGAAATTTGAGAATCTCCTTTAAAAACCCTTTTCGTTTCATCAATTTTGGGTAAAAGATAAGTGGGTAAAAGATAAGTCGTCAGCCACATACCCATCATATTGCCACTTTTTGGCCCATCATAATCTTGCACATACCCTTCGACATAATCCCTCAGTCTGAACTCTTTAGAGTGAAGCTAGGTATCCTTTGGTTAGTAGCTATTAATGTCATACCCTTGGTCATGTATAAATTTTTAAATTTTATCCACTGGTATTCCATGCATGTGATTCGTGACACCAATTATAAACCATCGATTTCTCATGGTAGCTACTCCTTGGATTACTCTTGGCCTATGCTTGTTGGTCCTCTCCCACCTAGGATGGACCTCCTGCACCGAATGTATCAAAATTATAATAAAGTTTTCCTAAGGCTGAAAGTGAGATACCCTTCGTCGCCTTATGCTGTTTCACATAGGGATTGCCTAAACACTGATAGTGATGCCACCAAGGCACATAAAAGGGAAGAAGATAAGCAGTCTCGGGATCCTACTTCTTCCTCTTTTGTTGTTCAGCATGACACTTCCACTTACCATGTTGAGGTTCCATTAGATTTTGTTCCACATTTGCAAGAGAATCCTATGGTGCCTAGTCAGTGAAAGCCCAAGCGTCCCACAGTTGAGCTTCCTGTTCTACCCACAAAGCCTAGGCCCATTCGGTATAATAGGAAGAAAGGCCCCCATGGAGAATCCTCTTTGTCTTGACCTCCATGGCCTCCTACCACTCCTTCTCTCAAAGAAACAAGTAGGAAGAGGCTCGTTGCTAAGGCACTTGAGTTGACTCCCCATGTTTTTTCTCAACCCGCTCCTCCTGCTCCTGTTCAGGAGTCTGTTCCTTTGCTAGAAACAGTCGTAGCAGACACTCCCATGGATGAGCAAGAGCTCTCTATTCCTTCACAACCTTCGGTCTCCAGTTCAAAGAGTCACAAAAACTACCTTGCAAACAAGCACAAGCATCGGTGAAAGGCTCTCATGGTTGAGTAGGCTTCCTTACAGAGAAAGGAGGAGAAAATCTCCCCTATATTAGGGCCTCCTATTACATCCTCCTCTCTCCTCCCCTCTACTTCCATTCAAACCAACTCTGTATCACTTTTGGCTTCTGTTGCAAGTGCGAATGCACCTAATCCTAAAAAGGTGTAGGTGTTCATCACTCCTTCGGATGAGCTTCCTCTATTTATGTCCATCCCAGATGTCCAACCTTTCCCAAAACCTATAGATATGATGAACACTTCGATCGAATCTATGAAAATTATCTCATCCTCCTTTTCCTTCATACCTCCCACCTTGTCTATGGGGAGTTCACATCCTCTGATGAAGTAGAAGGTGGAGAGTAGTCCTTCTAGCAACGAAGGACATAAGAGGAGCCTATCTTCTTCGAAAGGTGGTCATGTGCTGACTTGTTTTGTCCTAGTGATGGAACAAGTCCTAGCTTCTCCTGAGTTTGTCACCACTCCCAAATCACTTGGTGATTCTAGCGGTAAATCTCGAGCACAACCTTCTCCACCCATTTAGGTAAAACATGACACTCCTGTAAAGTGCATGTTTAACTCTAAGGACGAGGTTTTAGACTTGTCGGCGATCTTCATGAAATTATTGACCTTAGCTCCACAAGAGCTCAGTGGAGAGGAATTTGTAGGGCCCTCTTCCTTAGCCTTTGTTACGAGAGGGTCAAACACTCCTCTTAACATTCCACCACTATAGGCTCATCCTCCTTCCCTCTACAATGATCTAGAGTTGGAAGCAGATGACCTCTTGGTTGATCAATGTTAGGAGGAGGCCTCTTCTTTATCTTTAGATAAGATGTGTGTGTGTGTGTGTGTGTGTGTGTGTGTTGTGATGTGTTCCCCCATGATCGTGCTATGTGTGTCTGGATGACCCTCATCACCCCTATTCGTGTTTGGATATAGGCATGGTTTTTGTGTCATAAACCTTCTTATATTTGTATCACCATTCTTCCATGTTTGTGACTTGATTTTTGATAAATTGGGGATGGTGGAATGTGTTGGGGGCATCTAGGCTTCCCTTCCATGTTGACCCAATTTTTTATTTTTACTTTGTCTTCTCGTGCATTCTTGACATGATCTGATATAGTAGGGGGTTGATGGCAATTCATTTTATATACTATTATTATACTTACATATATTTATGAGTATTTCTAACCCTGAAATATTAGGCTACCCTTGTGCCCTTTGTTCGTGTTATCTTTTCTCTTTGCTTTTCCTTTATCTTTTTGTCTTCTTTGCTTGAGTTGTCCCTCTTATGTGTGATAATGCCACTTCTTCAACATTTTGATTATTAGCAAACACATTTGTTTCCAATGAATCTTTTCTCAAGAATCTTCATAGACTTCTTTTTGAGAATTGTATTCTTGACTTGAAACCCTAATGGAATGTCTTGCCTGGGTATGTGCAGGATCATGATAGGCCAAAAAGTGGCAATATGATGGGTATGTGGCTGACGACTTTTTTTTTACCCAAAATTGATGAAACGAAAAGGGTTTTTAAAGGAGATTCTCATCTTTCCACCAATATAAATTTTGCTTTAATTTGAATTTAATAAGTAATCATTATTCATTTTCTATTCAAATTACAACTAAAGTCCTGATTGATAGACTAATTAAAAAACATCTATAGCTTTCAAACGATCACATTTTTTGAATCCAAAATATGACATTCTAATACTATAGGATGAAAAAAATGAATTTCATGAAGTTTTGACCAAGTTAAGGTGGTCAGACATACGAGTTTTTTATATTTTTTAAAAGTTGTAATAAAACAATCATAATTAATTATTTACTTGGAAAAAAATTACAAAAAAATATGCATCACATCGGGACATGAGTCCTCTAATTATATCTAAAATATTATAAGATTATATTATCATTTTATTGTGGTTAGGGTGGTCGACACACACCTACTTCGTATTTTTTCCCTAAAATTTAAGTACTCTGCATTGAAATTTCAAATTTTCACCAAATAGATTTCTTTTTTTAAAACAAACCTAGTAGTTTACAAACTACATTCAATTTGCTACAAATTCTATTCTTACATATTTTTGAAATAATATAGATAACTTATTCAAATTTTTATGTCAAGTTGCCTAACTCTGATTTTTCTAATTTTTTTGCCACTTAAGGGCCTATTTTTTCCATGATTAGCCTACACATACCCACCTTCATCATGGGTTTGTAAAGAAAGAAATTGAGAACCTTCCTCTAAAGTGGGAACAACTTTGATCTTCCCCTCGCATGGGGGCATATTCTTCCTTTCAAATTCCTTGATGAAGTGGACATCTTTCAAAAGGATTCCTTGATGTTGAATCGATTCGAGAAAGAAAACAATTGCTTTCAAACAATGCGTCCCTTGAGTGGACCCCTTCTTCATGCAGAGTTTCTGAGGGACCCCTTTGAAAGTCTTCTAACTTGTTGGTAGTCTGCGCAACTATCCGTTTGCGTTCCTGCATGGCTACTTTTTGACATGTTCTATTTGTGGGTAAACATTTCACTTTATAGGTGCACTTGTGAAGCCACTTTTTGACTCTATGGAGTCTACTTTACTGGGTTTCCTCCATGTGAGAGATCTTGGGGGATACCTCCCTCAGGTCCGTAGGCCTATAGGGTGCTTCTTCTGAGCTTCCTCCATGCGAGAGATCTTGGGGGTGGCTCTCCTATAGGCCTACGGGTCTGTAGGATGCTTTTGTTTGGGTTTCCTTCATGTGAGAGATCTTGGAGGACACCTTCCTTGTAGGTTTGCGGGTCTATAAGGCACTTTTCTGGGTATCCTCCATGTGAGAGATCTTGGGAGACAACTTCCTTGTAGGTTTGTGGGCCTATGAGGCACTTACTTTTTGGGGCTTCCTTCATGTGAGAGATCTTGGGGGTCACCTCCTTGCAAGTCTATAGGCCTATAAGATGTTTTCATTCTTTAGCTTCATAGTTCTTCCAAGCTATGAGGTCCTTTGCTTTTCTCGCCCTCTCGAGTTCACTAGATTGCGGTCTAATTCCTCGACGGTTCAAGTATACATTTCTAAATCTACTACTTCAATCTTCTTTACCAAAGCACTCATTAGTATTTGTGCTTGCTAAAGTGGGGGAAAAATGTATAGGAGAAAATTTGCACCCCTTATGCAAATTCCCCTTTTACCCTTCCTCACTTTAGAAAACCAAATTCGAAGGATAAATTCCACATAAGACCACTACCTTCATTCCACTTGGCATCCATTTTGTGTGTTGAAAGAGGAATAACTATCAAGGACACTCGCATGGCGCGCAAACATCCACACAACACGTAGATGTTCGCATGAAATGCTTATGTTCTTGGTAGATTCCTGTGTCTGAAGCCTGCAGAGTGTTACACTTCCCATTGGAGGTCGATTTGTATCACCCTCTTCAACTAACTGACCTGAATATGGTCATTTTCTTCATTATCTCCTTCAAATTCACTCTTCATTCCTTTATTTCATCCTTTACACAACCCTCTAAGCATTCAATCCATCTTCTCTAGCATCCTCGCATTCTCAAGCACTTTTAGTAGCACTTTGGCACTCCATAGCAGCAACAACACTCCATCAACTCTGTAGAGAAAGTGTGGAACAAAAAACCAAAAGGGGCTTGAGTCCTCTCATTTTCTCCTCCAGTAGCTAGTGAGCTCTTGGTGGAGGTGGTAAGCTTTCTACTCCTCTCCTCTACGATTTGGTTTAGTAGCACATTATTATTTTGTAGTGTTTTTGTGTTCTTCACTTCATTTCCTTCTTTATCATGTATTTCTCCATTGTGGAAAACTTGGTTTTCCATGGAGGTGGAAACACCAAAATGGGGGTTTGACTAAGACACACCCCTATATAGCCACCCAACAATTTTCCTCTTTCTTGTGTGCAGGTGGAAGTATACTTGGAGCTAGCTGGTAAACAGGCTCTTTTGTGTGATCATTCTTATCACCCTAGCTTTAATCTACTTACTTTATCACATTCATTTATATATTTCTTATTTCATAGTGTTATTTTGTTCCCTTAAAAACCATTATCTAGGCCATTAGTCTATTTTCTAGTGGTTAACCTTTCCTTTTTAGTCCTTTGGTTGTATGGACACCAGTGCACTTGAGAGACACTAGCATGTTGTGTTGTCGTCCTAGAACCACATTGTCGTCCTCGAGTAGAGAGCTACCTGAGGCACAGTGTTGAACCCAAAAACTAGCTCGCCTAACCCCATTTTGAGTTTTAGGTCTGTAGAGTAATTGAAGGATCTTATAGTCCTCATCATTCTCATCCCTCATTTCCAAAACATTCTTTAACATGAGGTAAGTTAGGGCAGCCTTCCACTCTCAACTCTCCATGACCCGGGGCCTTGAATGTGGTCGGTCCCCCTCTCTTACAATACCATTGAGATAAATCTCCATTACCAAGATGATCACACAAATTATATAGTATTTTGTGAATCAAATCATTTTTGTAATGGTCAAGATCAATCCAAAAGAACTCAAATTCTGACCATAGATACTTCATGAACTATATAAACCCTGAATCATTCTCCAAACTAGAAGTATCTATCATCCTTATTTAAATGATTAGATTCTCCTCAATAACATCTCTCATTTTTCATCACAGAACTCCCAAAAATAAATGTCTCATACCTTTTTATTTATCTCTTAAATTTTATTACACAATTATTAACTAAACTAAAATAATCTAAACTAATTGTAATTAATTGTTTGATTTGATTTAATCAGCCTAGATCCATAGAAAGGGATTTTATTCCCCACATGTATAAAACATATAAATATTGTAAAAAATGTGCAAACTTTTCTTTCTTGGCCTCTTCTTAACTCTTCCCAATGTGTGATACCAAACTAATTTCCCAAGGCTCTCCCATGTTAAATCATCAGGTGCCACCTATGCGATCTACATGTTCAATCCATTTGAGATAAGAACGTCCTATCAAGTTCTCGAGGTTTTTTTTAATTGTTATTTTAAAATTATTTAGTGGTTACAAATTCCCCTAAATGTTGTACTTAATACGGAAGTGAAATGCAAACAAAAGGATTGATAAGAGCTACCCATGTTGACGATCTCCTTGGAAAGGATTTTCAATAGATTTTTTCTTTTGTTTTTGGCATTTCCATACTCAAAAGATAATACATTAAATTATTGATTAATCCGCTAATATTTTTGAGGAATTAAAAGGTTTGTTTTGGTACGCTCTATGCTTTGTGTTGACACAGTATAGATGGATAGTTATTTATTTTTTAACAAATAATAATAAAAAAAGATGGATTGTTAGGTATTATCGCCTTTGATTCAATCACACTTGCAACTAGAACAGTCACAACATATTTCCCATCTTCTCCATGAAAAAGCAAGACAACTTTGAGACAGACTCTGCTTATTTAATTTTTATTTCATTTGTCGTTTAATATCTGTCAGTAATCTGTAACTTTCACTTTTTCACTTAAAATGCTTCTTTAGAAAAGGGAGATTTTCTTAAAGAAATTAAAAAGCATATTGGAAATGTCGGCATTCAACCGTCAAATTACAATAATTTTATTCCGTAATAGAAAAAATATATTAGAGGTAAGTTGTTGGTGAAGACTATTTTATCATCTGATCGATCCCTACATTTAGAAGTGCAATCTCTTGTGGGTGAAATGCCTTAGGTTTTCACTTAGTATGTCTCTTCTAGTGTTGAGTTCATCAATCGGGGTTGAGTTTGTCAATTTGGGTTCATTTTATGATTGTGGATCTATTTTTTCTAAGTTTGATTTTGGTCTTATATAATGTCTACATTTGCTCTTATTCTGGTTCACTTATGTTTCTTATTTTCTTTTTAGTGTTTATAGATTGACATATTTATAAATATTTTCCAAGGGTTTTTATTGTCTCACAAGGAGATGTTCTCTCTTAGGTTAATCTTTAGAAATGTGCAAAATATCAAACATAATAAACAAGAACCATTGAATGATGCATACAACTTTATTACACTTATTACTACAAAAAATACAAATATTTTGTTATTGATTGCTCATTTAATGCTCTAGAATGTGTAATGAAATAACTTGCACATGAGAAAAATATAATATGAGATATCTTGAAAATAATTGGTAATAACAAGCCATTTCAAGGGGGTGAACCTTCAAATATCTCCAATGAGAACACAATTCACAATTTGATGATAAAATAAGACTCACTACCTCCTATCTATACCCTATTTAAGCCTAGGATATGACCCAAGCCAAATTAGATAGCCAAATATAAGCCCTAGGCCAACCTAAATAACTAAAATAATAATATAAGAATGATAATATGACTTAATTAAGAGTTATGGTAGCCACAAGTTGACTACACATAACCCTATGTATACTCTAAGATTAAGGGTGTAGAAAAAATAGAGAAGATGCTTGTAGATTCTTGAATGATGTAAAATGAATGCCTCTAAATAATATTGCATAACATCAAATTTCATTAAAACTTATAGTTAGTCAATTCAAGCTAGGAAAATAAAAGGGTTCAATCAACCAAAATTTAAAATTTAGATAGGCAAGAATCAAATACACAACCACGTAAATGATTTGACCCTATGTGGGAAATGTTAGATACACAAGACAATTGAGAGGGGGGTGAATTAGTTGTATTTTTAAAATATTCAATCCCTCATTAACTTTCAAACCCTCATCAAACTTTAAACCATATAAAGCATTTGCAGAACATAAACATATGAAATAGAAATGCAAACACAACCAAACATAATAGAATACCATATTTAAGTAGAAAACCCTAAGACGGGAAAAACCACAGTGAGGATTAGCTCACATATATAAGAATAGCAACACAAAATTATAATAGGCTCACTGCTAGAGGGCTCATTTCCCAAAAAAGAAGAAACAATCACAACCCAAAGGATTCACTATCTGGAAGAAAGAAGAAAGAATAAAATGTTATACAAAGATCCACTATCTCAGAGCAACAAGAAGATCCACCACTACAACTCTATGCAATCTACAACCTTTAGCTCACTACCTCCAACAACTTCAAGAGCATTGAAAATGTAAACACCTTCTACTCACAACATCCAAAGTCATAGGAATTAAGCTCACACTTAGATCACCACACTTGATCACATTTGTATCATCACTCACTCACACACCTTCTCCAAAAATTCACCTTGCATTTATACCATCCATGACCTAAACAATCTCAATTAGCTTAGCCTCAATGAAATGTATGTACCTCAAACATGCAACACCAAACACTTCCATAATGGAAACAAGTTAAGGCATACCACACATAGGTTTAACTAGGACCCAAATCTACATTGATACACTTCTCCATGCTTCCACAAACAACAAACAATCTCTGTAATTAGTGCTAGTAGGTCTAGGTCGGCCAAACCTGCACTAACACTAACAAGCAACCACACACATGCCTCTCCAGGTCTGAAAGAAACATGTAGAAAACAAAGAAACACTTCATAGCTATTGGCACCTTCAAATTTTGGAAAAAATTAAAGTGCCCATGATGAGAAAATTGATTGCAACACTAAAAAGTACACTTGTGAGATCTGCCATAGTAGCATACTTTGGAGAATCATAACTTAAAGCCTATTCAATTTTATACTAAATCACTTGGTAAGCATATTCATTTTCCATATGTAAGTGTGTATGTTTGATTTAAGCCTCTTATGATTATATTTGATAGGGTTTTAAACACCAAGTTGGAGGGTTCTGGAAAACTTTGTTGTCTCCATATTACTAGATCCACCAGGGTGGTCAAATTTGGAGGCCAATATTTATGAGTTGGATGATTTTCATGATGAATGAATTAGAGTTTGCAATTTTCCCATGTTAATATTCTCCCATGTCCATTTTCAAAGTTCTAGCATCTCGTTTGATATTTTTTCAAAGTCAAAAGCAACAGAGTTTTCACAATTTTGATGTTTTCATTTCCAGAAAGTTTCAAAGTGGTCAACTTTGACCTTTAACAATTTGTGAAGGAAATGGATTGGTGAAAATCCCTTTTGCATATATGCTCATTGGGCTTAAATGAATTAATTTCTCTAGTAGAAGCTTGCTGGGAAGAGATCTAGTATTTTTCAATGTGGTGATTTGGTGAGTTCCAGTTGATTTTTGACAAGTGCAGTTTCAGAAACAACTAGGTGAGCTACTTTGAGCATTAATATTCTACAATCTTGATGGATTCATACAAATATGATTGGAAACCTTGCTCCCATATCATCAATCAACATGTTGGTGCATTTTGTGGCTTTGGGAGAATGTTTGATCAGTTTCCTAGGGTAATTTTGGAGGCCATTCAACCTATTTGGTCACAGTCCAAGATGTCAGGAAGAAAATTCTGATAAATACCCACTTTAGTTTAGGATGCATTTCAGATTTTGATGGACTAATTGTAGGAGATAAGGTGTCATAAAATTTGATTATTAGGGATCTTGCTCAGAATGATTGTGGAGAAGAGACCATTAAGAAGTGTTTGATAGAATGATTGAATTGGATGGCATTGATTTAAAAAGAAAAAAACTCCTCCTCAAAGACCAAAGAGAGAAAAATGAAGAATATAATCCACATAAGTCAAATACAAGATGAAATGGGAAATGCCAATGTATATGCCACAGTTGAGGAGAAGTACTAGATTGTTAGAATGATAAACATTACTAGGCACCTACCATTACTTGTCTAGTAGCTCTGGAAGAATCGAACTGCCCACTAACCGGCTAAACCTTGTATCCTTCTTCCTTCATTTTTGACTAATAAGTTACTGATTATCAATGAAATCCTCCTAAGAATGAAGGTGGAAACAGACCAACCAATGGGGTTTTATTTTGTTACAAAAAATGATCAGACTAGTATTTCAAACTCTCAGGTCTCACACAAGCTTTCGTATTTTCAGCGTCACCATCCTTGGGTTTGGATTATTAAGCCAATCTAAAATTTATTACATAAATAATTTTATGCATGCTTCAAAATTATCAATTTCTCAGCCATAAAGCGACAAAGACAATGTTATTTTTTGGATATCACTGAGGATATTTATACATTATGTAAACATGGGAAGTTGACAGAATCCCTTCATATTTTTTATGAGATGGACCAACATGAGATTTCGCTTGGATGTAAAACCTATAGTAATTTACTACAAGAATGTGAAAAACTAAAATCAGTGGAAAATTCCAAGCTTCTTCATGCCCACATTATTGGTTCAAGAGACAAAATGAATATTTATATAGAAAATGGTCTGATCAACATGTATATAACAAATGTGAAAATTTGATATTTGCATGCTAGGCATTTTCTGAAATGAATGAACGAGGTTCTACATCATGGAATGTGATGATTGTAGCTTATGCTTAGTATGGCTTTGGAAAAGAAGCCTTAGATCTATTTTGTGTAGTGCAGCATGAAAATATAATGCCAACCCATATCTCATTTGTTAGTATTCTTACTATTTGTGCTAGTGTTGGAGCTCCATGAGAAGGAAACAAGAGGAAATACTACCATGCCCACAAAGAAAGAGCAGGTGACTCCAGGATTTCCCACATCACTGCAAAATTTAAGCCATAAACCCTAAAAAATGGTGCTATATATTGCATTGAAGAAAAAATAAAATTTTATTACAATTAAATGTGGTGAATATTTTCACGCTTAAGGAAAATTTATTAAAATTACAATGGTTTATTTTGAGATAATATAAATTTTACCACTGGCATAACATAAAGAGTGTGTGGGAGAGAGGTAACTCAAAGCCTTCCCCACATCCCCACAAAGGTGAGGGAATTTTTTTTAATTTGGGTGTTGTATTGCGTTGGGAGAAAGATGTGGAAGCATAAAACAATGCAAGATGAAAATTTATTAAAAGTAATCACAACATGAGTGATATTATTTTAGGGAATGCAATTTTCACTAATAATGTAGAGTGCAATTATAAAATGTTTTCACTGAGAAGTGAAATATTTCAACTGAGGGAATTAAGTAAGTATAAAAGTCTTGGAGTGGGTGATTGTTTTTACCCAAAGGATATGTTTACTAAATTGGGATAAAGTGCATACAAGCACATGTAAATGTGAAATTGCTAGCAAAAAAAGGGATAATAAAATTTATCATTAAAATTAATTTTCATGGGGATGCAAAGACAAAGAAAGTTAAAATTAAATATTTTAGTTGCAAAAGATAATCAATGTAATGAAAAGTTGCAACAGTTGAAGCTTGTCGCTTCCTTTATCCATTTATAAAAGGGAAACCAAGACCATATTAAAAATGGGGGGGGGGGAATTTTAGGAGAAGAGCTACTCAATGTAAAATCTTTCCAAAGTAGAGCAATGAAAATAAAATTATAATTTGGCACTACTTGAATTCTAGATTCAATTGTTTGTTGAAGTTAATTAATAAATGCTATTTTATAGTCTCCAGTTTGATATTTCCTTATTATTTAAATTGATGTATGTATTCGATTTATCAAGGAATATTTGTTGTTTCTCTGTGGATTGTTTGACTAGTTTATTCAAGGAAGAATTAAATTCTTTTAAATAAATTGAAGTAATCTGGAAAAATCATTTGGATTAATAAGAAGAGCTTGGTAATTAAATTTTTGCACATTTATGCAATTCATAAACACTTATAGTATCAAACAATTCAAGTTGCAACCATTAGGAGGACACATATCATTCTGCATTCTTGACTCTATTTCCCAATGGAAGAAAGGCACTGATCATCTCCATCCTCAAACATAATTTCTTATAAAAAATATTATTTATACATTTTAATTTTCAGTAGTAGGAGTAGGAGTAGGAGTCAGTTTTGAATTATCTATTTCAAACCTTCATGCCAATATGAGATATATTGTTGGTGGATGAATGAATTGACGAGATTGTGATTATGCAATCTATCTAAATTTGTATGATAGTTTTTCTACTTTATTATCATCAATTAATACCAAAAAGTTATATTCATTGGTGAAAAGGGTACACCCACCTAGGAGTAACAGAGCCTAAAGAGTAGGGAATCTTAACCATATTGGTTAGTTTTGTTCATTAGATAGATCATTGTTGAACTTGATCATAAAGCTTGGAATACTTCTAGGGTTTAGAATCTGCAGATTTGGGAACCAACAGATTGGTGACTCTACTAGGGACAAACTTCAAAATTTGGTTGCAGATCATCCTATGAAAGAGTCATTAAAATATTCAATTTTTATTTAACCAGAGCTTGAAAAGTGTGAAATCTTCTTCCCCATTTGAATCTACACCAAAAAATTGGTGACTCTACTAGAGAATATAAGTAACTAGGATTGAGGAAACTTAGGAATCAAAAGGAAAATAACTCTACTAGAAGAAAGGCCCCAAAAAATAAAACTCATTCGTCTTTAAGAGAGGTGGAAACTCTATTAAGAAGAACCTGATGAAGAATGCAAAGGAATCTTAGAACTACATTATTTTTGGTAAAAAATAAAGGTTGAAGGCTACTAAAAATATCTTGTTGAGGTATGTATTATATTTCTTATTTTCCCAATGCAAATTATGATGCAATGGAAGAATTGCAACTATAGCAATTACGCTTTCAGAAGAGGTTATTGGATCTTGAATTATATAAGCCACTTGATTTTAGAAACATTCAGGGTTAAACCCACATCCTATCACTTTGAATATATATATTTTTTATCAAAATTTAATGGATGTAAATCAAAATCAATAGGTATACACTTATAGTAGTTCATTAATTTAGTGATGAATTGCCAAATTAGTGAAGAGGATGTTATCATGTAACTTTTTGTGAGAACATTAGAAAATGATGAGCTGAAGATTGGTTTTACAACCTACCTATGCATTGCATAACCTCATCTAGAATGAACTTGCAAGTAAATTCATGTACCATTTTGAAGAGAAAAATGATGAGTATTTTTAAGAAAGAAGTCAAGGTTACATCATGAAATTAGAATATTGCATATATCCCCCTTAGATGCATTTTTTGGCCTAAAGAGACATGAAGGAGAATTTGGATGTTCTTTGTTCAAAAGAATGTTAGATATCTATATGTAAATACCTTTGAATTTTATGCCTGATGAATCTGTATGCATTGAGTTGTTCATGAAAATATATGAGCCCAATTCAATTTATTGGCTTGAGTCATTGAAGCCAACTACTCTTGAGCAGGTGTGTGAATTGATTTATGATATAGAAAGGATCAGGCATGACCATGCTAGAAATTATAATAACACAAAAAATGGTTATATCATTAATGGATGTGGGGAGAACAATCACACAATGTTGCTTGTAGAAGAGCCATGTGTAGATAAAAGTTGTAGCTATGGTGTTTTCGATGTAGATGAAGATAAACCTGTGGAAGGTCAACTCTTCACCATGGAGGAGGATTAAAATATTGAAGATGTTGTTGAATACAAAATACCTAAGGAGTGCATTGGTAATGAGGTAAGTTAAGGAGCATGTCGACTTGGCAGTGAACAAATGGCACATCCATTGACAACTGAGTCCCATGGTGACACAATTGGTGAAGAAGAAGTATGCACAATTGAAAATAGTTTTCATGTTTATTCAAACCACTTGTATGATGAAATAAAAACATAAAATCAAATTATATCTTGCCAAGGTGCGTCAAAAGCATTATTTTCATGTGTTTTCAAATCCACTCTATGATGAGGATGGAACATTTTTAGATGATTAGGATGTTGTATCAGCTAGTGAAGCAAACACCTATGCTAATAAAGTTAATACATATAATTTGTTATTATTTAATTCTAAGTCTGGTTGTGATGTTGAAGTTGATAGAATTAAATAATACATTATTAATGAGGTGAATGAAGAGGTACGTTCACTCAGTCGTGAATTTTTTTCAAATTTGTTGACTATTGAATATCAAAGATATACACATAAGAATGACTCTAAAATTTCATGCCCAACACACATTTTCTTTAATAGTGAAGGTACTTTGTGTGAAAATAATGATGCATTACATGATGAGTGTGAAAGAATATATTCATGATTATATTTTGATAAAATAGGGACATCTAGTGGTTGTGAATTTCATTGCAACAGTGTTCCAGAAATACATACTTTTATGGAATTTTGGGTTGTTGATGATTCAATTATGTTAAATTTGTAAATTGTTGATTCTGATAATAGAGTTTCAAGATCACAACTATGTGAGAAAGCTACATGTGATTCTAAAAGTGGTATTGATATTTTTAGATCTGACATTGTATCATTTGATAGTGCTAACATTGATGATATTAGATGTTAAATGCAATATGTTTTATTCTGCTTTCAAGTTTAGTTAGAGATCCATCATTTGGTGAATGATAACAAGTGTGATGAAGTAAGCTATCATAGAGAAATTAGGTTTGGCTTGTCACATGATGATAATAATTTTTAGATTATGCATGATTTCCAAATGCCTAGTAATGGAGAACACACTGGTAGTATTGAGTATGGTAGATTGATGAAAGATATCAACATATTCTGTCAAGTGGATTTTAATAATATTTTTAGATTGGATTCAATACAACGTGATGAAAACCAAGTGTATGATAGAGGAAAATAGAGGTTTTTTCTTTTCTCGTGGCCTTGTGCCATCAGCTATGGTTTGATTTTTTAAATCATACCAATTCAGGGCACATGAGAAGTTTGACTCTATTGCCGTTTAGATAAAAAACTTGTTTTTCTTCCACTAGAGATTTGAATCCTTGCTATTCCCACAAGGGACATACATCCACAATTGGAACCACTATTGGCACCTTCAAATTTTGAAAAAAATTGAAGAAATAAAACCAATTTAGGGCACAGGAGAAGTTTGACTCTATTGCCTAATGGATAAAACACTCATTTTACTTCCACTAGAGATATGAATCCTTGCTATTCCCACAAGGTACATACATCCCCAATTGGATCCATTGTTGGCACCTTCAAATTTTGAAAAAATTTGAAGAAATCAAACCAGTTCAGGGCATAGGAGAAATTTGACTCTATTTCCCAATGGATAAAACACTCGTTCTGCTTCCACTAGAGATCTAAATCCTTGTGATTCCCACAAGGGACATACATCCCCAATTGGAGCGACTATTGGCACCTTCAAATTTTGAAAAAAAATTAAGTGTCCATGATGAGAAGATTGATTGCAACACTTAGAAATAAACTTGTGAGATCTGCCCCAATAGCATACTTTGGAGAATAATAACTTAAAGCCTATTCAATTTTATGCCAAATCACTTGGTAAGAATATTCAGCTGCCATATTTAAGTGTGTACGTTTGATTTCAATCTCATATGATCAGATTTGACAGAGTTTTAAAGCACCAAGTTGGAGGGTTCTAGAAAAGTTTGATGTTTACACATTACTAGATCCAACAGGGTGGTCAACTTTGGAGGCCAATATTTATGAGCTAGATGATTGCCATGCTGAACAAATTAGTGTTTGCAATTTTCCCATGTTAATATGCTCTGATGTCCATTTTCAAAGTCCCAACATCTCATTTGATATTTTTTCAATGTCAAAAGAAAACAAAGTTTTCACAATTTTGATGTCTACATTTCCAAAAAGTTTTAAAGGGGTCACCTTTGACCTTTAACACTTTGTGAAGGAAATGGATTGGTGAAAATACCTTCTGCACACATGCTCATTGGGATTAAATGAAATAATTTCTCTAGTAGCATCTTCTTGGGAAGATATCTAGTATTTTTTCATGGTGGTGATGTCGTAAGTCCCAATTGATTTTTGACAGGTGTAGTTTTAGAAACAGCTCGATAAAGTACTTTGAGCATTAATATCCTACAATATTGATGGCTTCATGCAAATATATTTGGAAACCTTGCTCCCATATAATCAATCAACATGTTGGTGCATTTTCATGGCTTTGAGAGAATGCTTGATTAGTTTTCTAGGGTGATTCTTGAGGCCATCTGACCTATTTTGGTCACAGTGCAAGATGTCAAGAAGAAAATTATGATGACTACCCACTTCAGTATAGGATGCATTTCATATTTTTATGGAACAGTTGTAAGAGATAAGGTGTCATAAAATTTTATTATTAAGGGTTTTGCTTAGAATGATTGTGGAGAAGAGACCATTAAGAAGTGTTTGACATAATGATTGAATTGGATGACATTGATTTACAAAGAAAAAACTCCTCCTTAGAGACTACAGAGGGAGAAAAAAATGAATCTAATCCACATAAATCAAATACAGGATGAAAGTAGAAATTCCAGTGTATATGCCACAATTGAGGAGAATTACCAGATTGTTAGGGGTATGTGTAGAATCATCATGGAAAAATAGGGCCTTAAACTTGGCGAAAAATTTAGAAAAATCAAAGTTAAGCAACTTGATGTAAAAATTTGAATAAGTTATCTATATTATTTCAAAAATATGTAAGAATAGAATCTATAGAAAATTGAATGTAGTTTCTAAACTACTCAGCTTATTTAAACAAAAAAATATCTATTTGGTGAAAATTTGAAATTTCAATGCAGTAGTACTTAAATTTTAGGGAAAAAAAAGAAGTGTCTATCTAACCACACTAACCACAATAAAATGATAACATTCTTTTATAATATTTTACATATAAGTAGAGGACTCATGTACCAATGTGATGCATATTTTATGTAATTTTTTTCTAGGTAAATAATTAATTATGAATTTTTTATTACAACTTTTAAAAAATATAAAAACTCGTATATCTGACCACCTTAACTTGGTCAAAACTTCATGAAATTCATTTTTTTTTTAATCCTATAGTATGCGAAGCATAGAATGTGACACATGTTTCAGATTCAAAAAATGTGATACTGTTTGAAAGCTATAGAAGTTTTTCAATCAGCCTATCAATTAGGACTTTAGTCATAATTCAAATAGAAAATGGATAATAATTATTTATTAAATTCAAAGTAAAGAATAATTTATATTAGTGGAAAGTTGAGAATATCCTTTAAAAACCCTTTTCTTTTCATTAATTTTGGTTAAAAAAATTCGTCAACCACATACCCTACACATACCCATCATATTGCCACTTTTTGGCCCATCATGATCCTGCACATACCCTTAGAATGATAAAAAAAACTTAGCATCTACCATTACTTGTCTAGTAGCTCTAGAAGAAGCCCACTGCCAAAAAACTGGCTAAACCCTATATTCTCCTTCCTTCATTTTGACTAATAAGTTATTGATCATCAATCAAATCCTCCTAAGAATGAAGGTGGAATTAGACCAACCAGTTGGATTTTCTTTTGTTACAACAAATGACCAGACTAGTATTTCGAACTCTCAGGTCTCACACAAGCTTTCATATTTTTAGTGTCACCATCCCCAGGTTTGAATTATTGAGCCAATCTACAATATCACTTTCTCTCCCCTATCTTGAGGAGTCTTTCAAATTTTATTCTCTACACCTTTGACATCAATGGAAAAGGTTAAAATCTCCCCCTTTGACATCACATGTATACTTCTCTTAAGGAAAGAACAATAAGCAATTGCTCTCTCCACTACTCTTCTCCATACAATTCTCACTACTACATGCACTGCACTACTCATTCTTCATTGTTCTATCTTTTTCTTACTCTTTTATGAACTTCCCCCTTAGTGGCACAAGATATTCCCCCCTGATTGCACCAACCAACAACACTACTGCCTACTCCCCCTGAGAGGTATCCTTCATCATCAGTCTAGGACCAATAATATATCTTGAAATGCTTCCTAAATAGATACACCAACTTATGCATCTAGTTGGAAGGAGGGAAATAACCCCTAAATTTTACTAGAGATGTACTCAAAAGTATCTTTTGGAAGATCCTTTGTAAAAATATCTATAACTTGATCCTTTGTAGGCACATACTCTAGCTTCAACTCATTCTCTACAACTTTCTCGCTTCAACTCATTCTCTACAACTTTCTCTCTTAGAAAGTGATACTAGATACAAATATGCTTTGTTCTTGAATGCATCACTGAGCTCTTTGAAATATTGATCACTTGTATTATCACACAAGATAGAAATAGGTTCATGATATGATACTTTTATATCCTTCAATGTTTGCTTCATCCACAACACTTGTGTACAACATGATGTTGATGAAATATATTCTACCTCTATAGTAGATAATGACACTAAATATTGATTCTTAATCAACCAAGAAATTAATATGTTTCTAAGAAAGAAAGCACCTCCACTTTTACTTCTTCTATCATCTGTACAACCTACCCAATCTGCATGTATATATGCACTCAAAGAGAAATCAGTACCCTTGGGTTACCATAAACCAAATTCCAAAGTGCCCTTCGATTATCTAAATATCCTCTTCACTTCTACCACATGTGATTCTCTATGATCTTAAAATATTTCCACTAGACACACTGCATGCATGATATTCAATCTAGTAGCAGTTAAATATAGTAGTCTTCTAATCATTGATCTATACTTGCTCTAATCTATTTTAGGAGATTCATCACTCTTTCTCAACTTACAACCAGTAACCATGGGAGTACACAATGGTTTAGAATCCTCCATTCCAAACTTCTTCAACATTTCCTTAACATACTTTGAATGTGAAATGAAAATACCTTTTTTTGACTCATTGATTTATAACCCAAGAAAGAAATTCATCTGCCCTCACATTGACATGTCAAACTCTTTTTACATCTGCTATGAAAATATCTTACAAATACCTTCATTTCCTCCAAAGATTATGTCATCAACATATACAACCACAATCATAATTTGATCTCCTTCAACCTTGAAGTAAAAAATGTTATTTTCAATACCCTTTTTGAATCCTTTCTGCAACAAGTATCTATCCAGTCTTGCATACCAAGATCTAGGAGCTTGTTTGAGTCCATGCAATGCTTTCTTTAACCTACATACCACATCATCATCCTCTAATAATTTAAAACCTTCTAGTTGTTCAATGTACAATTCTTCTTTTAACTCACCATTCGAGAATGTAGACTTGACATCCATTTTATATACCTTGAAGTCTTTATGTGCTACAAAAGCCAAAAAATTTCCGATAGCCTCCATTCTTGCCACCAAAGAAAAAGTCTCATCAAAATCTATTCCTTTCACTTGTGAGTAGCACTTACACACAAGGCTTGCCTTATTTTTGACAACTTTTCCATCCTCATTCATTTTTTCTTAAAAACCCATTTAGTTCCTATCACATTCTTATTTGTAGGTCTTGGGACCAATTCCCAAGTATGATTCTTCTGAATCTCCTCCAACTTCTTTTATAGCTTTGATAAAATTCTCATCTTTAATTGCCTCAATTATTGTATTAGGTTCTATCTCATAAAGTAAACAAAAGTTTATTTGTTCCTTTTTCATGGAAAATTTCTTTCTTGTGAACACACCCTTGCTCTTATCTCCAATGATTTGATCTTTAGAATTATTTTTCTACACATACTTAGGATTCTTAGGGATCCTTTCCGGAGCTTCTTCCCCTTTAACTTGCATCTCTTTTTCTTTCTCTTCGTCCTTTTCTTCTTCATTTCAAGGGGTTTCATCAAATTCGATCCTTCTATCAACACCAAACTCTTCAAGGGTTCTTCATCCACCTTAGCACTTGCACTCTCAACAATTTTCTCCAGCCATTTGTTATAACATGTATATGCTTTACTCTTTGTAGAGTATCCAAGGAAGATTCCTTCATCAAATTTTGCATCAAACTTTCCCAAGTTTTCTTCATCTCTTATGATATAGCATTTACTTCCAAAAACTCTAAAATATTTTATAGTAGGAGGTTTACCATACCATAACTCATAGGGATTCTTTGAACTATTTACTCTTGCTTGACCCCTATTAAGAATATAGACTGTATAATAAATTTCTTCTCTCTAATAAATCTGCTAGATTTTCTTCCTTCATCATAGTCCCTACTACTTCTTTAACTATCTTGTTCTTCCTCTCAACAACTCCATTCTATTGAGGAATCCTAGAAGTTGAAAAATTCCTCTGTATCCCATGATATTCACAAAATTGTTAAAATCATTGGAGGAAAACTCACCACCTCTGTCAGACCTCAAGCACTTGATTTTTAGATCCATTTCATTCTCAACCATAGAATTAAATTGCTTAAACTTATCTAGATCTTTTGATTTTCTTTGATAAATGTCACCCAAGTCATTCTAGAATAATCATCAATCAACAACATAAAATACCTATCACCATGGGAGCTTCTTATTTTGGTAGGTCCACATAGGTCTATATGTACCAACTCCAAAGGATCCATGGTAGAGTATTCTTTTGTCTTGAACCTCTCTTTTATCTACTTTCCTAATTGACATTCCTTATAGATTGCATTTACAGGCTTTGTAATCATTGGTAGATCTCTCACAACATTAGTAGAATTGATCTTGAGTAGGTTATCAAAATTGATGTGACCCATTATTCTATGACATAGCCAACTTTAATTGATTTGAGACATAAAACACTTAACACCACCACCTTTAAGCTAATAAATATTACCTTTGATGCTTGTTCCTGCAACAACCAATGTTTCAAATCTTTCTTTTTCTGATTTCATAACCATCATCCTCAAACACCAAATTGTAACCTTTTCTAAACATTTTTCCTACACTGAGAAGATTATGCCAGAGACCCTTGACATAAAGAACATCATTTCTTTTATGCTTGTCATCAAAACTAATTTAACCTTTTCCATAGATCTTAGGAGATGTATCATCACCAAACTTAACAAGATCACCATCATACTTTTGAAGTTTAACAAACTTACTCTTGAAATAAGGAAAATGGGGTGTGCCCACCTTTTAGGAGATGGACAACTTAGGGAACCCCATTTCACTCTAGTTCATTCAAGGAAACCATAGAGATCTCAATCTAATGGTTCAATTGAGGGAAGGGGTTTGCTATAAGGTCTCCTTGGGTATGATTAAAGATGAAAGGGGGTTCACCACTAAGAAATGGCTTAGAAAGAAGGAAATTTAAATGTTATGAAAATCTAACAATGTAACCTAGAATATGAAACTTCAAATCAAAATAATAAACTAAGAATGAACAAAGGTGCACTTGGAAAACTGAAGAAGCAATAAACAACGTTTGTAATCCCAAAATTCCAACTTTCAATGCACATTGGGACTCATAGGCTAGTTGGGGTGATTTAGTCCCAGTTTAGGGTTTCAAGCTAAATCCAGAATCTACAATTGGTAAAGTAGGATCTACGAAAAATGGCTAAAAAGTGGTATACTCACTCATATGCATAAGGTGGTGATTTAGTCCTAGTATCAAGGTTGATCTAACACTTTGATATTGACTAATGATCTCCTGTAGATTCTCTCCCTTTTGATCTCTGAGTTTGAAACTCTGAATTCTGACACATGTAGGTGACTTTTTGTAATTTTGCAAGAAAGGTGACATTTTTGACAACTTTTCAACTTTTCAACTTTCTCCAATCTCACTCTTATAGATGTTCAACCTAAATATGAAAATCACACATCAAAGAGAGGGAAAAAAGTTGTTTTGTTAGTGGATAGGGGTTTTGCCTGGTCAAACCCCATTTTGGTAATCAAACCTTGAAATGAATAGAAAGAGAATGAAGGAATGATGAATGAACAAATAAGCTATGTTGCAACTCACCAAATGCTTGAAACAAAGGTTGCAATCTTGTATGAAATGGATAGCATGAATGTATATCTTGACTCTTGATTGTATGCTATGAATCTTGACTTGAATGCTTGCTTGAATCATGAAAAACTACATCACAATTGTTAGCTGAAATTTTTTTTGATGCATGATGAATTTGACATGATGCTGGAATCTTGATTGTAGCTCCAAAATGCTTGATAATAAACTCTTGAATTCTCTTGAATGCTCTTGATCTCATAAAATTTGCTCCAATTGCTTGAAGACTTGAAATTTCTAGGAGAAAATATGTGAAATAATCTTGTATTTATAATTTTTTATGCCAAATTTCTCAAAATTACAACACTAAAAGCCAACATTATATCTAGGAGAATAAAATATAGGCAAGAATTTTAATTTAAAATAGGTCCAAGCTAAGTGAGACTCATACACCAATTGAGGTGTATGAGTCCTAGTAGCCTAGGCTTAGGACACAAATTTCAAGAAATGTTAAGCTCTATGCCAAATTTAGGATTAGGCCCTGAGACTTAGGAGGAACCCATACGATCAAGGTGGTGTACGAGTCCCAAATCACTAAATTTTGGACACAACCCAAAAACATTAAATTATGATTGGCCATTTGGTATGTGTCCAGATTATCCTTAGAAAGATGCATTATGTAAGGCTCGTGGATGCAAAATAGGAGCAAATAAGGCATAAAGAAGCCTAGTTTTAGTAGGGAGGGATCAAACAAGTGTGAAATTGTAAACAAATACATTTTCCTACACTAAATTTATCCCCCACTTTAGTGAGAGGAGGAACTTGCTTCAAACTCACACCAAAGTAGAAAAAATCACATCAAGAGGGTTGCAAATGTAGCAATGCTAGCGAGATAGGATGACCATGATCAAGAGGGTTGTGTAAGCCCCTAGGATCAAGATCCTATGGAGAACCAAAATAGGAATAAAAGAAAATGCATGAGAATAATGTAAGGAGAAACAAAAAGGAACAAGCATACACTTCCAAAGACAAAGAAGAAAGAAAAAAAAAACAAAAGGGGTAGATCAAGCCTCGACCATTTTTCCAACACGATGTGAATCAGATCAAAGTTGTTTGTCCAAATTTTTTTACAAGTGGAACACAATGTCCACTATGAAAACCAAACACACACTCACAAGGGCTAGTGGAACCTCAGGCTATCCAATAGGTGAGCCCCTAGTGAGACACAAACACATGTGGCCAGTATGCACTCACACAAACAAGCAAGTGGCTATGGGAACTTCACGCCTAAGTTCAACTCCCATATGCTAACCATACTAAAGCTATACCTCTTGATAAATTTGATAAGGCACCACACAACATGAACAACATGAATTCATGAGGGAAGCAAAGCTTTTTATGCTTGACACCCATGAACAAACAAGTTGGCTCCACAAGCAAGCAAGGTGTGTTATGCAAGGTGGCCATATAACATATATTGTAAATTTAAGGTAGTGTAAGGTACATTAATTGGACTTTTTCTTAGTTCATGTAAGGTATTAACTTATGAAACATTATACCTAATGTATCGAAGAGAGGACCAATCAAAGAATAGAAGATTCACAACTTAGGGGATGTAATGTTTCACATCAAGCCACTAAGAGGAATATAATATGCTAACATAGATCACACTCTTGAAGAGAAATTTTTATTAGAGAGCTCAAAACTATCATCATTCCCCAAATACTCATGGAATAGGAAGAATGACACAGAGAGCGAAAACAAAGAAAAACTTTTGGGTCAACATGGAAGAGACCTAAATGTCTCAATGCCTTGCATCATCCCCAAAAGGAAAACAAAAGGAAAATGAAAAAGATAAAGGAAATTCTTTTGGGTCAACATGGAAGAGACCTAAATGTCTTGATGCCTTACATCATCCCTAAAAGGAAAACATAAGAAAAATGAAAAGATAAAGGAAAATATTTTAGGTCAACATGGATGAGACCTAAATGTCTCAATTCCTTGTGTAATCCCCAAAAGGAAAGCACAAGACAAAGAAAAAGATAAAGGAAAATATTTTACAACATATAGAAGAATGTAGATACAAATAGACGAATGTCACAAAGAGAGAGATACATCAAACAAAATGGTACGGGGGATCACATTACACACATGAAATCACATAAAAGAAACATGGAAAAGAAAATAAAGAAAAGACTAGTAAGGCACATGTGAGTCAACCTATTAGCAAGTTGTCTGCATCCCAATCTTGTTCATCATATACAGAAGGTAGACAACTAGCCAAAGTGACAACGAGAAGTGTGATACTAGGAAAAGGCTATCTAATTATTGCCCCCATTGAGTGCAAGACAAGAATGAGCCAAGGTAGGTGATGAGAAAGAGCTCCTTGAATTTTGAAATGATTTGCAATGAATGTAAAGCATGTAATAGTGAGAATGTTATGATCCTAAAACTATTACATGGCAAGGAGTGAAATTACATGCTTTAAGGGATTATTTCTATGATATAAAACTTTTTTAAATATTTATTTTAAAGCATGACACTCATCAGTTCTATGTCCAAGAACTCTATGATATTGGTCATGTGATGTGTTTGTGTTCTTAGGATTTTGTTTTCATTTTCTCTCATGGGTGGTAATGTAATAAGTCCTTGGATTAGAAGTATTTGTAGGGTTCTTTCAGTTGTAGATGTTGGACAAGGGAATTCTAGCTTCTTTAGTTTGTAAGGCCTTCGTTGCTTGCTAGATTGACCAATTTCTTGAGTTAGATGTTGAGGAGGAGGACCTAAGATGCATATCATCCTTATGATCATTACAAGGCATTGATTGTTTTTTAGGAAGGATGAAACTTATATCGGGAGGAGGATCAAGTTCCTATCCCTTTGGTATCTTCAATTGTCATTTTCTCTAAGAGTTGATGAATTTCATGTTCTCTTATTGTATCACATCCTTGTTTTCTTAAGATCATGAATCCTTTTCCATATGTCTCTTCTAAGTTGATTGATGTGTTGGTTACCTTGTTAACATAGGATGGTTGAATGTTTTATTGATTAGGGGTGCTAGGTTCACCTATTGTAGGGAGCTTAGGCTCAGTTTGTGTTTCAATTTTAAGATGAAAAAGACCAAACATCTCAAATTGCATTGGTTATTTCATGGAAGGATAAAAGGATGCATTAGTCTCAAGATTGTTAAGGAATTTTTTTGTGAAGTTGTTCATGCTATCATCATCTTATCCAATTATGCCAACATCATGAGAAGGACATGCATTAGGATCATTTCCAAAAGCATAACTTGATACATCCACTAATGACTTCAAGGACATCCGAAGCTTACCAAAGCACATATTCATGATGAAAAGCAATGTAATAACCTAGAATGAAATGTAGAGCAATGCATGAAATGAACTAAAAAAAGCTAGGTCTAATGAAATGAATGAAACATAAACTCATTAATTTGAAACAAAAATATAACAACAAAAAATAGAAGCATAGAAACAAGGTTTTTAATGATGTAATATGCAGTTTCAAGTCTAACATGGGACTAAATCACCTAGAGGGGTGTTTGTGTCCTAATTAGGGTTTTTGAAGGGTTCAAATGTTGATAAAAAGTTGACACATAATTCCCAAAAATTAGGTAAAACAACTTGTACTAGGACTAAATTTCCCAGAGGGGTGTATGAGTCCTAGATTAGGGTTTTGATACTAAATTAAACAAATTCTAAGTGAATGCTAAGGTTTCAATCATGTATGTAGTCTTGACTATATGTGCAATTATAGATTTCAAATTAAATTCAATGATGCAAGATGCAAAAATGTAACCTATATGCACTTTCACTAATGCAATATTTAGAAGCTCTAAATGCAAATTAACTAATGCAAGATCTAATGTAAAGTTAATGTAAGCTAGATCTAGGAAAAAAATGCACTCCAAATTAGAAATAAGGTGTCCAAAGGCTAGGTTCACCAAAATGAAATAAATAAAATGGGGTGTGCCCACCTTTTAGGAGATGGACAACTTAGGGGACCCTATTTTCCTCTAGTTCATTCAAGGAAACCCTAGAGATCTCAATATAATGGTTCAACTTAGAAAAGGGGTTTTCTATAAGGTCTCCTTGGGTGTGACTAAAGAAAAAAGGGGGCTCACCACTAAGCAAAGGATTAGAAAGAAGGAAATTTAAATGATATGAAAATCTGACAATATAACCTAGAATATGAAACTTTAAATCAGAATAATAAATTGAGAATGAATAGAGGTGCACCTGGAAAACTGAAGAAGCACTAAACAAGGTTTATAATCCTGAAATTCTAAATTCTAATGCACATTAGGACTCATACACCAGTTGGGGTGATTTATTCCCATTTAAGGGTTTTGAGTTGAATCCAAAATATATAAATGGTAGAGTAGGATCTACGAAAAAAGTTTGAAAAGTTGTGTACTAGGACTCATACGCCCAAGGTGGAAATTCAGTCCCAGTATCGGGGTTGATCTAAAACTCTTATATCCTCTAGTGATCTCTTGTAGCTTCTCTCCCTTTTGATCTCCGAGTCTGAAACTCTGAATTTCAACCTGTAGGTGACTTTCTGTAATCTTGCAAGAAAGGTGACCAATTTGACAACTTTCTCCAATGTTGCACTTCAATGAATCTTCAACCTAAATCTACAAATCACACATCAAAGAGAGGGAAAAATGTTGAAATTTGTTAGTAGATAGGGGTTTTCCTTGTTCAAACCCCATTTTGGTAATCAAACCTTGAAATGAATAGAAATATAATGAAGGAATGATGAATGAACAAATAAGCTATGTTGCAATTCACCAAACCCTTGGAACAAAGGTTGCAATCTTGTATGAAATGGCTAGCATGAATGTAGATCTTGACTCTTGATTGTATGTTATGAATCTTGACTTGAATTATTGCTTGAATCATTAAAACTTACATCACAAAAGTTAGCTCAAAAAAAAATGATGCATGGTGACTTTGACATGATGCTTGAATCTTGATTGTAGCTCCAAAATGCTTGATAATCAACTCTTGAATTCTCTTGATCTCATAGAATTCCTATGATACTTGCTCATAAAAGTTGCTAGGATTTCTTGAAGACTTGAAATTGCTAGGTCAAAATATGTGAAATAACCTTGTATTTATTTATGCCAAATCTCTCAAAATTACAACGCTACAAGCTGACATCAGATTTAGGAGAATAAAATACCGCCAAGAATTTGAATTTAAAATAGTTCCAAGCTAGGTGAGACTCATATGCTAGTTGGGGTGTATAAGTCATAGTAGCCTAGGGTTGGGACACAAATTTCATGAAATGTTAAGTTCTATGCCAAATCCAGGATTAGGCCTCAAGACTTAGGTGGGACCCATGTGCCCAAGGTGGCGTATGAGTCCCAGATCACTAAATCTGGGACACACAACCCAAAAACATTGAGTTATGATTTGTCACTTGATATGTGTCAAGATTATCCTCAGAAAGATGCATCAAATAAGGATTTTGGATGCAAAATATGACCAAATAAGGCATAAAGAAGCCCAATTTTAGCAGGGAGGGCCCAAACATGTGTGAAAATGTAAAGGGATACATTTTTCTACACTATAACTCATATCACCTATCATATGGTTTGAGCATCCACTATTTATTATGTAGTAGTTTCTTTATTCTCTTGCATGAAAAGCAGTCACCATAGTTCCTTCAAATGTGTGACCTATTTTTGGAGCTCTTTTCTTCACACATCTTTCATGATTAGTAGAATTAGTTTCATCATTTAAAGCCATGAATAATCCTTCATCACTATCATCATCAGGATAGTCTAATTTCTCATAGTTAGATAAATCATTTTCTTTTTCAACATAATAACTCTTCTTGATAGATTTACCTTTATGATCTTGATGTTTGTCATTTGCAAAATTGATTAGAAATTTAGAAGCATAATGACCTATCTTCCCACAATTAAAACACTTAAAGGGTAACATACCTCTATATTTTTATGTGCCCTTTTTCAATCTCCTTACAAAATTTTCTTCCACCTCATCAAAGATCATTCGGATTTGATTCATCATCATTCTCCATCTTGCTAAATTTAAGGGAAGTTTATTTCTTTGTAGTCTTGAAAAAACTCTCTCAATTCATAAGAAATTAAAGCACCAAACATCCGATCTCTAGAATATTAATCTAAATTCTAAGATTCCTCAATAGCAAAGACTTTAGAACTATAATATTTAGGAAGATTTCTTAATACCTTTTTCATAAATTCAATTTCTTCTAGTTTTTCACCAAGACCATTGATGGCATTAACAACTTCATCCACTTTGAGCATGTAGGTAGTAATATCTTTATCTTTAGGAATCCTCAGGGTTTTAAATTTGGCTTTGTAGTTTTGCATCTTTTCTTGCTTGACCTTATCATCTCCTTCATAAATGCTCTACAACTTTGTATAGATCTCTTTAGTAGTTTTAAGATTTATCATTTTTCCTAGTTCAAAATTAGAAAGACCATTCAGAATATCATTTCTTTCTTTGTCATTGTTCTCATAATCCTTGATCTCATCATCACTTGATACATCATTAGAAGGCATAGTATATCCTTTTTCAACTGATTTCCAGACACCAAACCGTAGTGAGACAAGAAAGGATTCCATCTTAGATTTACAGTAAGAATTATTTTTTCAATCAAACATAGGAGCTTTGAAACCCTTTCTATCTACCATCCAGACATGTACCTCAAGTGGTTAAGGTTTATCCAAGGAACCACAACTCTGATACCAATTATTAGATGCACAAGACAACTGAGTGGGGGTTTGAATCAGTTGAACATTAAAAATTTCAATTCCTCATTAACTTTCAAACCCTTATAAAAATTTAAACCATATAAAGAATTTTCAAAACATAAACACATGAAACAACAATACAAACCCAACCAAACACAATAGAACACCATATTTACATGGAAAACCCTAAGTGGGGAAAAACCACGGTGAGGATTAACTCACATATATATGAATTATTTCATAAGTTTTTGTTGTGATTGATGTCAACAGAACTTTATTGTTGCACTGATGTCAACCTATGGAGATGCTTTGATTGGTTGCATTATGTTGTGATTAGTAGTATATCACTAATTTCAACCTTTATTGTTTCTTTGATGAGCATGTGTTAGTGATGTTCAAACTCTTGTGTAGTTGATATGCTATTGAAGTGTTTTAGATGATGATAATGTGTTTTTGGTGCTTGGTTTCCAAATGTTTTTGAGAAAATTTGAATAAAAAGGGAAACAATATTGTGAAAAGTGTTTATTGTTTTTCTCCACATTTATTCATAGCTAAAGATCCACTTGTGCAGTTTGAATATGTTTCTTATAGGTGATAAAAGGTGTTATATCTAGAGTTTCTTGTTGAGGATCATTTTTAAGAGAAAGTTGTGTTCACTAGTGTGTGAAATGTTAAAGCAATGTTGTCTTGAAGAAATGGTTTTTCCATGTATTTCTCCGTAGTTTGGTTTCTGGTCTTGCAGATCTGAGAGTTTTCTTATATTGCTCATATCTATCTTTAGTTTGAGTTGCTTGTGTGTTTTTCCTCCTTAAGGTTGGGCTCAAGTGTTGCAATGTGTTTATGGAACATTTTAGATTGAGTTAAGGTGATGTGTGTGGTCCGTGAGTTGTCTTTGGATCAAAGGAAGCATGTAGTTAAATGTTTAATGGTTTTAACATAGGTTCAATCAACCTTGGATGTTTACACTAATTGCAGAGGTTCTTTGGTGTTTGTGGAAGTGTGGTGTGGTGTGTATGTGTATATTTGGGTTTGAGTTAAGGTGTGATGTGGTCTACCTTCATTCCTTTCCACTATGGGAAAGTTTTGGTGCTAGCCTAATTTAAATTTTCACATTTGAGGTGCATAACAAATCTTGTAGATTGATTTCAAGATTGAATATGGTATATATGTGTGTTGAGTTGAGAGAGGATGTAAGTGTGGTATATGTAATGCAAAGTTTTGAGATGTGAAGTAATCATAATAGCCAATGAATACCCATTTTCATATTCCCAAACATAGGATGCATGCCTATTGTAGACCTGACGCCATGCACTTGATATAACTGAAGGAATGATTGACTTGTATTTATATTTTGGAGAGGGTGAGTATTTCCCATGGGTGCCCCATGAGACACCCATGGTGTCCTGTACAGGCTGACCATGGATCAGCCTTGGGATCAACCATTGGGTCACTCCAATATCCCTTCTTTCATTTTATTTTTATTTATTTCAAATAATATTAGTATCCATTATGCATTTTTTATTGTTATTTGCTTGGTATTATAAATAAGTAAATATAGATATAAATTCTAAATTCAGTATAATATATTTATATATATGCAATATATACACACACACATACATGATATACATATATATTTTGTAATTTGATATAATTAATGGAATGGTATTAATAAAATGAATACACCTTATGATGATGAAAATTCAAGTAATTATTATTTGTTTTTTTCATATAGTTTAGTCTAATTTTATACAATAAATATTTATTTAATTCACAATTACAAGACAAGAATTAAATTATTTTTTGTTTAATTTATAGTAAATTCGTATTAGTTATGAGATAGAATAAGTATTTGCTTAATACCTTCCCATTTTACCACTATAAATTAAAAAATTCATACTCATATCCCCCTTATAAAGACCCTAGGTAGGACCAACACATATACTTTTTTCCTTTTACCTTTCTATAAGAAAAATAGTAGATTTGAAACCCTCCAAAAAATAAACCTTAATTCCTCCTTTTAGTTTTTTCTCAACCAAGTTAGGGGACATAAATATTTTAATTTCTATAAAGGTTGAACAAATAGACTTTATGATTTCACTTAAATAATGTTACATTTCCAACTATTAGCTCTTTATCCTTAGAGGATGAAACATACCTAATGTTTCCCTTGAATTTACACAACTTTCACCATATATACAATGATTACATTTCCTCTTAACTTCACTCTTGAAACTCAAACTCATTCCTAATCCATATGACTCACATCTACTTTCTTGAATTCTCAATTGATGGAATCCTTTGTTTTATAACTTCAATGTTGAACTTGGAAGAAGTTAACATAAAAACAAGAAGGCCAAAAATATCTCCTCCCAACCATAGGATTGAAATTCAATCTACCCCAAGCTCTAAGGGTCACATAGCTTTCCCTTACACAAATCACCACTATTCACAAGGGTTCCTTAAGAAATTGCACCAAATATTATGCACAATGCCAACACCCATGCTAAAATTAATCACCCTAACCCTTAAATAGCTATACACAATAAGAGAAGCTAAAACAAGGTGGAAGACAAATCCAAACACATAATTCCAACAATACCTGAAAAGGATTTAACATTAAGTTGCACATAAATTCAAAACATAAACAATATTTCATGCATCTTAAACAAAGATCTACAGAGGGGTAGACTTTACCAACTAAGAGAAAATCCAAATGGTGATAGCCTCTCTTTCTCCAAGCCCTAATATTCCATTCTTACTCTCCCATAGTCTCCTTTATCTCTACCAGGAACTCTCCTTTCCAATAGGAGAAGCATCCCAATGAAAAAATCATAACCCAAGAAAAAAGAGAGAAGCCCCTTCTCCTTTGAAAGAGAAGGAATATATAGAAGTAAAAAGGAAACCAACTCCCCATAACTTCCAACCACCCAACCAACTCTAATTTTTTCCACATTTCATAAGTGGGAAATTAGAGTGGGTTTTAGACTTTATTTAAGGGGTTAAATGATGAAATAAAAAGACCCCTAACCTATAGACCTACCAATTAGGAAATATTTTATAAACTTAATACCACATAAAGACTTTTCAAAAAATATAATAAGCAATCACATTTAAAAGGTGACTCAAGGGTCCAATAAAACAACCTTTCACACATGCACAATCCTTACAACACAAGGTTAAAACCCATATCATTGGAAAGACTAGGAATTCACAAGAAAATCATAAGGGAAATAGATATGTGACGGGTATGTGCAGGATCATCATGGAAAAAAAAGGCCCTTAAGTGGCAAAAAAATCAAAAAAATCAGAGTTAGGCAAGTTGACGTAAAAATTTGAATAAGTTATATATATTATTTCAAAAATATGTAAGAATAGAATTTTTAGAAAATTGAATGTAGTTTCTAAACTACTAGGTTTGTTTAAAAAAAAAAGAAGTCTATTTGGTGAAAATTTGAAATTTCAATGCAGTAGTACTTAAATTTTAGGGAAAAAATAAGAAGTAGGTGTCTGTCTAACCACCCTAACCACAATAAAATGATAATAATTTTTATAATATTTTAGATATAAGTAGAGGACTCATGTCCCGATGTGATGCATATTTTTTTGTAATTTATTTCCAGGTAAATAATTAATTATGAATTTTTTACTACAACTTTTAAAAAATAAAACAAACTCGTATGTCTGACCACCTTAACTTGTTCAAAACTTCATGAAATTCAATTTTTATTTTTTTAATCCTATAGTATGTGAAGCATAGAATGTGACACATGTTTTGGATTCAAAAAATTTTATACCGTTTGAAAGCTATAGATGTTTTTCAATCAGTCTATCAATTAGGACTTTAGTCGTAATTTGAATAGAAAATGAATAATAATTATTTATTAAATTCAAAGTAAAGCATAATTTATATTGATGGAAAGATAAGAATCTCCTTTAAAAACCCTTTTCGTTTCATCAATTTTGGGTAAAAAAAAAAGTCGTCAGCCACATACGCATCATATTGCCACTTTTTGGCCCATCATGATCCTGCACATATCCTGACCCCTTCATCAACATTGGCCAATTTTAACCTATTTACTCAACCAGAAAAAGGTATCGGTATTTCTCATAATTAATAATAATTGAAACAAATAGAATATGAAAAAAAACCTTCTAATAATAATTGACTAAGGAGTAACATATAATTTAACTCTTCCTAATTACATAATACCTTTTTGAGTCAAGCAATAATTGACCATGTTATTTAATATCAAAATATTACCACTTAACAATAATCTATTTAACCTATAACGAATACCACTACAACCAAATATTGCATATCAATCATTACCTTTATATTCACAATTACAATCATAATATAAAATCACATATCATGATGAAATCTATTTAATATATATAATGACATTACCAACAACAAAACATCTCAATCATTCAATAGTTACATAGATAAGGAGTAGAACTCATCTAGCTATCGCATGAAATCACAAAAGCCACTAGTTAGTTAGTTACCAATCAAAATATAAGCAACTTGATGTATATGAACAATAATCACTAATGTATACTGTCCAACATAAAAGAACATAAAATATAGGACATGAACCATCGATGACTAATAGCATCAATAAGGCCACAAGGGACATGGTCTTACATAATCATGGTGCTAGTGGTAGTTGAAAATACAAATATTAGTTGTTTATAGAATAGCATACTTTTGTTTAAAATAAAACTTGTATGCAACTTAAATGGACCAAGTATCTATTGGTAACCATAAATATTTGTTATTTCTATCTTGTATTTTATGTAGAAACATAAAATTGACCTAGGCCTGCAAGTTCCATTTTCTCCATATTCTTCCTAGCATAATTAAAAGATTTAATTATGTCCTATGGTCCACATTCAAGTATTAATTAAATAATTCTTAATTATTTAAATAATTCATGTCTTTTATTCCTCTTGATTATTTAAATAAATGAATTTTATTTATTTATTTAAATATGCCGCTAATGACCTATGTCTTTCTATGATTAAATTTATTTAATTATCTATTGTCCATTATTTCCTCGTAATTATTTAAATAAATAAATTTTATTTCTTTATTTAAATACTTCATTAATTTCTAATGTCCTCTCATAATTAAATAAATTTTTTAATTTATTTAATTATTGTCCACCTTGACATTTTCCTAATTTTTAAATAAAGTCATGGTCCAACCTTTTGAATTAAATTAATTTTTAATTCAAAATAACAACTTTCCTCCATAAATCAAGTAATTTCTAATATTATTTGATTTTCCAACTCTCTCTTTTTTGTGTCATTCTTACCTTATTGTCACATGCTATCTTGGCCCTTGATTTAATTTTCTAGAAATCAAATCTTGTCCATTCATTTTAAATTCACCCTAATGTTGCCCTAACCCTAATTGTGGGTTGTCACATTGAATCTTGTTCATTGATTCTAGGGCATTTTTTAATCTTCAATCTTGGCCATTCATCCAAAATTGACTTTTCTATGAAATAACAATTTTGGTCTCATTTTGACATCTCATGCAATTTACATCTTAGGCAATCTCACAAGCTCTTGGCATTTTGGCATCCATAGGCTCTTTTAGGCATACTTTAGGCTTGCTTCATAGTTGCTTTGTTACATTGTGTAGCTCTTTAGATAAAATCCTTCAACATTTTCTTAGGACATTGTCATTCTTGTAGGTTTCTCATCATAAATTTGAGGGAAAAATTCATATTGTAGCAAATAGAGAAGGTACAATGGAGGTCAATCATGGAGGTTGAAGACATTTGGTAAACTCTTTCCTTTTTTCATGTTTACTCCTTTGTGCTTCATTGTTTTCTTTGGGTTATCTTATTTTACACTTTAGTTTGCTAACCTAGGTTTTTCCCTAAGCTACATTGGTGAACCCAATGCTAAAATCACATTTTTTGCAAATTTCTGTATGACATTTTTTATTTTTGCAGGTACAGGTATGGCATGATGCATCTGCTTTGAAGAAAAATGCATTCACCATACTGCGACACATTTGACTTACAAAACAATGCATTTGCTTTAATGTGATGCATCTGCTTTGTAGAACAACAAACTTTCCATTCTGTGACACATTTTCTTTGTAGGTTGATGCATTTGTTTGTAGATTTCAACCTTTGATGCCGAGACACATTTGTTGTGTAGAATGACACATCACCTAGAAATTTCTAGATTCTGCTCTATGATGTATTTGACTTGCAAAATGATGCAATCACCTGGTGAAACTTTATTTTCAGATCTGGCAATTTTTTCTTAGATTTTCCTTTTCCATTTAGAAGCTTAGGGGTTTTGGGTTACTAATTTTCTGTTGGCAGCATGTGGTGAGGAGACTAACCTTGTTTTATTGATCTTTCATCTTATTTTCCATTCCTTAAGGAAAACAAAAAAACAAATAACTTTGCATTTCACACTCATTTGGTTAAAATTTACATGCATTCTCATGTCATGGGCTTAAAATAAACACTATCATGCATTGAAACTCATATGGTTAAAATGAGCATGCACTCTCACATCATGAGTTTAAAATGAACTTTGTCTTTCATACCTCAAGCTAAAAGTTTAAAAAGAAGCAAGTTTCTTAAGTTTCTTCCTCACATTACAATTTTGGTAACTGAAATTTACAAGTCTCTCGAATTTTGTGTCACCCCGAGTCAATAATAGAAGTATATCCTCTCCCCTTGTGCACTTGTGGGATCCTAGGTGCAAGAGAAACTGTTATTGACTCTAGGAATTGGGCCTTCCTTGGTGGTAAAATGTACTCACCCCAAGGTGACTCAAACCATCAACAAAGCTCTTTAGCCAAGCTACCCCCAACCGGTATACAAATATGAATCTTAATGGAAAACTTAGGATTACGAGTGCAGATGTGTCACACAAAAAAGTGAACTCCCCAAAACCATGTTGAGCATAACCTCTTTAGGCTAGAGTTCCTCCTTATCAGAGCTAATCTTGCACCGTGTGTGGCCACTCAAACAAGGGTCTTGAACTAAAAACCTTTGTGTAGTTTCCAAAATCCCATTTATTCGCTAGTGCAACAATGGTCGTTTCCAAGGCATCCATATTCTCACAATTCTTAGTAGAGGTGAAAAGATTGCCATGGGAGAGTTATGGGGGCTTGAATCTTAGTTGACCTAGAGAATTGAGTGTCGTGGAGTTGAGCCAATGTGGCTAAGCTTCTAAATCACCCACTAAGAATAAGTGTGGCTAGAAAAACCCATGTGGAATCTAGTGAATTTAGTATTTACCTAACCTAGGATTGTGCTTGCCTTCATTATGCATGTTTTCATCATTTCAAAGAAAAAATATTGTGTTTGACAGGTGCTTTCTGAGACATTGAACAAACAAACACCTCTCATAGACCTGGAAACAAACATTCAAACTCAAACAAATCTGAAGTTTTGTCAAAATTGTAAACAACTAGATTTTCATTCTACCTGCAACACATTTGTTGTGACGCATTCGCTCTGCTGAACCGCATTTGAGACTTTCTATGCCACAATCTCTATTCTACAATGCATTTTCTACCTTCTACAATGTATTTTCCTAGTTTGAACCACACTTGACATTTTAAATGACAATTGATTTCCTATAACACATATGTAACCTACAACGACACATTTGACAACCTGAAACACATTTGTGACCTGAAATGATGCATTTGCTTGGAAAAACCAAAAACATTGTCATAGTCCAAAACCCGAGTCCAAACATTTTCAAACTGCTATTAAACATATTTTTCCAGTGGCTTATGTTGAGAACCAGACAAGGAATTTCTCAAGTCCTTCATTCTTTGCATTGTCTAGCTTGCATTCTCCCATAGGTCCATCCTTAGAGTCCATCATCATCATTTTCTACTGATATTTAGGTCCTCATCTTATTTGCAAACTTTGGAATAGGGAAGCTTACCATACTTTGCAAAATATTTTCCTTCAAGAGTAAGTTATCATTATACTTAGTCAAACTTATTCTTTTTAGTCATTGTCCTTTTGTGAGACTTTCCAACTCAAAAGTCTAGTTAGGAAACCTCACTTTGTCATCTTGTCACCTTGTCCTATAGTCACATCAACAAGTCCTTTGATGATCCAAATTGGGACATAGATCAAGCTTTGTGTGGGTGAGTTAAAATTTTCTTAGAAGTCCACCAAAATCATTTTGCACTGGCCTACCTTAGAACATTCAAGTCATCTTAGTCCTCATTTTGTATACCTTATTTCTAAGAATCCAAAAAAAAAAATTAGTGTCATACCTTTCATCTTAATACTCATTGTCCTTTGGAATTTGACATTACCTTTAGGCCACATTGTCATTCCTTTAAAAATAGTTGCATTTTCATTTCTTATTACCAAAAAATCCAAAAAATATAGTTGCATTCACATAGAGTCATATCATTCACATTCATAGACTCAATTTTCATTGTCCTCTTCCTCTTCCTCATTTGAGAAAAATACTTATATGGTTGTGGTAAGGCTTCAAAGAAAAAGAAGACAAATGGATAGTTTTGGACAAGACAACAACACCTATAACTTTCCTAATGACATGAGTCAAGACATGAACCAAGAAACATCTTTCATAAATAATTTTAGTGACATGAACATGGCATCATCTTCATACAACCCCTTTGAACCATTCGTACATAGGGATGAAAATGGACATGTATTTGTGGAAGACTTAGAAGCTACTACAAAAAATCCTGAAGTAGCCTCCTTTGTGGAAGATTTAGTCTTACATGATCCACAAAGATATCTAGCCATGCTTCTACACCAAGGGGACAAATTTCCATGTGGCTTTGACATTAACACTTTAAGAGCAACATCTCTTGATCACAATGCCAACAATAACAATTTAACTAATACCTCCAACACTAGTCAAATACAACACAATGTAAACAACATTGGTGCCACCTCACAAATTGCCACTGAACTATCAATGCTACCTCCAATAGCACCTCCTCTCAAAAAACTTCCAACACAATCAATGCAACATCCATTAGAGGGACACCAACCATGTCACAAGCCATGTCACAATCAATTCCTACAATGTCAACAATGTCCTCACAGTCAATTGGAGGTATCTTTGGATCCTCAACAATGGGGGAATGCTCTTCAAACCCTCTATTTGGAGCTTCATCTAGTGCCTTGGGAACATCATCATCAAATCCTTTTATTGGGTCTTCAAATAATGCCTTGGGAAAAAATTAATTCAATCCCTTTGGGGGAAATAAATGATAGATTTCCATTCCAGGTCTCCAACCTAATGTCAACATGTCTTCACAACTCAACACCAATACTCATATTCCCCAAAGGCAAAACACTAATATTCCCCATGGAAAATTCTACCAATTTGGGCAAGGTAATTAGAAGATAGCATATGACTTCATTTGGACACCAAAATATTCAAGGTTCACACATTCTGCAGATATCGACTAATATTGTTGGACACATTGCTACCTATGCATCACACATCCATACACATCAACATGCCCCTAATCAAAACATGTAATACCAACAACCTTCAAACCAAAACACGTCATACATTTCACAACAACACATCCCACAACAATACCAAAACACATCGTCACAACAAATGGGGACTTATGGCATACCTATCACTAGCATGTGTGATGCTACAAAATACCCCATAATCAACACACTCATAACCCAAATTGAAACCTTGCAAAAATAGGTCGAGAACATGCAAATGCAACAGACAAAGACTCACACATCATATGACCTATGTCCATATCATTTTGGCATGAGTCTACACATTCCAAACTTCCCCCCTAGATACGTGGTGCCAAACTTCACTAAATACAAGGGCATGACAAGCCCCCTTGAACACATTCAAGAATTCACAACCAATTGTGTGGACATTGCCTATGAACATACTTATTTGATGAGACTCTTTCCTAGGATTCTTGCAGGTCCCACACTTGAATGGCTTGCCACTTTACCTAAGGGAATAAAATCATGGGATGAACTTGTAGATAGATTTATCCAAAATTATGCCTATAACATTGACACAAATGTCTCCATTACCAACCTATGCACACTTACACAAGAAGAAACTGGTGAGACTTTCATTCCATTCTTTCAAAAATGGAGAATTCTAGCAAGTCATTGCCATATTGAGATAGCAAAAAAAGAAAAAGGTTGACATGTTTGTCCAAAATCTCATAGGCCCATTGAAATAAGGTTTACAAGTTCATTGTTGTACCACCTTCACAAATTTAGTCAAAAAGGGAGTCCAACTTGAGAAGACCCTTATTGCTAAAGGATAACTTAAATATGGTGCAAAAAACACGAACACAAGCCCACCTATTGACAAGAGTAAATATTGGGTCAAGAATAAACATATCACCAATGATGGCATTGTTGATGCTAAGATGGTGAACATAATGGGTCCTGTACTCACTCTTAAAGGAGCTCCACCACAAAAAATGAACGACCACACCGACACCTCTTTCCAATGTCATCCAAAATAATCAAAATAGTCAAAGCCAAGGTCAGCTACTGTTGGAAAAAATAGGACAGATAACTAAGAGGGGGGCATGAATTAGTTGTCACAGAATATTTAAACTTTTCAAATTTAACTTAACTTGATCTTAGATCTGATGAATGAATAATAAACCACAAACAATCAACACATCAGAAACACATAGAACACCAAGATTTTTTACATGGAAACCCTGTTAGGGGAAAAACCACGGTGGATGTTAGTCCACAATATTATACCCTGTTAAAAGTATAATGAAGAATAATGGGAATGCACATGCATTTAGGAACATTTCCTAGAGCTCACTGCTCAAATATAAGAGGGATCACTGCCCAAAGAAGACACACTATCTTACAACAATTCAGATTAGATCTATAGGGTATGAATTGAGAAAATAACTTTTGCAAAATCCTTATTACAGTTTCGGTTAAGCACAAAAACACTCCTTCAGACTTCACTCAAAATTATTCACACTCTTCTCTGCAATCGAATGATTAGATCCATATTCACACACTTTCTCTTTCTCTGGTACTTCTTCACTACATAACTTCACACAACTGCTCTTATATATCTGCAACATGGAATTACATCAACAACTTCGTTGACAAAAATAAAATATAAAACATATACACAATGTCGGCCCAAATTTACAAGTAAATTTTCAATGTGAATCAAACACCATCAGCCACAACATAATGAAGAATGAAAAAAATATCTTCGAGCACGCCAAACATTCAAATTTTAATCTCCAAGGATCCACAACATGTTATAACCACCATGTCGACCAAGAACATAAAAACCCGAACACATAAGAGAAAAATCACCGACCACAAGCACACTGATCAACGCGGACATGCAACAAAGATAGAGCATGATCTAGAAACATCCAAAAGAATCACGAATCATCAGAGAAGCATCCACAACAACTGAAATTACTATAATCACATCAGCTTCAATCAAGAACACTAAATGAAGCCACATAAAAACTGTCAGAACACAACTATTCATAACATGATTAAATATTCATGTGGACCTCTAAAACTTTTGGTGGATAAACTAGATATACTCAGCAATAAACCATTTAGTCCACAATGATTGATCATCAACGTACTGAGCAAGACACCTTCATGACCTTAATTGTTCCACTGTCAACCTGCAATTCTTTCTTTAACAATTTTCTCAATATCCTTGACATATACAACCTACAATACATCAATGCTAATAGTGTTGACATCAATGACAACCACGTGTATCAACAACACAACCAAAACATCCAACAATCTCCCCCTTTAGCATTGATGGCAACACATGATGTGAAAAACAACATCAATGAAACTCTCAATCAATACTTACTCCCCCTTAGATTCTGACTCTTCTCCTCATGTTTTTTTTCACATTGCTCTTCTCCCCCTTTGACATCAATGGAAAAGATAAGCATTATATTTCCACATACAAGCTCTAAACCACATATCTACACATCTGACTACTCCCCTTGAGTATTAGCCATGAAAACATCATTCCAGATCAGAATATAGCTATGAAGTACATAGATTGATGCAAGTAATTGCATCTCTAGTTCTTATCAGGAGGGGTAATCACCCCTAGCAACCCTCTGAGATACTCAAAAGTATCCTTTGGCAACGAATTGGTAAAAATGTCTACAATCTATTCTTTGGTAGGAACATACTCTAGTCTAACTTCTTTCTCGCTCACTTTCTCCCTCAGGAAGTGAAACTTGATTTATATATGCTTGGTCTTACAGTGTAGCACCAGATTCTTCGATATGTTTATTGCACTTGAGTTGTCACAGTATATGACAATAGGATCATCATATACTACTCTGATATCTTTTAGCATTTGTTTCATTTGTAGCACTTGGGTACATTTATTTACAGCAGCAATAAACTCTACCTCAACAATAGATAGGGATATGGAATTTTTCTTTTTACTCAACCAAGACACCAACTTCTTCCCCAGGAAGAAGGCACCACCACTAGTTAGTTTCCTATCATTTACATCTCCTAACCAATCCAAATCAGTATAGGCACTCAAGGTAAGATCATCATCTTAGGGATACCAAAGCCCAAAATCAACTGTTCCTTTCAGGTATCTAAAAATTCTCTTTACAACAATCACATGAGATTCTTTTGGATCAACTTGATATCTAGCAACGATACACACAACATTCATCATGTCTGGTCTAGTCTAAGTTAAGTAGAGCAATCCATCAATCATTGACCTATATATTGTTTGATTTTCCTTAGGAGAATCATCATTTTGTGTTAACTTTCATCTAGTTACCATGGGTGTACCAATAGTCTTTGAGTCTTCCATGCCAAACTTCTTCACCAAATCTCTCACATATTTGGACTGAGATAAGAAAATCCCATTGTCTAACTGAGTGACTTGCAATCCCAGAAAGAACTTCATTTCTCCAATCATACTCGTTTCAAATTCACTTTTCATTTGATCAACAAACTTCATACATAGATCGTCATCAACAAAGACTTCAATAATCAAATCTTTATCATGATCCAACTTAAAATACAAGTTGTTGGTAGTAGTACCTTTATTGAATCCAAGCTTTAGTAAGTATTTATCTAGTCTAGCATACTAAGCTCTGGGGGCTTGCTTGAGTCCATACAGATCTTTCTTCAATAAAAAAACCATGTCTTCCTTATCAGTCAATTGAAATCCATCTGGTTGTTCAACATATACCTCTTCTTCTAACTCACCATTCAAAAAGGCTAACTTCACATCCATTTGATAGACTTTGTAGTTCTTATATGTGGGATAAGCAAGAAATAATCTTATAGCTTTAATTTTGGCAACAAGGGCAAAGGTTTCTTCAAAATCAATAACTTCCATTTGTGAATACCCTTTACATACCAGTCTTGCTTTATTTTGAACCACTTCACCTTGTTCACTTAGCTTATTCTGAAAGACCCATTTAGTACCAATCCCATTTTTTATCTTTAGGTCTGGGAACACGAATCCATGTATCATTCTTTTCAATTTGCATTAGTTCTTCCTTCATAGCTTCCATCCAGTGTTCATCATTACAAACTTCATTGTCATTGTTAGGCTTAGTCTTGGAAATTAGACAATACTCTTCTACAATCCTTCTTCTAATCTGCAAAACTTTATTCTTATCTCCTATAATTTGATCTTCAGAATGATTTAGCTTTACATACTTTGGAATTTTAGGATTGTCTCACACTTCTGGTTCTTCTATTCTTTCTTCTGTACTTCCACTTGTCTCTCCTTCCTGGCTTTCTTGATTTACCAAAACAATTTGAATTTGATTATGTGTCTGAGCATTCTTCCTTTTGTCTGTACTATCTTGCTGATCATCTAAATCATATCCATAGTATCTGGATGATATAGTAGAGTCCTCATCAACTCTTACATTTGAACTTTCAACCATTTTTCTCAATCTTCTATTATAGTACCGACAATCCTTTCTTTTAGTAGAGTAACCAAGAAAGATTCCTTCATCTCACCTTGCATCAAACTTTCTTATGTCCTCATCTCTCTTAATATAACACTTGCTTCCAAAGATCTTGAAATGTTTAACAATAGGCTTATAACCAAACCACAACTCAAAAGGAGTCTTACTGGAAATACGATTGACATTTACCCAATTTAGAGTGTACAGAACAATGCTTATAGCTTCTCTCCAATAGATGTGAGTCACATTTCCTTCCAACATCCTTGTTCTAGCAAAATCCAAAATTATCTATTCTTTCTCTCTATAACTCCATTCTATTGAGGGGTTCGGGGAGCAGATAACTATTTTTTGATTCCATTCTCTTCACATAAAGAATTGAACTCCCAGGAGGTGAACTCACCAGCTTTGTCTAGAACCTTAGGCATTTGATCTTTAGACATGTCTCGTTCTCTGCTATAGCTTTGAAAATTTTGAACTTCTCTAATGCTTCACATTTTTCTCTTAAGAAATCAACCCATATCATCCTAGAGTAATCATCAATAAGCAACATAAAGTACCTTTCTCCTTGTAGACTTCTAATTCTGGAGCAATTGCACAGATCAATATGCACCAACTCTAGTACTCCATCAGAATGATGTTGTTTTCTTTGAAAAGAAACTCTAGTCTATTTTCCCATCTGACATTCCTTGCATATTGTGTTAGTAGGCTTCACTAGCCTAGGTAGATCTATTACTACTTGAGTGGAGATTACCTTGTCAATGTTATCAAAATTCACATGACACAACCTCCTATGCCATAACCAACTTTCATCTACTTGAGAAATTAATTTTTTTTCATTAGTAGCACTTAGGTGAAAAATATTACCTATTTTCTTTGTACTTGAAACAATTAGATTTCTAGAGCTTCCAAGTATCCTGCATCTTCCATCTTTGAATTGAAGATTTTAACCCTTGTCCACCATTTTTCCAACACTCAACAGGTTATACTTCAAGCCTTCAACATAAAGGACATCATCAATTTTATTTTTACCACCAAGACAAATAGATCCTCTACCATGAATCACACTAGCATTGTTATCTACGAATCTTACAACCCCACCGTCATATTTCTCTAGACTTACAAATTTTCTTTTGTCACCAATCATATGATGTAAGCATCCGTTATCAATAGCCCACTCATCCTTTTCTTCAATTTGGGCTGCAAGAGTTTTCTCAACTTTAGTAGATTTAGTAGCCATCGAACCATTTTCGTTGATAGCAACGAAAATCCATTCATCTTCATTTCCATTTTCTTTATCAGATTCTTCATCAGTCACACCTTCTTCAGCATAATAGAATTTCTTTTGAAATCTAGGCTTGTTAGGCTTAGACCTAGGAACTCTTTCAGGACACCTTGAAGCAAAATGACCTATTTTACTACAAGAGAAACCTTTAATAGGAAACTTTCCTTTATACTTACCTTATCCTCTACCTTCTTTCTTCACAATCAGTGCTTCTAGCTCTTCTACCTCTCTTTCTTCATCTTCAAGTTGTTTCATCTCTTCCTCATACTTGAATGTATTTCTAAAACTCTCTCCCAGATCATATCTTTGCTTGTTTCTTCCAGATACAAAGGCCTTAAATGCAGATTTAGTCTTGGGGGTAGAATCACCAAATTCACTCAACTCAAAGGCAACAAGTTTACCAATCAACATATCTCTTGTCACATTTGTTACTGTTCTGAGCTCTTCAATAGCATGAGCCTTTGATTTTTAAGAGGGAAGCAATGATCTGAGCACTTTAGCTATAATTTCTTGTTCATCTAGGGTACCACTGACACATCTAATACCCATCACAAGTTCATTTACTCTTTGCATAAAAGAAGAAATATTTTCATCTTCACCCATCTTCAAACTTTCATACTTTCCTTTCAAATTTTGTAGCATAGCGACCTTCACAAGTGCATCTCCTTCATACAAAGTCTCTAGCTTCTTCTAGATCTCATGAGATGTCTTCAAATCCATCAATTTTTTCATTTTTGAATCCGTTAGAGCACTCAACAAAGCTTCAATAGCCTTGATGTTAATCTCAACCTCTTTAATCTCATCAAGAGTGGAAGGACCATTCTAAGGAATAACATATCTGTTCTTTGTAATCTTTTAGAAGGGTTCACCAATACACTTCAAAGGGTTCACCAATACACTTCAAATGACACTCCATTTTGGCTTTCCACAGAGAGTAGTTTGTTCCATCAAATCTAGGACTGTCCTTCTTGTATGATGCCATCTCAGATCACCTCAAGCTTTTAAACTTCTTCAGAGGAACCAACTTTGATACCAATTGTTGGAAAAACAAGGACAAACAACTAAGAGGGGGGTTGAATCAATTGTCATAGAATATTTAAACTTTTCAAACTTAACTTGATCTCATATTTGATGAATGATCAATAAACCACAAATAATCAACACATCAGAAACATAGAGAACACCAAGATTTTTTATTCAGAAACCCTGTTAGGTGAAAAACCATGGTGGATGTCAGTCCACAATATTATACCCTATTAAAAGTATAATGAAGAATAATGAGAATGCACATGCATTCAGGAAAACTACCTAGAGCTCATGACTCAAATACAAGACAACTCACTGCCCAAAGAAGACACACTATCTTACAACAATTCAGATTAGATCCGTAGGGTATGAACTGAGAAAATAACTTCTTCACACTCTACTCTGCAATCAAATGATTAGATGACTATTCTCACACTTGATCTTTCTCTTGTTCTTCTTTGCTACATAAATTCACACAAACAACCACTCTTATATATCCACAACATGGAGTTACATCAAAAAATTTGTCAGCCAAAATAAAAAATAAAATATATACACAATGTCAGCCCAAATTTACAAGGAAATTTTCAATGCGAATCAAACACCGCCAGCCACAACATAATGAAGACTTAAAAAAACATCCTTGAGTGCACCAAACATTCAAATTTTACTATCCAAGGATCCACAATATATTAGAACCACCATGTCCCCGAAGAACATAAAAACCCAAACACGCAAGAGAAAAATCACCGACCATGAGCACATCGATTAATGCAGACATGTAAAAAAGTTAGAGCAAGATCTAGAATCATCCAAAAGAATCATGAATCATTAGAGAAGCATCTACAACAACTGAAATTACTAGAATCACATCAACTTCAATCAGGAACACTAATTGAAGCCACAAAAAAACTGTCAGAACACAATTGTTCATAAAAAGATTAAATCTTCATGTGGACCTCTGAAACTTTCAGTGGATAAACTAGATATACTCAATGATAAACCCTTTAGTCCACAATGAATGATCATAAATGTACTAGGAAAGACACCTTCATGACCTTCATTGTGCCACTTTCAACCTGCAACTCTTTCTTTAATAATTTTCTCAATGGGTATGTGCAGGATCATCATGGAAAAAATAGGCCCTTAATTGGCAAAAAATTCAAAAAAATCAGAGTTAGGCAACTTTATGTAAAAATTTGAATAATTTATATATATTATTTCAAAAATATGTAAGGATAGAATCTATAGAAAATTGAATGTAGTTTCTAAACTACTAGGGTTTTAAAAAAAAAAAAATCTATTTGGTGAATAAATTTCAATGCAGTAGTACTTAAATTTGGGAAAAAATAAGAAGTAGGTGTCTGTCGACCACCCTAACCACAATAAAATGATAATATTTTCTTATAAGATTTTAAATATAAGTAGAGGACTCATGTCCCAATGTGATGCATTTTTTTTGTAATTTTTTTACAAGTAAATAATTAATTATGAATTTTTTATTACAACTTTTAAAAAATATTAAAAACTCGTATGTCTGACCACCTTAACTTGGTCAAAACTTCATGAAATTAATTTTTTCTTTTTTTAATCCTATATTATGCGGATCATAGAATGTGATGCATGTTTTGGATTCATAAAATATGATACCATTTGAAAGATATAAATGTTTTTCAATCAGTCTATCAATCAGGACTTTTGTCGTAATTTGAATAGAAAATGAATAATAATTACTTATTAAATTCAAAGTAAAGCATAATTTATATTGGTGGAAAGATGATAATCTCCTTTACAAACCCTTTCATTTCATCAATTTTGGGTAAAAATAAATTTGTCAACCACATAGCCATCATATTGCCACTTTTTGGCCCACCATGATCTTGTACATACCCCAATATCCTCGACATATACAACCTACAATACATCAATACTAATAGTGTTGACATGAATGGAAACCACATATCAACAACACAACCATAGCATCCAACAAGCCATGTCAGATAAGGAAACCTCCAAAGAGATTCACATATACTTGTTTGGGTGAACCAATCAAAGATGTGCTTAAGAAGCTCTTTCAAAATAGTGTCATCACATTAGAGGAACCTAAGCCATATGATCCAGGAGAATTCAAACCATCATGGTGGGATGACAATGCATTCTATGATTATCACCATAGAAAAGAGCATAAAAATTCCTCTTGTCGACAATTAAGAAATCGCGTACAAGACCTCATTGAAAATAACACCATTGAATTGGGTGGACAACAATTCGCATCGAACACAAACCATACTATTCACAAAAACCCACTGCAAGACCATGGTTCAAATAATCCCTCTACGTCAGGTCCCAAGACTAATAATAACCAAGCCAATTGTACTCATACTTCCTAACATCTTTCCAAGTTCTGGATCTTGAGTTACCATATAACATCTTGCCTGGTCGACCTTGGATTCATGCACTAAAGGTTGTGCCATCCACCAATCATCAATACTTGAAGTTCCCTTTTGACAGCACTGAGACCACCATATATGGAGACCCCGATCCCTTTCAGTATTGTACCAATTTAAGGGGAATTTTAGAACATCAAGTTCTCACCAACCGAGAAGCTTTGACTCCCTCTTCTTCCAAATACATTGACCCATCTAAACTCACTAGATCATCCACATCCACTCCTTCGTCCTTCGCTACACCATCTCCCTCCATTCTGAAGGTTGATCCTAATATCAAGATTAAGGACCAAGGTGTTGGAGAGTATAAATTGAACATGACCTATTGCATAACTAAGATACCCAAGTCTCCTAAGGCTTATAGTCGGCCTTGTTTTAGAATGGAGCCTAAGGAAATTTTCAAAGTTCCTGCATCACACATTTTTATAAAATGGGGTGAAATGAGCAAAAATGACATCGAGGACATATCAAATTGGATTTACAAAAATCCAAAAGATCCTCCCCCATTACCATTCTAGATATATGACAAAGGCTATGATATAATGAAGGAAAAATTCTACGATGGAACTAGTGGCCTTGGGAAAAAAAAAACTGGAAATCAAGAACCTATAATTCCTTCCTGAAGACCAAAGCTTCTTGGGTTAGGGTATGGGCTGACCAAAAATGATGATCAATGTACCAATGTACTTTCGGGTGAGAGTATGAATGCTTCGAAAATTATCGAGACTATTGAAGATTCCCTTACCAAAACTGACTCATATGAATGGGAACTTGGCTCCCAAAGATCCTTGAGTGACTGTTTCCTTGATGAATTGTTCATTGAAGCTGGACAACCTACTTTCGAAGAAAGATTCTAGAAAATTTTCAAGATTCATCCAACACAGAATAAGGACAGCCCTGAAAGGAAAAGAGAAGATTGGAGTAGACTCTTTTTCCCACAGAACAATGACAAGCTTGAATCATATTCTGATCCCATTGTTCATCATCCTAACATATCTATCTAGCCATCTGACATTAATGACCATCATTCAGATTCATCTAAATTTCCTCATGACACTACGAATCCTAATGCTAGTGCATTTGTCCTTTATTTTGACATTGATCATGAATTGAGTGAAGGAGAATATTGGATAGCATCCAATTGGGAGTTGGAAGATGAAAATTTAATCTTTAACCTCTCTAAATTTTTCTTCATGCTTTACCCATCATCCCCACCATTTTCCAATACTGATGATGGTATCTCCATTGTTTGTTGTGGTATGTGGTGACTGATCATGCTATATTGTACACCTGACATTTATCCTCGCCGGGGTCCGGGACCAGGCCAACCAACTTTGTAAAAATCCTAATTCTCCAAAAGCTTCTAAAAATATTGTTATAAGTGGTTTGGATGGGGGTTGTAGTAGGGAATTTTTAGTGAGAATGTAATATGTTTTACACTGGATAATTAAATAATTGGATGGCTACAATTTTGTGGATGTAACCTAGATTGGATGAACCACATTAAATTTATTGTGTTGTCTTGTTTTTACCATAATTTTCTGTGTGTTTTATTTCTCTATTTTATTGATCAAATCTGCATTTAATTGTTAGATATCTGCTTTTCTAACCCTAAAAAGTGGTATCAAAGCAGGTTGTGTTTGGTTATCATCTACAAGAAAGTCTCATGATTAAGTGGGAGTAATGGAAGACGAGGGTAAATTGAAGGTAGATAAATTCAATGGGCAGAACTATCAGTTATGGAGGATGCAGATGGAGGATTATCTCCATTAGAAGGATTTATGGAGGCCATTGGAAGGAATAGCTAAGAAACCGACAATAATGAGTGATGAGGAATGGAATCTTCTAGATAGAAAGGCACTGGGAGCCATTCATTTATGCATAGCATAATCAGTGGCATTTAATATTACAATAGCAAAGATAACTCAAGAGTTGATGGAAACCCTGGTGAAGTTATATGAAAAGCCTTCTGCTTCAAATAAGGTATTTCTTATGAAGCATTTATTTAATATGAAAATTTTAGAAGGTGGGTCAGTTGTTGATCATTTAAATGAGTTTAATATAGTTACCATTCAATTAAAACTTTTGTAAATGTAAAATTTGATGAAGAAGTTAGGTCTCTTTTGATTCTATGTTCTTTTCCAAAAAGCTCAAATAGCTTTATAATGGCTGTTAGCAATTCTATTTTTGGTTCGAATACATTGAAATTTGATGATGTTGTTGGTGTTATTTTGAGCAAGGAAATTTGTAGGAAAAGCTCAGGTGGATCATCCACATTAGGAAGTGTTTTGAATGCAGAAATTAGGGGCAAAACAAAGGAGAGAGGAAATAATTCTGGAAGTCATGGGAAGTCATGAGGAAAATCAAAGGACAAAAGGTACCAATCTAGAGAAAAAAGGGATTGTTGGTACTGTGGTAAACCGGGTCATTTAAAAAAATATTGTTGGTCTCAGAAAATAAAGGAGACAAAAAGGAAGGAAATGAAGAGGCAAATGTTGTAAGTAATAAATCTGATGAGGATGCTCTGATTCTTTCCCTTAATAATGCTGATGATTCTTGGGTGTTAGATTCAGGAGCTTCATTTCATGCTACACCCCACATAAGTTATTTTCTTGATTATTTCCAAGGGGATTTTGGGCTAGTTTATTTGGGAGATAATGAACCCTGTCAGATTGTTGGAGAGGAAAGAATCAAGATTAAGTTGTAGAATGGGAATCATTGGCTACCACATGAGGTAAGGCATGTTCCAAAGTTAAAAAGAAATTTAATTTTAGCAGGGCAACTAGATGATGAAGGTTGTGTTGTTACATTTAGTGATAAAAATTGAAAGGTTACAAAAGGTGCCTTAGTGGTAGAAAAAGGTGTGAAAGTAGGCACCTTATATCTTTGTACAGGTCATACTGTTTCTTCTACTTTAGTTATTATAGATAACAATAAATGTTCAAGAACAATTGTTGCAGTTCAATAGGTAGAAAATCAGATAGTTGCTATGAATTTTGAATCAACATTGTGGAATAATAGACTTGGGCATATGAGTGCAAAAGGTATGAAAGTACTTCATTCAAAGAATGTTTTACGAGGTTTGAAATGTGTTAATTTGGATTTCTATAAAAGTTGTGTGTATGGAAAACATAAGAGATTTAGTTTTCTCAAGGATGGGAAGCAAAATAAAGATGAGAAATTGGAGCTTGTGCATATAGATGTATGGGGACCAGCTCAAGTATCTTCTGTCGCTGGCTCTTCATATTATGCCACTTTTATTGATGATGCAACAAGGATGGTATGGATTATTTCCTTAGGCAAAATCTGATGTATTTGAAACCTTTAAGAAATGGAGAAGCTTTGTTGAGAATGAGACAAGTAAAAAGTTAAAATTTCTAAAATCTAATAATGGTGGTGAGTATTGCAGCAAAGATTTTGAAGATTATTGTTTCTATAATGGTATTCGTAGGCAGAAAATGGTTCCAAGGACTTCACAATAAAATGGGGCAGCTGAGCACATGAACAAAACAATAATGGAGTGTGCACAAACTATGAGATTGTATGTCAGGCTGCCTTTAAACATGTGGGTAGAGGTTGTAAAAATTATAGTTTATTTAATCAATAGAGGTCCCTCTAATCCTTTGGGTTGTGGTATTCCAGAGGAAGCATGGACGGCTAAGAAGGTGAGTTATTCTTTTCTCAAGACCTATGGTTGTGAAGCATTTACACATGTAGATTCTGAAAATAGAACCAATCTTGATGCAAAATAAAAAAAAATGTATATTTGTTGGATATGGCATTGATGAATTTGGTTATAGGCTTTGGGATTTTGAAAATCAAATTTTTTTGAGAAGTAGGGATGTCATATTCAATGAGAAAGTGTTGTACAAAGATCAGTTGCAGTAGCATGAGAAGAAAGAAAATGATTATGTAGTGCTGGATGATACACCAAACAATGATGTTCTAGTGGTTCCTCATGCTATGCAACAATAGAAACAACAAATACAACAAACTCTAGTGAATGTTAGATTATCTTCAAGGATAAGTAGTCCTCCAAAAATATTTTCTCCCTCTTTGTATTCTATTTTATTAACTAATGTTGGTGAACCAAAATGTTATGATAAAGCTATGCAGGTGGATTCCAAGGTTCAGTGGGAGCATGGAATGGAAGAAGAAATGGACTCCTTGCTGAAAAATCAGACTTGGGAATTATGCAAGTTGCCTACAGGTAAAAAGGGTTTACCAAAAAAATGTGTTTGTAGGCTGAAGGAGGAGGATGAAGGTAAGAAAACATTTAAAGCCAAATTAGTTGTAAAGGGATTTGCAAAAAAAAAACGGTAATTATTTTGATGAAATCTTTTCTTTTATTGTTAAAATGACTTCTATTCATGTTGTTTTAAGTATTGTGGCTGCTAAAGATTTGCATTTAGAACAACTTGATGTTAAAACAACCTTTCTCCATGGTGATTTGGAAGAGGAAATATATATGGAACAACCACAAGGATTTGAAGTCAAAGGGAAGGAGAAACTTGTGTGTAGATTGAAGAAAAGTCTATATGGCTTGAAGCAAGCACCTCACAAATGGTATATTAAATTTGATAGTTTTATGGCTGAGCAAGGCTACAGTCAGTGTAATTCAGACCATTGTGTTTATTTTAAGATTTTGGATGATGATAGCTACATTATCTTATGTTTATATGTTGATGATATGCTTGTAGTGTGGTCTAACATGGATCACATATGGGAGTTAAAACAACAGTTAGCAAACTCATTTGCTATGAAGGATTTGGGGGCAGCTAAGCAAATCCTTGGTATGAAGATTACAAGAGATAGTAAAAATAGAAATTTGTTTCTACCTTAGGTTGATTATGTTGGAAAGGTGTTACATAGATTTCACATGGAGAATGCAAAAGCTATCAGCACACCTTTGCCCAGTCATGTTAAATTGACTAAGGATATGTGTTGAAAGACACAAGAGGAAGAAAAAATTTCCAAGGTACCATATGCTTCAGCTATAGGTAGTTTAACGTATGCCATGGTATGCACAAGACCAGTTATTGCACATGTTGAAGGAGTTGTTAGAAGGTATATGAGTCATCCTGGTGTTGAGCATTGGAATGCGGTAAAATGGATTCTCAGGTACTTGAGAGGTACATCCAATAAATGTTTATTGTTTGGCAGATCTAATAATGATTTAAAATGCTATGTTGACTTAGATTTAGCAGGGGATATAGATACTAGGTGGAGTACCATAGGTTATGTATTTATAGTTGGTGGGACAATAGTAAGTTGGATTTCTTGGTTGCAAAATGTGGTTGCTTTGTCTAGCATGGAGGTAGATTATGTTGTTGCAACAAAGGTGGCAAAGGAGGTGATATGGCTGCAACTTTTCATGGAAGAGATGGGAAAAGAATAGGATGAAAATTACTTGTTTAAGGACAACCAGAGTGCTATACATCTTTCAAAGAATTATGCTTTGCACTCTAAAACCAAACACATATAATTGAGATATCATTTCATTCGGTCAGTGTTGGAGGATGGTAGGTCAAGTTGGACAAGAGACATACAGATGCCAATCCAGTAGATATGTTTATGAAGGCAGTGAAAAGGGAGAAATTGAGCTCCTCTTCAGCTTCAATTGGCCCTGAAGGTTAAATTCAAGTATAATAGAGCAATAGGGTCCAAGGTGATTATTTCTAGTGGGAGCTGTAAGTGCAACGGTGTCATCCAGGATCAGTCTCCAAGTGGGAGATTATTTTGGTATGTGGCGATTGATCATGCTATACTGTACAAATGGAATGTATCCTCGCCGAGGTCTGGGGCCGGGCTGTGCCCTGGGTGGGCGTTTGGGGGTGACAACCCTCGATAAAAAAAAAATTCCCTTTTTTTTGTGTTGTCTCTAAAAAAGGAAAAACTGCCGAAAAAGGAAAAAAACTGACTTTATAAAAACCCTAATTCTGGAAGCTTCTAAAAAGCTTGTTATAAGCGGTTTGGATGGGGTTTGTAGTAGGGAATTTTTAGTGAGATTGTAATATGTTTTATACTGGTTAATAAAATCATTGGATGGTTGCAGTTTTGTGGATGTAGCCTGAATTGGGTGAACCATGTTAAATTTTCTGTGTTGTCTTGTTTCTGCTATAATTTTTTGTCTGTTTTATTTCTCTATTTTATTGATCAAATTTGCATTTAACTGTTAGATATATGCTTTTCTAACCCTAACATTATCTACTAATAGCTAATTGATTGGGATCAACAAGAGCCACCAGTTATGGACATATTTCAAAATGATGAAGCCATTGCAGAATTCATGGGACTCCATGAGGGCATCCTCATTGGGGACCATAAGGCTGGATTCGCTATAGACCTAGATTCTAGAGCATATTTCGGGGAGACTATGCAATCCTCTAGTTGCAAATAAAAATAAAAATGACATGTCTTTCGATGAAAACTGAAAGGAACCTCCTGACGATAAAAAAGTAAAAATAAAGGACATATCTGAAGGTGAAAACCCCTTCCAGGCACCCAAGGATGGAGGATTGAACTTTCTCCCTGTCACACAAGACAAATAAGTAATGCTCATTGAGGACACTATGGAAGTCAACATAGCCATAAAAAAAATCCTAAAATCATTCTTTATGCAACATCCTTGACAGAGGAAGAGAAACATGATTTCCACCAATTCTTCTCAGAACGTAAGGTTAACTTTGCATGGTCCTATGCCGATATGCTTGGCTGTGATCCATAATCAATTTTGCATCATTTTCCCTTACTCCCAGATGCCAAGCCAATGAAAAAAAAGCTGCGAAGAATGCATCCACAAATCGCCTTGTTAGTCAAAGCGGAGCTCAAGAAATTGCTAGATGTGGGATACAAATGGTCAATAGACTATGTTGAGTGGATTTCAAATCTTGAACCCGTAACGAAGCCAAATGGACAAATTTGCATCTACATAGATTTTCAAGATTTGAACAAGGAATTCCTGAATGATGACTTTCCATTACAAAACATAGACATCATAGTTGACCTTACAATAGGATACAAGATGTTGTCCCTCATGGACAATTTCTCAGGTTATAATCAGATTTGGATTTCCCCTGAAGACCAACATAAAACGACATTCACATGTCCTTGGGGTACATATTGTTGGAACACCACACCTTTTGGTCTAAAGAACGTATGCGCCACTTATGAAATAGCTATGACAACAATATTTCATGACATGATGCATAAGCTAATGGAAGACTATGTGGATGACCTTTTGGCTAAATCTTTGACCTGCAATGATCACTTGAATGTGCTATACAAATTTTTCAAGACTGGAAGATTACAAGGTCCACTTGAATCCTAAGAAGTGGATCTTTGGTGTGACATGAATAAATTTTTTGGGATACATAGTTTCTCGCAAAGTCATTGAGTTGATCTTGCTAAAATGAAAGCAATATTAGACATGCCTCCCCCAAAAGGAATAAGCGAGCTCAGGACATTGCAAGGGAGATTATAGTCCATTCAATGCTTCATCACATAGCTAGAAGAAAAGTTCCAACCATGTCAATATCTCCTCCACAAAGACATCCTCTTTGTGTGGAATGATAAATGTCAAGAAGCCTTCTAGGTTATGTGCAGGATCATGATGGGCCAAAAAGTGATGATATGATGGGTATTTGTAGGGTATGTGGCTGACGATTTTTTTTACCCAAAATTGATGAAATGAAAAAGGTTTTTAAAGGAGATTCTTAGCTTTCCACCAATATAAATTATGCTTTACTTTGAGTTTAATAAATTATTATTTTTCATTTTCTATTTGAATTATGACTAAAGTCTTGATTGATAGGATAATTGAAAAACATCTATAGCTTTCAAACGGTATCACATTTTTGGAATCCAAAATATGCATCACATTCTATGCTTTGCATACTATAGGATTAAAAATATAAAAATTGAATTTCATGAAGTTTTGACCAAGTTAAGGTGTCATACATATGAGTTTTTATATTTTTAAAATTTGTAATAAAAATTCATAATTAATAATTTACTTAGAAAGAAATTACAAAAATATACATCACATCCATACATGAGTCCTCTACTTATGTCTAAAATATTATAAAAAAAATATTATCATTTTATTGTGGTTAGGGTGGTCAGAGAGACAACTACTTCTTTATTTTTCCCTAAAATTTAATTACTACTGCATTGAAATCTCAAATTTTCACCAAATAGATTTTTCTTTTTTTAAATAAACCTAGTAGTTTAGAAACTACGTTCAATTTTCTACAGATTCTATTCTTACATATTTTTGAAATATATAGATAACTTATTCAAATTTTTACTTCACATTGCCTAACTTTGATTTTTCTGAATTTTTTGCCACTTAAGGGCCTTTTTTTTCCATGATGATCTTGCACGTACCCTCTAGAAAATAAAGGAATATCTATTGTCAACACTTATTCTAATGCTACCTATTGAAGGAAAACCTTTGATTCTGTACATTTTTGCAAAAGCTTTAGTACTGGGGGCATTACTAGCACAAAATGATCATGACGAAAGGGAATGGGGAATATATTACATCAGTCATACATTGGTCAGATATGAGCTAAACTACACATCTATTGAACATGCTTGTTTAGAAGTTATCTTCGCCACTTAAAAGTTAAGACATTACATGCTAAATCACAAGACACATTTGGTAGTAAAAATTGATCCCTTGAAATATCTCCTAAGTCAAGTAGCATTGGCAGGGTGCTTGGAAAACTGGGTCATGATCTTGAGTGAATATGACATACAATATGTGGAATGAAAGGCTATAAAAGGACAAGTAATAGCAGATCAACTGGAAGATGCACCTATACAAGGAAATCATCCACTGGTAGCAGATTTCCCTGATGATTCCATATTTCATGTAGAACCTAAATCACCATGGAAACTCTACTTTGATGGGTCTCATACTAGTCATGGCTTTGGAGTAGGTATACTGTTTATCACACCACAAGGAGACTCCATCCATAAGTCATTCCGCATTGCATTTCCCTATACAAATAATGTTGCAGAATATGAGGAACTTGTCACAGGACTCAGAATGGCCATAAAATGGAAAATTAAAACACTTCATGTCTATGGAGATTCTCAGTTGGTCATCAATCAGGTCAATGATGAATATGACACCATAGATGAAAATTTAATGCCTTAGAAGAGAATGGTTGACAGCTTTCAGTGATATTTTCACATGCTGAATTTTGAACAAGTTCTTAGGGAAAAAAAAAAGGTAGTAGACACAATAATCAACTCTCTCCGAGACATTACAAGCAATGTGCTACAATTTGAGTTCTTGGTGGAATAGCTTTTGGTTCCTACATATGACATTCCAGAGTCAAAAATGGTTTGTGAGCTTGTTGGTCCCAACTCACCATGGTATCAAAACATCTATGACTATCTCCAATCCCAGCTCCTTCACCCGAACCTATCCAATAACCCATGAAAGTCCTTTATTCATAAATCTACCCAATACACCATCATCAGTGACACCTTATATCGTCGTAGCTTTGATAATACCCTTCTTCGATGTCTCAACACTGACAAAGCATGGACGAACTTACATGAGGTACAAGAGGGTATATGCGGATCTCATTCGAGTGGTCCTACCTTGGCTAAGAATATTACGAGACTTGGTTATTATTGGCTGACAATGGAAAATAATGCACTTGAATTTGTTATGTCACCATTGTCAGATACATAGTGATTTGATTCATGCACTAGTACAGGAACTCCGACCGATCACTTCTTTGTGGCCCTTCGTGCAATGGGGACCTGACTTCATGGGAAAAATCCATCCTACCTCTTCCAATGGCCTTAAATTCATTATCATCACCACTGAGTAATTCACTAAGTGGATCGAAGCCATCCCCATCACTTACATAACTAGCAAGAAAATTTCTAAATTCATCCTCAACTACATCATTTGCCAATATGGTGTACCACAGTCCATCATCACAGAAAATGATCGTCCTTTCAAAAATCAAGATGTCCATGAGCTTTGTGAACACTTCCATATCCAACACCAATTCTCCACACCATACTACCCACAAGGGAATAGTCAAGCTAAGGCATCTAGTAAGACAATCATCAAAATTCTCAAGAAGAAAGTCAATGACGCTACCCATGACTAGCACAAACAACTTAACCCTCCTTTGTGGGCTTACCATACTAGCATCTGAACACCTGCAGGAGCCACTCCATTTGCCTTAGTCTTTGGAGTTGAAGCCATCTTTCCCGTTGAGGTCAAAATTCCTTCTTTGTGAGTCTCCCTGAAGGTTTGATCGATGATGAAGAATATAGACAGTCACGACTGCATGAACTAGAGATGTTAGAGGAATGCAAAAAAAACACTTTAAATCATTTATAGGAATATCATAACCGACTCTACCATAGTTATAATAGGAGATTCATGGTCAAAAAGTTTGACATTAGCAACTTGGTCCTAATGCAAAATTCTAAGAATTAGTCTGATAGAGAGAATCCCGAAAAGTTTGAGCCTGATTGGTAGGGTCCTTATATCATCACGACCTCATTTGGTTCTTAAGAATACCAACTAGCTACTCCATATGGTGAGCAACTGACAAAACCCATCAATAGTATACATCTTCGAAAGTTCTACGCATAGCATCAGAGAGATAGGCTGAAAAACATCAAAAATACAAAAAAAATGAAAAATATAAAAAATATCACCACCCTGATGAAAACCTGGAAAATAAGTGTCTTGGTGACACAAAAACAAAAAAAATGACAAAAATAGTAAAGAGCAATAATTTGTCCAAAATTGAAAACCTGGTAAACAGGTGCTTTGGATAAGTACCATGGTGAAAACCTGGCAAATAGGCACCATGTGTAGTCAGTCTTTGCTTCACCATCTACTATCACTCTATCAACTTTAGTCCATAATAAACACCTACTTTTCTAACACCTTCATGACACTTGTCACAAAACCATTTCCATTTCTTTCCATGGTTGATAATGGTTGACATCAGGTCTTGCCTACCATTTGTCCATCATCCCAGTCCATCCTTTTCACATCCTTTGAACTTGGCTGGTCTTGGACCTAACTAGGGGCAATCCTTTCTTACCTAACTATAGTGGGTATCACACATGGTCCTACCAATTAATTTTTTTTTGAAAAAATACAAAAAAATCATAAAATGTCTTGAAAAAAGATAAAAAAATCATAAAATGTCATGAAAAAAGACCTAAAAATTGAAAAAAATCCTAAAAGAAATCCAAAAACATCCAAATAACACTCAAAAACACAAAAAAGAGGTCATAACTTGTCATGTCAGTTAGTCTATGTCATTTTCGAACTACATTGTCTCTGCACATTTTCTACATAGGCAAGGCTCATCCTTGAGCACCCAAGACATTAGGTTGGTCCTTTTAGGTTTGTCAAATAAATCATGACTTAATCTTTTGTCACTAAGATGAAGTCATTGGTTGTTTTGAGCTATGAGATCTCTGAGTGTATGACGTAGGAAAGGCCATCAATCGATGAGCCCTCGAGGCGACACTGGGTGAGTCCATTAGGGTTCATGACACCACACTAGCACACATGTTAATTGTCTTCAATTCAAACAAATTATTCCAAAGAAAACTCCTAAGACAAATAGACAGACTCATACAACAAACTATGACTATCATTTAATCAATATTTTAATTACATCAGCATGCAGTCAATTCTGTCAAAATAAGTCAAACTTAGTCAACTTCAGTCAAACTAGGTTAAAACTAGTCAAACTATCAATTCTTGGTTATCTTTAGATGTGTCCTTCTGAAGAATGACCTCTGTCATTTATTTATGCCTTAGGATGTGTCCTTCCTAGGCATCGTCACCATCACTTGGCATTTTGAGAGATTCTCTTGGCATTTGAGGATCAATCCTCTCGACATCAACATTATTCAGGATGTGTCCTTCCTGAATTTGGCATCACCTGGAATCTGTCATCTAGACATAATCAAACTTGGAAACTTAAACATTCGTCATCTCGGTAGCATTAAACTTGACATCTCAACATCGTCAAACCTGGCATCTCGACACCGTCAAACTTGGAATCTTCACATTCAGAACATTTGACATTCAGACACACTTGGAAAACACTTGGAAAACACTATCTTGTCATTTTGATCTTTGATTTTTCATCATGCTACTAGTTTCTCAAGGATGTCCTGACAACAGGATTTAGAGAAAAAACAATGTATCATGATGGTAGTCTAGTTTTGTCTTTTTTAGGAAATCATGTTGCTAGTTCCTTGAGGATGTCGTAACATTTGGATTTAGAGGAGAAATGGTATTTCATGACTTGTCTTTCTTATATTTCTAGTTTTTGTGGTTGGTTGTGACAAAAATACTGGGGAAATCATGCTATTAGTATGAGTCATGATCATCCTTTTTTGTGACTGCTTGTCTCACGTGATGGTACGACCTTGCACACCATTTATCTATGTCATATCATGGTGTTTGTTGGCCATTACAATAATCTTCCTAATGATGATTACGAGCAACAACTATTAGTTCTCTAGCAATATGTTGAAGGATTTTGTCTCCACACTAATATCCATCTCTTTATGTCTTGTCGTCTTTTCTCTTCCGTCTCCTGATGATATCTTGTGTCATACAAAAAATATAAGGGCATACATGATCATATAGGCATTGCATTAGTTCATTACACATTCACATATATTCATTCATTTAGTCACATTATGCATTAAACATTCATTGAGGCATATAGTAATTTAACATCCATTCACATAATTCCATTTACACCATTAACATATATTAAATACATTTGCATCCACATAGCATAAAAGTGAATTTAACATTTCCATACCTCATCCATATCATTAATTCACATACATCACATCATAATACATCACATATATTGTATTATCCATACATAGACAGTCATACATTAACGCATCTATAATCATAAACATGGCATCCATCACAATTACAACACTATTGATACACATAAATCATCATTATCATCATCCTATAACTATCATACCTAACATAATATCATCATGGAATATAAGCATAAAATAGCTACATACATCACATGGCATATAAAAAGAATCATAATCATCATCACAAATGCATATATCATAAACATAATCAATACATAATGCATCATCACATAACATATATCATATAGGCCACATCAAAACTGCATCATATATATAATCTTAGAAAAACATGTCATAGGATAGAGTGATGAGATATCCCAAAAATGAAGCTCACAAGCTTGATGGTCAAATATGTGTCATCACATAATTTCTGGAATGTGATAACAAGATAGCAATCATTGTGAATATATTGAACTCTCCTCATCCGCTCAAGGAGAAGACCGAGGTGACTGATGCTCGGTGAGAGGAATTGATACTGATGGCATAGTGGACACAACAGGAAAAGTCTATGAAGTAGATGGACTTGTGGCCGAAGGGTGATTGTGCTTTGACTTGTGACCCAAACAAGATGGCCCATGGTTGTGGTCAGACCTGTGACTCAAATAATTCTTGTGGCTATGATGGGATCTATGACTCGATGAATGTCTTGAGGAGGTGAAACCACCCACATTGCTCTGGCTACAACTATTGTGTGTGTGTGGCTATGGCTACCTGACCTAGTCCCTAAATTGCTATGTGACCTAGACAACCTAGGCTCCCTCTGATCAGCTAGAACTTCTCTCATATAATATGCTATACTGGCCCCTACTAGCACTGAACTTGTCCAACTCTCTAGCTACATCCCTAACAAGCCCTAAACATAACTATTCAAATCCTGCCCACAAGCTCTCTGCCTCATGTGAATGAATCTCTGTCTGATCTTTCTCTACATGTGTAACCTCAAGCTCTTCCTAAAGGGATCTAATCTATGCAGTGGTGTCATCTAGTCTCCTCTACATATCTACTAGTCTCTGGTCAATAGTAGCATCATGCAACAAACATGGTCCTCTAGATATGTCATCCTCCCCCTCCACCATCTGCTCCTGCAACTTCCTCTCTACCTCATCCATCTCATCACCAATGTCAAGCTCCTCATCATCACCAGTGACATCCTCCTCTCCAAAATGAACCTCATCCTCCACCTTGGTGTCCACCTCTACCTCCTACCTCACCTCGACCTCTGGTCTCTCCTCCTCCTGTCTCTTCTCCTCTTGCCTAGGTCCCTCATCTCTTTCCCCCTCCTCTAGCACCTCAGGAATGGCGTCAAGGGTCACCCTCTCCATAGTCTGTCAGACTCTCCTCCCCTATCTCTTGCCATCTCCTCCTCTCCTCCTCCTCCCTCCCCCATCACCATCTCTGCCATCACAACCATCATCTCCTCCTCCATCTCCTCCACCCCTTCCTCCATCTCCTCTCCCTCCATCCATCCCTCTCCCTCGGCCACCATCTCTGCCTCCTCTACTACCCCATTGCACCTATGGTATCAGTGAACGATAATCAATAGGTGTTGGCCCATGTGGATCTATCAGCGGTTGTGGTCTGCGTGCCTGCCACCATGTGTCAAACTTAGCTGTCATCCCTAGATCAGCTGGACCCCCTCTCCATGCCCACTACTATGTTGCCAACCCATCAATCTACTACTATGCTAAAGGTACTAAAATAGCAGGTCCCCATATAGTCTCCCATGATGATCTCACATACTCTGCAGTCCCTACTGGGACATCCTATTTCTCACCAAACTATCATAAGACCCACTGGGGTAGGTACATCTTAATTATCAACTACGACTAGATGGTTCAACCAATAAGATAATTGAATTGTCTGTAGAGTTGTAAATTCTTGCCCTTGTCACCCCACTGAGCACAGTCCTTGTACAGCCTCCAGAGAAATGCCATCAAAGTATCAATCATGTGTCACCAATATCCTATCTCTCTGACCCTATTTTGTTGAAGAGCACCTACATATAGATAGAAATATGGCATACCCTTGACTCGCTGTGGCCTTTGAATAGGTGGATAGAAGATAGGGATATGTTCCCAAGCCTAGATCATAAGCAAGGTAGTGTCATAGCGGATACTATGCACTCCTTTGTATCCTACCTCATGCAACTAATGATATAACATCCCAAGAAGACAAGGCCCCCATGTAAAAATAATCCTGTCTCGTCACATCCTCACTAGAACATCTCTGCAACCGATCGGGAATACGTGTCCATGGTGGTCTAGAATAAGGACATTAGCAACCAATGCACACAACATAGCATCCCATCGAGGATAATACTTTTCCATGAACTCCCACTAAATCTCATAGCCCTTGATGCCAAGTCCTGCACTGTCATTAGCCTTATAGAACTAAGTAATAGCCTGATGCCCCTGATGAGGATCGTACACAACCTGCTCTCCTTGGATTGGAAGGTGCAGAATATGATACACGTCCTCTAATGTCACAATGACCTCTTTTATTGGTAAATGGAAAGAGCAGCCATCTCTCGGCCAGTTCTATCAAAAGTCCCAACCTATTTGCTTGGACAATAGGTATATAGGTGACATAATATAATTTGAGTCACATCAATCATCTATGCTCTTTGTTGATCTTAGAAGGAATACATGGAAGGCTTGAACTCGCGTGTATAGATTGGTTGTAATCATTTTAGCACATGCAAAAAAAAGAGTTAGTACATCATTAAGCATCATTGTTACTATCTATCTAATCAAACATAAGTATAAATTGGGTTTAAAGCTAAGCCAACCCTGGTCAACCTTGGTCAAATTCAAATGCATCGCATCAATGACATTTGCATTGCGCTAAGTCAATTGAGTCTCTTGATCTTTCATTTGCATCACAATAGTGCATTTGCATCACACAAGCTCCCAAATGCATTATAATTTAGCACATGCATCATTGTCAATTCACATGCATTGAATTTCCTAGCATTTGTGTCACATTGAAGTGATTGCATTTCTACAACTATCATATGCATCACACTAAGAAAAATGTGTCATTATCTATTGAACCCCTAATTTTTGTGTTGTGATGCATAGAATGCATGCAACATGAACACAAATGCAGCTTACATGAATGCATATGCGTTGCAATGCATTCACAACCCTAAATTCTATCCCTAAAAATGTGCATGAAATGATAAAATGACAAAGTGGGCAAGGTGTAATTACCGGCGGCTCTATGCCCTCTGGCTGTCTGAAAGTATGAATGAGGTATCCACGGTGCTCGATCACTGGAATCATCATCTTCATGCGAAGTCTCCGCTCTCTAAGCTCTCAAATCTACAAAGGAAAATTTGAAAATGAAATGACTTTTTACCCCTTTTTGAACCTATTTATAGGGTAAAAATATGATTTTCTTGCAAATTTTATTATTGGAGGCCTTTTTGACCACCTTTGACCAACCCGTTAACTGCCTTAAACATGTCAAAATCTAAAACTGCTTGCATTGCTACTTTTTTGGACATCAAATTAGCTTATCAGGACACTTTCCAAATTTTTCTATCACTGGGCCAAAATTTGAAAAAAATTCCGAGCGGGCATAGATACTCTGTACTTTCACTGGGGCATGTTTTTGACTAAATTTTCTTTGTCATAATGTGACAAGCTGCATTATGACAAAGAGGGGCAAAATGTAGACACATAGAATTGACCTAGGCCTACAAGTTCTATTTTGTCCATATTCTTCCTAGCATAATTAAAAGTTTTAATTATGTCTTATGGTCCACATTCAAGTATTAATTAAATAATTCTTAATTATTTAATTAATTCATGTCTTTTATTCCTCTTTATTATTTATTTATTTAAATATGTCGCTAATGACCTATGATTAAATAAATTCTTTAATTTATTTAATTATTGTCCACCTTGAAATTTTCCTAATTTTTAAATAAAGTCATGGTCCCACCCTTTGAATTAAATAAATTTTTAATTCAAAATAACAACTTTCCTCCATAAATCAAGTAATTTCTAATATTATTTGATTTTCAAGCTCTCTTTTTCTGTTTCATTTTTAGCTTCTTGTCACATGCTATCTTGTCCCTTGATTGGATTTTCTAGAAATCAAATCTTGTTCATTCATTTTAAATTCACTCTAATGTTGCCCTACCCCTAATTGTGGATTGTCAGATTGAATCTTGTTCATTTATTCTAGGGCATTTAACAATCTTCAATCTTGTCCATTCATCCAAAATTGACTTTTCTATAAAATGGCAATTTTGGTCTCATTTTGACATCTCATGCAATTTACATCTTAGGCAATCTCACAAGCTCTTGGCATTTTGGCATATTGACATCTTAGCATTTATTGGCTCTTTTAGGAATACTTTAGGCTTGCTTCATAGTTTCTTTGTTGCATTTTGTAGCTCTTTAGATCAAATCCTTCAACATTTTCTTAGGACATTGTCATTCTCATAGGTTTATCATGATAAATTTGAGGGAAAACTTCATATTGCATCAAATAGAGAAGGTACAATGGAGGTCAATCATGGAGGTTGAAGACATTTGTTAAACTCTTTCCTTGTTTTCATGTTTACTCCTTTGTGCTTCATTGTTTGCTTTGGGTTATCTTATTTATGCTTTAATCTACTAACCTAGTTTTTTCCCTAAGCTACATATTCAACACAAATTCATCGATAGTTGAACACAAATAAACTATTTATTATTATAAAAATAATACATAATCATTTAATACAACTTACATGAAATAAAACTAGGGCAATAGTTGAACAAGTTTTTTTTAAATCCTTCACATTTAGTGGGAAAATACATGATATTTATTCTTGTAATAATGGAAAAAGGTCCCCCCTAACATGGCCTTGACTTAGTGTTGCAATGTGTCTAACATATTCACATTAGTTCTTGGGCCCTTGTGAACTAAATGAGCTAATTGGTGCCTTATTTGGAGTGTTGCAAAGTGTTGTAACACACTTTCACACTTTTCTAGGGTTGTCATTAATAATTGGGATTCTTTATGCTTTAATTGGCCTTATTTTACATCCACAAGCCTCATTTAATGCATCTTTTCAAGGATAATTCTGACATAAATCAAGATCCAATCATAGTTTAGGTGTTTTCAGGTTGAATGGCCCAAATTGAGTCATCTTGGACTCATTCACCACCTTAGGTGAATGAGTCCCACCAAGGTTTTTGGGTCTCAAACCTCGTTTCACAACATTCTAATCATTTTTGAAAATGGTCCCATAAATTATGTCTAATGGGACTCATTTGCGTCCTTGGGTGAATGAGTCTCGTATGTCCCAAAATCAAAATTAATTCAATTTTTTTGCAAGATTTTTTCCTCCTAGATTTGATGTCAGATTGTAGTGTTGTAATTTCAAGAATTCTTACATAATTAAATATAAATACAAGTTTCTTTCACTCATTTTCACCCCCCAAGCATACAAGTATTCATCCATATAGCAAGTTGAGTTCACAAGATCATTCAAGTGTTCACAAAATCATTCAAGAGTCTTCATGATTATATTTCAAGCATTCTAGAGCATTCTTCAAGCATCAAGCATCATGTCAAAGTATTCATGCATCATGTTTGTTTTGGAGAAAACAATTATGGTGTAGGATTTTCTGATTCAAGCTAGCATTCAAATCATGATCTATCCTATTCAAGAAAGAGTCAAGATCTACATCGATTGGAGCCATCACATACATGTTTGTAACACTTCATTGCTAGAATTTGGTGAGTTGCAACATCATATTTTGTTCATTCATCATTATCCATTCCTATTTCATTCTATTTCAAGGTTTGATTACCAAAACAGGGTTTGACCAAGGCAAACCCCTATCCACTAACAAAGAAATTTTTTTCCCTATCTTTAGCATGTGATTTGTAGGCTTAGGTTGAAGAAACATTGAAGAGAAAGCTTGGAGAAAGTTGTCAAAATTACTAAAGTTTTTTAAAGTTTCCATCAAGCATTGGAAAAAATTAGAGAACACCTACCAATTGATTTATAGAGATTCAAATCCAAAAACCTGAAGAAGTAGATTGGGCAGACTAAAAGGAGAAAATTCAAACCTTGAAGTTCCAAAAAACCCTAAGTATATACTGATTCACCACTTCTAGTGAATGAGTCCTAGTCTAGGTCAAAATTCATATTTTTAGAGATTCAGATACCCATTTTCCAAATTCCTGTTCCTGCATAGAAACCTAGATTTTGGACTAATTCGCCCAGCTTGGAGAATGAGTCCCACTTAGCATTAAAGTCATAATTTCCAACATTTCATACATTCATTCAATCATCTCCAAATTCCTAGGTGAACACAATCCATCTCACAACTTGTTATTCTATTTTATTTGCATTTCTAGGTCATTTAGTTAGAGTTGCATTGAATTAGGATTTATTATTATATCTTGTATTGCATTTGTCTTTCAAAGCTCTAGCTTGGTGGTGAACCCCTCATTAGTTTACATTCAACCCCTAGGACAACCCTATTGCAAGATATCTTTCTCCTTTGCATTGAGATGTCTAGTGTTATCCTTGAATGTAATTGGAAAGTGGGTGTGCTCTATATCCTAAATCATATGATAGCACTCATTAACCCCATTTTTCTATATTTAATTTTGGTGAACCTGAATTTTGAACATCATAATTATGATTTAGAGTGCATTATCATCCTAGATCTTGCTTGCATTAACATTGTATTTAGTTTTTCACTAGTTAATTGGCATTCTAGGGTTTCTAATTTTTCATTAGTGAAAATTTCATATATCTTGCATTTTTGCATCTTAAATCACTGAAAATAAAATAAAATTGGCATTTTCACTTTATTTATAGATCATACAACATAAAAAGCATAAAAATCAATTATTATTTTTTGAAAATTTTGGAAAAAACCCTCATTGGGACTCATTCACCACCTTGGGTGAATCAGTACTAGTGTTCTACACTACATTTTTTGGTATTTAAAGCACTGTCCCCAAGCTTCTATTTTCTATTTATATCTTCCTGTTTCACTTTACAATTTTTTTGTTATAGCTGTTTCATTGTTCTTAGATTATATTGCATTTGTATTCATCTTGCATTAAGTACCCATTGCATGAGTATTTGGTGGCCTATTGCTAATATTGTAGTGAGATGAAGTTCAAGACTCATGTCATCCCATGATAGCACAATCAATGTGGACCTTGGGTTGTCTAGCTCTTTCACTCCTAGTATTGACACTAGTACACTAGGTATGGACCATTCCCTTAACAACTCTTTGCCTTCAAGTAGTGTGATGCATGTTGAAACAAGGAATGATAGTGTCTCGCAAGAAAACATAATTCAAATCCATGAAGACTTAGAAAACCTACAACATCAAGTGCAAAATGACAATAATTCAACTACCACCATCCCTACTATAGATAATATTCATCGCATGCTTGAAAGTGAAGATGGACTCGACCTTGTGAAAATTATAGTTCAAATATTTGGTAAACACCTCACCTCAACCACTAGTTGTCCTTTACCTACAAGCAATGTCACAAGCCAAGGAGGAACACAAATTCCTCCTTGGACAACAATTGCCTCAATACCTACTTATACCAACCCTCAAGTCACAACAATAATGCAACTGACTAGTAATGTGATTCCTTCCTTGGGTATTCTGGCTAATATCCCTAGTACCTTTGTGGCATGACATGTCATATCTCCTACTACTTTACCACCTATAAGAATTAAATTCACTTTTCCCTCAAACACATATACCCCCTCACCTTTTTGAACTCCATCTCATAATACAAGCAATGACTCTCTCATAAATCAAATTTTGCAAACTGTTTCATCCCTTCAAAAGTAAGTTTCCACCATCAACCAAAATGAAAATGGTGCACCTACATATAATGTCAAAAGCAGTCCATTGTCCTTAGAGATATTACGAACACTGATGCCACAAGGTTTAGAGGTTCCTATATTTGAGAAATATGGATGAAAGGAAGATCCTTCTTACCATGTTAATGCTTATATCACCTTATGTAGTGACTTTTTCCTTGATGATAAACTCTTGGTTAAGCTTTTCCCCAGGTCCTTGAAGGATACTTCCTTGGAATGGTTTTCTTCACTATCGAATTACTCAATTTGTTAACTCAATGAACTTCTTGAGGAATTTCTCAACCATTTCCAAGTGCATATGAATCCTAAGATTACCTTGGCTAATTTAATGAGATGCATGCAAAAAGAAGAAAATATTATTGACTTTATTTCACACTATCAAACGCTTTATTCCCGACTTGATGTCAAGGTTCCCGATCCTCACCTTCAAAAGATGTTCATAGAAAATTTGCAAAGTAAGAGATAAGACAAGCTTACCATGATGAAATTCCCCTCCTTTATGCACTTGTGTATTGCCCCATGTGATTATCAAAATTTGGTTAGTAGTTGAGATACAAAATCCACTTCTAGCTATATTGAGAAGTTTGAGCCCAAAAACCAAAATAATTCTTAACCTTTTAGAAAATAGAACAATGGTTTCCTTGAATTTAATCCCCATCAACAAAAATATCAGAATGTCAATAAGCAAGTGGTTGTTATTAAAGCTGAGATACCCTTTAGCTATGGGGTCTCCAAAGCATAATTCACTCCCTTACCTGATACCCTTCATAACACAATGAAACAAATCTTAGAGAAAAAGATGATTACCTTGCCTCCCATTAAACAACCTAATCCTAATAAACCATTACCCACAAGTTATAGACAAAATTATTACTGCCATTATCATCGACAAAATGGACATGACATGAAACATTGCAAGCATCTTAAACATCTTGTGCAAGACCTCATTGATTCTGGTCATCTTTTCGTTGGACGTGTTAGTGGTGAAGGAAATAAATATGTTGCCCCTCCTAACCAAAACTTGGAATTTGTTACCAACCCTATGCCTAACCATAACATTTTATTTGTTGAAGCTAGTGAAACTACAAAAAAGAGAATTATTGTAGCATTTAGCTCCCTATAATCAACAAAAACTCGCCATTTCCCTCCTTTCTTGAGCACAATCACCAATGGAGACACCCACTAACTGTCTAAAATGAGGTAGATAAATCTTGCATCTAGTAATTCTTCCAGTTCTCCTTTCACAATCTCTCTTAGTGCAGGGTTAATTCTTCTTTGTGGCTGTGTTACTAGGGTGCAATCATCTTTGATGTAAATTATGTGTGTACAAAGTTTAGGATCCAATCCCTTCATATCATGATAATCCAATAAAAATTCATGTTGATGGGTCCTTAATAGGTTCACAAATAACAATTGTTGTTCTTCATTCAATTTACTATTAACATTCAAATATTTTCCTTCTGACAACTGGACTCATGTAGTTAATTCTATCATGGCTACTTCATTAAAACTTGATAAATTTAGTTCATATGTCTATAATGTACATGACATACTTGTTGCTACAAGAAATCTATCTACAGGAACAGTGGCTATAGGAAGAGTATCTGCAAGAAGAACGTCTGTAGGAATAGTGGCTGTAGGAAGGGTAGGTAGAAGTGTCTTGACTAGAGTAGCAGAATGAGAAGATGATGCTTCTTCCACTTTGTACTAGTTCTGAATGATGTTAACCAATACTTCATCCTCATCTTGGAGCTACATGAAAGAGCTTCTACCTAGCATCATAAGTTGGGCCCTAAGTTCACTTCCTCATCCTCTTCACCAACATGTGGCCATAAGTGATTATCTTCATCATGAGATGGTTGAGCAGTTAGATAAATAATTTTTTTTTTAGTGCTCCTCCCATCTAAAATAGTCATGTCAAGTGAACAACATCCAATGTATGCATATGCAGTTGCTAACCACGGCCTTCCAAGAATAATGGGATACCTTCCTAGTGTGGCTTTAGGAGAAAGAATCATAAAGTCTGCTAGGTACTCCTAGGTTCCTAAAGCTAGCACGAGATCCTCCACTACACCATCAGGCTTAATAGTGGAGCTATTAGCAAGTTACATGATAGTAGGATTGGACCTGATACTTGCAATATTTAGTTGTTGCAAGATTTATTTGGTCATTACATTTATCGCTGCTCCTAAGTCAATCAGAGCATTCATCACTTGAATCCCGTTTATGACAACTGCTACCACAAGACTTCCTAGATCATTATACTTGGGAATAGTCACTTTTCCCAGCATGATGTTAGCTAGCTAGCCCACCACATGAATTGTAGTTGGGTCTTTCTTTTCCAGACCTGACTTCTTGAGACATGCTTCCTTGATTGATTTGTCATAGATTAGAACATCCTTTAAGGCCTAAAATAGAGGTATCTAGACACATATATGCTTTAGTTGGTCCAGGATATCAAAGGTTGTATCCTCCTTTTCTTCCTTCTTCTTGGAAACTTCCAATCTCTAAGGAAATGGTCGCTCTTATTTAGTCTATTTAATTTGGACTTGTTAAGGAATTTTGGGTACACTAGGCTGAATGGGATCATTCAGAGGTTCCTCTTCCTCTTCCATAGGGAGCTTAGTGATAATGGGCTTGGAAGGGGATGGTAGATTAGTACCTAAATGCAAGTGGCTATCACTTACACTCACAACATATGTAGGAAATTGATTTGAATCAGTAGAGTAGGCAAACTATTGCTTTGTTTTGTTATTTGGATTAGGTGTAGCCTGAGCTGGTAGTTGAGTAGGTTTAGGGTGTATTTGAGCTAGGATTAGCAAGTGGAGGCATTATATCAGGCTGTTGGGGTTGAGAAGGTGGTTGCATGTAATTGGTTGTCTGAGTAGGCCATTTTTTCCCTCCTCTCCATTGATTTGTTTGCTACTAATTTCCTGGAGGAGGCTGCCAATGTACTTGAAATTGCTACCAATTCCCCTAAGGTTGTTACCATTGGGGTGGAGAAATATGATGACTGGTCCAAGCATTTGGAGGGTTACTCCAAGGATGTGGTGGATATCCTCCATAATTGGGTGGATATGGGGGATACCATTGGTTACTAGAGGAATAGAAATTAAAATATGGCCCAACATAGGATAGTGGATCCAATGGCATACCTTGTCTTGGAGCCCAAGAATTCCTTTGTGCAATATAGTAGTCTTGGTCTTCTTCAATCTAGATTGGCTTGAACTCAGGTGGAACTTGCTTGCTTTCAAGGTTAGCTACCATCTTGCATCTGCAATCCTTCTTTTTCTATCCATAGTGGGGGCAATACTTTGTCAACATTGCCTCTACCTCCTCTTGCTTCTTCTTGGCCTAAAGTGTATCTAGCTAAGTGGCTAGGTTATTGATAATTTCTTTCTTGAAGTCTTCTAGCAAATGAGTAATCTCCATTCTTGAGACTCCACTAGTACTTGACTTACCCATGGAAGATTGACAAGCTCTCCCTTTTTTTGAAGCTTCCCTAGAGTAGTTCTGGCATATTTTCTTGATATCTTCCCAAGGGACTTGGGAAATATCTCCTCCTCCCTTGAGGTCCAAGGCATTAATACAACTATCATTGATTCCTCTTAAGAAAATAAACTTCTGTAAGTCTTCATTAAGTGTATGGTGTGGAGATTTTTGTAGGAAAAATAGAAACCTTGCAATATAATCTTCTAGGGTCTCATCTTCCTTTTGTTGCATCCTAAAAATGTCACCTCCTCTCATGTCACTACCTTTGCAATATTCCTTGTATTTCTCAATGAATTTTGTCTTCATGTCTTCCCAAGTTTCCACAGTATCTCTACCTAGAATCATGAATGATCTTAATGCAACTTATTTCAAAGTGGTAGGAAATAGCTTAAGCCTATGGGCATCAATAGTATAATCATAGCTCCTATAGAGTATGCCAAACTCAAATAGAAAGGTATCTAGATCTTTTGTGACAAGTCCATAAAACTTTGGGAGTGTTGAGGAAAGAATGTTCTTGATGTTTTCAACTTCATTCTGATGGGCAATGGGGAAGAGAATTTTTTTTTGGTTAGGTCTCTTCCTATTTGAATCACCCATGCTTGCTCGATGTTCCAAAACAAAGGGGTTCTCAAGCAGATTTTGATCTTTAGAGGAAACTTCAAAATTAATCAGATCAGGATATGCATCAGCAAAGTGGTGTGGATCTTCTTCTTCTTGTTTTGGTATATTTTGATAGTCAACTAGCTAGAATGGATTAGGATTGTTAGCAAGGAATCTCCCATAAGCATCCCTTCTCCTTCCTCTATGCATCCAGTATCACTCTATCAATCAGCTCACCTAAAGAATTAATAAAGAATAAGGGGGGGTCATTACTTCCTAAATGTGAATATGCTAAGAACAACTTCCAAAAACACTAAAACAAGGAAAACTACCAATGAATCCAAAAGACTTCCTAGTTTGACACCATCCTCTGCAATGGTGCCAAAAATGTTGGCCTCCTACAATGATCTCAATAACTAAGCCTTTACAGACATGATTCAAAGATTGGACATCTAACCTGAATAGCCATTTCAACCATCGTGAAGGTGCATTTAACTTTCCAACCTAGGAACATGAACTTGAAATAGGTCAACACAATATGTGCAGTAGGAACTCAAAGTCGCTGTTCTATTCTACAGCTAAGGAACACACAATACTAAAAGTAAATTGCTTGAAAAGGAATGAAACAAATGTTGGATATCAATGAATGACTATGCTAAGAGAAAGTGCATAAAAAGAATGAAAATATGAGCAATAGACAAAAAAATACTCTATCTTCTTTGGCTATAGGAACAGTCACAAAATGAAATTCTGGTGGCTACAGGAACAGTCAGTGCCAAATTTCTAAATAAGTACTAAACAACAAGTAATACTAAACTAATGCTAAACTAAGGAGATGAATTACTCACCCAGTGGTCCCCCTTGGATAACTAATACTAAACTAATACTAAACTAATGAAAACTTAGATGCTTGAACTTGGAACTTTATTTTATTCATTGTGAATCATGCATACATGGAAGTAATGTATATGCATTAGTGGAAACTAGAGAATGAGAGTACAATACCAAATTGTGCAACCTCCTTTGAAGAAGGAGCATCAAATCATTAATTATACTAATTAGCAAAATGTGGTAGTAAACTCCACGACTGGGAGGACACCATTTAGGGAAAAAAAGGAAAGTGGAGTGATGGCAGTTACAAATGCATAAAATCTAGTTAGACATGTAGGTCCAAACGCAGATCCAACACAATAGTAACACCCATGTAGGCTCAATAATTAAAGTCCACTATAAGGCGATTACATTCAGTTGCATGAAGAATCTTCTACCATCAGTTGCCTTTGACTTGGAGTGATTCCTCAATCGATCATTATGGTGCATGCGCAGTTGGTGGTGTCTTCCTTAACTTGGAATATTAAATCTGCATGGCAAGGTCAGTACGTATAATAACTGCACATCTATAACCACTCTAAGGAACATTCATTAACCAAATGAAAAATAAATATAAATAAACCACATATTATGCTAAATGTCATTAAATATTGTGGAGATAGGATTAAGTCCACTGTCAATAGTTTGAGGGAAACATTATGAAAATACCAACATATAACATTTAAGTACATGACATCTACTAGCAAATATACTATAGATTCTACCCAAAATTGGACCAAAACCTAGGCTCATCACCCACTAATGGGATACTAATAGATCCTATCTATGGAGAGAATGTGATCACCAAAGAATTCTTACTTTTGCATGAGCTCTACCAAGATATATATGATTTAAACAAAAACATGGATCAAGATGCATAATGGTTTTTCTTTCCCTACGATAGGATCGATCACCCTTCCTTTGAAAATAGAACCGCAAACATTAGATATGTCATTCTCCATCATCCCATAGTTAGACCAATTTCATGTGAAGCTAGGTTATCCATGACTTTGGTCCATGAAAGTTGTCTCTTTTCTTGTGCATAAATGCTTAAAGTTTCCCTTTGATAATGAATTTTTCATTGTCCATCATAGTGGCTTTAACCTCTTGTCCTCCAAAGGAAACTTTTCCTTAGATTTATTTTAGCCTGAGCCTATAGAACCTATAAAACCATGAGAATAATTCCTTTCCCTATCCTATCAAAAGTTCAAAGCAAGGAAAATAGTATAATTATCCCTCTGAAACATGCCTCCATCTAAAATCAAACCTACCATCTTCGATGAAACCATCATTGATCCTAATGAAAGTCTAAACAACCAAGACCAACCTACAATAGAACCTTCATTACTTCCTACAAAAGACCAAGAGACACTAAAAATAACCCCGTCACACCTCCTAGAATAAAAAATGTTTACAAAGTTAAAGAGAAAGTGGTCGAACAACCTCCTCTAGTTCCTTCCATTCCTCCCCTTAGGAAATAAAAGAAACCTATGGTTGATCAACCTACTCCTACACAAATGCAACTGGAAAACCTAACTAAAAGAAATAGAGGTTCTAGCTAGCATAGGCCTAGATGTCATGCCCTTGATTGTAGGTTGCATGAAGAAATAAACAAAGAAAATCAAAATAAAAACTCAAATGAAGTAATGCACAATGATTCTACCCTTTCCTTGAAACAAGTCAATCCAATACAACAACCACAACAAGAGTTGAACCCTTCCTTGGATATTATCATTCGACCTCCTATAATGATTAATTTAGACGACGATGAGGAAATTGCTAAAATTGATGAAGAGTGCATAATGAATTGAATACAGTGTATTCCTCTTCCATGAACTTAAATGACAATTCTTCTAAGAAGAGTGTTGAACCTGGTGATGACCATGAACAATAGGAGAAAAGGGATGCTTTATGGCCTAGGTCATATAACACCACTCTTCGAATAATCATTCAAATATGCCATAGGATCCCAAATTGGATTGACTATCAAAACAAAGGTGAGTCAATTCTCAACAAGGAAGACTTGGGGGGGTGTCTTTAGGATTCGAAGGGCTCACCACCAAGCAAAATATTGGAAAAGACAACTCAACATTCAACTCACAAAACCTAGTAATGCAAGCTAAATGATGGATGCAAAGGACAAAATTAAGCAACATCAAGTTAGGATATGTGTACTTGGGAAGTCTAAAAATGTAATGAGAATTCTAGAAATGTAAAAACACTTTCAAAATAAGTGAGGGAGGACAAAGATGCCCTTACTAGTGTCTTAGTCCTGTTATTATCCTTCGAGGGAAATGCAAAATCTTTGGATGTTGGAAAAGGATCTAAATGAATCTTTGTAAAATACCTCTAGGAGGACTAAGACTCCCTTAATATTTTCTTAGTCCTTATTTGAATTTTTGCAATTTTAGAAGATAATCCTGAGGTCCAAGGTTTGCACTTCATTCTTCTTAGATTCAGGTCTTGAAACTTCTAGATTTGGTCTGTAGGTGACTTTATGTGAAGATGAAAACTTTGCAATGCAACTTTGCAACTTTTCACTTCAAATAATCTTCAACCTAAATCTACAAACAAAAACATGCAAGAGAGGAAAAACTTGTTGATTGTTATTAAATGGGGGTTTTCCTTGGTCAAACCTCTTTTTGGTAATTAAACCTTGGAATGAAGTAGAATAATGAAGGAAAATGATGAATGAACAAAATTATATGTTGCAATTCACCAAAACCTTGTTATGAAATCTGCAAACTTGTGTTAAGTGGCTAGCTTGAATATAAATCTTGACTTGAATTGCTTGCTTGGATCAAAATCCTACATCACAAATGTTATCTCAAAAATACACATGATGCAATAATATATTTGACATGATGCTTGAATCTTGATGATGGATCCAAATGGTTGATGAATTTCTCTTGAATGCTCTCTTGATCACAAAATTGCTATAATGCATGAATATTTGAATGCTTATATATTAGGATTAGATGAGAAATGAGAGAAGGAAGCTTGTATTTATACTTATCTATGATTAATATCTTGAAATTACACCACAAGAAGATGACATGAATTTATTAGTTAAGGAGGCTAAATCCCACCAAGATTTGAAATTAAATCCTTAAAATAACCTAAGGAGGACTAAGATGCCCTAGGTGGCATCTTATTCATGAGGCTTAAAACTCGAGGCATGAAATCCAAAAAGGTTCCTATTTAAGGTGCTTTTAAAAAGAGGGTTCCAAGAACTTTGAAGGAAAAAGACACCCTACCTATGGCATCTTAGTCCTAGTCCATAAATCAGGGACACACAACTAGAATAATTAAATTATCGTTTACCTGTTGATGTTTGCAGGGATTAGCCATAAAACGATACAATTTATTAGGCTTCTGGATGTAAAATAGAACTAATTAAGAAATAAATATGGATAAATAAAGCAAGGCAGGCCCAATAAAGTGTGAAAATGCAAGGATATGCATTTTCTGACACTGCATTTAGCCCCCACTTTAGTGAGAGGATGAAATCGCTTCAAACTCACACAAAAGTATCCAACCATGCAATCAAGACGGGTTCAAATGTATGAATGCTAGTAAGATAGGATGACAATAACCAAGTGGGTGGCCAAACCACTAGGATTAAGATCCTGTGATAGGCCAACATAGGCACAAAGGAACACACTTGCAGATGATATATGAAACTGTTGGTTCTCAGTTGTGTTTTGTTTGGTTTGTCCTTGATGAAAAAATTCACCTTTGGGTATCTATCGGCATGACATTCACGTGGTCTTGGTGATAGTGGAAAGGTCTATCGGCATGAGTATTTTTCACTGGGAAGAGTTCTTTCCAAACGAGTTAGGTCTCACCGACTTATACATGAGGTGGTTCATCGGCGTAAGTGATCCTTCATCGGCATTGTGTCTTGGCGAGTTTGACTTGTTACATCGACCGACTGGCACATTGAAAGATTCACTTCGGCCAGACATGTTGCTTTCGGTGTGAAGTCATTGAAAATTTACATTGTCACACCGACCGATGGCGGAAAGATACATATCGGTAAGTGTTAGAGTTATCAATATAGGGTCACAGCGAGTTTGTTATGTCTCGGCGATGCATAAAACAAAAAGAAAATTTTGGTATGACTCATGTGCATCAAAGAAAGGTCTTGGTGAGTTTGATTTCTTATACCGACCGACAACATAAAGGCATACATCTCGGTAAGAGTTAGGGTTTTCAGCGTGAGGTCTCGGCGAGTGACCTCTGGTCTCACCAATGGAACAAAAAAGGACTTTGTCGGCATAGGATCAGTCTTGTCTTAGCGACACACACGATGGTTGGTGAATTTTGATATGACTCAAGCATTCTACAGAGGTCTCCCCGATGACGGTATGCTATAGCGACCCTCATAAGATAGAAGGATGCATCGGCGAGAGAACCATTATGTTACAACGACTTACAAGAGATAAAGTCTTTTGGTGAAACTTAATGAAATCTATGAAACATCTTCCCAACAACAGAATGTCACAATGACACATAAGAGATAAAAGGGATTTCGGTGAAACATAGTGTGATCTGCATAGGGTCTTTCCGATATCAAAAGGTTATAGCGACAGTGAATGAAACGAAAAGGGGATCTTGGTAAGAAACTTTCTTATGTCTCAGTGATTGGAAAGAACATAACATATGAGCTTTCAGTGTGACATAATGTATTCGTTATGTATTCTCCCCGACTTTGATGGGTCATGGCGAAAGCGATAACTAAGGGGAATGACTGGTGATTTAATTTCCTTCGGCAGGACTATCTGGATGTCTCAGCGAACGATTAACAAACTCTGTTACTGTCGCTGACATGTGAATTTCTATGTATAGTTGCAAGCCGACATCATTGGTTGGCATCGAATCTTAGAAGGGTTACATGGAAAAATATTCTCTGAGAACTAGGAGGTTATGGTTCTCAGCTGGTGGATAGTTGTGGTTTTGATGAAAATCTATCAGTTACAATTTGAAATCACTTGATTCAGCGCAGAAATTAAAGCTTTCTAGACAGGCGTTACTCTTGATTTTTACCATCATCTGCAGATTATCATTATTCAGCTTCAGATTCTAAAATTAGCAAGAGACTTTTAGATTCTTGTGAAAAACGCATTTTGAAGATTTCTTTATGACAGACATACTTGAAATGTATATAAAAACTTGTGTTAAAAAAAAGTGTAGTCTCTTGTTGTAATTTTGAGATTATCATTCCTTGGCTGTATGAAAATGTATGCATAAACTCTACAATAAAAATCTGAATAACAAGAGGTAGAGACATGGTAAAATTCTTCTCTATATAGTATTTTAAGGATTCAATTATTGAATCCTTAGGGTATTCTGTAGATGAGAAAACAAAGAAATATGTGCTTAACTGAAAACAGAAAAATCCTCTGAGTTATTATTGTTGTTCAAAACATAATTTGAGGGGTTGGTACTCTTTGAGATGAGTGTCTCAAAATGAGGGGTTGGTGCTCCTTGAGTGGGTGCTCAAAAATCAGCCTATAAGGCATTGTGAACAGTTGTTCAAAATATTAAGCCTGGAAGGCATTTCGGGAGTGGTTTTTATACCCCAGGAGGGTTTTCCACTCGGCAAAATCTTGTGTCTCTTTGTTCTTCTGAGTTCTCACTGCTTTACTGTGTTGTTTTTATTTCAGTTCACTGTTTAGTTATTACTTTTCTCAATTCTGTTTATGAATGATTACATTCAACTCATGAATGCATTAATCAGAGTATATTGAGATCAAATCTTTGCTATGTTTTTGAATTTTTGAAAATTGGTCAAATCAGTTAAGACACTGATTCACCCCCCCTCTCAGTGTCATTTTAACTCCAACAATTGGTAGTAGAGCCTAGGGTCCTCTGATAGGGTTTAATCACCTTGGATTGATCTTGGTCTTGGAGTTTGTTTTTTTAATGGAACATGCTCAAGACGGTGCCTTTGTAACTGGAGCTCTGTTATTTGATGGAACAAATTATGTTTTCTGGAAAATCAGAATGGAAGTTTTTCTTATTTCTTTTGATGTTGATGTTTGGAGCATTGTTATAAATTATTACAATGTACCAGCCTCTATTCCCACTGATCCTGCTGAAGAAAAAAGGTATGAAACAAATGCCAGAGCTAAGCATTGCATCTTGTGTGGGTTAACTAAAGATGTGTTCATTAAAGTCATGCATTGAAAATTTGCTCATGAAATCTGGGAAAAACTTGAAACTATATATCAAGGGAATGAGAAAGTCAAACTGTCAAAAATCATTACACTCAAACATCAGTTTGAGGAGTTGAAAATTAAGGATGATGAAAAAGTGGCTGAATATTTCCTAAGAGTTGATGAAGTTGTCAATGCAATGAAAGGTCTAGGTCAAGAGGTTAATGAATTTGATGTGGTCACAAAGGTTGTTAGAACCTTACCTTCCAAATTTGAATCTAAGGTTTTAGCCCTAGAAGAAAAGAAACACTTTGATATGCTTACCTTAGACAGCCTGTAAGGAATACTTACTGCCTATGAAATGAGAACTAGCAAAAACAATTCAACAGGAAAAGAAACTGCCTTTAACACTAAAAAGAAAGAAAAAATCAAAGTCAGTGAATTAGAGTTGTCTAATTCCAAAGAATCCCTTTTTGTTAGAAGATTTAAAAAGGGATCAAGAAAATATAAGGGGAAACTTCCCTTTAAATGCTTTAACTGTGGAAAAATAGGCCAGTTTGCTGAAAAGTGTCCCTATGATGATCAAATCTGTGACAAGGAGACAACTAAAAAATAGCGTAAGAAGAAGGCCTTAAACCTAAACGAAACTTCAATTTCAAAAAGAAGAAAAGTCTATTTAGTAAGGATGAATGTGATATTGAGTCTGAAGATTCATCTGTTGAAGAAGATGAAACTTTGTTCATGGCTAAAATTACTCAGCAAAATGATTCAAACACTGTTGATGTTGAAGAAGGTGAAGTAGATCTTGAAAGTGAGCTGAAATGTGCTTTACAAGAGGTCAAAAAACTCAAAAAACAAGTTCTTGCTCAAGAACATAAACCAAATCAAGAAATGGTCTCTCTGAAAACTCAGCTTGAAGAAGCTAAAAGAGTTGAAGACTATCTTTGAGAGACTGTAAGCTGCAAACATCAAGAAATTCAAAAACTGGAACAAGAAGTAGTCTGTCTAAGAAAGGAAATTGAGAAATATGAAAGCACTTTAAAACTCAATGAGATGCTCAGCAAGAAGAAACTATATAAAGATAAAGCTGGTATTGGTTTTGAAAGGGTGAATGTTCAATTGATAATACAAAAGAAAACCCCTCTTCTGAAATCAAGGGTTCAAGTCCAAATCACTCTGATTTTGGTAAGAATCATGTTCAGCCCTTGAAAGGTAATAGATCATCTTACATATACAATCCCTTCTTCTATGGTTTTTTTTTTTTCTGCAAAAAATTTGGCCATAAGGTGAGCACATGTAGGCTTATGAATCCTAGAATACCCAGGTTTGGTCTTGGGAAACACTATGGTTTTTTTAGACAGATCAAATGTTTTAAATGCAATGCTTTGGGACATTCTGTCAAACAGTGCAGAACTGATCTACAATCTAAACAACAAAAAATTAAAAAAGTTTGGAAACCTAAGACTGTCAACAACATTGAGCAAACTATGTTGGTTCAAACTACTTTTCATTCCAAGAAAAAGGACTTATGGGTCCTGGACAGTGGATGTTCTAACCATATGACTGGCGACAAGGATAAGTTTATAAATCTTAAAGATTATGTAGGTGGTTATGTTAAGTTTGGTGATAACTCTGCTATTCAAATTAAAGGTAGAGGTTCACTTCTTCTGAATTAAGACACTCCTATCTATAATGTGTACTATGTGGAAGGTCTGAAGCACAATCTTCTAAGTGTTAGTCAAATCTGTGATAGTGGTTATCATGTTCTTTTCACTTCATAGGGATGTGAGATTAAGAACAAGCTAGGAAAGGCTATTGCAGCTGGAAGGAGGACAAAAGGAAATGTGTGCAATCTTCTCAACACATCAAGCAATGAAAAAAATCAAGGTATGTGTTTAATGGGCCAAATTGAAGAGAGTTGGTTATGGCATAAAAGATTAGGACACATAAACTTTGAAAATCTAGTTAGAATCAGTAAGAATCAGAATGTTAGAGGTTACCATTCCTTAGCAAGCTAGAAAACTCTGTGTGCAAAGAATTTTTAAGTGGTAAACAAACTAAAATCAGCTTCAAAACAAAAGAACATTCTTCTTCAAAACCTTTATAGCTTGTGCATACTGATTTATGTGGACCAACCAGAACAAGGTCTATTAATGGTGAAAGGTACTTTATGCTATTTGTGGATGATTATACTAGAATGGTTTGGGTCACATTTCTTAAGCACAAATCAGAAGCCTTTGAAAGGTTTAAAATCTTTTGTAAATTGGTTGAGAAGGAATCTGATTTGAAACTTAAATGTTTGTGATCTAACAAAGGAGGTGAGTTCACTTCTCAAGAGTTTATTGATTACTGTGAACAACACGGCATTAAAAGACAATATGCTGCAACAAAAACACCTCAACAAAATGGGGTAGTTGAATGTAAGAATAGAACTGTAAAAGAAATGGCTAGAACCATGCTAGATGAAGCTAAGTTGTCTGATATGTATTGGAAAGAAGTTGTTCATACAGTTGTATACATTTTGAATAGAGTGTAGCTTAGGGTGAAATCTAAACACACTCCTTATGAACTTTGGTATGGAAAAACTGCTTCTGTCAAATACTTTAAAATTTTTGGAAGTAAGTGTTTTATCAAGAAATATGATGATAACCTCGGGAGCTTTTAATCAAAGAGTGATGAGGGTATCTTTTTGGGATACTCAACTCACAACAAAGCTTATAAATTCCTTAACAAAAGGCTTAATAAGATTGTTGAAGTTGTTAATGTAAAATTTGATGAAAGACCACATTTGATTGCTGAATCTTTGCAGGATAATGAGGAAGAAGAACTTGAACTTGAAATAATTTCAGAAGGAGCTGAAAAAACAAAGTCTATTGCTGAATCAGCAAGCCCTAAAAATGAAAAAGAAAGTCTTGAAAAGGTTGCATCAAAAGCTCCTTCAAAAACTCTAGCTATATATCACCCCAAAGATCAGATTATTGGGGATAAAAATGCAGGAGTTCAAACTAGAAGAAAGGCTGCAGAATCTGATGAAAAGGCACAAATAGCTTTCTGTCTAGTTACTCAATTTGAGCCTAATTTTTTTAATGAAGCTCTCACAGACTCATGTTGGCTTAATGCTATGCAGGAAGAAATTGATCAAATTGAGGAAAATCAGACTTGGGAGTTAGTCCCAAGACCAGATGACAAGAATGTCATTAGAGGCAAATGGATATACAGCAACAAGGTTGATGAAAATGGTAATGTTATTCGCAACAAAGAAAGATTTTTCTGCAAAGGCTATGCTCAACAAGAAGGTATTGATTTTGGTGAAACCTTTGCACCTGTTGCTAGACTAGAATCTATCAGAATATTCTTGGCTTATTCTGTTTACAAAAACTTTATTGTTTATCAAATGGATGTCAAAACTGCCATTTTGAATGGCTATTTAGATGAAGAGGTCTATGTTAAACAACCTGAAGGATTTATATGCAAAGATAATCCTAACCATGTTTACAGGTTGAAAAAGGCTCTCTATGGCTTAAAACAAGCACCTAGAGCTTGGTACTCTAGGCTGGACAGTCATTTAATTTCTAAAGGCTTTGTGAGAGGAGGTGTAGACAGTAATCTTTATGTTAAAACTGAAGGTTCTGATATTTTGGTTGTGGAAATTTACGTTGATGACACTATCTTTGGCTGCAATAATGTTACTTTGAGTAAAAAGTTCTCTCAGATAATGTAATCTAAGTTTGAAATGTCAATGTTAGGAGAATTAAATTTCTTTCTGGGTCTTCAAATCTCTCAATGTGAAAATGGAACATTTCTTTCTCAAACCAAGTATGCTAGAGAGATGCTTAAGAAATTTTAGATGATGAATGCCATCTAGTTAGCACTCCAATGGTTACTGTATGCAAACTTACTAAGGTTGATGATTGTCTTGATACAAATCAAATTGAATATAGATCAATGATTGGTAGTCTATTATATTTAACTGCTTCTCGACTTGACATCATGCAGGTAGTTTGCACTGTTGCACGGTTTCAGGAATCACCTAAAGAATCCCATGTCATTGCTGTTAAAAGGATTTTTAAATATATTCAAGGCACTCTTGATTATGGTCTTTGGTATCCTAGAAGCAATGATTTCTCTTTGATTGATTATACTGATGCTAACTGGGTTGGTTGTTTGGATGATAGGAAAAGCACCAGTGGTGTTGCATTCTTTCTTGGTGATCGTTTAGTGGCATGGCATAGCAAGAAACAAGTATCTGTTTCTCTCTCTACTGTTGAAGCCGAATACATTGCTGCCACTTCATGCAGTACTCAAGTTCTGTGGATGAGTCAAACTCTTTCTGATATGGGTATTGAAGTTCCTAAACCTGTTTCAATTCTCTGTGAAAACACAAGTGCGATAAATATCTCCAAAAATCCTGCTATGCACTCTCGAACTAAACATATTGCTATCAAGTTTCATTTTCTACGAGAAAAGGTACTGGCTAATGAAGTATGTTTACATTTTGTTGGTTGACAAGATTAGGTGGTTGATATTTCTACTAAGCCCTTAGCTAAAGAGTTATTTGAAAGGTTGAGACTTCGATTGGGAGTTATCTCTAAATCTTTACTTCTCTGATTTTACAAGCATTGGCTTAGGGGGAGCATGTTATATATTTTGATTCACTTACAACTCTCCTACAATCTTGGTTGGTGCACTGTTACTCTTTTTTTGCAGCTGTTTCTCATGGTATTTGGTTGGCTTCTTAGTTGTGTTTCCTAGCATTGCACATTCTTCTCTTCTATTCTTTGTCATTGAGGCAAAAAGGGGGAGAGTCATTTGTGTTTTTCCATCAAGGACAAAGGGGGAGTTTGTTGGTTCTTAGTTGTGTTCTGTTTGGTTTTTCCTTGATAAAAAAATTCACCTTTGGGTATCTATCGGCATGAAATTCACATGTGGTCTTGGCGATAGTGGAAAGGTCTATCAACATGAGTATTTTTCACTAGGAAGAGGTCTTTCCAAATGAGTCAGGTCTCACCGACTTATACATGAGGTGGTTCATCGACGTAAGTGATCCTTCATCGGCATTGTGTCTTGGTGAGTTTGACTTGTTACATCGACTAACTGGCACATTGAAAAGGTCACTTTAGCTAGACATGTTGCTTTTGGTGTGAATTCATAGCGAATTTACATTGTCACACCGACCGATGGCGGAAAGATACTTATTGGTAAGTGTTAGAGTTATCGGTATAGGGTCACAACGAGTTTGTTATGTCTCGGCGATGCATAAAACTAAAAGAACATTTTAGTATGACTCATGCATCAAAGAAAGGTCTTGGAAATTTTGATTTCTTATACCAACTGACAACATAAAGGCATACATCTCGGTAAGAGTTAGGGTTTTCGGCGTGAAGTCTCGGCGAGTGACCTTCGGTCTCGCCGATGGAACACAAAAGGACTTTGTCGGCATAGGATAAGTCTTGTCTCAGCAACACACAAGATGGTTGGTGACTTTTGGTATGAATCAAGAATTCTACGAGAGGTCTTCCTGATGACGGTATGCTATAGCGACCCTCATAAGATAGAAGGATGCATCAACGAGAGAACCATTATGTTACAGCGACTTACAAGGGATAAAGTCTTTCGGTGAAACTTAATGAAATCTACGAAACGTCTTCCCGACAACATAATGTCACAGTGACAGATAAGAGATAAAAGGGATTTCAGTGAAACACAGTGTGATCTGCATAGGGTCTTTCTGATATCAAAAGGTTATAGTGACAGTGAATGAAACGAAAAGGGGATCTCGGTAAGAAACTTTCTTATGTATTAGCGATTGGAAAGAACATAACATACGAGCTTTCGGCGTGACATAATGTATTCGTTATTTCTTCTCCCTGACTCTGATGGGTCATGGTGAAAGTGATAACTAAGGGGAATGACTGGTGATTTAATTTCCTTCGGCAGGACTATCTAGATGTCTCGGCGAACAATTAACAAACTCTATCACTATGGCTGACATGTGAATTTCTATGTATAGTTGTAGGCCGAAATCATTGGTTGGCATCGAATCTCAGAATGGTTACATGGAAAAATATTCTCTGAGAATTGGGATGTTATGGTTCTCAGTTGGTGGGAAGTCGTGTTTTTGATGAAAATCTATCAGTTACAATTTGAAATCACTTGATTCAGAGCATAAATTAAAGCTTTCTAGAATGGCGTTACTCTTGATTTTTACCATCATCTAAAAATTATCATTATTCAACTTTAGATTCTAAAATTAGCAAGAGACTTTCAGATTCTTGTGAAAAATGCATTTTGAAGATTTCTTTATGATAGACATACTTGAAATGTATATAAAAACCTGTGTTAAAAAAAAGTGTAGTCTCTGGTTGTAATTATGAGATTATCATTCCTTGGTTGTATGAAAATGTATGGATAAACTCAGCAATAAAAATATGAATAACAAGAGGTAGAGACATGGTAAAATTCTTCTCTATATAGTATTTTAAGGATTCAATTATTGAATTCTTAGGGTATTCTGTAGACAAGAAAACAGAGAAATATGTGCTTAACTGAAAATAGAGAAATCCTATGAGTTATTATTATTGTTCAAAACATAATTTGAGGGGTTGGTACTCTTTGAGATGGGTGTCTCAAAAATGAGGGGTTGGTCCTCCTTGAGTGGGTGCTCAAAAATCAGCCTATAAGGCATTGTGAACAGTTGTTCAAAATATTAAGCCTGTAAGGCATTTCGGGAGTGGTTTTTATACCCTAGGAGGGTTTTCCACTCGGCAAAATCTTATGTCTCTTTGTTCTTCTGAGTTCTCACTACTTTACTATGTTGTTTTTATTTCAGTTCACTGTTTGGTTATTACTTTTATCAATTCTATTTATGAATGATTACATTCAACTCATGAATGCATTAATCAGAGTATATTGAGATCAAATCTGGGCTATGTTTTTGAATTTTTGAAAATTTTTCAAATATGTTAAGACACTGATTCACCCCCCACCCTCTCAGTGTCATTTTAACTCCAACAAAAACCATAACCATATCACAAAAATACACCATCAAAGATAGAAAAGGAAAAGAAAGAAAAAGAAAAATGCAACAGATCAAGCTTTGACTGGCTGTCCAATGTACTATGGATAGGGTCTAGGTTGTTTATCCAAAGGAGGTTTAGAAGTGGAATGTGTTGTTCACTATGCAAAAAAAAATGCTCACAAGGGATAATGAAGCTAGTTGTCCACTAGGTGAGCCTCAAGAGATCCGTATAAAATCCATACCCCCATGACTGTGATAAGGACAAAAATACACACTCAAAAGGGCTAGTGAAGCTATTTTTCCACTAGGTGAGCCCCAAGGAACCATATCAAAGCCATACCTCTATGAGTTTAGTAGGGTACTAAAATACAACACAACAAAAAAGAGGAATGTTCGAAGGTATTTTTCTTAGTTCATGCAAGGTCTCTTCTTAGGGAACATTGCGCCTAATGTATCTAAGAGAGGAAAAGTCAGAAAAATATCATGCTCTTAGAGGAAATCGAACACAATGAAACCAACAAGAAAAGGATGCATCCCAAGAAAAAATAAAATTGCACAATGAAACATGAGTGACGATATATGGCCCCACTTTAAAGTGGTTGCTAACATCATTACTGTGAGTAATTTCTTTAAAGTAGAAGAAGACATGAGAGCTTACTCTAAAAGCCTTATGCCAAGTCATATGTTTCCAATAAGCTATGCCATGCAATAGGATGGAAGGGTTGTCCCCAAAAATACAATGCTAAAGATAACTCAGTATGTCATATGCAAGCAACTTAAGGCATGTCATCCACATCCCAAGCTTTCTCTTACATATACATGGAAGGCGGTCAACTAGCTGAAAGAGGAAATGTCATGTGACATACAAGGACAAGGATACCTAACCCCTTGCCCACACTTAGTGCAAGACAAGGATGAGCCAAAATAATTGAGGAGAAACATGCTTGTGTAAAAATCGGTATCAATTAGAAGAATGAGGTGCTTCAATATAAGGAAGAGCAACACATTACTTAAGATGTTGAATTTTATCACTTAAAGCCTTACATTTATTAGTAGCATTAGAATGAACTCTACGATATGCACAAAATGAATTCTTGTAATAAAATTTATTTTGTGTTCTTTGAGGGAGGGATATCAAATGATTTCAAAGGAGTCTCAACAAGATACTCTCTTGATCAAAAGTAGAGGATGAACTTCATTGTTGTGCGACAAACATATCTTTTGTTTAGTAGATGATGTCATACTTACACAAGACCCTTTAGATTGGGAGATTTTGTTCTCTCCTATATATGAGGATTTAAAATCTAACAAATTCAAATCATTAGTGTTTTGCGAGATGAAATTAACATTAAGCGAAGATTTCTTTGTTTGTTTTGTGTCTGTCAAAGGATAATAATCAAGACCACTAGTGTCTATCAATTCCAGATGCATGATTGTTAAAGTTTGTTTAGAGGAATCCTGTGTGAGAGTGTTGATATTGAGTGAAGGTTTCTTTGATGATTTGATTTCTATCAAAGGACAATAACCAATACCATGGGTTTTTCCTTGAGTGTTAGGCTCTATAGGGACATAGATACATTGTTCTCTAGCAGCACATCCTTTTCCATTATATCCAAGTTGTTTCATAAGTTTTCAACCTTTTCCATAAATATTTTTCATTTATTTAGGATTTGGTGGTTGTTGATAGTTAGTTTCATCAAAGTTTGTTGTATAATTTTCTTTTTCTTCTAAAGTGGTTGAGGTGAATCCTTTCAAAGGGTCTTCCAAATTTTGTGTTGATATTACCTCTTTTATTTTCCCTTTTCTGAATCTTTTTTTATGATCTTGTATTCTCCCATGAATTTTGGTTCGAAGTCTAAGGAATTCCAATCATCTTCTAATAGCTGCATAAATTTCTCAATATGTTTTTCTTTGTCGTTCTGTTGCACAAGTTCTACTTACGTAGTTGGTATCAATTTTTTCAAAGGGTTCTATTTACCTTTCTCAATGTTCAAAGAAGTGTATGGTTCAGGATCGGCTTCTATTGTATAAAATTTTTCATTGTAGACATATTTCATGATATGATGAAGTGTAGAGGGCACAACATGCATCTTATGAATCCATGGTCTTCGTAGAAGAAGATTGTATGAAATATCATCAAGAATAACATGGATCAGGTTTTGTAATGTAACTTTGTGTTCTGTAATAGGTAATGTGATCACCTGAAGTGGTCATTTTCCCATGTTATCAAATCCACTAATAGATAAAGAGGTAGGTTTTATTTTTTATTTATCGACACCAAGCTTATCCAAAGGTTTGCACTACACACATTTAAGGGTAAGCCATTATCGACAAGGGTTCACTTTATACCTCTTCCATTGTGGTGAACTATTATCATGAAAGCATCATGTTGTTTTTGCACTTCCAAAGGAGGGAGCTCACTTTGGTGGAAAAAAATGCCATCATGTATTCCTTGAGTCATGGATGTTATGTCATTTGGTTGCAAATTAGAAGGGATAGGAACTTGTTGTAAGGAATTTTGAACCATGTTATGATAGTGAGGGGAGGCTTGGATAGGGTTCCATAATGATATTTTAGCAAGAGTATTCTTTAGTTGTTTGAAAAGATCATACTCCTTTCCACTTTGTGAAGGAAATTGAGGAGGACTTGGTAAGATAGGATTAGGTAGGATAGGATTAGGCAATGGGAGGGATGTTGAAGGTGTTTGTCTTGGTTGTGGATTTTTCCTAGTGTTATATGTATGAGTGAGAACATTGTGACTCAGTTGCTGTGAAACATTGTTCTTAGGTGGTTCAAGGATGAGGACAAGTTTATTTTAAGTTTTTGGTTTTTGTGAGGGTGGATAAATGATAAGTTTAGGCTTAGGAGAGTACTTCAAGGGATATCTAATGTGCATAACGTTAGAAGAATTTTCATGATGTCTTAGTAAAGGGGAATCTAATGTCACTTCATCATCTTCATCTAAGGAAGCCTCTTTACATGTGTCAATATTTAGATTTTCTTGCACCATGATATCCTCCTATAGCATATAAAATCATATAATCTTAAAAAGAGAGGCAATTTCATGCTTAATTTGGACCTATTTTTGCATCCTTGCATTAATCACTCCTTAAACATGCCATTTATAGGCCCTTAAGACCCATTATTTTGGACCTTGAGGCTTATTCCACTCAAAAATCATATAAATCCTCACAAATAACACTAAAATTATTCAAATTTTAGAAAACCCACCTCAAAAACCTCAAGTGGGACCCATTAACTACCATGGTTGAATGAGTCCCCTCCAGTGGGAATAAGTTGCCTAGGGTGGCAACTTAGTCCCTTTTGGGGGATTTTTCAATTTTGAGTGGGAAAATCATTGATGTAATTCAAATTTCCAATGGATGTTGACCAGTGAGGTCTAAATAATGCTTAATTAGGTATGAATTCCTATAAATATAAGTTTTTAGGTCATTTTTCACATCATCTAGTCATTTTTAACAAACAAATTCAAAAGGAAAGTGTTGAATATCTTTCACAAGAAGATTCATAAGTCTATCTACAACAAAGTTGAAGCTTTAGGATAGCATTCAAGGGTTTTGGTAGGTCTTCAAGCTCAGTTTTTTTCCAAAGTATTGGATTGCTTAGGGTTGATCATGGACACCTATGGAGAATCATGAAGAATGCTAGGTTGGGGAGATGCAACTAGCCATCAAACCAAGCCTAAGAACTTGTTTTCTAAGTGATTCCATCTTCCATTTTCTCTCTATTTAAACCAAAGGAAGGTTTACATGTCATTAATATTTACTTAAAGTGATTTAGGGTCTCTTATAATTAGTCGTGCATTGTTTAAATTTCATCCATATATTTTATTCTTGCATGTTACAATAATGTTGCATGTTGCTTCATATTTCCTAGTTTTAGATGCACTTAGGGCTAGGGTTTTGCTGCATATTTCATTATCCCTTTCAAGGTTTAAATACCAACTAGGGGTTTGACTGAGGAAAACCCCCCATAAGAAATCAAACTATATTCTTTTTTGCAGGTGTTTCCATAAAATCATACCCGAGTTTCAGTATGGGAACGAAGTGCAAGTGTTGGTGTACAAATTTGTAATTTCAATCTTTAAAAAAGAAAAAAAGGACTAAGTCACCATCAATGGCGTATGAGTCCCAATGGATTTATTTTCTAGATCAATTTGTAGATTCCAGTACCCATTTCCCTGAAGCTGCTTTCTAGGTAGAAATCCTTATTTGGGACTAAGTCACCCAGCTTGGCATATGAGTCCTAGTTGGCTAGAAAATTAGGTTTTCTAGAATTTTAGAGACATTCACAGTCTTCATTCTATCCTTTACCAGTTTCCAGGTGCACTCTTTCTATTTCGCTTCTCTATCTTGTTTTATATTGTAGTCAATCTATCTTTTTGCATATCACAGTGTGTTTTCAAACACTTTTCATTTTCTTAGTTTTGCATTAATAATCAATTGCTTTTATCAATTATTTACATCTAGGACATTCCCCTTACACATGTTTCAATCATCTTGCATTGGAATCTCAAGGGAATATTCTTGAGTGATACATCAAGGTTTTTGGGATTCCTCTCTCCTTTCAGGTGCAAAACCCTAGAAGTGTAAGAGAGCCTCCACATCCAAAAACTTTAGTTCATTTTGGTGAACCTGCATTTAGAACATCATATTTCTGATTTAGAGTGTATTTACACCCTAGGAATAACTTACCTTTTGCATTGTTTCATTTACATTCTAGGGTTTCATACCTTGCATTAGTGAAAAGCTCATTTAAGCTTGCATTAGTGCACTTCATTTCCTTGAAAAATAGTGAAATTTTGCATATGCACTTTAGATTTTCATTTTATATAATAGAACACATAAGCATCCATCAAAAAATTAAAAAAAATTTAGAAAATACCCCTACTGGGACTCATTCGCCACCTTGGGTGACTTAGTCCCAGTACACATTTTGCATCACTATTTTTAGAATTCAGTTTCCTGTTTCTTAGGTTGTTGTTTGTCTCAGTTAATTTTCTATTTCAGTTCAATTATTTTCTATTACATTGAAATCATTAGAACTAGCATCATTTAATTTCATAGGAATTATAGATAGCATTATATTTTTACAATTTTCATTTTTAGCATTAGTTCCTAGTTCATTTAGATCAAATTCATCAAAAAATGAAAACAAAAAACTAAATACATCAAATGAAACAATACAAACAATGCTTCACTTAGAAAAACTATATCATCCAAACCTTTTAGTAGTGACAACTTGGGTATGTTAGATGAATCCCTCGAGGGCTTCCTCTTTCTAAGTTCATGCACTAAGGTTTTCCATGAAAAACCCAAACCAATTGAAGATAACTTACCTTGCAAACCTTTTAGTAGTGATGACTTTGACATCTTAGATGAAGCCCTTCAAGACTTTATCTCACAAAAGCCATCCACTAAGGTTTGTTGTGAGAAACCTTAAAAAAAATATTTCAATGTAATTCAACCTCAACTCATCCTTTACCCACCTTCACATAAGCCTCAACCTCCACCTAAACCAAAGCTTACCCTTTATGCACCTAAGCATGATGTTGTTGCTCACACACATAACACTAGAAATAACCTGCAACCACAACAACCCACCCCAACACCCTTACATTTTCCCAATCCCACATTGCCTAGTTCTCCTTGATTAAATTCACACATTAGGGAGTATGATCTCATTGAACAACTTAATAATACTCCTGCAAAGATATCCCTTTGGAACCTTCTTTATAATTCACCAAACTCTCACACTATGCTCCAAACAACATTGCAATAAATAGTGGTTCCTCCTAGTACAAATGAAAATGATGTGGCATCTCTAATACAAGGAATGAATACAGTTAATATAGACATTACCTTCCATGAACATGAGCTCCCTCCATTAGAATTAGGAAAAAAAATGAAGCCTTTATGATAATAGCCCAATTCAATAGAATATGCATCAAACATACCCTTGTTGATAATGGTTGTACCCTTAATGTGTGCAGTGTGAAAATTCTAGATAGATTACATGTAGATAAATCACAAATCAAACATGATTCCTTGTCTATTTTAGGATTTGATAATATAATGAAGCAAGAGCTTGGTGTCATTACCTTACCTATTATAGTTGGAATCGCTACCTTGCAAAATCCTATTCATGTCAAGCCTTATGTTCTTTTGTACAATCTTCTTTTGGGAAGACCAATGTGGATTCATGAGATGCATGTGGTTCCTTCAACCCTTCATTGGGTGATGAAATACATGTCTATAACAACAAAGTTTATCAAGTTGAAATAGATCCTGAGCCTGAAAGCTGCTTACAACTTGAAAAAGCAATGACAAGTCCTTTGAACAAATTGATTTGAACATCTCACATAGAACCTCTTGAGACCAACAAAAAAGAAGAAGAACCCATGTTTAAATTGCTAGGTGATGATTGGGGATTATTAGAATTCACACCTTCATTTATGGGAGAATACATAATCACACAAAAAGAGGATGAAAAAAAAAGAACAACCAATGGTTATGTTAGCTAAGAATTCAAAAGAACCTTCCTAAGAATATACCTCATCCACTTTGGAAGAAAATACAACTTACACGAGAAATTTCAATGAGATAGATTATCAAAAATCTCCTAACCCGAAGGAAATGGAAATAATTTCTAGAAGGGGTTATGAAATCATGAAATAATTGGGATACAGTGGTAAAGGATGTCGAAAGAATGAACAAGGTATCCAAGTCCCTATATAACCTAATACACAAGAGAAAAAGACTAGTTTGGGATATTCTTTTTCTAAGATAACAAAAGAAAATCAATGACAATCGCTAAACATCAATACCATCACATGTGAACCAAGAACCAATCTCATAATCACCCTAAATTACTTGATATTGATTTACCTCCATCGATGGGAGTACTTTGAAATTGATGAGGCTTTGAAACAAATGTTAGGTTCTTATGATAAGTCATCTTCTTCAAATATAAAAGTTACCTATGCTATGATCAGTACCAAGCAAAAAAGATATCAACACCAATGAGAAATAAACAATGATGGAACCATATGAACTTGAATTTCTTGAGTCAAATACGCTTCCCTTGGGAGATACAATTGACATACCAATAGATGTAGATGATAAAGAAAAATTCATTAAAGTAGGAAAGTGCATTGATGATGAAGAACAAGAGGATACTACAACCTTGCTTCATGAATTTCTTGAACTATTTTCTTGGAAATATTCAAACATGCCAGGAATAGATCTGAAGATAGTGACACATAACATCATTCTTGCTGAAAATGCTAAGCCTATTTTCGAGAAAAGATATGAAAAAATGAATCCTAAAATAGCATTGCTTGTTAAAGGAGAACTTGAAAAACTCCTTTACTCAGGTTTCATTCTACCTATTGATCATTCTCCTTGGATCTCAAACATTATTGCAGTTGTAAAACCTAAAAATTGTAGTAGGATGTGTATGAATTTTCATGACTTGAATAAAGCCTATTTAAAGGATGATTTTCCCCTTCCTAATATCGATATGATAGTGGATTCAATTGACATGCTTTGTTGTCATTCATGGATGAATTTTATGGATATAATCAAATCTTCATCAACCCACAAGATCAATATAAGACAACATTTACAAATGTTTGGGGGACATTTTGTTGGGTTATGATGCCTTTTGGATTAAAAAATGCAGGCACAACCTATTAATGAGCCATGAAATTGATATTCCATGATTACATACATAAAATCTTGGAAGACTATGTCGATGAAATCCTAGCCAAAACCTTAACATGACAAGACAATGTGAATTTCCTTCAAAAGATCTTTGAACGGATGCTCAAATACAACATGAGATTAAATTTGAAAAAGTGTGTCTTTGGAGTAGATAGTGTGAAAATTTTAGGGTATATCATATCTCACAAAGGCATCAAGGTTGACACAGAGAAAATTGATGATGCAATCAACATTCCACCTCCTAGAAGTATTTTCCTATTGCACACATTAAAAGGAAGAATTCAAGCCATCCATCATTTTGTTGTATCCTTAGCTGATCAAATATTACCTTTCACACATATCCTCAAAAAGGATGTACATTTTGATTGGAATGAGGATTGTAAAAATGCCTTTGAGAGTTTGAAGGAATACTTTGCAACTCTGCCCATTCTACAACTCGTTATGCCAAGCAAACCATTCATCCTTTATATAGATGCATCAACCCATGCTTTTGTAGCATTGTTGGCTCAGTGAGATGAATATGGTAAAGAACATCGTATTTATTACATTAGCCAAACTCTAATAGATTATGAAACATGATACACACCAATCGAAAAACAATGCTTGGAACTTGTATTCACTACTAGTAAGTTGTGACACTATTTACTAAATGCAGAATATTTACAAGTAATGACAAAATTTGATCCTCTCAAACATATTTTTAATGAAATAGCCTTATCAGGACATCTACCTAAATGGGTAATGTTGTTGACTAAGTTTGACCTAATTTTGTTTCACAAAAATCAATCGAAGGTCAAGCCTTGATTGCCCACTTAGTCGATGTTCCTTCTCCTTTTAGCACTACCTAACAATGACTCTTTTCCCAATGACAATGTGTTAACAATAGATGCTCCTACATGGGAATTATATATTGATGGATCCAAGTGTAGAACAGGCTCTAGCACTGGAGTTATATTAATTCCACCCATAGGGAAACCTATTCCCTTATTGTATCGATTAAATTTCCTATGTGAAAATAACACAACAAAATATGAGGCATTAATTATTGGATTGCATGCTACTTTAACCATGGATGTCAATGATATTAAGATCTTGTGTGATTCACAACTATTAGTCAAACAAATAAATGAAGTCTACCAAGCTAAACATGACAAATTATCAAAATATAAGGATCTAACAATGACCTTATTAGAATAGTTTGAATCATTCACCATTGATAACATCCCATGAAAAGATAATAGACATGTAGATGCAATGACAAGTGTGGCTTCTCTTATATCACTTCAAGATCCTTCCAAAGACATCACATTTACATTCACCCAATCATGAAACCTTCGATAACTAATAAATTTGAAGATGTGTTCACAACAACTAAGGATGACTTGAGTGAATGGTATGATACCATATATAACTATTTAAAAGATGGTACCATTCCCAAACCTACAACAATAAACACCAAAAATTGATTACAAAAATTAGCAACCAAGTACATAATCCTTGTTGATGTGTTGTATAGAAGATCCTTTGACTGAATTTTACTTAAATTTCTTAGGGATTCAAAAATCACTATAGCACTTGAACAAGACCATGCTGGCACCTATGGAGGTCATTTTGGAGGAAGATCCTTAGTGCAAAAACTCATTCGTATGGGATACTACTAGAGAAATATGGAAAAATATTGCTTTGTGTATGTTAAGCAATGTCACAAATGTCAAGAACACAACAATTTGATTCATGCTCCTACTTCTGAGCTCCATGGCCAAATCCCTATTTGGCCATTCTCGATATCGGGATTGGATCTAATTGGAAAAATTTCACTACCTTCTTCCACTAGACATACATTTATCATTACAACAACCAATTATTATACAAAATGTTTAGAATCTATTCCCCTTCAATCCACCACTGTTGATGTGATATGTCATTTCATATTGGAACACATTATTGCCCACTTTGGACTCCCTTTCACATGAATTTCAGACAATGGAACACCATTTGATTCATGCTCCTACTTTTGAGCTCCATGCCCAAATCCCTATTTGGCCATTCTCGATTCGAGGATTGGATCTAATTGGAAAAATTTCACTACCTTCTTCCACTAGACATACATTTATCATTACAACAACCAATTATTATACAAAATGTTTAGAATCTATTCCCCTTCAATCCACCACTGTTGATGTGATATGTCATTTCATATTGGAACACATTATTGCCCACTTTGGACTCCCTTTCACATGAATTTCAGACAATGGAACACCATTTAAGAACAATGACATAAAGAATTTCCTGGACACATTTCATATCCAACATCGCTTTTCAACATCGTACTACCCACAATCTAATGGTCAAGTTGAAATCAATAATAAGAATCTCGAAAAAATTATCAAGAAGACTATTAACAAACATCACAAGGATTGGCATACACAATTACAATATGCACTATGAGCCTATCGAACAAGTGTCCGATTATCTATAGGAACTACACCCTACAACTTGGTCTATGGTACCGAGGTAATCATGCCCTTGGAGTTAGAAATCCCTACATTAAGGATTTCTCTTCAAGGTCTTATCGATAATGACACCTATAAGGAACAAAGATTACACCAGCTTGAAATGCTTGATGAACAGTGCATTAACACTCTTGAGCATCTCCAAGCCTACACTAAGCAATTACAATGTAAACATAATCATCATGTCATCCCTCATACATTTAATGAGGGTGATTTAGTCTTGTATAAAAATCAATGAAACACTACTATAAACTATGTTGAAAAAGGAAAATTCAGTCCTAATTGATTAGGAACCTATATAATCAATACAAGTTACAGATCTAGTGCTTACACATTAACAAAGCTAGATGGTACATCCCTTAAAGACCCTATCAATTCCACACATCTACATCAATATTATGTCTAATCCCTTTGAATGGTATGAATGATAAATAACTATTGTTATTGCTATCAAATTATATCCTATATGCTTTCACATTACTTTGTTCTTGACAACTAGTTATGTGTGTGTCTTGAGCACTAGAGAGTTTATTTAATTTATTTTATAGTTACTTTAGGATTCATACTATTCAAATTCATCTTGTGTGTTATGTTAAGTTAGATCATCTAGGTGCATTTAATTTAGCATACCATACTTAATCACCATGTTGTATCTAAAAGAAAGTGTAGTAAGTTTTAATTAAATCACATAAGCTTTGTTAAATCATGAAGACATTAATTAAGTAAACTTACAAAGGTTATTTAATTAATCACATTGCCATTTAACATTCCACACATAAAGATAATTAATAAAATATCAAATGCTCACACACACACACACACACACACACACACATATATATAAATTTATACACGTGTCATCAATATATACAATATCACTAAGGTCTATGGCTGCTAGACCCCTCAAGATTAAGTACTTGTGTTGGTCCAGTAGCATTATGTTGGGAGATAGTAGTATGTGATCATGATAGTGATCCACCAAATCTGAGTGCAAACTCTAAGCCCTTTATCTATCCTAGGGCCTCCCGATGTGCCCCTGCTATCTGATCCCTCTCCACCTATAACATAACTATCTCTAACTCTAGTCTCTTGAACTTTACTGGGATCCGAGATGATTGTGCCTCTACTATTGTATTGGCTCAGAAGACTCGCCTTCTCAAACTCTCATATGTTTATTGTAATATTATGAATGGCTTGAGTGACTCTAGTCCTCATCCACAATAGGTGGGGGAACATAATTTGAGTCCACCTCCTCCTTGTCGATAGATGCTAGCGCTATCTTTGTAGCTGCTTAAGGATAGAGATCTCGCCAATCTCTAGTAGCTCTTGCAAGGTAGAAGCAATACACAATTAGTACACATCATGATATATGTAAAAAATTAAAAATAACCACAAAGTACATGCATATTTAACACATTATCACCTATATCTCTAGTAGGCTGGGAAACATCAACCTCATCCTGTGCAAGGGGCATAGAAGATGTGTTAGCTTCTCCATGATTGTGGATATTGATTCCTGCTACAATATTTGCTCATGATCTAGTCATATGAATGGGCAAGGGCTCTTCCCACTGATCTTGATCCTCAGTTGTTTCCTCATCATCCTCACTCATAGGTGGATCCTCCTCCTTGTCCTCCTAGTCCTCCTAGTCCTCATCATCCTCCCCTCTATCCCGACCATCATAGTCAAGATCTACATCCTCATCATACTCTTCATCAATGACATTGTTAAATATGTCTTGAGCCCTATACCATGTCTCCTCGTTCCTATCCTCTCTATCATCTCCCTCATCTAGAAATGGTCTTGCATCTCTTATAGGCTCATCAATAGGAAATACGGGAGTTGTCCATGATACTGTTCACCACTCCTCGTAATCATAAGTGGCACTGACATCATCTACACCGGAGACTAGAGGATCATCATGATTTAAGTACTCAGAGTTGCTCTCAATAACATTGGCTAAAGTGAGCCATATTGTATCAGTTGGTCTTTGGGAACTCTGCAATGATATCCTTAAAAAGGGTTGTACCATAGGTGGTGTCTGGCCCTACCCAAACTATTGCATGAATTGATCGTAGTAGAAGGGATGTACTACATGGTCATGTCAGCCAACCAAAAAATCTATATATTTGTAATCTCCTCAATTTCCTCATGTGATCTAGCCACTGAAGTGTAAAATGAAAGGGTCTTCATAGTCACTCATCCTCCTCCAGTCGATCAAATCTCACTCTATAAAAGTGTAAATCTTCATACTATCACAATCATCATAGAGTATAGCTAAAGGCCTAAGGATACCCCACCATTATCAAACATGGGAAGCCAGTATGTCTAGTACATGTGATATTCTGAAGGCACCGAACCTATAGAAGTGTACAGTATAGCATGGTTTCCACCTCCTGAATCATGAATTGTCCAAGATCATAGTATAAATACACTAGGGTATAGCACCCCTAGGTGTATACTATCTTGTGCTCTGCCATCCCACCTATCAAGTGTACTAGTCCTCCCTCTAGGTGTGTTGCACGCCCATCTAGGAGGAGTACTAGTCAAACTATGTGCATAATAATCTGTCTCACTATCAAGGCTCATGAATATAGCAGCATCAGAAGATCGATCCATCCTCTCACCCGCTCGTCGTGCACTAGCCCATCTAGACAATACTACATGTTAGCATTCTACTCATAAAATGTATGATATCTCTGGAAGCATACCCACTCTCCTTGAATAGGAACTTAGAGAATCTAGTGGACATCCTCTAGAGTGATTATCATCTCACCAGTAGGAAGGTGGAATGTACAGGTGTTTGCATCCTAGCGCTTAGCTAGAGCCATCAACATCACATCATGGTGCCTCATGGGGGGAATGAGGTATGCCCATTATATCCCAATAGCTTGCAAGTGCTCTATGTCCTCTAATGAAAGTGTGGGGGCTAGGTCTCTTAGAAAGCTAACTTACTTCCCACCCAAACAATAACATGAACAGGAAGGTACCTATTAATACAACAAAAATATACCCCATAAGCAATCTCGAATCTTTAAATTTTCAATTATTCATCATAAAAGTGTGTTAAATTCCATCTAGTGTTCTTTCCTAAAGGCCCTAGACACTTTAGAATTTTGGGACACTTTGCAAAGAAATGGGACACATTGCGAAAAAGTGGGACACTTTTCCAACAAAAGGGACACTCTCCTAACAAATGGGTCACTTCACAAAAAAAAAGGGACACTTTGTGAACTTCTTTTCCAACCTAAATTAACCTATAAATTCATAAAAATCATTACATAACTGTGTAGAAACAAAATAAAGGTAGCAGAATCAATTCACCTCATGTTGACGCTCACCTTGCACCACCTGGTCTCATAGCACATCTAGTCTTGTAGGCTTGTAGTGTTGTTTTCTCGACATCTTTCACTATTCTCTCACCACTCTCAAGCTACAAGAAGGTAAAATGAAAAATTAAGTGACAATTGACTTCACTTTTAACCCTTATGTATGTTTAAAAGTAGGATTTTGACTATATTAGGGTTCAAAAGTTCTTTATTCAAAACAACATAATGGGTGCTAGTGAGCTGCATTTTTTATGTTGTTTGTTGTGTTGGAACCATGATTTTGCACCTGACATCATCAATCATCTATCGTTATGTGGCATGGTACTTGGATATGTCCTATGATATGATTTTCCTTATTCGACGTGGGTAGATGGCTACCTTGATTCAACCTTCGTAAAGTAGGTAGAATCAAGGGGGGGCATACATCTACCCTTGAATATGATTTCTAGAAGTTGCATAAGAGGATTTTGTTCGATGTTGCTGATATATGGTTGTCATTGATGTCAACACTATTGGCATTAATTTCTTTAAGGTTGTATATGTCGAGGATATTGAGAAAATTGTAATAAAATAAGTTACAGGTTGTCAATGATGCAGTGAAGTCCAGTATAGTGGCTAGATTAGTATGTTGATGATAAGAGGTAGTGGATTAAAGGGTTTTTTTTTAGTATATCTAGTTTATCAACATTAATTTTTAGAGATGCGCATGAATATTTGATCGAGTTATGAGTATCTATGTCCTGAAAGTTGTTTTGTTGCTTCAGTTGGTGTTCCTGAAAGAAGATGATGTGATTATAGTAATTTGAGTTGTTGCGGATGCTTTAGTGGTGATTCATGATGCTCATGGATGTTTCTAGATCGTGTTATATGTATATTTTATGTCTGCATTGATCGTTGTGCTCGCGATTGGTGATTTTCTTTTGTGTGTTCATGTTTTTCATGATCATGGTCGACAGGGTGATTGTAGTGTGTTGTGGATCTTTGAGGCATAAATGTTTGAGGTTTTTCATGATCGAGGATATTGTTTTTGGTCCTTAATATGTTGTGGTTAACATTGGTTGGTTCGTATTGATAAATTATTTTTGTTTTGAGCCAATAGCTTGTACAGATTTTATATTTTGTTAAATTGGCATGTAGTTGATGTTATCTCTAGTTGCAGATATATGAGTGTTTGTTTATACCATTTTAAGTGATAGTGTGCGTAAATAATTTTATAATATTTCAAAGGTAAAAGTAAAATGTGAAGAACATTTTGAAAAAGTGTGAATGTGCTTAACTAGAACTATAATAAGGAATTAGCAGATGCTATTTTCCTAGTTCAAAATCTTGTGGATGTAATCTGAATGTCTCTGTAAGACAATGTGTTTTCCTATGGGGAATAATCCTTTTTGTATTTGAGCAATGTGCTCTAGGTAGTGTGCCTGAATGCATGTGCATTCCCCATTTATATTATTTTATACTTTTAACAGTGTATAATCTTGTGGATTAGCCTCCACCTTCATTTTTCCCCTAATATGGTTTCCACATAAAAAAAATTCTTGATGTTATGTGTGTTCTGATGTGTTGATGGTTTATGCTTTCATGGTTGTTTATCAAATCTAAGAATAAAGTGAATAAGGTTAATAAGTTTAATTTCTGAGACAACTAATTCACCCCCCTCTCAGTTGTTTTCCCTTATGTTGCCAACAATTGGTATCAGAGCAAGTTCCTTGGAAGAAGTTTAATAGCTTGAGGTGATATGGGATGGCGACATATAAGAAGGATAGTCTGATATTTCATGGAACTAATTATTCTTTGTGGAAGAATCAAATGGAGTCTCATTTGAGATGCATTGGTGATTGGTAAGCTTACTACTTTTGAGTAAAGTGAGTTTGGTGATTCCCTTCCTAAGATAAAATCTGCATTCAAAGCTACCATCTCCAGAAAATATAAGTAGAGATATGATGTAGGAGAAAGTTCTTCTAGAAAGATGTTCAAGTATGAAGAGGAAATGAGAGAGATTGAAGAAGAAGTGAGAAAAATAGATGAGCTTGAAGCACTTATTGTCAAGAGGGTAGCTAGAGAAGAAGATAAGTATAAAGGGAAATTTCCTATTAAATTTTTTTCTTACAATAAGATAGGTCATTTTGCATCAAGGTGCATATAAATAGTTCCTAAGTCAAGACCTAACAAGCCTAGATTTCAAAGAAAATGTTATTATGTTGTTGATGAAGGTGTGATAAATGATGAATCTGATAAAGGGAATTTAAGTGAGGATGAATGGATATTTATTGCTATCAAGGAAAATGATCCAGTTCCTACTGAATCTGCTAGTTGCACAAACGTGGAGAAATCCCTAGTTGCCAAGGTTGAAGAAAAAGATGAATGGGTAATTGACAATGGATGCTCTCATCACATGTCATGTGATAAAAGTAAATTTTTGAGCTTGGAAAAGTATGACGGTGGTGTTGTAAGATTTGGTGATGACAAAGCTAGTGTAATTTGTGGTAGAGGATCCATTTCTCTTGATGGTAAGCATAATACTGATGATGTTCTATATGTGGAAGGTTTGAACCATAATATCTTAAGTGTTAGAAAAATGGTTGACAAAGGATACAATCTTTAATTCAAGAATGGAAAGTGTAGAATATTGGAAAGTTTCGGAAATGTGTTTGCATTTGGTACAAAAAAAAGGTAATATCTTTCACCTAAATACTTCTAGTAAAAGTTGTTTGATTGCTCAAGTTGATAAAAGTTGGTTGTGGCATCAGAGAATTTGTCAGGTAAACTTTAATAATATTATCTAGATAAGCTCTACTTAGGCAACAAAAGATCTTCCTAACTTGTTGATAAAACCTACTAATACCATATGCAAGGAATGTTAGTTAAGGAAGAAAACTATAATTTCATTTCAGAGAAAACAATATTGTTCAAATGAAGTGTTGGAGCTTGTGCATACTAACATGTGTGGTCCTTCTAGAGTCAGAAGTTTACAAGGAGACATGTATTTCATGTTACTCATTGATGATTAAATTCTAGATTGATGTGCATTACTTTCTTAAGGGAAAAATATGAAGCTCTAGAAAAATTCAATATTTTCAAGGCCATGGTTGAGATAGAGATAGGTCTGAAGATTAAATGTCTGAGATCAAGTAGAGGTGGTGAATTCACTTCCGGTGAGTTTAATTCTTTTTGTGAAGAGCATGGGATGAAGATTCAATTATCTTCCCTGCAGACCCCTTAGTAAAATGGAGTTGTGGAAAGGAAGAACATGAAAATTCAAGAAGATGCTAGGACTATGATGCTGGAAGGAAATGTTCCTCATATTTACTGGAGAGAAGCTGTGAGTATTTCCATTTACACTCTCAACTGGGTACATGTCAAAGGTGATACTGGTAAGACTCCTTATGAGCTATGGTATGGTCATAAGCCTACTGTTAGATACTTCAAAATATTTAGGAGTAAAGGTTATATCAAAAGAGATGAAGATATTGGAAAGTTTGATGCTAGAAGCGATGAAGGAATTTTTCTTGGTTATTCTACTAAAAGTAAAGCCTATCGGTGCTACAATAAGAGTTTGAGGAAATTAGTTGAAAGTGCTAATGTCAAGGTTGATGAAGACACAATTAAACCATCCAAAACCTATGGATATGATTCAGATGATCAAAATGATAGTTCAAATAGAGGAAAGAAAGTTCAGACTTCAAATCAAGTTTAGATCATTCTGGTGAATTGGGAAAATCAAGAGGAAGGAACTAGTGCAAGTACAAAAGTGAGATCACAAGAATTTTAAGTTCAACAACATCCCAAGACTCCAAGGTATGTAAGGATAGATCATTTAGAATATCATATTATAGGTGATAAGAACAAAGGTGTTCAAACTAGGAGAAAAATTATAGAAGAATATTGTTTGATCTCAAAGACTGAGCCTAATAGTGTCAATGAAGGATGCAAATATGAACATTGGGTGGAAGAAATGAAAGAAATACTGTAAATTGAGAAGAATGATACATGGATTCTTGTTCCTAGACCTAAGGATAAAAATGTAATTGGAACTAAATGGGTCTTTCATAACAAATTGAATGAGCAACGTGAAGTTGTTAAAAACAAAGCAAGACTGGTGTGTAAAGGATATTCTCAGATGGAAGGAATTGACTTTGAAGAAAAAATTTCTCCTGTTGCTAGGAGTGAGGTTGTGAGACTATTTCTTGCTTATGTTGCTTACAAAAACTTCAAGGTTTATCAGATGGATGTCAAGTTAGCATTTCTAAATGGTGAACTGGAAGAAGTATGTATTGAGAAACTTGATGGATTTCAATTAACTGATCAAGGAGATATGGTTTGTCAATTGAAGAAAGCATTGTATGGACTTAAGCAAACCCCAAGAGAATGGTATGCCAGATTGGACAAGTATTTTTTGAAGCTTGGATTTAATAAAGGTACTACTGATAGTAATTTGTATTTCAAGATTGATCATGATAAAGATTTGATTGTTGAAGTCTTTGTTGATGATACCATTTTTGGAGGAGATGATAGTTTGTGCATGAAGTTTACTGATGAGATGCAGAGTGAGTTTGAGATGTCTATGATTGGAGAAATGAAATTATTTTTGGGAATTAAAATTACTCAGCTAGATAAGGGGATCTTTATATCTTAGTCCAATTATGTGAAAGAATTGTTGAAGAAGTTTGGTATGGAATATTCAAAGCCAGTTGGTAAACCTATGGTGACCAAATTAAGTTGACACAAGATGATGATTTTCCTAAGACAAATCAGACTAGATACAAATCCATGATTGGTGGATTGCTCTATTTGAGTCAAACTAGACCCGATATCATGAATGTCATATGCATTGTTGCAAGATTTCAAGCTAATCCTAAGGAATCTCATGTGATAGTTGTGAAGAGGATTTTTAGGTATTTGAAGGGGTGTTACTCATAAATATACTATGTATCATTTTTTTAATTGTGTCCCCTTTTTCGTGCTTCCTGTTTAAGTTAAAGGCCTTCATATTCATTTTATTCCTTTGTCACGTGTTCTTCAACCTTCAAAACTTAGTTCTTTGGCACTCCTTGTTTGTATTCATTGTTGTCAAGTTTGTATTTTTATTAACTTTATAATGGCCTGACTTATTATTATTTGTAGTGTCAAGTGTATGGTCGATGAGTCAGACGTTCTCAAAACTTCATAACTCTCGACTTTGTGTTATTAAGTTTCAGTTTGTCGTGACAAAGACCTGTTCATTGTTCATTCTGCAGTTTTCGAGGCATCATTCTTGCATTTAATAAGGCATACGGTATAGCCTAAATACATCTTATCAAATATTTTTCAAAGGCATGCATACCTTAGGGATTTCATTACTACAAAATAAAATAAAGTGTCATGTTAATTCAACACCAAATGCACGTCTTTCCATTTTATATGGCTTAAAGTGGTGAGAAATTATTTATTAAAACTTCAGCTATACTTCTACCTATTGTTATTATTTCTTTAGGAATTCAAACATTTCTTTTAACTATGGTGAGCTCATGTAGTTTGAAATTGAAAATCGTTGGCTCAGTGTGAGAGATACAAAGCCGAGAATTTTTAAATTGGAAGAATTCTCAGCGCATTTGGAAAGCAAATAAAGGTCTAATATAGACATGAAGGTGCTCAAAAGTGGATTAGCTCACGCTGGATATTTTCCAGATGTCATGCTAAGTGTAGACCTAATTGTTGCATGTGCAAGAAGGTACATTCTGGAAACTCAAGAAATCAAGGCTGTGGATGGAACCATTGTTCCTAAAATTTCCCTTGAACTCATTTCCCAAGCATTGAGAATTCCAAAAAATGCACCTATAAAGGAGATGTTTGTTGAAGCAAGTAACAAAATTTTCACAGTTAATGAAGCTTGGTGTAAAAATTATATGGCCAAAGGATGGTTAGAGTCAGAGAAAAGAGGTAAATCCCAATTTCCCAATAAACTTAAAAGGGTGCATTTTAAAGTGGAAATTGTTGATATCATTGCTTTGCTACACTGCATTGTTGGGAATGCACAAATTGAACTATTTGAATACTAAATGTGTTAGTTTATTTTGGTTATCTATGATGATAATATATTTATTGATTGGGCTAAGATAAATTTCTTTCATCTATATGAACAATTAGTCAATTTTCAAGAGACTACCACTTTTCAGCTATGTTCTTCCTTGATATATATCATTGCCAGTTAGAGATCTTTTTGGCCAAGTTTGACACCACAAGCATTGTTGACTTTTGGATGCCCATATAGAAATGTTATCCACAATTCACCAAGCAAGTTAAAATGGGAGAATATTGCCTTGTTAATGATGCATTTTTTATGGAAGTCGTGAGGAAATTGGATGTAAACCCTAAAATACGTTTTTCCCCTGAGTGAAAGTCTTTGGTGTTGAAGTTTGGAAGTTTTTACATTCAGTTTGACATATTTTATTATTTAAAGATAGGAGGTTATGAAAAAGCCCCATTGAAATCGCCCAAATATCCTGAAGATTTATTGGTGTTTTTGGAAGTTTGTAGATAAATGGCCATGGTGAATATAAAATACATGAACATGGGAAAGAGGGGGTATACCTTCCCGTTAGTAACCCCTTCCTTCACATGCAAAAGAAATCAGATGGATAAAGGTGTTGAAAAGGTTCTTAAGGAATATAATCTCTAGTATTTGTTTATGAGAACCAATTTTGACAAGGGTTTCGTAAGACAAAACTTGTACACTGCAAGATCATATTAGCATCAACCTTCCATTGAAGATTTTTGGGAGGATTGTATTGATGAAAATGAAGTGTTCAAAAGAGATCATATGAGGTTGGCCCTCGAGCAGATACAAGTTTTTGGTCTTTCTTTCCAAATTCTTGAGAATGTGGCTGAAGATTTAGTGGTCCTTGATTGTGAATATGAGAAATTGCCTAACAAATCTCACCCTAAGGTTGACTAGGGAAAAATTGAAGTTTTGCATATGAGTGTGCAGGCTAGGCCAGTACTCAAAAGGACTCAAGATTGGTTAGAAGGGAAATGGCAGAAGGCTGTTGGTTCCATTTGTGAACCAAAATCATCTTAAAGAAATGAACAGGGATCTAGTCAGGTAATTGCAAGAAGTACATCATCAGCAAGAATGGCCACTAGGTCTTCTAGTGCAAATTCACAATCTGGGGGTGATGGTGAAAAACCTGAAGAATAACTTAAATTGAAGTCAGTATGTGAACAAGATAGCCCATCTACCCCTACTCCTAAAAAGAAGATCAGTCAAATGAAACCTGCACTTGAAGATTTAGATATCATTTTCCAACAAATTATTGAAGATAATACTTTCCCAGCTTTATCCGAAAATCCTTCTCCTATAGAAAATATATCAATTGTTACTAGTGAATCTAGGGAGATTCTTCAAGGTAATAAAGGTTCTATTTTAATAGAGAATTCTCCAGTATGGCTAAGGAAGGAAGTAGAAAAGAATTGAAAATACACTCCCTGAACATCTGTCATAGTAGACATGGTGAAAAAATTGCTCCAAACTTTCTCAAGGCTAAAGAGAGCTCAAAAAATGTCAAGGATACTAGATGATCATGTCTCTTGTAGCTAAATACTAGAGATTGCAAAGCCTTTAAAGGATTTGGAGGATGAAATAACTGCAACTAATTATAATATCATGCATGTTGACATGGGGCCTAGGACACTTGAGGGCGATGTATATCACGCCAACTATTTAGTCAATGCTTTAGCCAATTGGTAAAAGAAGAAAGAAAGGAAAGGGTAAAATTAAAATTTTAGGTTCAGGATTTTAAAAACTTTATCTCTTCTATAGTTTCCCCCTTTTTATCTATTGGAGCCCCAAGTTCTCAAGAAGGAGTTATTGATGAGTCTGCAATGTAGTTGATAAAAAAGAACCTAAACTACTCTAAGGCTCCCAATGAATGGATTGAGGAGATGTATCAAGAAACTATGCTTTTTATTGGTAAATCTATGATTTCTTACACTCATATTGTTGATAAGAAAAGAATTGATAGCGGAGCTCTAGAAGCATAGGAAAGATCAAGCAAGCCTTTATGTACTTTTAGGAGAAATGAAGGAATTAATTTCCATGAATTGACTAAAGTTAATTAAAGAAAAAATTGTGGGTGATCCAAAGGAGTTAGATCCCTCATGGCCTGATTCACTTGAATGGAAATTAAACATATATGATAACTTGGTGAAAGAAATTACTAAAGCACTGGAAAAGTATTTGGATATGTTAGAAGAAATCAAAGGGAATTTTCATGATCTACAAGTGAAGATAACTGATGAGTTCAACAATAAGATTATAGACTCAAAGGAAATTTGCTCAAAATTCAAAGAAGCATTCAACAAGGAAATAGCAAATCCTGCTACGATGACTAAAGAATATTTCTCTAAGCTTGTGAGGCTAGAGCTCTATCTTAAAACCTTTAAAATCGAAGCTGATAGAAGGTCAGACATTCTAAATGAATATGAGGTTGCTCTTAGAAAATGGAGAACTAGACTCCATATCACATTAACACCAAGAAGAAAAGAGATTTTTGTCATAATTACCAGGTACAGGGAATACAAATCCAAAATGAAACCGTAGGAAAATTTTTTGCAACAAGAAGTGGCTAAGGAATCAAAAGATAAAGAGGTTGAAGCGAGAGGGACTGATGCATAGTTTATTCTTAGTATTTTAAGTACTTTTTTATAATCTCTCTCTTTAAGTTAAATACTTTTTATAATTTTTGGTACAGTTACTTCCAAGAAAACGTTACCATTTGAAGATATTTGCTATGTTTAAATATGGGTTTGATTGATGTGATACAGATCATTTGGGAAATCTTTGTTTTACTCATTAGAACAAAAAAATTATTATTTTGGTTGTTATCTGTTATTCTGATATAGAAGACATTGGTGAAGTTTATGCATGTGTAATCGTTGAATTATGGTGTATGATTCATTCTATTTATACTAAATATTTTCTAGTCTGTTATTAGTTATTGGGATGATAGATTATATAATTAGCTATATTTTTGTGGTATTATTATCTGTGAATAAGGATTATGTGGTGATATATATTTTTTGTCTCTATCTTTTCTTAAGTAGTTTTAATTTTTGTTACATGAAGTTGATAGACACCTTTGAAGCTTTCTGGTTAAAAGCCCCTTCCTTTACATGCTTTCTGGTTAAAATCAACTTTAGTTGAAAATAATTCATTGAATATTACATAAAGGTATTTGCAACCTTTTAGAACAAGCAGAGAATCGGTTTGGAAATTGTACTATTATTGATTCAACTATAGTTACATTTATCACCTTTTGTGGGCACAAGAATATAGGGTTAATTGATAAATCTATCAACAAATAAGGGTACAATTGATTATGGCCTATGGTATCCTAGAGAAGATGACCTTACTTTGAGTTATTTTACTAATGTTGATTAGGTAGGAGATGTAAATGAAAGAAAGAGTACTAGTGGTGGTGCATTTTTCTTGGGAAAGACGCTGATTTCATGGTTTAGTAAGAAGTAGAATGCCATTTGTTTATCTATTGTAGAGGCAGAATACATTGTTACTGCTAACAATTGTACTCAAGTATTGTGGATGAAGCAGATGTTGAAAGATATTAGAGTTGTGTATGATGAACCTATTTCCATATTTTGTGATAACTCAAGTGCAATTAACATTTCTAAGAATTTGGTGTTGCATTCAAAGACCAATCATATATGTATCAAGTTTCAGTTTTTGAGAGAGAAGGTAAGTGAAAAGGAAGTCAGATTGGAGTATGTGCCCACTAAGGAATAGATTGTAGATATATTTACCAAGCCCTTGCTTAAGGATACTTTTGAGTATCTCAAAGGGAAGCTAGGGTTGATTACCCCTCCCAATCAGAACTAAGATGCATTGACTTGCATCAATCTATGAATTTCATAGTCATATCTTGATCCAAATTGATGTTGTAGTGGCTGCTACTCAGGGGGAGTAGTCAAATTTTTAGAAATGTGGTTTAGAGGTTGTGTGGAGAAAGATAATGTGTATCTTTGTCATTGATGTCAAAGGGGGAGAAGAGTCATGTGAAAAATTGTAAAATATTTATGAAGAAAAGAGTCAAAATCTAAGGGGAAGAAAGTGCTAAGAGATAGTTGTGTTGATGGTGTTTTCCACATCATGTGTTTCCATCAATGCCAAAGGGGGAGATTATTGGATGTTGCTGATGTGTGGTTGTCATTGATGCCAACACTATTGGCATTATTATTTTGAAGGCTGTATATGTCAAGGATATTGAGAAAATTATAATAAAATAAGTTGCAAGTTGTTTGTGATGTAGTGAAGTTCAGTATACTAGCTAGCTCAATATGTTGATGATAAGAGGTTGTGGATTAAAGGGTTTTTTTTTAGTATATCTAGTTTATCCATATTAAGTTTCAGAGATTTGTATGATGATTTGATCGAGGTATGAGTATTTGTGTTCTGCCAGTTGTTCTATTGCTTCAGTTGGTGTTCTTGAAATAAGATGATACAATTCTAGTAATTTACGTTGTTGTGGACACTTCTGTGGTGATTCATGATGCTTGTGGATGTTTCTAGATCATGCTCTATCTATTTTGTACACTCACATTGATCGTTGTGCCCGTGATTGGTGATTTTCTTTTGTGAGTTCATTCTTTCCATGATCATGGTCGACAGGGTGATTGTAGCGTGTTGTGGATCTTTGAAGCATAATTTTTTGAGGTTTTTTGTGATCCAAGATATTGTTTTTGGTTCTAAATATGTTGTGGCCAACATTGGTTGGTTCACATTGATAAATTGTTTTCATTTTGAGCTGACAGTGTAGAAGTTGAGAAAATACAACTTCATAGGAGCCCAATGATCTTTGCAAGCTTAGAATACCTGTTATAGGTCAATGAAAGAGAAGCAACACAAAAAAAAGTAAAATTGCTCAAAGATGTGGAGCTTTGTACTTACCAATGTGTAAAAAAAGAATAATACAAAAGAAAAGTTTTAAACACATATAGGTCAAAATACCCCAAAAAGGAAAACCCTAGGCTTGCACATTAATAATTAATAAAATAATTAATTATTATGCACCTAATGTGAGCTTAAGTGTAAAAGAGATAAAAGGGAACTTTAATTAATTAAACAAATATTGTTTAATTAATCAAGTAAATAACCAATTACTCTAACACCCCCCCTTAAGCTAGACTTAGGGAGAAGCTAAAACCTAGAAGCAGCTACTGAAAGCAAAAACAATGGGTCCCAACAACAAGGCCAGATCAGGTACCCAAGTACAAGGAAATCTCTATGAAACGGAGAAAAGGAGAAAACCCAGTGGGAAAAAACTCCTCTCCAAAAAGAGATAGAAGAACATGCTGAAAGAAACATGAAGGAAGGAAGGCCTCATAAATCCCCCCCAAGGACAACTTCCTTCACCCCAAGCATAGAGTGCAACTGAAGATAGTGCGGTGATGCAAAAGGCTTCACGAAGATGTTTGCAACCTGCTCGGTAGTGGGAATATATTTCAAGATGAGAGAACCATCCTGAATCAACTGTCTAATGAAATGCATATGAAGCTCAATGTGCTTCATCCGTTGATGCTCCACCGGGTTGCGAGAAATGTGTATAGCACTTTGATTGTCACACCAAAGAATAGTGGGATTATCAAGAGGAAAACCAAACTCAGTCATCAACTATTGAAGCCATAAAATCTCTTGACTAGCGAGCACAACAGCTCAGTACTTAGCCTATGCATGATAAGTCTGCTTCTTGCAAGACCATGTGATAGTACCAGAGCTAAGATAGAAAATAGAGCCAGAAGTAGACTTCTAATCATTGACATCACCAGCCCAATCTGAGTCAGTGTAACCAACAATGTGAGGATCCCGTAAGGTGTAGTGAATGCCATAAGAAATGGTGCTCTAAATGTACCTCAAAAGATGTTTGGTAGCTTGCCAGTGACTCTCATGAGGATCATAGGAGAATTGAGAGACAAGGCCAACCACAAAGGAAAGATCAAGATGAGTGTAGGTCAGGTACAACAAACTACCAACCCGCTTCTTGTAAAGTGTAGAATCTACTGAAGGAGTGGGGCAAGTAGTAGTCAAAACAACCCCTGACTGAAAAGGTGTGGGGGCAGGCTTGCAATCAAGCATGCCTGATTGCCAAAGCATATCAAGAGCATAATTCTACTGGTAAATGGAGATCCAATCAGAAGACTAAATCACTTGAAGACCAAGAAAATAGTGCAGAAGACTGAGATATGTCATCTCAAACTACTCCATCAAAGCTCGCTAAGCATGCTAAATCATCGAGGATGAGCTACCTATGATGAGGAGATCATCAACCTATAGCACAAGAATCAGGATCTCACCCTCAAGATTCAGAATATAGACTGTGGGATCAGAATGACAGTGTGTGAAACTAGTGAAGAGCAAAAGACAGTCCATCTTCTCATACCAAGCCTGAGGGGCTTGTTTGAGACCCTATAATGAGTGCCAAAGTCTGCAAACCAAAGAAGCATCCTACACAAATCCCTGAGGTTGCTCCATATAGATCTCCTCCTATAGGTCACCATGCCATAACGCACTCTTCACATCCATCTAAAAAATGGGCCATCCCCTAGAAGCTGCAAGTGATAATACAAAGTGAATAGAATTCATCTTGGCGACAGGGGAAAATGTCTCAGAGTAATCAATACCCTCAACCTGCAAGAAACCATTCGCAACAATACATTCTTTGTACTTATCAATAGAACTATCAGCAAGATACTTGGTGTGATACAACAATATGCACTAAACCATCTTTCTTCCCTTAGGAAGAGGACATAGATCTCAAGTACTATTCCTCATCAAAGAAGAATACTCCTCCTCCATATCACTATCCCACTCAGGGTGACCTATCACCTCCGAAAAATTCTGAGGATCCTCTAAAATTGCATGACTCAAAAGACTAGAACCCATAGTATGAGAATGGGTGCGACGAGTGTCTGAAGGATCACTTGCCATAGATCTTGCTACCTCAATAGTAAAGTGAACCCATTTGGGAATCTGAGTGGAGCAAGTGGAGGTGGAGATGGGGGATCATCAACATCCTCATCAGAATCATCCTCAACATAATCCTAAAGAGTTGTAGTGGGAGGATTAGGTAGTGAAGTAGACACTGGAGACATGATATCCACTATGGGAAGGCACTCATCAAATTGGACATCCCATCGAAATGGGACCTGTCTAGAATCAGGATCAAACAACCTGTACACCTTAACATCTTCACAGTAGCCAACAAAAATGAGGGGTCGACTCTTCTGCTCCATGGCTCTCTGCTGAGCATCAGGAATAAATGCCCATGCCTCACTACCAAATACTCGAAATGATGAAACATCAGGCTTGTCATGAGACCAAGCCTCCTCAGGAGTCATATATTGAATTTCCTTGTGAGGCATCTGATTCTGAATATAGTTGGCACAATTAACTACCTCAGCCCAAAAGGATGAATCCATGGACCTGGACTAAATCATACAATTCACCATCTCCTGTAAAGTCTCGTTCTTTCTCTCAGCAACATCATTCTGCTAAGGGGTGTAGGGAATAGTAAACTGATGCTGCAAACCATGCTCAGTGCAAAAATCTCTGAAAGCCTGATTCACATACTTCTCCCCATTATTTGTACATATCTGTTGAATAGAAAGGCTAGAATCCTTCTCTAAAAATGTATTGAAGATTCGAAATAAATCAAAGACTTCAGACTTGTACTTAAGAAAGTACACCCATGTGCGTCTGGAGAAGTCTTCAATGAATGTGAGTAAATACTTGGCCCTAGAAAAAGGAGTGGGAAATGACATGAGGTCACTATGAATCAACTCCAAGGGTGCCAAAGCACGAGTGGCTCTTCCCTTCGGAAAAGGATCCTCGTGATGCTTGCCAAGCACACAACCATGACAAACACCGTTAGTGCAAGAAATCTACGGAAGACCAAGAACAAGTGCATGTGTACTCATCTGCTGAAGATATCTGCAATTGACATGGCCGAAACACTCATGCCAAAGCTTACTCACTAAATTTGCATGTGCTATAAGAGATGAACTTGTGCCCTCAGAAGGCTCAAATCCACCAAATCTATAAAGACGAGATGCAATATCAACATACTTAGTAGCCACAATAAAATAAGAGTTGTGGAGGTCCCAAATAACCACATCATGTGGTGAGAACTCAACTATCTTACTAGAGCCAAAATGGAAAATCTGATAAATGGAAAAGAGGTTCGTTGAGATGTTAGGAACAACCAAAACATCCTGTAGAGTACCCCCATCTAAAGAGACATAGCCTGAACCTAAGACTGAAAGTTGTGTAGATTCACCCACTACAATCTGTGAAGTACCACAAGAGGCAAGAGAAGGGAGCAACTGTTGAGTGTGAGTCATATGGTGAGAAGCACCAGAATCTAAAATCCAAGTGGACCCATAGGTCAATGCTCGAGCAGTTAGAGCATGGCCTTTCCCTGTGGAAGGAGAAGACGACTGAGGGGAGGAGATGTGATGTTGCTGCATGGATTCCTCTAAAGCCTCTAATCATTTCGAACACCTGGAAACTAGATTTCCTTCCTTGCCACAAAAGTTGCAAGTGTCTCCTGATTTCGTCTTAGTCTTGGAGGAAAAATCACTATACTTTGACAATTTCCCCTATTTCAAATTAAGTGGTGGTTTGGAGGAATTTTCATTGCCTGTAGAATCTTTCTTGGGCTTCGATTTCTGATTCTATTTCTCCTTAGATGACTAAGCAACCAATGCTTTGTTCTTTGATCCTGAGAGCATATCTATATGAGAAAAGTGTGACTACTCATGACACAAACACTCACAAAACACATCAAAGGTAGGCATGGTGAAATGAGCACCCAGGTCATCCATGGTGGAATAGAAGGAAGAAGAAAATATATGAAATGGACCAAGAAGCTTCAAAAGGATCAAGTAAATGCACTTTGTGTCTGACTTATCCTTGCCACAATCCTGTAAAATAGTGCAGATAGTTTTGAACTTGTTCAAAAAGTCGTCAATAGTTGGAAATGATTCAGGTAACAGTTAAACTAGTTCTGCTTCAATTTGTAATGCTTGGAACTCATTAATGGTCCCAAAAAGTGTCTCAAACTTCAACCACATGGCTTAAGGAGTGAGAAAAGCATCAAGGTGAAACAAAATACTTTCTGAAATGTACATGGATAGCAAACCCATAGCTTCATCCATCTTGTTCTTGTGATGAAGAATCTCAAAAGGACATTGCAACTGAGGTTGAACCTCATCTAAATAAGACCACAAACCTCATGACCTGAGAAGCCTTGTCATGCGAGACTTCTAGGTGTGATAGTTGTGTGATGTGAGTAACTCAACTAAGGAGTCTGCCATGAAACCCTGCACCTGTACCTGCTTGTGTTTTTATTATTATGTGATCTTTCAAAATAGATAGAAGATGCAGAAGGGTTTGATTATTTTTTGAGAGTTTTGGTGTTTTTTTTTTTTGATATAAATGACAAAAAGTGAGAAAAAAAGACCCCCGACAAGAGATAAACCCAAAACCTAGTACAAACTGAGAAACAGGAAGTAATGCATAAGCAAAAAATATTCAAAAGAAATTCTCATGTACCTAAAGAAAATTCTGAGAAAAAAATCATAGATCTGAATAGAGCATGCTGAGAGCTTCCCAATGCCTATTTGTCTTTGAAAAATAGAGTCTGTTTGCACCTTCTATGGCCCTAGAAGTGCAGAAAAAAGACCCCACTTTGATAGGAAAAAAATATAGTCAAACAGAAAATCTAGAAAAAATTACCAGTACCATGGCATCCAACACAAAATTATCTTTCCAATGGTATCTCATTTGAAAAAAAGGAGACCGTATGCCTATTTTACACCCGATTTCGTGAAGTCTCCTAAAAAATGCACAATTTTGCCTCCTTTAAGTCTTGGAGGCTAAAAAAATGGCCCCTAGTCCACTAGGCGACTAGGGGGCTAAGGCTAGTGGTGTAGTGACGGTTCTCTGGCAGTGGGCGGGTGCCTGGCGGTGCGGTGGTGGCTGGCTGGCGGTGGGTCGGTTGCTTCGCTGGCCGAGCGTCCCTCTGGTGGCCGCTGAGCGGCTCCGCTAGTTGGAGCGACTAATGGACGGCCCCCTGGTGGCCACTTGGTGGCTGGCGAGTGGCGGCCTCAATTTGAACTAGCGGTGTAAAAATTAAATAAAAAATCCTTGATTATTTTTTTTGGTGATTTTTTTTTAATTTTTCACCTCGTAGATCGTGCCCTGAGGTCGTATGGCCTTGGGGCCATTTTTTTTTTTGCTTCCCTGATCAACTATGGCCGAATCAGACAAGTTTTATATGAAAATAGGGGTTTTTGGGCCTTCTGGACTCAACTATGATGTCGGTTTTTGCCCAAAGTGCACCAAAAATAAATTGCCCACTAGATCCACAACATAAAACTTCTAAAACCCCAAATCTGCTTCCAATGCAAAAATTCTCAAAACAAGAATAGGTAGTTGCAGATCTGATGCTCTAATACCATGTAGAGGTTGAGAAAATACAACTTCATAGGAGCCCAATGATCTCTGCAAGCTAAGAATACCTGTTACATGAAGAAGAAAAGAGAAGCAACATAGAAAACAGTAAAATTGCTCAAAGATGTGGAGCTTTGTATTTACCAATGTGTAAAAAAAGAATAATACAAAAAAAAAGTTTTAACCACATATAGGTCAAAAAACCCCAAAAAGGAAAACCCTCTTCTTGCACATTAATAATTAATAAAATAATTAATTATTATGCACCTAATGTTAGCTTAAGTGTAAAAGAGATAAAAGGGAACTTTAATTAATTAAACAAATATTGTTTAATTAATCAAGTAAATAACCAATTACTCTAATAGACAGCTTGTACACATTTTATATTTTGTTAAAGTTGACATGTAGCTGATGTTATCTCTAGTCGTGGATATATATGAGTGATTGTTTATACCATTTCAAGTGATGGTGTGCATGAATAATGTTCTAATCTCTTGAAGGTAGAAGTAAAGTGTGAAGAATATTTTGAAGAAGTATTTATGTGCTTAACCAGAACTGTAATTAGGCATTAGCAGATGTTATTTTCTCAGTTCAAAATCTTGCAGATGTAATCCAAATGTTTCTTTAAGAAAGTGTGTCTTCCTTTGGGCAGTAATCCTTTTTTAATTTGAGTAGTGTGCTCTAGGTAGTGTGCCTGAATGCATGTGCATTCCCCATTTATATTATTTTATACTTTTAATAGGGTATAATCTTGTGGATTAACCTCCACCATTGTTTTTCCCCTAACAGGGTTTCCACGTAATTTTTTTTTGGTGTTATGTGTGTTTCTGATGTGTTGATGGTTTATGCTTTCTTGGTTATTTATCAGATATGAGCAAAAGTTTAAAATTTTTAATAAGTTTAATTTCTAAGACAACTGATTCACCCCCCCTCTCAGTTGTCTTCCCTTATGTTGCCAACAGATTTTTGGATAACTAACAATTTCATGTTGTAGGATGTGGTTCCTAATGTTGTGGTTTTGTAGATAACTACATTGGGGGCTTCATTCTCCCATCTTATGAATGAGTATCCTTTTATGAAATAAAGTGTACTATTTAGAGTCCTTTAGCTTGCATATGCATGTAGAGTCATATGGGAACTAAAGTGGAGGTTAAATGTAGCAAAGAAAATTGTATACTCTTAAAGAAAGAGACAATTTCACACTTAATTTGGACATATTTTGGCATCCTTTCATTAATCACTCCTTAAAATTAACATTTATAGGCCCTTAAGACCCATTATTTTGGACCTTGAGGCTTATTCCACTCAAAAATCATATAAATCCTAACAAATAACACTTAAATTATTCAAAATTTAGAAAACCCATCTCAAAAACCCCAAGTGGGACCCATTTGCCACCTTGGGTGAATGAGTCCCCTCTAGTGAGACTAAGTCACCTAGGGTGGCGACTTAGTCCCTTTTGGGAGAATTTTCAATTTTGAGCGAGATAATCACTAACTTAATTCAAATTTTTGATTGATGTCGACCTGTGAGGTCTAAATAATGCTTAATTAGGTATGAATGCCTATAAATATAAGTTTTTAGGGCATTTTCACATCATCTAGTCATTTTTAACAAACAAATTCAAAAAACAAGTTTTGAATATCTTTCACAAGAAGATTCATAAGTCAATCTACAACAAAGTTGAAGCTTTAGGACAACATTCAAGGGTTTTTGTATGTCTTCAAGCTCACTTTTTATCCAAATTATTGCATTTTTTAGGGTTGATCATGGAGGCCTATCAAGAATCATCAAGAATTCTGGGTTGGGGAGATGCAACTAGCCATCAAGCGAACCTCAAGGACTTATTTTCTCAGTGATTCCATCTTCCATTTTATCTCTATTTCAGCCTAAGGTTTGTATGTCATTAAGATTCATTTAAAGTGATTTAGGGTCTCTTAAAGTGAGTCTTGCATTGTTCAAATTTCATCCATACATCTTATTCTTGCATGTTAGAATAGGGTTGCATCTTGCTTCAGATTTCCTAGTTTTAGATGCATTTAGGGCTAGGGTTTTGTTGCATATTTCATATTCCTTTCAAGGTTTAAATACCAACTAGGGGTTTGACTGAGGAAAACCCCCCATTAGAAATCAAACTATATTCTATTTTACAGGTGTTTTCGTAGAATCGGATCCAGGTTTCAATTTGGGAACAAAGTGCAGGTGTTGTAGTACAAATCTATAATTTCAATCTTCAGAAAAGATGAAAAGGACTAAGTCACCATTAGTGGCATATGAATCCCATTGGAAGTATTTTCCAGATCAGTTTACAGATTCTAGTACACATTTCCCTAAAATAACTTTCTAGGCAGAAATCCTTATCTGGGACTAAGTCACTCAGCTTGGTCTATGAGTCCTAGTTGGCCATAAAATCATATATTCCAAAAATTTAGAGACATTTATAGTCTTCATTCTATCCTTTATCATTTTCTAGGTGCACTCTTTCTTTTTAGCTTCTCTATCTTGTTTTATATTGTATTCAATCTATCTTTTTGCATATCACAGCGTGTTTTCAAACAATTTGCATTTTCCTAGTTTTGCATTAATAATCAATCTCTTTTATTAGTTCTTTGCATCGAGGAAATTTTCCTTAGATATTGTATACACGTAAAATATACTGATTGACATCGTGCATCCAATCTTGGATTACTAACATCATTTCTTCCGGAATCATCCCTCGGTCTAACCATTTAATCAAATTTCCCTATCTGATTAAATTCATCAATATTCATCTCTTAATTAAATAAATCATTTTATCTAATCGAGTCAATCTCTTTGTTAATTAAATCAATCCAACTGATCTAATTATCCCTATTTAATTAAATAATCAATTTATTTGATTAAATCTCTAAAGTCTATCCATTAAATTAAATAAATTAAACCTTATTTGATTTAATCTAACACCATCCCTTTTAATTAAATAAATCAAAATTATTATTTAATTTTAACTTCTTATCATATTCCTCTCTTATTTGATTTAAATAAATCCATAAATTTGAGTCAAATAGGTCACATCATCTAATCTCCTGTTAAATTAATTAATCCTTGATTAATTTAACATCATCTTAGGTCACATCCTCTAGATAATGCAAGTTGCTCATGAAAATAGATTTAATTCATTTATTAAATTCCTATTTTCCTCACAAGGCATCTTTTGGAATATTCTCTCAATTTGAATTCAAAAATTCCAAGTCAACATGTACATCCAACAAGGCATTTAAAATTTCTTACATGTCCTTTACCTTGAGCCAAGTGGCATTTATTGCATTTAACTTTCCCTCTTGCATGTCAATTCAACAAATTTGAAATTCAAATATTATGCCTTTATTGGCACAAATCCCAAATCTTGCACATCCATCATCCATTCATAGCTTGACAAGTGGCATCGTATCATTGGATGAATGTTAGTCCCACATTGCTCAAATTTGGACATTCATCCATCTTAGAATCCTACAAATAAAAAGCTCATATCCTTATTTCATCATCCATAATTTGAGTAAACTTACTCTACTCAAATTCATCCACAAACATTTCAAACTTATTATAATATTTAGCCATTTCCATCTATCATTGAATTCTTAACTAGGCTTTTTGCAGATTTGACTTGGAGTTCTCATATTTCATCAAAGGGGATCAATATCATCTTCAACATATCAAGATTTCATTATAGGAAGTGGGAAAGGGCCAATTTTCACATCAAATTGGCACCAATTCCCCCATGGGATCATGAGTTTGCATATTTAAATTAGGATTCAAGCTATTTCATTGTTTTTATTTGATTCTTCATTGTTTTCTTTCCTATTTTGAAGTTGTAAATGGATTTCATGGGGAATCCTTTTTTATGCTTGCAATATCTAACTTGAGGTGTGTATTCTCTTTGTTTTGTAGGTATCTAGGCTAGGGTTCACACATTTGGTGCTACAAGGAGGGCTGGATATCATTATTTCTAATCTTTTCTTGAAATTTTTGCATTTTTCTTCACACATAGGAAATTCCACTGCGGGCTCATCAGCATCGCCGTTTTGGCACCGTGGGCTCATCAACGTCGCTATATGGCACCACTTGAAACACAAACCGGGCTGCTGGACTCGTCCCGCCAAAATATTTGAATTCTAAACTCCGTCGTTGGACTCGCTGACCAGGAGAAACTTTCAAAAAATATTAAACTCCAATGCTAGACACAAACTAGGATGCTGGGCTAAAACTGCGATGCAATTGAGCTCTCTGTCCCGACACGGAGCATCGCTGACTGGTTGGAAATCAAAATCAAAAGAAAGAGAAGCATGAGAAGGATGTTCATCAAATCAAAGTGTTTTAAACACTTTAGTGTTTGTTTAACAGTTCTTAAAGAATTTGTTATCTTCTCCTTCTTAGGACACTAATTTTCATTTGGGCTTAAAAGGAACTTTTTCCATTTCTTGCAAAGGCTAAAACGAATCTTAGGATCACAACTTACTAGATTTTGTTTCTTGGATTAACAAATTGAGAAAAATTCCTTTCACTTATGATTTGGTGCTCTAAAATGAACTCACATTATTGCTTTGTGGGATTTAAAAGGAACAAGTGCAAACATTTTTTTTCGTGAAGGCTTACTTAGACTAAATCCATTGAAAAAGGACATATGTGCTTCTCTCACACTTTATAGCGATCTTAAGAATCAAAAGGCCTTTTTCATGAATTTGGGTTAAGACAAAGAAATCACCTACACACTTTGATTTGGGCTTAAAATTGAACATCTTGTGCGAGTGTGAGTGGGGGCATTGTTGCATATATTCTCTCTCCTTGTTTCCAACAAGGATTGATCGAGTTACGACTAGTGTTCTTCATTCACTTTTGTTTATCCTAGAGGGCCTGCCTTGGGGAAAAAGTACTCACCCAAGGGAATGGCTCAATCGGTAACACTCTAAAGCCAAGAGTATTTCCAACCGGAATATAAATGTGGATATTGGAAGAAACGCCAATATCACGCGGTTGATTCCGATAAGATGGATCTGAAAGGGGACTCTTGTTGTATGGGTCAATCTCCACAAACGAAAAGTCCTTATTAAAACTCATGTGCTAGAATTTTCCAAAATCCTTTAATCTATTTGTTGGTGCAAGAACGGTCATTCTGAAGCTACCCCACACTTTTACGGTCTTCTAGTAGAAATGGAAAGCATGCCATGGGAGTTTCATGGGTGTTGATGCTTGGCTGCCCCGTATAAGTGAGTGTCATGGAGGGGAGCTAGTGGAGTCAAGCATTTAACCATTCGCTAGAGATAAACATAGCTGGACTTGTCCAAGTGGGAATCCAACAAATATTGTCTTACACATCCATAGGATTGTACTTATTCTTGGGTTAAAAAATGCATTGCTTCATCGAAAACACCATGAAAACAAACACTTAACATCATCCAAATTTCAAACCCTTTTGAGGAAAAATACAATTGACTCAATCCATATGTTATTGCTTTCCCTTGGTATTCACATCCTTAGAGGTTTCTAAACATTGGATTATATCTCAATTTGTCTTCTTAAGTAAACAATAGGAAACCCTTGCCTTAAGTTCATTGAATTTCCACATAACATATCTTGTGGGGTTTGAATCTTAGTTTGAAAACCTAATTGAAGAAAGTGTTTTTGGTAAAATAAAGAAATTAAGCAAAGCTAAGCAAAATGAACTTTCATATGTGTTGAAGACTCACAATCCCAAAATAAAAATCATTGATTGGAAATCCGAAAATGAATGTTCAAATTAAATCATTTCTTGGTCACAAAGGTCTTTAGGAAGCATTTGCATGCTCTTCAATACCTAGGTCTAGGCAAACAAAGTGTCTCTTTTTAGGTTCATCTTATGATCAAAGCATCTCACAATCCTTTTCATCCATCCTTCAAAACATCAAAAAACATCATCTCACAAATCACCTTTTGGAAAATTTTGAAATCATCCTTAATACTAGGCTTTGTGGAAAAATCAAAATCATCAAAATCATTGAGACTAAATCTTTGAAAACATTTATCAAAATCACCTTTTGCTAGGCATGTGTAGGTGCATCCTTTTGGATATGCTTAGTCAAAGTTATCAAAATTATCTTGTCTAGCTTAGTGTATGTAGATGAATCCTTCTTCATATGCTTAGTGAAACAATCATCTTGTTTGAATAGGTATGGGTAGATGCATCCTTCTCCTCACACATATTCAAATCATCATTATTTGAACAAAGTTATCCCTTCATCATCCAACATCTTAGGGTCCTTTTGTTCAAAATCAAAAGAATAATCAAAATCAACGACAAAATCTCAAATTCAAAAAGACAAATCAAAATCAAAATCCGTAAGTCCTAAAAGCCTAGTATCTCATCCAAGATTTATCAAAATACAAAGCATCCATGTCATCCACCCCTAACATCATCATCATATCATCACCTTTTGATCCTCAAGGCATCCTAAAACTTTCTACTATGGGGGGCATAAAAAAAAGATCAATCCAAAGAATCAAGAGATTCATCTCCCATATTTTTGAAGATTGATCCTTGTTTTATGGTTCTAACTAGATCTCAATACAAGAAGAGTATGGAAGCCAACAAAGAAACACCCACTTCAAGTGATCTTAGCCAAACAAACATAGAAATGAATCTCGGTGAATCAAGTAATCCTTTGACCCTCTCATCATCGCAAAATCCGTAAGAAGAAAACCAAGGAGAGGACCTTACTTTTGGAATGTCTCACGAGGAAATGAATGAAATGCTCCAAAATCTGAACAACCATAGAATCATCAACATCATGATGAGGCTCAACCCTTCATTATACATGCTTGAATTAGCAAAACAAGGAGCCAAACTACCTTCAAATTTTGACCTGAGTACCATAGTGGAGACATATTTTCCTCCAATCTCATCCACCATCCCCATCTCATCTACACCCCCATCCCAAAACATCACGCAAAAGATTCCACAAGTCATGACATCGTTTACTCCAACACAACCTAATGTTAATAAGGGAAGTGCATTTCTCAATGCAATTCAAACACACCCCGTTGTTAATAATCAAAGTTTGGATGCAAACACCACCTTGGAACAAAGCATACCCCAAAACCCATTACAAAAAAATGTTCCTCTCACCTTCCATCATGATCCATCATCATCATTTTTTCACACAACACCTCAAACACCTCTTCTCACAAATTCACAAGAAGAGGGAGATATGTTCGGACTAGGGGGCATATTTGACACCATGACATCTTCACAACAACTGGAACCTCTTACATTTCCACCCCTTCCACCATTTCCATTATCATCCACATCACTCCTTAGTTTAGGGATTCCCCCTCTACCAAGTATCAATCAAACCTATATCCCAACCATCAATCAAAGCATTACACCAAACCCTCAAAATTTGTTGTTGATATCGTAACAACAGATGACAAACACACACGCAACTACAACATCATCAAACAATCCCTTAACATCACAAAGCATGGTCTCCAAGGACCAATCACATCAACAACACCATCCATCATGCAAAACACCAACACCACCTCCACCCCCACCACCTCCAAGTTTCACCACATCAAACCAATATGACGCAACATATGACACAACATTGCAAGTTGCTTTCCAAAGAGGATATCAACAAGTTCAGAAACAAAAGGCTGAACAACTAGCTACTCAGCAAGCTGCTCAAACTGTGCAAGCTGTACAAGCCACATTACAAGTGTAACAAGCACAACAAGCCCAAGCTTTATTGCAATAACAATAACAACAAGTTGCTCAAGTTGCTCAAGCCGCGCAAGCATTGCAAGCACAAAAGACCGCTCAAGCACAACTGTTATTACAACAAAAAACTCAAGCACAAGCCGCACAAGTGCAAACTCAAGTGCAAGCTCAATATTAGGCACAATAGGCCCAATATCAAGCACAACTCAATGCACAAAGACAAGCAGCTCAATTACAGGCATATCAGCAAGCATTAAAGCAATACCAAGAGCAACAACAAGAAACAAAATTGGTAGCCCAACAACAAGTGTTGTTGGAATAGTAACAAGTGCAACAATAAGCACAAATCTTAGCACAACAACAAAAAGATCAACAACAAGCGTTGTTCATACAAAAGCAGGTGGAAGCCTACCTAGCTCGACAGAACATATAGATACCATTGAACAACACGTCAAACAACACACCAATCAACCCACCCACCCAACCCATGATGGAAGCACCCCAAAACACTTTCATCCCACCCACTGATCGACAAAATGATATGATGACACAACTTAGGTTGCTCTTGCAACAATTGCTCGACCTTCAATCAGGGCGAACAACCAAAACACCAAGCAACTTGTCTCCCTATCCATTTGATAGGAGCCTAGAGATGAAACCATTCCCCAAGGGATTTGAAATCCCCAAATTTGACAAATATCGAGGGATGGGAAACCCTGAAGATCACATTAGGGAATTCCAGGTTCATTGCATGGAAGTCACATATGATGATACTTATCTAATGTGGCTATTTCCTTGAAGCTTGGCAGGCCCCACTATAGAATGGTTCTCTCATTTACCTTTAGGCATTAGAACATTCCAAGAAATTAGGGACACATTCATTAAGAACTACACATGTAATATTGCAATGGATGTTAGTTTTGAAGAAATATACGCTCTAAAACAAGGAAAGAATGAATCTTTCACTTCATTCCTTCAACGATGGTGATCCAAGGCCAATCAGAGCAAGTGGACCATGCCAGAAGAAGAACAAGTTTGCACTATAATAGCCAACCTTGAAGGCCACTTGGAATTTCATCTCAAGGTTTAGGGCATCACCATATATGATGAACTGATTCCCAAGGCGCTTAGCATCAAAAAATCCCTTATGACCCAACCCACATAATCAACATCATACCACGAACAACAAAACAACCGCCCACCATCCAATTACAATGATAAACATTGTACATGGGCAAGAAATAAAAATGTTACTAATGATGGTGTCGTAGATGCCAAGGTGGTCATTAGTGGTCCTTTTTGAAACACACCCGCACCACAAATCCAAACACAACACCAAAACACTCATCACACAACATGCCAACCCAACAAAAATCAAACCATCAATAATCTTAATGACCAAAGGGGACCACCTCAACACAAAACTTATCCCAAACGAAAATACACCATTTTGGGGGAACCACTTGAGGACATAATGAAAAATTTGATCGACAAAAAACTCATCAAGCCTCCTACATTTGAAAATTACCAAGAACCAGATGTGAAACCTCCTTGGTATAATGAGAATCAACTTTGCGAATTTCACAAAAATCAAAGGCCACACCACAAACAATTGCATGAGACTTAAAAACATCATGCAAGATCTCATCGATAAGAAAATCATAAATGTGGAGGGTAAAAGCACAAAACTGTGTCACACTTTTGGCCAAATAAATAGTTCTGAGCAAAAAAATTTTGGCCGAGAAGGTTTCGCTCGACTAGGTTTCGACTGAAACCATGTGGCGTATTACGTGGCACATAGGTTTCGGTTGAATAAGTTTCGCCCGAATCCAAAAAAATCAAAATTTTCCTCTTCCCGCTTTAAAACTGCCTTCAAAATTGGATTTTTTAATGTGCGGGGTTTCTATAGAAAGGGTTTCAGTAGAAACTGTTTCTATAGAAAGGGTTTCGGCAAAACCCTTTCTATAGAAACTGTTTCTACCGACTATGTGGCATCCTAGTTGGCAGCCAACTCAACTTTTTTCAGAATTTTCTGAAACTTTCAACTTTAGCTAAGTTTTCTTTAGTCAGAATGATTTTTTTGCAAAAACAAAAAATACCCTTTTGTAGAGCTTGGAGTGGAGAATCCAAATATATTATTTTTAAAATATTTTTATTAGTTTTAATATATTTTATTTTTAAAATAATGAAAGTAGGTTTTCAAAATGAAAAAGGAAGTTGATTACAAATTAAAAACAAGATAGTAAAATTTATTAAAAAAATTTAAATCTTATATGGGGCACAAGAGGAGAGAGTCTTCTTCAAAAGGGTATAATTTTTTTTTTGAAAATGATTTAAAAATTTGAAAATAGTTGACGGCCCGTGAAAACCAAATTTTGACATGTTTGACTTTAAAACGTTATTACAAGAAAAATATACATCAAAATTTGATTTTTTTTTCCATGCACAAGATATTGAAGTTACCTATTTGGAGAAAAAACATTAGGGAGAAATGAAGTAATTTTTTTCTTGACGGCAAGTCACTCTTTTCAAATTTTCAGCATTCCAAAATTTGTCCTTAAATTGATAAAAACATAATGAAAATAATTTTTTAAATTTTAAAAATTACAACAATAAACTTCATCCAAAGTTCTACATTTCATTAGTTTACACCATTTTGAAATTCAAAACATAAAGACCACTTTTATGTGGAGTTCACCATTCCTTTATAAAGTGTGACACAGGTTTGTGCTTTTACCCTGGAACAACCTATGGGAAATCAGGATCTTAAAATATACATGAATCCAATGTCGAATCATGGTAACAAAGGAAATAAAAATGACAAAGGGAAAGGTAATGTAAATCATGTGTATGAATCCATTGTTGCCTCCCTAAATGAAGACTACATGGTCATCACCATCAAGGGTGCTCGTGCCGAAGAATGTGGAGTCACCACAAGAGGCGGCAAAGTCACCATCACAGGATCATCTCAACCAAATAGAGTTCCTGCATCTAGATCCGTTCCTAATGGCTATAATGTCTTAGACCAACTCAAGAGAACACCAGCACAAATCTTCATCATGGAGTTGTTAAAAATATCATCAGGTGATTAAAATATCCTTGAGGAAGCATTAGCCCCATCCATTGTCCCTGCAGACCTTGATGTGGAGCAATTCCAAGCTATGGTCAGAAATATCATAACGCCTAATCTCCTTGCATTTTCTGACCAAGATTTCCCTGCCCAACCATCTCACAACTATTCACCTCACTTGGAAGCCATTGTACATAAGAGAAAAATCAAAAGGGTCTTGGTGGATGGAGGTACAGGTTTGAACATTTGTTCTCTCAACCTCATCAAGCAGTTGAAAATATCAGAAGATTCCATGAACAAAGGAAAAGGCATCACAATAAGAGCATATGATGACCAAGAAAGAGTGTCTCAAAGAACAATCAAACTCCCTATTCAAGTAGGTCCAACTCTCATGGAAACCACTTGTCAAGTCTTGGACCTTGATTTTCCATATAATGTCCTCCTCAGACGCCCATGGATCCATACAATGAGAGTCATAGCATCAACCTTCCACCAATGTGTGAAATTTACACATAATGGATAAGAGGTTACTGTCCATGGAGATCCCAAACCTTTCTGATATTGCAAAAATCTTGAGGAAAAGTATTACAAAATCCCCCAAGTGCAAAAAAATGATGAGGGACCATCCACACCATACATTGTCCCCGCCACTCTCGGGTCCACTTCTGCGACAGAGACATCTGCCATTCCCACCATTCCCACCATCTCCAACATCAATCTCATCATCTAGGAGGACGGTTGTGGAAGCTACAAGCTTCCTAACAATTCTTTTATGATAGGAGAGTTACCACAATCTCCTAGATCACGAGGATGCCCACAAGAAAACCAAGCTTCCACATCACAAACATCTCCTAGAAACTATCCCAAATTCACAAGCTGGGGAGACCTCGGTTAGGAGGTAATTGAAGCAGATCCATCTCACATGTTGTATCAAGATGAAAGACCAACACCTGAATTACCAATGGATGAGACAAGCAAGGGCCTACAAATGATGCTCGCAATGGGCTACAACAGAAACTAAAGACTGGGACAAAATGACAATGGGCTCATAATACCTATCATGCAAGAGATGCGACCCATAAAAAATATTGGCCTTGGATGTACCCCGCCAAGTATAACCATATGTGGTCAAAGTCCTCTGGTTAGAATGGTTAATATTTCTCCTTAGCCAATACTAGCACAGGTACACTCACCAATATCCATAGGTAGAGACATACATTACTTTATAACTGAGCCCTATATTAGTAGTGATGACGAGGATACCATGACCAATCTACCTAGGTTATTTGAAGATACCACCCTGTGTATGATTGGCACCGTCTCTTTCAAACAAGACCAACAAAATCATGAGATCCATTTAGTGTATCCCCAACTGATCGACTATGACCAATGAGGACCACGAGTTCTTGATACATTCAAAAATGATGAGGCACTCTCAGAATTCATGGGATTGAGGGATAACATTCCAGATGGGGATCACAAGGCAGGGTTTATAATGGAGTCAGACACACATTCCTTTTGATGGGGAAACGATTGAATCCTTCAGTTGCAAAAGTGAGAAACTAAGAATCATATCCAAGTCCTTGAGTGAAAACCACATTGTGGCACTCTCTGACAAGACAAAAGTAAAAAGAAAGGATGTATACAATGGTGAAAACCTCTCTGAGGTGCCTGAGGATGAAGGATTCAATCTTCCTCTAAGAGCTATTCATTAGGAGAAGTCAGTAGTCTTGGTCAAAAAATGCAATCCTGACAACCTAGGAATAGAGGAGACCCCACATATCACATTCTATGTGGAATCACTATTATCAGAAGAGCAAGAACTCCTAGCAGCATTTCTAAAGGAAAGACAAATAAACTTCACATGGAGTTATGTCGACATGCTGGGACTTGATCCAAAGACAGTGGTTCATCATTTAGCAGTGTATCCAGAAGCAAAACCAGTCAAACAAAAGCTTCAAAAAATGCATCCTCAAATAGCCTTATTGGTTAAAATGGAGCTCAAAAATTTGTTAGATGCAGGATTTATCCGACCAATTGATTGTCTAGAATGGGTATCAAACTTGTTACCTGTTTCAAAGACTAATGGAGCCATTATAATCTGTACAAACTTCAAAGATTTGAACATGACATGTCCCAAGGATGATTTCTGGCTTCCCAACATTGACATGATAGTAGACATGATAGCAGGACATGAGATGCTATCACTAATGGACGGATTTTTAGGATACAACTAGATCATGATACCAAAAGAAGATGAACAGAAGATGGCTTTCACTTGTCCATGGGGGACCTACTGCTGGAACATGATGCCATTCATCCTAAAGAATGTAGGAGCAACCTATCAAAGTGCCATGACATTAATATTCCATGACATGATTCATAAAATAGTCGAGGACTATATTGACGACATCCTAGCAAAATGTAGAAAAAGACAAGATCATATAATAGCCCTAAGTGCTATCTTTGACAGACTAGAGGAGTACAAAGTCAAACTAAATCCCAAGAAGTGTGTCTTCAATGTACAATCAGGTAAATTTCTAGGATACATAGTATCAATAAGGGGTATCGAGGTAGATCCAGAAAAGGTGAAAGCAATCATCAAGATGGAAGCACCAAAGACATTAAAACAATTGAGAGGCCTCCAAGGCCGACTTCAATCCATCCGACGATTTATAGCACAACTGGCAGATAAGTAGAATCCATAATCTCACCTACTCCACAAGGGGGTAGCATACAAATGGGATAAAAAGTGCGAAGAGGCATTTAACAAAATAAAGGAATACCTACTAACACCACCAGTGTTAATGCAACCTATCCCAAGAAATCCATTGATCTTACATGTGTCAGCAACAACATTAGCCCTTTGAGCTCTTCTTGCTCAGCATGATGAAAATGGAATGGAGAGGGCTATCTACTATATTAGTAGAACAATGGTTGGTCATGAGCTAAATTACTCATTCATTGAGAAAGCTTGCCTCATAGTAGTGTTTGCATCCCAAAAATTCAGACATTACATGTTGGCACACAAGATAAAGCTCATCGTGAAAATCGATCCTCTCAAGTATCTCTTATCAAAGGCAATGCTCACAGGAAGGATGGAAAAGTGGGTGATGATACTATCAGAGTATGACATTGAGTATGTAGAGCAGAAAGCCATCAAGGGCCAAGTTATTGTGGATCAACTAGCAGAAGCACCTATTTATTCTGAGAACCCTCTTATCTCAGAATTTCCAGATGAATCAATTTTTAACCTCAACGTAACTGGCCATTGGAAACTATACTTCGATGGTTCATACACACAACATGGATCAAGAGTTGGTGTCTTCTTCATCACCCCACAAGGGGATTACATACCAAATTCATAAAAATTGGCATTTCCTTGCACCAACAACATAACAAAATATGAGGCTTTGACTATAGGTCTCAGGATAGCAGTGTAATGGAACAACAACATAACAAAATATGAGGCTTTGACTATAGGTCTCAGGATAGCAGTGCATTGGAAACTATACTTTGATGGTTCATACACACAACATGGATCAAGAGTTGGTGTCTTCTTCATCACCCCACAAGGGAATTACATACCAAATTCATAAAAATTGGCATTTCCTTGCACCAACAACATAACAAAATATGAGGCTTTGACTATAGGTCTCAGGATAGCAGTGCAATGGAACATCATAGCTCTCAAGGTGTATGGAGACTCTCAATTGATCATAAATCAAGTCAATAATGAAAATCAGACTAAGGATGACAAGCTCACTCCATACAAGAAATTGGTGGAGACTCTAAAAGAATCCTTCATTGACATAACATTTGAGCAGATTCCAAGAACCAACAACAGAGCAGGAGATGCCATGGCTACAATTAGGTCCCTATTAGACATCCCTGACAACATGCCGAAATATGAATTCCTAATTGAGTAGCTTCTCGTTCCCATATTCAAGGTTCTAGAATTAGAATATGTGTGTGAAATCATTGGTCCTGGCGATCCTTGGTATCATGACATCTATACATATCTTTGAATAGGAGTCATACCTGCTGACCTACCATTGAACCTAAAATGAACCTTTGTTAAAAAGGCATCCAGATTTGTGATCCTAGCTGATACCCTATACCGTAGAAGCATAGAAGGCACATTACTATGCTGCCTAAATGTTGAGGAGGCATTAACCACTCTAACTGAAGTACACAACGGTATTTGTGGCTCACACTTGAGTGGAATGACCATCGCCAAGAAACTACTGAGGATGGGGTATTATTGGCCCACAATGGAAAGAGAAGCACATGATCATGCTAAGAGGTGTCTACAATGTCAGCAGCATGGGGACCTCATCCATGCTCCAGCTCAAGAGCTTCATCCTATTGTCACACCATGGCCTTTTTTGTAGTAGGGACTCGATCTGATTGGGAAAATCACACCCACCTCATCCAATGGCCAAAAATTCATCATAACTGCAACTAAGTACTTCACAAAGTGGGTAGAGGCCATACCCATGACAAATATATCTCAAAATTCATCCTGAACTATCTCATATGTCGTTACGATGTTCCACAAGCCATTATCTCAGATAATGGGACACCATTCAAGAACCAGGAGGTTCACGACTTGTGCGAGAAATTCAAAATCCAAAATTGCTTCTTCGCCCATACTATCCCCAAGGCAATGGCCAAGCAGAAGCTACAAATAAAACCATCCTCAAAATCCTCAAGAAAATAGTTAATGCTGCAGGTTGTGACTGGCATCTGTAGCTTAATCCCGCCCTCTGGGCTTATTGAACCAGAATCTGCACACCCATTGGTGCCACCCCCTTCTCATTGGTCTACAGATCAGAAGTCGTACTCCCCATTGAGATCAAGCTCCCATCCCTTAGAATACCACTCCAAAACATCATCATTGATGAGGACTACCGAGTGTCAAGACTAAATGAGCTAGAGTTACTAGATGAGAGACATATTGATGCCTTGAATCATCTGCATGTTTATCAAAATAGACTCAAACGAAGCTACAACAAGAAAATCATAAGCATGACTTTCCAAGTTGGAGAACTGGTCTTAAAAGAAAATCAGAAGAATGTCCCAAACCCAAGCAGCAAAGGAAAGTTCGAACCTAATTGGTTGGGACCATTTGTCATAATAGCAAGTTATAAATTAGGGGCATATCAGGTATCAACACCTGAAGGGGAACCTCTGTAGGAACCAATGAATAGCTCCCATCTCAAAAAGTTTTATGCCAAAATATTTCAAGGTATAGAACCAAAAAATACAAAAAATCAAAAAATGTCCTGAAAAAATGGTTACTTCCGCGAAAACTTGTCAAATAGGCATCTTGGTAACAAAAAAAAGAAAAAAAAGAAAAAAGAAATCAAAATCAAAAAAAGGATCAAAAAAATTATCTGCTAGTGAAAACCACTTTGGTGGCATTTTGGGCAAGTACCTCGGTGAAAACCTGGCAAACAAGCGCCTTGCGTAAATAAGCACTTTCCATCCACCAGGATCTTTACAGCTTGTTCGACATCATCCCTCCATTTCACTTCCATCATCCATTGTATTCAAGTCTCCATCTATCACTCATCCACTCATATCCGCACCATAAGCTTGGTCCTATTTTTGTATCATGATCCCTCCAAGTACTACTCTGCCCATCCTCAAGGTCAGTTTGTCCTGCCTTTATCAAAGTAGTCTATTGCATCATGTTGGGGGCATGTTCTCATTGAATAAGATTCATGTATGATCTTAAAGTCCTCAAAAATCAAAAAAATCCAAAAACATCAAAAAAGCACAAAAATCCAAAAACATCAAAACATATCAAAATCCAAAAATAGGTCAAAAATTCATTCACAAGCCAAAAAAAGAGTCATCTTGTCAAACTACATCATCTATGAGCTTGAACATAGGCAAGATTGATCTTTGATCATCCCCCAAGACATTTAGGTTAGTCCTATAGGAGTCCATCATAATAGACTGACATCTCATCATGTATATCGTCATCTGTAAACCGGTCAAGTCGTCAGTCGAACTACATGGTTTTTGCATATATAACGTAGGAAAGGCTAGTTTGTTGACCAGCCCTCAATACCCCTAGGATAGGTCTTTAGGTTAGTCTCTTGGTCAAAATCTCAGAAAATCCCAAAAATTGTAGAAAACCAAAAAATCAAAACATTTGAAAAAACACAAAATACCGAAAACAACCTCAAAAATGTTGGAAAATATCAAAAACATCCAAATATTTGAAAAAATCCATTTGTCTCATCTCGCTTGCACTCGCAATAAACACCGGCCATAATAAATTTATCATCATCCTCAATCTTTGGCAGGACAATCAAAAACAAGTCTAACAGATTACAAGTAGAACTCCAAACGTGGAGTCTTAAGTCTAAGTCGGTGCGTAAGCAAGCTGGATATCTCTTCATATTGGTAACTCATCATCTAAATTGGTCCCATATCAATCATCCCTTAGAACACTTTGGGTAAATGAAATGACGTGCTGCCATCCACTAACATGTCCTAGGATGAATCCTTCCTATAATGGGCATTATCTTTTGGCAATAAGTTTCGGTTATCATCCATAGAAAACATATCCTCTTTTTATTAATGGTATTGAAGAGCATCAGTTTGTTTGTTTAGTTGGTCTTTATTTTGTGACTTATCTTATTTGTGCTCATTCCAAGGACGTCTCAATGATATCCCAAAATAGAGGATTTAGAGAAATAGGAATGGGGCAATGATCATTATCTTTTGTCTGTTGTGCTTGTTGGACGTTCTTGTAATATAACCTTGGCGAATACTTCCTTTGTTAGGTATGTATGGAAGAGGTCTAGGGCAATTTGTTGACTATTACAGGGATAGGTTTACCTTTCCGTGTTTTGGTTCGAGGTGTCTGAAACTTTTGAAGTACAACCTAGCAAGGTTTTCGTATGTCAGGTGTGAACAAGAATACTCCTATCTATTTGTCAAGTCAAAGTCCATCACACTAGGTACAACACCATCCTAGTCCTCTATACCTTAATGAATTGTACCATGTGTGTTATCAAACATAAGAAAATTTGGCCCTTTGAAAATCCTAATTCCTCGGCAAGTGATCATCATCATCATCATCATCATCTACATTTGCATCATCTTGTGTCTTGTTGAAATGCCTTCTTCTTTTCTTACTAATCACGCTAACAAGGTACTATGACAGTTGATCATCATCACCATCATCGCCATCGATCCTACATCCACAAATCATTAGCATATCACATAAACGTATCATATAGGAAACATACATGCATTGCATTTTAATCATCATAAATAGGTTATAATAAACATTCTCCATAGATAGTCGCATTCATGTCAATGTATTTCACCCATTACATTGCATCTCATGGAATTATATCAATCATTGCATAAATGTTCATTGGCATTTCATAACCATTTCATATAAATCATCACATAAGCATCTCATAATCATTTTTCACATAACAAATAGGTATATAAGCATTCAATTCATTAGGCATACATACTTGCATAACATAAATGACATCATATCATCACATTATGTTCACATTACGCATCAGCATATCACTTTGCATTAACATATCATTGCATTACATACATCATCAATAATTACGTTTAGGATAATAACATTTATTATTCTAAGCATCTCATTGAACCATCCCATTACATCCATCCATAAATCATCTCATATATAGCATATTCCACACATCATCACATGTACCATAGATCATATCATTTTACATATTAAAATCCATATCACATATCAACATTTGCATAAAATAGATCATCATATAGATAACATCATTGAACATCATAGCATAGATGAACATAATATATATCTGTTAGTCATAATCATTGCATAAACATCATTAGAAATAAATACATCCATAACATATAGAAGTAGAATCATACATAAATAAAAAGTATGCATTTCATCACATCAAAATCAGCTCATATATATCATCAATAATGTCATTGTCATAGTACAAAGAATAAATTGGATCACTGTACATATGTGTCAATAGGTACAAAATTCCCATCAGGCTATAAAAAATGAGCCCATAAGGAACAAAAAGAACATATCATCTAGATCAAGCTCGATCTCTTGGAATGCTGCCCTCACCCCTGTCATCATGACCCTCTGGTGGTCTCTAGCTGGCCTGCTCTGAGTACTCTGGGATCCAATATGCTCTAGGTACGGTGTCATGGTAAGCTCAACGGTAGTACTCTATCTCTCGGATAGCATCCCTATAGGATCATACTAGCACTGTACCCTAGGAGGAGGAGACTGTCATACTCTCGATCTGCTACCTGCGGCCTAGCTCAGTGGCTGCCTGTAGCTCTGCAGCCTATCTCTGATGCATAGCCTGATCCCTCTCTGCTCTGAGCTACTATCTCTCAGCCCTCGCTTGGTCTCTCTCCATTGTCAGCACCTAAACTTGGGCCTACAGCTGTGCAATCAGTGCATCTCAATCGTCTTCCTGTCCCTATGGCTGTACCCATGATTGCATGTGAGCCTGAGCCTCACCCTTGGCTCATGGTGGTGGGACTGGCGGCTCTTGCTACTGATCTTGCATGTGGACATCTCCCTAACCTGGTGGAACTGGGGGCACACTTGGCAGATTCTGTCAAATCTCAACCCTCAGTCCTCACCCTCGTCCTCTCCCTCTACCTTTGACTCCACACACCTCTAGATCCTTGCCTCGAATGGTCAATAGAAGAGGAGGTTTGAACCAATCTCTGTAGGCCTGTGTGGTCCTTGGATCTACCAAACCCTGATCATAAGCCCACGGTCAGGCTACCAACTGCCGAAAGCTATCAACTTCCTGTGAAGTAGCAATACTGTGACCCCATGACACCTGTCATGTTGTGTGCAAAGATGACTACGTAGTCATCATCAGGCCGATCTTGTGGCTCTCCGAACTGTTGTACGTGCCTAGGCAGGTATCTCTTGATCATCGTGTGCTCCCGCCCCTGCATATATCGATCCTAGCGGCAATAAAAGGGCTGAGCAGCATCGTCGGCCCATCTGGGCCGACCAAGGTATGGACACCAAGTAAAGACAAGCATCTTATCTAGGACCCACCTCCAGTAGGGGATCTCGAGCTCACCAGTGTGTGTGAAGGACACACCACCTCTGTATTATGTCATGAGGGCATCATCTTCCCCCATTGGAACTGGAACGACATGTGGACACAACACAAAAATGTGCTCCCATGCCCAGATGTGAAGTAAGGTCCCTTTAGCCCCCAGCACTTTGCCATCCATGTATGCATACTCGTGTAGGTCCCTGTAAAGCGAAGCTAGAAGGATAGGTCCCCATGCGAAGTGAACCGGCCGGTCTCATACCATCTACTCCCAGAAATACCCCCAGTCGGGACTAAAGTATCACCCTCATCTATCTGGGGCAACCAAACCCAAAATGATCATTGCAATCGCCCAACGGAAGGGAGGTGCAATGACCCTGTATCTCTCTTGCTCAATATGTCCCTCGCAGTAGATGATGTCCCATGTGGTGAGGACTCTAATGCAGGACTTGCGTCCCTTGTCCATATCATAGATCACCGGTCGACCATGAATAGGAAATCGTAGAATGTGCCAAACGTCCTCCAGGGTGACGATGGCCTCGCTAGTGGGGAGATGAAATGATGATGTCTCACTATGCCACATATTGGCTAGCGCTACAACATCACTAAGTGAGTGCGCATGGGTGTCGTGTACGCAATATGCCATAATCCTACAACTCCCAGTCAATCCTGGTCCCTGTCGCTCAGATCCCGTAAAGCACTCACCAAATCTCATGACCGGTGCTCCCAAGATTAGAGCTCCCTAGGCCCGTCCTGCATCAAGGAAAGTCGCCGTGTTAAAAATTTTGAAAAATTCTTGGTCAAACGTTCCAAGCTCATCTCTAGCGGCATAGTTTGATTTTACTCAAACTCCAACACTCGAGCCCAACAAGAGTCAAGTGGTGCCACCGCGGCACACTTTATCCTCCAGAGTCATAGTTTGCATGAAAAGGGTGCCACCATGACACACTTTACCCAAACCAACCCGCTGAGCCCAACCCCAACGTCAGAGTTTCTAAACTTTGAACTACACCACTATGGTGCAAAACGGCCTGGCATGGTGCAGTTTAAGTGCCGAGCGGCACTATATAGCATCGTTGGAGGTGAGCTCCCTTTTTAAAGCAATAATTAATGCATTAAATGAAAAAACTAATCTTGGGTAAGGATCACATACCGGTGCCCCGATGCCAGGTGGCCGCTGGTATGTCCGAACTCGGTCTAAAATGTATAAGAGAAGCTATCGTTGTGCCATATCACTGGAGACTTAGAGCTCAAATCTCAAGTTTGCTAGTAGAGGTGTGAAAATTACTTGAAAGTGACCCCTCGAGCCCCTTTTAAGTATAAAAATTAGGGTTTTTAACCCTAAATAGCTGTCCTACTAGGGTTTTAGACCCCCGAACCTATTTTGGTTCAATTAAGGCTTTTTTTTAAACATTTTATTGTGTTTAGACATGTTTTTAGTCTCTCGGACCCCTTTCGGACCTGTCAAGTACTTTGTCATCATTTTTTGCGAGATTACCCAAAAAATTGAATTTTTCATCCGATCTCTCGAGGGGGCATTATAATGGCATGTTTTCTCCCACCATGTAGCAGTGGGGCAAGTTTTTATATATAAATTTTTTTGGCTTTGATCGAGATCGTTTATTCTTTGAACAAACGCAACGAGTGCATTGATTCAAAGAGGGAAAAAATGTAGATATGTTAAATATATTGATTGATATCGTGCATCCGATCCTAGCTTACTAACATCATTTCTTCTGGAATCATCCCTCAGTCTAACCATTTAATCAAATTCCCCTATCTAATTAAATTCATCAATAGTCATCTCTTAATTAAATAAATCATTTTATCTAATCAAGTCAATCTCTTTTATTAATTAAATCAATCCATCTGATCTAATTATCCCTATTTAATTAAATAATTAATTTATTTGATTAAATCTCTAAAGTCTATCCATTAAATTAAATAAATTAAACCTTATTTGATTTAATCTAACACCATCCCTTTTAATTAAATAAATCAAAATCCTTATTTAATTAGCCTCTTATCATATTCATCTATTATTTGATTTAAATAAATCCATAAATTTGAGTCAAATAGGTCACATCATCTAATCTCCTGTTAAATTAATTAATCCTTGATTAATTTAACCTCATCAAAGGTCACATCCTCTAGATAATGCAAGTTGCACATGAAAATAGATTTAATTCATTTATTAAATCCCTATTTTCCTCACAAGGCATCTTTTGGAATATTCTCTCAATTTGAATTCAAAAATTCCAAGTCAACATGTAGATCCAACAAGGCATTTAAAATCTCTTACATGTCATTTTCCTTGAGCCGAGTATTCCATTTTCCTTTCCCTCTTGCATGTCATTTCAAAAAATTTGAAATTCAAATATTATGCATTTATTGGCACAAACCCCAAATCTTGCACATCCATCATCCATTCATAGCTTGACAAGTGGCATCATATCATTGGATGAATGTTAGTCCCACATTGCTCAAATTTGGACATTCATCCATCTTGGAATCCTATAAATAAAGAGCTCATATCCTTATTTCATAATCCACAATTTGAGTAAAATTACTCTACTCAAATTCATCCATAAACATTGCAAAGTTATTATGCTAAAATATTTAGCCATTTCCATCTATCATTGAATTCTTAACTAGCCTTTTTGCAGATTTGGCTTGGAGTTCTCATCTTTCATCAAAGTGGATCAATATCATCTTCAACATATCAATATTTCATTATAGGAATTGGGAAAGGGCCAATTTTCACATCAAATTGGCACCAATTCCCCCATGGGATCATGAGTTTGCTTTTATTTGATTCTTCATTGTTTTCTTTCCTATTTTTAATTTGTAAATGGATTTCATGGGGAATCCTTGTTTATGCTTGCAATATCTAACTTGAGGTGTGTATTCTCTTTGTTTTGCGGGTATCTAGGCTGGGGTTCACACAAATATATTTCAATCATCTTTGCATTGGAATCTCAATGGAATATTCTTGAGTGAGCCATCAAGGTTTTTGGGATTCCTCTCTTCTTTTAGGTGTAAAATCCTAGAAGTGTAAGAGAGCCTCCACGTCCAATATATTTGGTTCACAAGGTCCCTAGGAAGAGATTTTTTAGAATAACTACAAACTTAATTTTCATGACATTCAAAGGTTGGTTCTTCTAAAATTACTTCACTGCAAGTAGGGGAATGATTAATGGTTGAATTGTCTTGCTTACTAAGGGTTTCCCTAGGTGAAGGGAGACAACTAATATTCTCATGACCTTCATTAATGAAAGTATCTTTTTCACAAATAGGAGAGCAATAAATGTTATTTCCATGTTTATCTATGTTTTTATCCTCTTTCACTAGGTCATTCTCTCAAGCAAGGGATGAATGGAGACTAGGTAAGGTAATATTTAGGAATGTGCCTATGATATCATTTTCTTGTGCTATAATATCTTCCCAAAGGGGATGAGGAGAAGGAAAAGCAAGAATCTGGTGATTCTCAACAATTTTATCTTCTTTCACCAAGATACCTTCATCACTAACAAGAGAGGTATCAAGAGAAGAACAATCACGATCATCATGATTATCTATGTTTGTATTCTTTTCTATCACATCATCCACACAAATAAGAGATATAGGAGGGGGTGTAGGTTTAAGGTCAGCATCACTATTTTCACTCTCTTGCACTAAGAGGCTCTCATAACTATGGAATTCATTGAATGAATGACTAACATGCTTATTGACTAACGTTTTCTTTAAAAACTTGGAAAAGACCGATACCAACATTTATGCAAACTAAAAATCCAATGTAAGGCCTAAAATGAAATGTGTAGATGATATTTTTAGATTTCAAAAAAGGTAATTTATTGATTACACTATGTAGTGAAATGTTGTGAGTGGAAATTTGGAATGAAGCAATGCATAAAATGAACCACTTTAAGCTAGATTTAGTAAAATGTATGAAACACAAATTCAATCCACTGAAACAAATAACCAATCACAACAAACAAAAGCATAAAAAAGTATATTTAAACCCTAAAAATTGCAACTTTAATGTCAACAGGGACTAAGATGCCAACAAGGGCATCTTGGTCATGTTGAAGGAATTATGATGTTCTAGAAACTGGAATAGTTAGGAAACAACTCAGACAGGTTTTAAGCCAAAACCTATTGAGGGACTAAGATGCTAGTAAGGGAATTTTAGTCCCAATAGAGGTTTTTTTAAGAAAAATAGAAAAATATAAGTTGATAGCAGTGTTCCTAAGTTGCCCACTCAGGCACTTGATCATTAGAAATAGAAAACTATGCATATTAATGAAAGAAAAAGTGACTAATAAGAAGTTATTGGATGCAAAACTAAATGTAGTTTTTAAAAATTTGAGTGCAATAACAATGTTTCTAAATGTAATTAGGATGATTAACAATTATCTTTTCAGTTTTTCAATGAGATAAGATGCAAGAAAGCAAAAATGTAACATATATGCACTTTTACTGATGCACATGTGAGAAACCCTAGATGCACTTTCACTAATGCAAGATGCAATGCAATAATTAATGCAACCTAGATCTAGGACCTTAATGAGCTCTAAATTAGAAAAAAAATGAATGTTCTAAAATGTCAGGTTCAACAAAATGAACAATAGGAGAAAGGGGATGCTTTATGGCGTAGGTCATATAGCACCACTCTTCTCCAATTATCATTCAAATATTCCCTATGATCTAAAACTGGATTGACTATCAGTAAAAAGGTGAGTCAATTCTCAACGAGGAAGACCTAGGGGGGTCTTTAGGCTCTGAAGGGTTCATCACCAAGCAAAAGCTTGGAAAATACAACTCAACATTCAACTCACAAAACCTAGTAATACAAGCTAAATGATGGATGCAAATGATAAAATTAAGAAATAGCAAGTTAGGATATGTGTACCTAGGAAGTCTAGAAATGTAATGAGAATTTTGGAAATGAAAAATGTTATCAAAATATGCTTGGGAGGACAAATATTCCCTTAATGTTGTCTTATTCCCACTACTATTTTTTGGGGGAAATGAAAAATCTTCAGATGTTGGAACATGATATGAAGGAATCTCTGCAAAATACCTCCAAGAGGACTAAGATTCCCTTACTATTATCTTAGTCCCCATCTAAATTTCTACAATTTCAGAAGATGATCTTTAGGTCCAAGGTTTGTACTTCCTTCTTCTCAAATATCAAGTCCTAAAACTTCTAGATTTGGTTTGTAGGTGACTTTTTATGAAGATGACAACTTTGCAATGAAACCTTGAAACTTTACAACTTTGCACTTCAAATGATCTTGAACATAAATCTACAAACACAAACATGCAAGAGATGAAAAACTTGTTGATTGTTAGTAAATGGGGGTTTTCCTTGGTCAAAACCCTTGTTGGTAAGTAAACCTTCGAATGAAATAGAATAATTAAGGGAAATGATGAATGAAAAAAATGCTATGTTGCAACTCACCAAACCCTTGTTGTGAAATCTAAAAACTTGTGTGAAGTGGATAGCTTGAATGTAGATCTTGACTTGAATGAATTCTTGATAGATCTTGACTTGAATTGCTTGCTTGGATCAAAAGCCTACATCACAAATGTTAGCTCAAAAACACACATGATGCAAGAATATCTTTGACATGATGCTTGAATCTTAATGATGGCTCCAAATTCTCAATGAATTACTCTTGAATGTTCTCTTGATCACAAATTTTTTATAATGCATGAATACTTGAATGCTTAGATATTAGGATTAGATGAGAAATGAGAGAAGGAACCTTGTATTTATACTTATCTATGCTTAATATCCCAAAATTACACCACAACAAGCTAACATATGAATTCATTAATTAAAGGAGGCTAAATCCTACCAAGATTTGAAATTAAATCCCAAAAATAACTTGAAGAGGACTAATACGCCCTAAGTGGTGTCTTAGTCACGAGGCTTAAAACTTGAGGCATCAACTCCAAAAAGGGGCCCATTTAAGGTACTTTTTAAAAAGAGGGTCCCAAGACCTTTGGAGGACAGAGATGCCCTAGGTGGCATCTTAGTCCCAGTCCAAAAATTAGGGACACACAAGTAGAATCATTAAATTATCATTTACCCTTTGATGTTTGTTGGGATTAGCAATAAAAAGATACAATTTATTAGTCTTGTGGATGCAAAATAGGACCACTTAAGACATAAATAGGGATAAATAAAGGAAGGTAGGACTAAAAAAGTGTCAAAATGAAAGGGTATGCATTTTCCTACACTATAGACCCTAGTTTGGCACTTGCTATTGAACCTTTGGCTAGTTATCCGCCTTCGATATACATTGAACATGATTGGGATGTAGACGACCTACTTTAGGTTGACTCACATATACCTTACAAGTTTCTTTGCATCATTTTTATTTTTATTTTTTTGTGATTACATGTGCATATTGTGATCCCACATGATGTTCTACCTGATGTATCTCTCTCTTTCTCTTTGTGTTATTCCTTTATTTGTACCTTCCTTCTTCTCTATGTCATACATCTTTTCACTTTTCTTTATTATTTGTTATTTTGTCTTATGTTTTCCTTTTGGGGATGACGCAAGGCATCAAGACATTCATGTCTCTTCCATGTTGACCCAAAATATTTTCCTTTACTTTTCTTTATTATCTTTTCTTTTTTCTTATATTTTCCTTTTGGGGATGATGCAAGGCATTAATATATTCATGTCTCTTCCATGTTGACCTGAAAGGCTTTTTATTTTGTTTTTGTTCTCTTTGTGTCATTCTTCTAGTTCTATGTATATTTGGGGAATGATGACAGTTTTGAGCTCTCTTAAAAACATTGTAGCAAGAACATACTGACCCCAAATCCATATATCCCTAATGTGTTTGAATTTTAATATTAGGGAAACCCCTCTCTTGTCCTATCATTTTGCATGACATAGCTTCATTTGGAAACATATGTCTTGGCATAGAGCTTTCCAAGTTAGCTTTCATGTCTTCTTTATTATTTATCATTTTCTACTTTACAGTAATTTCTCACAATAATGGTGTTAGCAATTTCTTTAAACTAGGGGAATACATTGGCATTATTCTTTTTCATTTTTCTTTTTCGTGGTTCATGGTGCATTCCTCTTCATGCGATGTACTTTTTTTCTTTGTGGATGACATCAGTGTGATGTATTTCAAGAGTGTGATCTCTCTTACCATATTATATTCCTCTTAGTGGCTTGATGTGACACAATGCATCCCATTAGGTGTGAATCTTCTATTCTTTAATTGGTCCTCTGTTGGAGACATTAGGCACAATGTTCCCTAAGTTAGAGATCTCGTATGAACTAACCAAGACTACTTTGAATTTTCTTTACATTATGCATTTGCATTTTCAGTTATATGGCCACCTTGCATTATAAAACTTACATGCTTGTGGAGCCATCTTGTTTGTTCATGAGTTCCAAGCATATGATTTGTCTTGTGAAGCATGAAAAGCATTTCTCGCATGGCGCCTTATCAAATTTATCAGGAGGTATAACTTTGGTATGGTTTTGATTAGAAGTCGAATGAGGGCATAAATTCCCCTTAGCCACTCATGTGTGTGTGTGTGTGAGCGCATACCAACCATGAGTGTATGTGTCTCACCTTCTTGGAATTTTGACCCAACAGACAACTTGAAGTTTCATTACCCTAGAGTGAGTATGACTCTTTTGGACAAACAACCTAGATCTGATCCATATTGTGATGGAAAAACTATATAAGCTTGATCTACCCTTTTCTTTGTCATGTTGTTTCATTTCCTTTAAATGTCTTTGACAATGTATTCTTGTACCTTGTTGTTTCTCCTTATATCATTTTCATGTGTGTTCTTTTGAGCCTATGTTGGTTTTCCATAGGACCTTGGTCCTAGGGGCTTGTGTAACCCTCTTGATCATGGTTGTCCTATCTTACTAGCATTGGTGCATTTGAACCCCTCTTGATAATGGCCATCCTATCTTATTAGCATTGGTTCATTGGTCTACTTTAGTGTGAGTTGGAAGTAAGTTCCTCCTCTCACTAAAGTGTGGGATAGATGTAATGATGGAAAATGATCCCCCCTAACATGGCCTTGACTTAGTGTTTCAATGTTTCTAACATATTCACATTAGGTCTTGGGCCCTTGTGAACTAAATGAGCTTTTTGGTGCTTTATTTAGAGTGTTGTAAAGTATTGTAACACACTTTCACAATTTTCTAGGGTTGTCATCAATGATTGGGATTCTTTATGCTTTAATTGGCCTTATTTTGTATCCTCAAGCCTCATTTAATGTATCTTTTTGAGGATAATCTTGACATAAATCAACATCCAATCATAATTTAGGTTGAACGGTCTAGATTTAGTGATCTAGGACTCATTCATCACCTTGGGTGAATGATTCCCACCTAGGTTTTTGGGTCTTGAACCTGGTTTCACACCTTTTTAAGCATTTTTAAAAATGGTCCCATAAAGTATTCCTAATGGGACTCATTCACCACCTTGGGAGAATGAGTCCTGTATGGACCAAAATCAAAATTAATTCAATTTTTTGGTGGGATTTTATCCTCCTAGATCTAATGTTGGCTTGTAGTGTTGTAACTTTGAGAATTCTTGCATAATTAAGTATAAGTACATGTTTCTTTCACTCATTTTCACCCCCCAAGCATTCAATTATTCATCCATATAGCAAGTTGAGTTCACAAGATCATTCAAGTGTTTACAAGAGCACTCAAGAGTCTTCAAGAGTAGATTATCAACAATTCTAGAGAATTCTTGAAGGATCAAGCATCATGTTTGTTTTGGAGCCAACAACTGTGGTGTAGAATTTTGTGATTCAAGCTAGAATTCAAATCAAGATCTATCCTATTCAAGAAAGAGTCAAGATCTACGTCCATTGGACCCATCTCATACATGTTTTGTGGGTGCTACCTCAATTGTGTGTCTCACTTTTGGGACGTGCTGACTTTTTCTTTAAATCACTATTTTTAGAAAATCTAATGATTTAAGTCTTGAGAGGCTTCATCTAAAGGGTTTTAATTGAAGAGGGATAGATAAAACCCCCTTATATCAAACCCATTTGGATAGAACCCCTCTAGTATTAAATCATACCCACAATGGAGTCTCCTTTTCAGCTACCAAAATGCTAGAAAAAAACCCCTTTTCCTTTACCTTTTGAGGGATTAAATATTAAAGTAATTTAAAATTTATATTTTGTGAGATTGTAGCCCTTGAAACAATCTTTCCAAAAAGTATAGTTTTGATATATTTTCATTTTATCATTTATTTAATTTTCAATTTTTACTAAACATAGGTCTTTCTCCAAACATGAAGCTTTTTGTTGTGTAGAGGTGGAAAAATAGTAAACCATTGTAAAAAAAATTCAAAAAGATCCATTCCGTAGGTATTGATGTCCTTGTTTCACCCCAAAAAATAAAATTGGATTTCAATATATACACAACAAGTTAGGTTGTACGACACACACATATGTCCAGATTATAGTTACAGTGACTTCAAAAATTAATTTAAAAAAAATATGCAACAAAAAATTATAAAAAAATATCCTTTCCCTAGATATTGATGTTGACAATCTATATTTCAAAAATTAGAATTCAATCCTTTATAGAAAAAAAAGTTATGTTGTATGACACAAACGTTACTTTCTAATTTTTTTTTGATTAATAGGGAAAAATAGGTTTTGAAGGGACCCGAAACCCTTTACATCAAATACAAAATGCTACTCCAAAAACTAATCAAAAGTCTACTAGCAACAACCCAATAGCCAAAAAACCAACCACCATGGGTGCCAAACAAAAAGAAGACAATCAACAACCAATGACACCCACCAAAAAAAACAATGGAAAAAAGACAAACATAAAAAGAAAACAGAAAGAAACAAGAAACTAATTAAGGCCACTCAGAGTTTTAGCCACCTCAATCTGCTGGTTTTTATGGTTTTCAACCATATCCAACAGTTCCTTTTTTTCAGCATCAAACACTTTCTTCCAATTAGTCAATCCTCTACCAACAGGTACCTTGTCATCACTCTTCATAGTTTTTTTACCCTTAGCCTTAGCCATTTTCTCTTTCTCCTTGATCTTTGAGAAGAAAACCTGGTCTTCTTTGAGCTACCCAATTTTCTTAAAGAGAATTTCCAAGGCTTCTACATTATTCTTAATCGAGGTATGGCTTACCTGCAACAATTTTTTGATATCCCCATTAATACCAGCAACCTTAGCCTCAAGGGCTTGCATTATATCCTTGCACAATGCCTCGAAATCATTAAACGAACCTTCCAGTTCCACCATTCTATCAATGAGGATGTCAGACACAGAGGCCTTTTGAATATTCTTCATATTAACCTTTAAGCCTCTTATCTTAATTTTAATTTTATTAAATTATTGCAAAGTTCTTTTGGCCAATTTGAAGGTGACCGTAGCCCTACCCCTCACCATGTCCAGCAAGCCAAACATAGAAGTATCATCCTCGTCTCTAGGTACAAAAATTCCCCGAAAGAGGATCAATCTTCAAGGGTGTATTAAAATTTTTCTTTTCCTCCTCCTCCACATTCAGATCCCCAACCTCCTTCACATGGGACACCTTCAGCATGTCATGAACTGGAGAATCCTCCATAGTCATCATTTTATCCATAGGAACCTTACCTTCCTCTATCTCCTCACGTTCCTTGGTCGTAACTACATAAGCCTTCTTCAAATTGGTCAATCTCTTCGAAAGTCTTCTTGGTTACTCAACTGACTCAACATTAACCTTGGACCCAACCTCAATATCCCCACCAACAACACCTTTACCAATAGCCACTTCTGTAGCCTTGGGAGAGGACCCATCTGACCCAACCTTCGTATCATCACTCCCAGAAGAGGCTAGCCTCTTAGGCACCTTTTTATGCTTAGAACCCACCACCTTCCTTTTCTTGAAAGCTAAATTCATAGCCATAGGGAAAGCATCTTCCTTTTCCTCATCCCATTCCTCCTCCTCCTCTAATAAGGATTATGAATCTGATGACCCTGATAAAGCACTAAAAACCTCTTCCTTTCCCGTGATGGCTTGAGTCAAGGTTAGAGATTGGACATGTTCCATAATAAGAAAAATAAGCCCTTCATGGAGGAAATGGGACCTCCTGTTCTTCAGATTATCATACATCGAGTATTCCAACAAAGATAAAAGGAAGAAGGGAAATGAAATAAACAAACCATTCCTGAAGTGATTCAAGAGAGTGAAATGGTGACCAAGAAGAGGCTTAAATCTCCCTTCCAGTGTCATGTATCACATCATCACCTCTGTAATCCTAGTCCAATGGAGGTTATATCATAGCCCTAGCTCTCCAACTTGACCAAATTCTTCTACTCGTCATCCTTAAAAAATTGGGTCATCACTTCTTCATTAATCTTTTTATCTTTGAAAAATTCCCTTCCCACAGTTGGCATGCTAGTAACGGTGGCAATAAGGTCTTCATTCACCTCCACCTCCATCCCTTTCAACACCAGCTTGCGATAATGCCAGAGCGAGACAAAATTTTTTGCAGCATTAGGGTCATGTCTATCTAATCTCTCCAAAAATGGAGTGAAATTGCCATGTCGAAGAATGTTCTAGAGCTTCTTCTTCCTTCAAATATCATGGCATGAATGTGGCTCAACTCTACTTCTATCACTACCCATGGTAGCCCAAATAGAACACACAAAACCTTGGTGAAAGCTACCCAGAGAAAAGTGCAAAACCTATAAAACACCCAAAAAGAGTGCCAAATAGGAAGAAGTACAAGGCCATAAAAGCCACAACAAATTATCTGAAACCATCATTTCTTAAAATGTTTCTAGCATCCTTGGGAATGATTGACCCATCCTCCCATGAGTGAAATTCACTAAGGCTGACAACCAAATTGGAAAAAAAATGGCAAGAGAGTTTCCTTCTTGATAAATGTGAGAGACACGAGACTCATCACAAGATTGCAACATCATTACCATATCCTTTATTAGTTGATCCAACTCAGGGGATGAGTACCACAAAAATAGTTTATGATGTTCATAGAATCACCTTCCATCCAAACTTTGGAAAACCCCTTGCTAATAGCATATCTAACACTCATGAATGCAGCCTCTACCTCCACACAATGATTATTCTGAGTATCCAATGGGAGTGAAACCATGCCAAGAAGTTTTCCAAAGTTATGTCTTAACACCCCCTACATCCAGCAGGTTTGGGATTCCCCTTCACTACCCCATATATTTTCTAAAAATGTTGTTTTCTATTTAAAACCAGTTATTAAAGGAGATGTTGAAAGATTCATGATTTATTTCAAAAAAATTGAAAAAAAAAATATTTAGAATCTACACACAAATTTCCACAAATCACCAGTTCACATCATCTTCAAATTCTTAACAGTTTAGATGCTATAGGTCTTAGAAGATGAAAATTTAGTAAAAAAATATTGATGTAAGTGCCCATCTTTGGAAAAAAGTGAGACACAATATTGTGATTTCACCCTTGCAACACTTCATTGCTAGAGTTTGGTGAGTTGCAACATCATATTTTGTTCAAATTCATCATTCTCCATTCCTATTTCATTCTATTTCAAGGTTTTATTACCAAAATGGTGTTTGACCAAGGTAAACCCCTATCCACTAACAAAACAACATTTTCCCTTCTCTTTAGTGTGTGATTTGCAGGCTTAGGTTGAAGACACATTGAAGAGCTAGATTGGAGAAAGTTGTCAAAGTGCCTAAAGTTCTTAAAGTTGCCATCAAGCATTGGAGAACACCTACAGGTTGATTTACGGAGATTCAGATCTAGAAACATGAAGAAGAAGATTGAGCAGATAGAGAAAAGCATATTTAGACCTTGAAGTTATAGACAAGCCTAACTAGACTGATTGGCCACTTCTGGTGAATGAGTCCTAGTGTAGGTCAAAATTCATTTTTTTAGAGATTCAAATACCCATTTGCCAGATTCTTGTTCTTGCACAGAAACCTAGATTTTGGACTGATTCGCCTAGCTTGGTGAATGAGTCCCACTTAGCATTAAAGTTAGAATTTCCAACATTTCAGAGCTTCATTTAGTCATCTCCAAATTCACAGGTGCACAAAATCTATCTTAGAACTTGTTATTCTGTTTTATTTGCATTTCTTGGTCATTTAGTTAGAGTTTCATTGAATTAGGATTTAGTATTATATCTTGCATTGCATTTTTCTTTCCAAGCTCTAGCTTGGTGGTGAACCCCTCATTAGTTTACATGTAGCCCCTAGGACAACCCTATTGCAAAATCTCTTTCTCCTTTGCATTGAGATCTCCAGGGTTATCCTTGAATGAAATTGGAAAGTGGGTCTGCTCTATGTCCTAAACCCTATGATAGTAATCATTAACCCCATTTTTCTATATTTTAATTCTACTCACCTTTTATATTTGTGATGGGAAAAACTATTAATATGAAATACTTCAATGCTTGTACATTGCTACCTCAATAGTTATACACATAAGAACAATAATTTTTCACTATGATAATTATAATTTTTTAAATGAGCATTTTATTTTATAAATGACACACTTATAACGGAAAATTATGATATTTTATTTCAGAAAAAAATATTTATTTCATTTTCTTCATGAATGTATTTATGATTTTTTACAAAACATTCATAGGTTCTTATGTGTTCATATATGGGTCCACTTCAACCAACATTTGGTTGTTTTTTTATTTACATGTGGACTATTTATTTATGGTATATAGTATAAATATGTTTGAAAATTGAGTATTATAAGCACATGTTCTATAACAAGAACTAGATCATGCACAATTGCTAGTCCCTCTCCCTTATATTAATTTAAAATATATTATAAAACAATGCATGAAGATGGTTACATTTGGAAGTTTAGGCAAGGTAGAGATAGGAAAAGTTATAGAACTAGTATCAAGATGTAGGTCATGATTATTTAATTTTCACATGCCTAAATTTTATTTTCCATCAAAAAGAGGTTTTTAGCCAATAGATCCACCATCTATGTTATTGACATTAGTTTTCCCCATCTCATGAGGTTGAGCACCAAATCTAATATGAGAACTGGTTGTGACAACTTAAAGGACTTTTCCTCTATCAAGCCAACCTAGAGCTACTCGAGAATTACATCTAGCTACTCAAGAATTACATCGAGGAAAAGGTAAATATTGGTGGGAGGAATTGAACCAACTATATGCACTAACTATACAATTTGTGTTGAGAAACATGAGATTCATAACACTCATCTAGATAGTCTAACTTATTCCATGTTGGCATCCTTGAATTATAATTGGTGCCTATTAGAAGGAGGGGATGTTAGTGGCACTCTAACAATCATATAATGAGCAATATCCCAATTTTGCAAAAGAACTTCTAAGTGGGTCACTTCAAACGTAACTTTCTTTTCTTGTACTTCTTTCTACATTTATAGACACTTAAAATTCACTTCTAGTATCATCATACTTCCATAAATCCACATCATTAATCTTCCATCACATATACTTAACTAATTCATGTTGAAATAATTACCATAACCTTATTCCACTACCAATTAATTAGACAAATGTTTATCCAATTAATTATGCTAATGCACATTCCTCTCATCATTCCAAAATTAAATGACAAATCATTTACACCTCATCACTAAAAATAAAAATTAAATGTTTACATCTTCACCCTCCATTTATGTTTAACTTTGGCCATTTTCTTTCATTCTCCTTAAGTCTCCACTTGCTTGCATCTCCCTTCCTAGTGCAAATTAATAATATCTCAACTGTCCATTCACTTGATCTAATCTTCTTAATCCGCTTGCATTTTTTTCATATCTCCTCACATGCAAATCAATCCTAACCATTTAATCTAAGATATGATCTTAACCATTCATTAGTTGATCTAGAAGTTTATATAAAATATTATTTGAGGGATATTTTTATATTTTTGGGCCCTTCACATAATATATCACACACTACCAAATTAGGGTCTCTCAAGAGCAATCTATGTTTTTTGTGTACCCATCTTCCATTTAGATCAAGGAGCACATCCCAAAGTCATGTAAATGTAATTCTAGTGTGTAATATTGCAGTTTTTTTATTGTCTTATTCCTTCTTTTTCCTTATTAGAGCCATAGTATAATTTTAATTGAATGCCTTATGTTTTAATACATTTATTCTTATTGTGGTCCATTTTTTTTTATTAAATTTATACCACTCTTAGGTGGACTTGGGTCACCTTACTAATTTTTATCTTCAAGTGCATTTTAACATAATTTGTATATATTTGCATGTTTATCGGGCATGTTTACAAATTTAATGTTTACACTCTATATTTTAGCTTTTATGCTACCACTTTGATATTTTCATCCCAAAAAATGGAATTTATATCTTTTGGTTTTAACTATATATATATATATATATATATATATATATATATATATATATATATATATATATATATATATATATACTATATATATATATATATATATATATATATATATATATATATATATATATATATATATATATATATATATATATATATATTTTGGTTGAGAATTTATGCACCAAATTTTGGTGATTCTAACTCATCCTCAACCTTCATCTTCAATGCTTCCACTTATAATATACTAGAATTCTACTCCTTTTTTAATTTTATTTTTTTGTGTTTAACAACTCAAGTTTTGAGTGGGTTTCTATATTTTGGGAACTTCTCACAATGCATCAAGTGCACTATTTTTATTTGGGCATATGGGTTCATGAAAATTTAATGTATCCTTGGTCCTTTTGTCAACTAGAGTTTCCAAGTTTCATCTTATATCCTCAATTTTACTTAACTCTTACAGTAATTGGATCTTGGAAGACATTTTTATTCACCATTTCTTTACAATATTTGGAGGAATCTCATATTTAATAGTTTTTCATTTTTTGTTTGGCCCCAACCTTGTGTTTTATACTTTCAATGCTTGTGCATCATGTATTGTGTTGTTTCAATATTTCTACACCTCCATCCCTTAATCTTATCTAATGCCTTCTATCACATTTTCACCTCTCTTTGATGTCATTCACAATAACATCCATATTTACCTTATATTTTATAATTTTATGTTATGTTTTATTCCCCTTCAAGTGTACTTCTAATCTATATTTTTGAAACTCCTTTGTGTTCTAGTGATTTCTCTTTATTTCCTCACTAACCAATCTATTACTGGAATTTTTTCCACTATCCCTGGTTTCACTTAGATCTAATAGGGTTTCTTCTTGTTTGAACCTCACCTATTTTAGTCATTGTATATTTTTAAAAAATTCACTCTAGCTCATAATTCTTGTAAAACTATTTTAGCATTTATCTTAAATTTTTTATTTTCTTTTTTTATATATTTGTAATGTGAGTTTCAATTTTTATTTCTTATCCTTTTATAATTTGTATATTCATTTCAATGTTTTCATGTTATATTTTTGTATTTCTTTCTAACTAATTTTGTTTACAAATTATCATTTCTACTTCATGAAAAATTATTTCTATTTTAATTTTAGTGTTTATAGTTTGTGTTTTTGGATATTTACTTTTTAATTTTTTAAAAATTATTTCTAACCTCTCCATCTACTCCCATTCTTTTTGTGTTTTGACATCTTTATGTTTTCTAAATTTTATTTTTCTCAAGATTGATTATCAAAACCTTAATCATAGTATGATAGTAATGTATGGTCTTGCAATATTATTGGGTGAAGATTAATTTAATCAAATTAGTGTCATATTTAATTTATTAAATAAAATTAATGGTTTCTTTGCATCTTCTCTTTCTTCTTAATTTAAGTGACCACATATTCTCTCCTTTCATAGCCTAGAGCAATATTGAAGATCAAAATAGAGTTTTTTAATTTCTTTATTATGTGTGTGTGTTGTGTCTTTATGGTTGAGCTATGTATTTTCTCTTCTCATCCCTTAAGGTGATATTGAAGATAAAAGGTGACTACTCCAATTATGTTACCCATAGCTAATAGCTATATGCTCTTCCCTTGAATGTTTCCATGATTCTAAGAATAAAAAACATCATTTACTTTTTTCTCTTTTTCTCTGGTGTCTTTGTTGACTTGGATTTCATCACCGCTAAAAAATTTAAAGCGATGTGTGTTGAAGGGTTATATATAATCTTTGGAGGAGCTATCACTTTGGGCTAACAAATCATCCACTTTATAGTTTTTCAAGTGAATGAGGATGGGGAAACCTTCTTAGGCAACACCACTAGGCATCAAGATTATCCCATGTACTTGATCCTCATGTACATTCAATTATCCTAGAATCATTCTAGTTTAACCTTTTGTAGACCTATAAAAGAGAATCTTTCAACCTTTTTAAACTTATGATGCATTAGCAAGTGGTTATCCCTAGTAAGTTAAATTCATACCATACCTTTATAAATTGAATAGGAGGATATGGGTATGGTCCTAATCCTTCTTTGTTTGTGTCTTGATATATTGAGATAATTCTATTTATTACCAAGTAACCTATAATTATGAGATCATAAATTAAATAATCTCAATTAAGTATTATAGCTTGTTGGCATATTTTAGTTTTTTCCCATGTGTTGAACCTATGCAAAAATTGAACCAAATTTTTAAAAACCTAGCTTAAAATCAAAAGACAAATCATGAACTCCTTTTCGATGAGTTTGTCAATCAATAAAAAAATCCCTTTGAGAATGATGATGATGACATTCTTGTAAATAAATATTAATATCCTAATCATTTAAGTGGTTTTCCAAAAACTAAAAAATTGTACCCAAATAGAACATTTCCTAATTCAAAAAAAGTTTTCATTGTCTAGTACCTTATAGGCATATGATCCAATCTTCCCCCATATTATAACCTTGAATATTTATATAAATGAAAGCTCTAAAATCAAAATAAAATAAAGCAAGTCCTAATTGTAACCCATTAATCCACATAAATTTTAAAGAATTTACATATCTATTCATCCATAAATATTCTCACCCATCCATGTATCCATCAAATTTCTCATAAATAAATATAGCTAGGTACAAATAGAAGATTTGAATTCACTTTTATTGACAATATTTTATGGGATTTTTTTACAAGGAATGCATATACATTTCATAAAAATGTATAATCACATAGGACCAACATTCTAAACATAAATTTCCACATTTCAAGAATAAGAGCTCATTTTTATTTAGGCTTCTATTCCTAAATGGGTATCAATTGATTATAAATGCATACCTTTTTATGAATGGGTAATGAGTATCTGTTTTAAAAAAGGATCAATTTTTTCACCCCATTAACTTATTTACATTTATATAAACAATGAAAGTGACTTGGGAGAGAAAATCAAAATGTGTACCCAAATAAATCATCCTCAATTACATCCAATTTCTACTTTCTCCCTCCATAAAAATATATTGATATATTTTTGAGGGAGGAAGATATTTATTATATGTATTTTGTTACTTATATATACCTCTTATGCCTTTTTTTTTTAGTGTAGATTCATTTCAAAAATTTAAAACCATAGAAAAAACTCTATTTACCTTGAAACATAAACCCTATACCATAAATGTAGGAATTAGTGTTTGTAATAGTTGAGGTTAAATATTAATATGTATAAATTTAATATGATATATTTAGAAATGTTAAAAATATAAATACATATTAAATTTAATATGATATCATAATTAATTTTATAATGTAAAGGAATTTATTTTCCCTAAATGGTAGGGGGGAAATATTATAGGAAATGAAAATAACAAGAAAAAAACAAAGAAAATGCTAAGAGAATTCCTTTAGCTTCAAGATAGATCTCAAAAATACAATTTTTTTGGCCTCAAGACTTGAGGAAAGTTGATGAAAATTTATAGAAAGAATAAATTGATTTCCAAAACAAATATTATAAGCTACACCAATTTGAGGTTAGAAGAGATGTATAAATTAGACACTTGGAAGTTTCTTGCAAAAAATTTGATAACAATGGTTAGGAAAGAATCTATCTTAAATAAGGGACCATTCTTGGTGTACTACAAATATTTGATGAGAATATTTGATATTACTAGCACTTATATGTCCTTTTTGTTATATAATTTCTGGTTATTTCCTAATAGTATTGGTTCTATGAGTATAATATTTTGGATATATTTTGGTAACTAGCTTGGTGGTTCTCTCAATGTAACTACTTGTAGTTGCACTATATTGTATCAAAATTTGACATTATTGGTAATCAAATCTCAATTTAAAAAGAAAGTTAAGAGAATCTATAGAGGAATTTAGATAGTGAATTATCATATTATGAACAAAAGAAGTATGTAGAAAATACCATGAAACCAACCAAATGAGAAATAAAACCATAACTAGTGTGCAAAATTGGATATGGACAAAATATTGGTAGAAAAATTAATTTGAAGGGACAAAAAAAATAAAAATTATTCAATAACATAGATGATGCCAAAAAAATAGCATTGGCATATATTATTTAGAGTAGAGTATTCATGTTCTAGAAGACTACAAAGCTTGGAGGAATTGAGACCCTAATATTAATATAAACTTTAAATAAAACCCAACCAATAGTCATGGTAGAGTTCCTTGGGGAAAAAATTAGTTAGAGAGAATATTATTTTAAGTACCAAATGTTTCTTTAGAAAGAAGAGAAAAAAGGGGGCTGGAGAAGAAATGGAAGATAAAGACAAAGAGAAAATGAGCCTTGAAAGGAATAAATCCTATTAACATGTGTGAATAAAAATCCTTTAAACTTTATCCCCTTAAGGAATAGTACTTATTTTTTCTTTAATTTTATTGAAATAGACGGCTCTCTAGTTCACTTGAGCACATGTACCTTTATATCAAATGGGATATCTTTTGGCCATCAAGCATAAAAGTGAAAAATTTGTGTAAAATTAATTAGGGTGAAGATAGAAAATTTGATATATTCCTTATGGGTTCTTTTCAGTAGAATATGAAAGGTGGGAAAATGGGATCTAGGGATAATAGCTAGCCTTAATCACAAATTCTAGCATTAACATTCAGGGGACACAAAAATGACCTAAAGAAATTACTTGGCTATTGTACTCAACAAAGAGCCAAAATAGCTTATCAAGTTTTTGGTCCCCTTTTAAATATTGTGATGATGGTTTCAATGATGTGATGCATGTGATTAATGATGAAAACTATGTAAAAATATGTAAGAGAAGAAAACTATTAAATATTTAGAAAAACATAGAATTGAAACTGATATAGGAGCATCTATGGTTGTAGAGCAATCCTATATCAACCAAAAGCATTTATTTTCTTGCAATTCAGTCTATAGTAGTTTTAGAATTTCATTCTACATTTTACCATATTATCATTTCTCAGCTTGTAAAGTAGGATAGAGCATCTACACATCGACATCTATCACATATTCAAACTTCAAATCATTTACATTTGTCTACCGAAAGTTATCTCTCTCAGAATTTCATTGTATTTCATAGTGAGAGCATTTGGGGCTGACCTGGTCTAGATTTATTAATGTGGAACTATTCTAGAACATGTAGAGCCTAATGGGACATCATACAAGCATTTTGTGTCCAATGGAATCTATCTTGGAGTTTTGTAAGACATTTCATTTTGCGAGGAATTATCTTTTCATGTGTAGCATAGATTTTTGGCTCCCACTTGCTTTCTAGCTCTTCTAGGGTTTTTCACCTAAAAGGAGAAAGAAGGGCCAAAAATTCTTATGTTTACATTCAAATTTAATGTGATAATAAATGGAAAATGGATGCAATATATCTATATGTAATGTTTAAATGCAATAAACTAGCAATATTACTTAACTAGAATACAAACTAAAGGAAAACAACATTCTTGAAACTGCATTGTGTATTACAAAATCACCTACAATTGAATAGAAAAATGCAATAGAAATGAATCAGACTAAGGATCTACACCTGAAACTTTGATGAAGACTGAAAATTTCTTTTCAAATGTTGTTGATGTTGTTTTTCAGGCTTGGAGGGACTTATTCGTCATTCTAGCTGAATCAGTCCCAGTTCTACCAAATTGTACCAGAACCCATTTTTGACAAAAGGGTACTAAAAAATGTAGTTCAAACTCAAAATTCACCCTGGAGTAGGACTCAATTTCCACTCATGGAGAATGAGTCCAATTTTTAATTTATGGATTTCAAAGGTGGATTTTGAAGCTTTTGATATGCACTTTGATGCCCTATAGGTGTCCGCTTTCGAAACTCTGATTTGTAGGTCTGAAAATGGATTTTTGTTGATATTTTGACTTGATGAATGAGGAGAAGACTGTAGAAACCTTTCAACTTGATCTTCAATTATTTCCAAGCTTCCAAGAGACCTAAAATCTGCAAACACACAAGATAAGAAGAACAAATGTTGAATGTTAGGGCATGGGGGTTTTCCTTCAAGGTCAAACCCCTTTTAGGTAATTAAACCAAAATAATGAAAGAAAGGAATGAAACATGCAATGATGGAATGTATTACCTTTCCATGATGATTGATCTTGAAATTTTGCAACATAACATGTAGAATCTACCCTTGGATGTCTTAGGAAGCTAAATTGATGACTTGCAATGTAAATGCCCTAGCTTGCTTGACTTAAGATAGAAGATATGTGATGAATGAATGATGTGAATGTGATAATGAATGAATATATGTAAAAATGAGTTTAGAGAGGTGATTTTATGGGAAATTCACCTTATTTTCCTATTAATTAGATCTCTAAGGCTGACATGGAGAAAAATTAAACTTAAAACCTAATTTTTCCCACTCAAAACCACAAAAATGGCTCAAATGGGACTCATTCACCACTAATGGTGAATGGGTCCCACCTATATGGGACTAATTAACCACTAATGGCGAATGGGTCCCATAGGGTCCATTTTTTCTAGTTGGAATGCCAAGAAGTAAGAAAAATAGGCTTATATGATGACTATGTTGATTATTTGATCAAATTAAGCCTCAAGATGCACAATATGGGGTCATAGGGGCCTATTAATGATGATGTAAATGTCATTTTAGGGCTTGGAACACAAAATTCAATGTGAAAGTGTGATTAAGTACACTTTACAACACTAAAATGAGGTCCACATAGCCTAAGAAGGCATAAGAACCAATCTGAATGTGCATGACACATTACAACACTAGTTTATCTTTAAATTTATTTTAAAAGCCTTCTAAATTGATCTAATAATGCTATTGAACATATTTTATAATGTTGAATTAGGGAGAAATGGGTTCATTAAGTCTAGAAAAGCGTGAAAGTATCTTACAACACTTTACAACACCTTTACAAGATGTCGTTAAAAGCATGTTATTCGATTTGTAAGAGTCTGAGACCTAATTTGGATGCATAAAATGCCTCACAACACTTGAGTCAAGGCCTCATTAAGTCCATTTTATCATGAATTAATCCCATGTCAAACAAAGGGTCCTTTTTTCTATGGAAAATTTAGTACCCACTTTATAAGTGAGAGGATGAACTTGCTTCAAAATCAAACTAAAGTAGACATTCACGAGAGATCCTCATGTACAGATGTAGATGACAAAGAATGAAAAATATCAAGAAGGTTGTCAAGCCTTCAGGATTCAAGACCCTAAGTCAACCCAACAAGATACATAATCATGCAATGGTAAGAAAGAGAAAGATGAAAATGAAAAGGTGGATCAAGCTTCAATCATTTATCCAACTAGTTGTGGATTAGATCTAGGTTGTTTGTCCAAAAAGAAAATACATACACACTCTGGGGCCACGAAACTTCTGGCTATCTGTGGGGAGAGAAATCCCAAAAGAAGTGGTTTAGTGAGAAAGTCATGCCAGTGTGTCGACTTCCCACCATATAAATAGAAAGTCATGCCAGTGTGTCAACTTCCCATTATACAAACCATACCAAAGTTATGCTCCTGATAAAATTGATAAGGCACCACAAGGGAAATTCCTTTTGTAAATGTTTTGAATGTCATGTAAAGAATTTTGTTGAAGGGGATTTTGCTTTGTTCATGTAAGGTCTTATTCTTAGGGAGAATTTTGCCTAATGTCTACAAGAAAGGACAATTCAGGATGTCAGATCATTATCCATGGGATGCCTCATTCGCATCAAGCCATTTCAGTTGATCGTACACTCTTGGAAGGCATCAAACCCAATGAAACCACCAAGGAGAGGACACTTCACAAGCAAAAGTAAATCATGCCATGAAATTTGCAAAAAAATATGTTGTCTATGTATGCCCCCCACTTAAAAGGAATTGCTAACACCACTACTATGAGAAATTTCTTTAAAGTAGAAGAAGGTATGAGAGCTTATTTGAAAAGCCCTATGCCAAGTCATATATTTTTGATAAGTTGCATCATGAAGAGAGTATGTCACATGCAAGTCAATCTTAAGACATGCCGTCCAAATCTCAAGCTTTCTCTTATACGTTCATGAAAGGTTAATGATTAGTCAAAAGAGAAAAGGATGAGTGACATATAGGGATAAGGTTGTCGAACCCCTTTCCCCCACTTAGTGCAAGACAAGGGTGAGCCTAGAATGGGTGATGGTATGCTGCCCCATGCAATGGATGAAAAACATGCAATAGTGAGAATGCTATTATCCTACAACTATTACATGGAAAGGAGCAAGAACTAATGTTATTTATGTGGATAAGGAAACAAAGTTTCAGCTTGATTAGCGTTGATTCTATATACTTTGTCAAATATGTGAGAAAATTCATTGTAACTTGGTTGGTATGAAACATTATGCTTAGGTGGGTAAAGGATGAGTTCAGGTTGGTGTTGAGTTTATTTCTTGTGTGATAGTGGGTAAAGGATGAGTTTGGGTTGGGGTTGAGTTTGTTGCTTGTGTGATGGTGGGTAAAGAATTATAGGATTCTTTGGATGCCCCATGGAGTATGTAGGAGGTTCATTGATTGAAGGGGATCTAATGGACACTTGTGCTTCATAACCTCGACAATCTTGGTTTGATGGATCCCTAAGGAAGACATATCATGTTTTCTTGAACCATAATCGTCTCCCTAGGAGGAGGGTTGTTAGGAGAATGACAATCAAAATGTTCATGAAATTCAAGGATTTGTCCTTCCAAAATGTCATCATCGTAAGTAAGGGAGCTATCCATGGTTGAATTGTATTGTTCTATGATGTTTTCCCACATAAGAGTCTCATGATTTTGATTGATTGGATTGTTTAACACCATAATATCATCTTCATTAATAGGAGAGATATTAGGAGAGGGGAAAAGTTGATTGTTGTCCATAATCTCATTGTCTTGTGCCATAGTATCTACCCTAGTAGGAGAGCTTTGAGGAAAGTGACAATCAAGAGGTGCATCACATGTTGAAGCTTCATCACAAATAGGGGAGTCATGAAGGGGAGGACAACTAGGATTTTCACGTGTGTCAATGATTGGATCTTCTTGTTCAAATAGAGCCTTCCAATTGTTAGGAACATTAGGAAGGAGAGAAATAATGTTATAACTTTCAATCATTGGGTTTCTTGATACCAACATATCCTCCTCACAAATGTGTTGGTCATGATCATTCATGAAAGTATTGTCGCAAATAGAGGAAGTGTTGGGAGATGAATGGAGACTAGATAAAGTGGTGGCAATGCATTCATTTTGTATTGTTATATTATCTTCCCAAGGGGAATGAGGAGAAGGAAAAATAAGACCTTCATGATGCTCAATGATTGTACCTTTTTTTGCCAAGATACCTTCCTCACTAAAAGGAGAGGTATCGAGAGAAGTACAATTAGGATCATCATGTTTATCTTTGTGTGTATTCCCTTTTAACACATCATCCTCACAAATGGGAGAGATAGGAGGGAGTGTAAGTTTAAGACAAGCATTAACATTTTCATTCTCATGCATTAAGAGACTATCATAACTAGGGAATGCATTGAATGAATGATTAACATGCTTATGAACTGAATTTTTCTTTGCAAATTTAGAGAAGATTGAAACTAAAATTTTGAAATAGCATTCTATGCTAACTCAAAATGCAATGTAAAAGGCTGAAATAAAATGAAATTTTTAGAGAATAATTGACTGATTATGCTATGTAAAAATATGAGAATGCAAATGTTAAATTTAAACCATGCATGAAATGAGCTAATTTAAGGTAGAGTTGATGAAATGCATGATATAGAAATGCAGCGAATTGATATAGGTATGAAATGACACCAAATAGAAGCCTAAAAATGGGGGTTTTAGCTCTATTAAAGATAGTTTCAAGGGTCCGAAGGGACTGATTCGCCCAGGGTGGTGAATGAGTCCCAATATGGACTATTTTCAGAATTTTCAAAAAAAATTGAGGGATTTTAATGGTTTCTAAGTGCTATTATGTAGAAGGTGAATGAATTTAGATGCTAGAAATGCAACCTAAATGCACTTCTAATGAATGCAAAATTTGAAACCTAGCATGCAAAGTAACTAATGCAAACCCTAATGCAAATTCAATGCAAGGCTAGATCTATGATGAAAGACTCCAAAATCAGACAAGAAAATTTTCAAAAAGTAGGTTCGCCAAAATGTAGAAGAGATTTTTGGCTCCCACTTGCTTTCTAGCTCTTCTAGGGTTTTTCACCTAAAAGGAGAAAGAAGGGCCAAAAATGCTTATGTTTACATTCAAATTTAATGTGATAATGAATGGAAAATGGATGTAATATGTCTATATGTAATGTTTAAATGAAAGAAACTAACAAGAGTACTTAATTAATGAATAAAAACTAAAGGAAAACAATGTGCTTGAAAACACATTGTGTATTGCAAAATCACCTACAAATGAATGGAAAAATGCAATAGAAATGAATTAGACTAAGGATGTGCACCTAGAACTTTGATGAAGACTGAAAAATGCTTTTGAAATGTTGTTGATGCTATTTTTTAGGCCTGGAGGGACTCATTCGCCATTTTGGGTGAATCAGTCCCAATTCTGCCAAATTGTAGCATAACCTATTTTTGACAAAAGAGTACTCAAAAATGTAGAAAACTCAAAATTGACCCTTGAGTCAGACTCATTCACCACTCATGGTGAATGAGTAATATTTTGAATTTTTGGATTTTCAAAGGTGGATTTTGAAGCTTCAGATCTACACTTTGATGGCCTACAGGTGTCTACTTCTGAAACTCTGATTTGCGGGTTTGAAAATAGATTTTTGTTGATATTTTGACTTGATGAATGAGGAGAAGAATTTAGCAACCTTTCAACTTAATCTTCAATTATTTCCAAGCTTCCAAGAGACCTAAATCTGCAAACACTCGAGACAAGAAGAAGAGATGTTGAATGTTAGGGCATGGGGGTTTGCCTTGGTCAAACCCCTTTTAGGTAATTAAACCAAAATGATGAAAGAAAGGAATGAAACATGCAATGCTGAAATGGATTACCTTGACATGATGATTGATCTTGAAATTTTCAAACATAACATGTAGAATTTTCCCTTGGATGTCTTAGGAAGCTAAATTGATGACTTGCAATGTAAATTCCCTAGCTTGCTTGACTTGAGATAGAAGATAGATAATGAATGAATGATGTGAATGTGTTAATGGATGAATATATGTAAAAATTAGTTTAGAGATGTGCTTTTATAGGGAATTCACCTTATTTCCCCATTAATTAGATCCCTAAGGCTGACATGGAGAAAAATTAAACTTAAAACCTAATTTTTCTCACTCAAAAACCCAAAATTGGCTCAAATGGGAATCATTCACCACTAATGGTGAATGGGTCCCACCTAGATGGCACTAATTTGCCACTAATGAAAAATGGGTCCCACAGGGGCCACTTTTGCTAGCTAAAATGCCGAGAAGTAAGGAAATTAGGCTTATATGATGACTATGTCAGTTATTTGATCAAATTAAGCCTCAAGATGCACAATATGGGGTCATAGGGGCCTATTAATGATGATGTAAATATAATTTGAGGGCTTGGGACACAAAATTCAATGTGAAAGTGTGATTAAGTACACTTTACAACACTAAAATGAGGTCCACATAGCCTAGGAAGGCACAAGAACCAATGTGAATGTGCAAGACACATTACAACACTAGTTTATCATTAAATTTATCTTACAAGGTTTCTTAATTAATGTAATAGTGTTATTAAACACATTTTATAATGTTTAATTATGGAGAAATGGGTTCATTAAGTCTAGAAAAGTGTGAAAGTATCTTACAACACTTTACAACACCTTTACAAGATGTCGTTAAAAGCATTTTATTCAATTTACAAGGGTCCAAGACCTAATGTGGATGCATAAAATGCCTCACAAAACTTGAATCAAGGCCGAGTCATTAAGTCCATTTTATCATGAATTAATCCCATGTTAAGCAAAGGGTCCGTTTTTCTATGGCACATCATGTTTTGAGGTGAACCTTCACAATTGTTCATTAATTGGGTTTGTAAAACCTTGTGGCCAATGTAAAACTTTGTTGGATCTTGAGAAGCATATTTATAATCATTTGTAACTCATAGGGAGTTACTAGTTTAGATGTATGTTTTAGGATTCAATTTTTTTCACTTCCCCATTGAGGGACTGTAATAAGGCCTTTGGCTAGTTATAATGTTGAATTCCCTTGCGATAGGCTTGTGAGCCTTGGTTATTCACCCATGAGGCATATGTTGCATGTAAGATTTCCAATTCGATAAGGATGAACATATTTGTAAATTATTTTATTGTGTTATTTCCACTGTGTTGACTCTAAGTTGCATGACTTGGACTATTTGTTTTGAACCCTCCATCTATGATTGCTCCAGAAATACAAAAATAGACAATGAGAGAATAAACTATAGAAGAAAAGGAACTTGGTATTAAATTTTGAGGGAAAACTAATTGTACAAGGGAAATGGTTCCCTTTTCTCAAAATGGTGGTTTCAAAAGTTCAAAGTATACATAGAAGCATCATAGTATGTAGGTTATTCTCTATTTGAGTCAACTTTTGAACGTCATCAACCAACAAATAATCAATATTTCCCTAATTTGATGAAACCAAGGGTTTCCATGCTTGATAAAATGTTTGATATCTTGAGTTCCTCAATCTTCTTCAATACACTTCATATCTGAAACCTATAAGAAAGATAAGAGAGGATGGGTTGTGTTATATATGGGTTTGGTTATGTCAAACCTAGTTTTGGTGCTTACAACTCCACATAAAACTATAATGATGTTGATAAAGAGTGCTCATCATAGTTCAAGCAGAGGGAAATACATAAAAAAAGGAATGATAAATCAAGTTATGTTATAACTTACTACTCAAATCTACATTCCTTGATGGACTTAAGTGATTTGGCACATCTCGAACAAGGAGAAATTGGTAGTTTCTTGAAGATCCTATAAAGGTTAGAGCTCATGTTGATGATAAACATAAAAAATAAAATATCTTACTATGCATGAACATGGATCTGATGATGCATTAAAACGTGATTCTTGACTAATAAAGTGTTGTGGAAATGTATTTTATTCTTCTTTTGTAATTACCTTGATTGCTTTTTAGGATTGCTTGATAGATTAAAATTTCATTAAGTGTTCAAATGGAGGGAAAGAAATATATTTTATGAGTTTTAAAATTTCATTATTACTTATTTTGAGAGGCCAACAAATGATTGTAAATTTGTAAATATATTTAGGAAGACAATAAAATATTAAATTTTATGGTGAAGTAGGGAAAACAAGGGCAAGGGAACACTAGTCTAAACTTATTTTGAATTTAAGATGCTCATCAAATAAATAATTAATTTATTCTTTTTAAAAATTAATTTATTTTCTTAAAGATGCCACTAAAATATATGATTAATAATCATAATTAGTTTCAAGCACTTAGGGGGAAATAAAACAGTGTGAAATTGTTAAGGATGAAAATTTACAATGCTACATTTATCCCCCACTTTATTGAGGGTATGAACTTATGCTCATACTCACAATTAAATAAGGAGAAGCCAAAAATGGTCCTTTCATCAAAATATTGGAGAGGGAAGATGACACCAAACTAGAGGATGTGCTAGCCCCTACACTTAGGATCTTACTAAACAACAATGTCAAGATAAAAGAGCACATAAACATGTAAGAAATAATGCAAAAAGTAACACATGATAAACACAAAGCATACACAATGAAGACACACAAAAACATAAAACAAACATAATACAAAAAAATATACAAACATGATGCAAAGAAAGGGGTATGACATGATGAACTAGAAAAAATTATAGATTCTTACTAGGGTCCATACCACAAGCATCCATAAATCACAAGCTAGAAATGTTTGATATTTTCTAGGTAAGCAATAAATAGATAAGGCACCACAAAATAGTAAGGTTTGACATTCATTGGGTTATCTTGATAAAAACAACAAAGCTTGGTGAATTTTGATATTTATTAGGTTAGTATAAAAAAAGGGGTGGAAAATGAAAACACATAGGCTAGATAGTTCCCATTTCAACCATATCAAGAATTATAGGTAAAACATGTTGTTTAGTAAATAACTCTAATAACATCCTAGAGAGATGATCAATATTCCATGAAAGAATCACTAAGTTCATCATTTTTGAGAAAAGTGAAGCACATAATGGAATGTATTCCCCCACCTTAAACTAATTGTTAACACCAACCACAAGAAATTTCCTTTAAGGTAAAAAAAATGACTTTTTTTCTAAATGATGAGTATGAGAGCTTATTAGGAAGCCATATGCCAAGTTATATGTTCCCAAAAAGCTAACTCATTACAAGTGTTTTCCCCTAAAATAAATCCACATTATTAACAATACAGAATAGGACATAAGGGATTTAAAAATATGAGGTCAGAATAAATGAGACATAATGTATATCAATATGATCATGCTCTTAATTGACATCAGTCCCAAATATTTATGTAACTACGAAAAAAATTGAGCAATAACACATGAAATCAGAAAATAAAATACTTTTTCCTCAAGATAGAAGAGACCTAAATGTCCAAACACTTTGCATTGTTCCCAAAAGAAACAATAAAATATTTACAACAAAAAAGAGAATGAAGATACAAATAGAGGAATGCCATGATAGAATTGTTCTCTTTGTATCCTTGTGCCAACAAGAACATCAAGGATCATCCAAAGAGAACTAACAAACAAAAATACATGCCAAGCAACACATTATAGGGAGATTACATTACATGCAAGAAAAACAAAAAGACATAAAACATATTACACATGTGAGCTGATTTATAGAAAATCATCTACATCCCAATATTTCTCATCATAAACAAAAGGTAAAAAATATACTAAAGGGACTACAACAAGTGTAGTACACGTAGAGGTACTAGGTTTAACATGTGGTGGGTCAATCGCTAGAGGAGGATCATCACGATTGCCCCATCTAAATTCATTGATTGTGCAAACATAAAAATAATTCATTGATCTTTTTGTACATTGATTTTACCTTTTGAGTCGATGTCATAATATACAACAATGTTTTTTGCACTATCAACCATGTGAGTATATTTTGGACTAGGTGGTAGAGAAGGTGTTGAGCTTTTTAGTCTTTGGCTTGGTTGGGAAAGATAAGGTTCAACTTCATGTTTTGGTGAGAAAGGTGGAGTGGAGCTAGGTGATGGAGAAGATGGATTGGTGAGAGGTATCTAATTAGAATTTAGTTGCATGGGCGAAAGGTCATTCTGTGAAGATTTATTATTTTGAGCAAATTGGTGAGCCATAGCATGATGTTGTATTTTGCATTCCATTGCATTTTGATTTCATCGTGCATGAGATTCAATTTTTGTAGGGGGGTTGAGGTGTTTTCCAATAATGGTTCCATTTCTTCCTTTGTGGGAGGAACTGAAGGAACTACTGAAGGTTGGGAAACAATAAAAGTTGGTTTATCCACAACAAATATTTTCTCTTTAGGAGGTCCAAAATTAATCTCTGGTGGCTTCACTGAAGGGTTGCCTTATTACACTAGATAGGATGGCAAAGGGGGAACAATGACATATATGCCAGATGGTCGAGGTTAAGGAAGAATACTCGGTTCGGGTTGAGGTTCATTTGCTGCCCATGGAATAGGAGGAACAACAATTGTAGCCAGTAGAGACTGAGGAGTCCGAAATGATATATTGGTAAGAGAGAATTGAGCAATACGATTGGCTTTGAATTTTGGATATAATAAAAGAGAAAATCTTCATGAGATCAAGTAGGTTTGAATGGTTGTGGCAAAAAATAATCAAGTGAAAAGTTTCCATGAATAGCCAAAGGTTTAAACCTGTGAAGATAAATAGTATATATATATGGATATTGGAAGGAACCACATTCATAGAAGCAAGCCATGGATGACATAACGTCACACAAAATTGATCCGAAGTAGGGATCAACATAAATAAAATATTCAAACTTTAAGGTCAGCTTGAATGGGGAGGGTTAAAGAACCAATTTTAGGGCAGGTGGAATCATCATGACCTCTCACCGAGACTTCTAATTTTTCATACTTATCTTGGTATAATTCATGCACATAAAAAAATTATTCTCTGATCACATTTACTAAACATATCAGATCAATGAGTATTCTCCGTGTGGGTTTATCATTAATTCTAAAAGAGAAACATCAAGTGCAAGCGTAGAAGCATCGATATGAGCGAAGGTGATATCGAGTATGAGTTTATGATGATTTTGGCGAGGATTAACATCTGTCATGTTGACTATATTAAGTTCTAATATGTAATCGTTATCGGATTCATCATTGGTTTGTTCTACAAGGTTTGCGGAGTGGCTCGATAATGGATCGGTAAAGATTGGCAAGTTCCGATTAGGAGACGCAACTGATTTATTCCCTTGCTCCTATATAAACTTTGCCCCCATAATTCCAAAGGAGTTAAATTCTTAAAACAGCCTGTCAGCTCCAGAGTGCACTGGAGTATTTCATAAACGAATCCAAATTTTAGTGAGCGGTGAAAGTTTTTGGTCATTGACAGGAGCCTGTATCCGACAAAAAGATGGATCAGGAAGCCATGTAAGTGAATCGGCGTGCCCAGAAGGGCTCTAGTCAGCTGCCGAACGAACTAAGACCACTGTAAGTAACCGTGTATTCTTAATTCAATAGAAAACTATTTCTAAATTTACCTGAAGAAAAATAATTCCATTTTAGTATTGTATTGAACTCGACTGGGTTGGATGATTATTACAAAATTGCCATCCAACACGAGGTACCGTCTGGGAAAATTATTTGCTATGAAACGACTGCGAAATCGTATTTCTCTGACAAGTGTGATGATTTTTGGTTACATGATTCCACTGCGGTTCGGGGAAGCAGTGATGTTATCGACTGCTCCTCTCAAAGACTCCTCTCATTTGCAACCCACAGATGCTTTCTTCTTCGCGGTGGCTGCTGAGACAGGAAGTAGCCTCGCCACTCAGAGAATGTCAAATTTTAGCACTTCTCAGAGAGTCATGCTGATGTTCCTCATGCTTTTGGGAGGACGGGATTTTGTTTTGACTTTGGAAGTGGCGTATACCAGGAAGTTAAGGCTGTGCGAGTCCAAGAACATGCTATTCCCTGTAAGCCATACCCATGACGCACAAAATAAGTGTAGAGAAATTGAAGCAGCAGAGACGCACATTCAAATAAAGTTGACCATGAATTTACAGTCTCTGGACAACCTATATCCAGTCGAATCCACTGTTGTGTTTTCCCCGTTGAAAAGAGAGACGACCAGTACCTACAAATCTGGAGACGTGCTCACCAGGCTTAGAGAGCAAAGGAGAATGAGTGATAACAGAAAAATCCTAGAGCTTCAAATGGTGCTCCAGAGTACCCAAGAAAATAATGGCCATGAAGAGAGCAGTGAAAATAATGATCCAGCCTTACAGCTACAGTCCCAGGCTATAACGTATTATAACTACATCGTCATCTGTTACTTAATTGTCGTTCAGCTTGTTGGAATCGTATCAGTGGTTATTTACTTGCAAACAAATCCCGACTGACAGAAGCCTCCCAGAGAAAGGGGCATCGACTCCACGTTGTTTTATGTGTTTACTACAGTTTCTTTCTTCGCCAATTGTGGATATGTACAAGTGAATGAAAGCCTGGTGCCGTTTCAGAGGTCCCCGCGCCGGGGCTTCTATGGTTGTTCCTAATTCAAATGGCCCTCGGGAACAGCATGTTTTGGCCATCTGTAAGATTACGGCATCCTTTACCCTACAACATATAATTAATATATTATATATTTTATATAATACAGATTACACAGTAAATCAGATATAATATAATTATATTTATTATTATATATAATAGGGAGCCGGCTAACTCCGGGACAAAACGCACTTATGTACATACAAAAAACACATAAAACCATGCATGCCCATCATGCGCGGGGGCCACCAAGGAAGATGCAGAAATAACGGAGGGGAATATGTGTGACGGCAGAAAATAACGGCAGCGGCAGAAACGGCAAAACGTGGTAACGACAGATTTTAAATATTCCCGCCTCTTCATATATTTAAATTTATTATAATGTTTATTTTGTATTATTATTTTATATTAGTAATGTATTTTGTCTTTAAATTTAAATTTTGCTGTTCTGTTTATTTTTTATGTATTGTTATGTTTAAATTTATTATAATGTAATTGAATTTGTATTATTATTTTATATTTGTATTATGTTATATTATATTATAATATATATAAACTATATAAATAAATTTATATTATTATTTATAATTAATATTATATTAAATTAGATATTATATATTAGTTTTAAAATATTGCAATTATTAAACTATTTAATTATATTATTATATTATTATCGGAATATAAGATTCATAATAAATTATATTTATGTATCATTATTATAATAATAATTATGTCTATATAATTATATTTATTTCTTTTTTTAAATAATAATATAGATATTAATATTAAGATATTAATTAAATTATTATCTATATTTCAACTTTCAAGATTTATCTCATTTAAGTAGAAAAATTATTTTATTGACTATAATCGATTTATTACTTAAATATATTTTATTTTAATTTAGAATTATTTATTGCATAACGACCTTTAGTTTTTCGTCTTATATTTTTTATTAAACATTTATAGTTTACTTTAACAAACATAAAATATTCGTAACTATACTTATTTGTCCCTTGTTTACATATGCATTTCAAATAATAAAAGCATTTCAATACATTGTGCTTGGGTATAATAAAGTGCAGGTTATAAAACACAATGCATTTTGAAGCATGCAATTTGTTATAGTAGGTAATGTGTTGTTCAACTTCATTAGGATGTTGTTTTCTATAGCTACATCTTTTTATTTTGAAGTGGACAAAATAAATTTTGGTACAACATTATTGTACATGGAGATTTAGATGAGAAAATCTATATTCATCAACCTAAAGAATGTTAGATAAGGAGTATAGAATATAGGGTTTCTAAACTAAAAGGGTCTTTATATGGATTAAAGTACTCACCATGTATGTTGTATCAAAAATTTGATACATATGCATTAGAATTGGATTTTTTCAAGGAATTAAGTTGAGTTAATCACAATTTTACATGTTGATGATATGTTAATCATTTTTAGATGAAATATCTAAGAGCTATCAGATACATAGAAATATGGCTAATAAGAAGCTATGGTTAAACTAGAGGAAGTATCTTGAGACTATTTTGTAGTGTTCAACATGCACAATGATAATATTTGAAGTATTCCTTTAACAATATCCACTAAGTTGAGCCTACAACAATGCCATAAATCTATTAAGGTTTCCAGGGACATCAAGAATATTTATTATCCAATTGTAATTGATAGCTCTATGTATGCATTAATATGTATAAGGCTTAATTACTTGAGCAAGGGGAATTCTAAGTCGACTCATGCCATTTTTTTGTACAGAGCATTAGATGTACATGCCACAGTAGAGGTTACAATACATGGTGTGTTTTGGGTACCATGTGAAGTGCATGTTGCAAATCATAGTGTGTTTTGAAGCTTATAATTTTTCATGCCCAAACACATCGTCATGAAATGATGTTTTTAGTTGAAATAGAGATCTAGATATGTATAGTTATGAATATATTATAACAAATAAGAGGTTTCAAAAGTTGTGTTTCAAAACCACTGTGTTTATTAACTTGCAATTTACAGCATACCCAACCCATAATTTTTTCAAATTGTGTTTATCTAGGTTTGCATTTGAAATAGCAACTACAAAATTGTTCTTGTTATTGGGTAAATTGGCTATACTTTTCCATAGTAGAGGTTAGAAAGCACAGTGTGTTTTGGGTACCATGTGAAGTGCAGGTTACAAATCAAGGTGTGTTTTGGAACCTGCAACTTTTCATACCCAAACACACTATCATGAAATAAATTTAAGCATAAGGAAATTCTTGTGTACTCAAGACACTAGAATGGCCTTGGTTAGTCTATGCAAAGAAAAACCATCATACATAAAGGCATTCCTACACGCACAAGGTTGAAAGCAACCTTAGTGGGTAATGTAAGGAATAAACAAACAAACATGAGATATATCAATAAAAGACTATGCCCCATTGTATACCAATCAAAACAATTAAAAATGGGAAGATCTAGGTGGCCATGAGTAGGAATAGTATGGGTAAAAAAGATAAATCAAAATAAAAGACCAATTGGAAAACAAGTCATGCAACCATCATTTATTTTTCCAAATTAGGATAAATGATATATGATTGGATTATGGTTGATATGGGAAACGTGCATCTTGAAAGGAATGCTTGTGATGTAGATGGAGATAGTAGCAAATAGATATGTTAACTATTTATTGTTCAAGAGTTTCACCTATGAGTTTTTTTTCTAGATTGGATGGTGTTTAATGTGTATTTTGCCTTCTTTGAATTCAAGTGTAGAAAGGTTAGTGCTATTAGGTGTGTGGTGGTATGACATGTATATAGAGAGAGAGGGTGGGAGAGGTATGTATAGAGAGAGTGAGAGAGAGGGAAGGAGAGAGGGAGGGATGGAAGGATAGGTGGAGAAAGGTTGTGTGTGAGAGAGAGGGAGATAGGGATCGAGAGAGAGGGAAGGAGGGAGATAGTGAGTGGTAGGGTGGCAGGGAGAGGGAGGGAGAGAAAGATGGAAGGAGGGAGATAAAGATAGGTAGGCATAGAGAGAGTTAGGGAGAGAGGTAGAACTAGGTGGGGAGAGGTTGTGTGTGGGGGGGGGAGAGAGGGAAGGAGGGATATGGGGAGTGATAAGGTGGGAGGGATAGAGGGAGGGAGAGAAAGAGGCAAGGAGGGAGATAAAGAGAGGTAGGGTAGGTGAGGTAGGTATAGAGATAGTTAGGGAGAGAGGGTGTGTGTGAGGGAGATATAGGATAAATGAGGGAGATGTGGAGTGGTAAGGTGGGAGGGATAGAGTTACATATAGAGAGAGGTTGGGAGAGGTATGTATAGAGAGAGTGAGAGAGAGCAAAGGAGGGAGGGGGGTGATCCCATAATAGTGGTTTACAATTTTTGGCCAAACTGAACACTGAAATTATTATTTTTAACTAAATCTTCACATTCGGGCACCTATAACGGCTAAACGGTGAGGAATTTGAAGATGATGCAAACTAGAGTCTTATCAAATTTTGTCTGTAGATTCTAAAAATATTTTTTTCAAAATTTTTGGAATCAAATTGCACTTCTTTTTCCATCTCCCACGAAAATAGATTTTTTTTCAGAAAACAACATTTTTAAAAAGTGACACACATCGTATAACGCATAACTTTTTTTCCGTGAAGGATAAAATTCTAATTCTTTCAAATTTAGATTTGTAACTCTGATATCTAGTGCTTCCACTTGGTTAGATAGTTTTTTATTGAATATTTTTTCCTTAATCAAGTTTCAAAATCAAATGAATTACAATTCACACACAACGCAACTGTATAATGCGTAACTTTTTTTGTATATGTCAAAATTTAATTTAATTTTTTTTGTTGGATCAAGGACTTCAATATCTGATGCAATCATTTTTTATTTTTTATTTTTTGGATAATCTTCTATTTTTCCACATGTGAAGAACAAATAAATTCATTTTCGATGAAAAACCTATGTTTAATAAAACTTAAAAAATAAATACATAGCAAAACCAAAACATATTAAAATTATATTCATTGGATAGCTTGTTCTGAGGAATACAATAATCATTTGAAATAAATTTTAAATTAATTCATTTGATCCCTCAAAATCTAAATCAAAAGTGATTTTTTATCAGCATTTTGATAGGTGTAAAGGAGACGCATTTATAGGTATGGTTTGAAACTAGCGAGGTTCTATCCAAGGGTGTTTGATCTAAGGTGATTTGATCAAACCCTCTTCAATTGGAATCCTTAAAATAGAAATTTTTAAGGCTTAAATCATTATATTTTCTAAAAATATGTGATTTCAGCTAAAATTTGTTCCTCTCAGGAATTGTAAACCACTATTATGACAGCACCCAGGGGAGAAGGGTAGGATAATCGGAGGGGTAGGTAGAGAGGTTGTGTGTGTGTGAGGGAGAGAGAGAGAGACGGAACTTGAGGTAGGGAGAGAGAGGTAGAGATAGTGAGAATTAAGGTGGGACATGTAGGTATAGAGAGAGTGAGAGAGGGGATCAAGGAGAGAGGAATGGAAGAGAGGTAGGTGGAGAGAGGTTGTGTGGGAAGGAGGGAGAGAGATAGAGGGAAGGAGGGAGATAGGGAGAGGTAATTAGAGAGTGGTAAGGTGAAAAAAATAGAGAGAGGTAGGTAGAGAGGTGGTATGCATGAGAGAGGGAGAGAGGCGGGAGGGAGAAGTAAAGAGAGAGGGGTAGGTAGAGTGAGGGAGTTGTTGGTGGGAGGGATGGAGGGAGGGAAGGAGGGAGTGAGTGATAAGGGAGGGGTAGATGGAAAGAGAGAGAGGGGGGAAATATAGAAAAAGGGAGGGAGGGGAAGGTTAGGAGGGATAGTGAGAGAGGAGCGATAGAGATAAGTATAGAGAAATCTAGGTAGGGAGAGTTCTAGTGAGGTAGCATGGGAGGGATAAAGGGATAGAGGAAATAAGGGAGACATGGAGAGGTAGGTAGAGAGAGGTAAGGTTAAAGGAATAGAGGGAGAGGTATCCAAGAGGTTGGAGAACTCTTGAATTGAATCTAACTTTTGAGCAAGGTTAGGAACTTGTATGAAAGCGGATAGTACCTTAGGAATAAGGGAAAAGACCTGAATGGTTAGAAAAGAAGTAATCAACAAAGTGGAAATGTTTCCACCAACAAAAATTAATGAGAAAAAATTTGATTTTTGATTGAGATGAGAAAAAGAAACCAAGTAAACCTTAAAATTTTTAAGGTCACAATGTACCAAGATTTGGGACTTAAAGACACTTGGAAAGGTCATTGTGAGAAAGAAGCCTGAATAGGTAAATTGTATTGATCTGAAAAAATGTTTGGATAGTACATAGATAGGTTGGAGTATAAGTAGAACTCACCAATGTGTCAATAAAAAACCAACATACATTAGAGGTTCCAAAGGGAAATGGAATGCAATATGATGCTATGTGTCAAATCAATAAAAGTTGTAAGGAAACAAATCTCTAAGTTGAAAAGTACATCAATAGTAAAAGAGGCTTTGTGAGTTGGATATTCCTCCACCAAAGAGGATATTGGAAGAGAATAAAAATGAATGTTAGTTTGTAAATTTTCTGATTATTCATTAGATCTCCTATTGGATGATCCAAAATGTTATATCTATCTCCCCCTCCCTCTAGAATTTTATCTATCTCCCCCTCTCTCTCTCCTTCCCTTTCTACGTCTCTTTATCTCACCTCTCTCTCTCCCTCCACACCTTTAGAAAATGTAGTGATGATAATGAAAGGTAAAGGCTTCTCTTTTTTGCACTAAGATCTGATTTTTCCTTTTCCTTATCATCTATTCCAATTGTATTTGTTCCATAGAATTCTTAAGTTTAAGAATCTTAGACCTCATTTATTCAACTCCACTTATAGCATCATCTCTCACTTTGTTTTCTTGCACAAATTCATATGCAATACAAAACCTCTTGACTTTATCCAATTTCTTTCCTTGAACAAGACTTGAGAAGTGACTCACAACCCACTATTTTTTCCATCATGCAACTACTTCTCCCAACTCAGTGTGTTTCCCTTCATGCAACTAATATGTGCATTTTGTGTTCAAAACATATGAACAAATATTCAAATGGAGTGTTTTGCTGAAAGTAAGGGTTTTAAAAAATACGAAGGTGAAGTTGAAAATAGTGTTTTGTTACAGTCTGTATAAAAGAAAGCACTCATTGAACAACACTTGAAAAGTGACTCAGAACCCACTGTGTTTTCCATCATGTAAATACTTCTCACAACCCAGTGTGTTTTCCATCATGCAAATGTTGATTTTGTGTTTGAAACATATGAATAGATATTCAAATGGAGTGTTTTGCAAAAAGTAAGGGTTTTTAAAAAATATGAAGGTGAAGTTAAAAATAGTGTTTTGTTACAGTCTACATAAAAGAAAGCACTCATTGATCAAGACTTGAAAAGTCAGTCACAACCCATTGTGTTTTCCATCATGCAACTACTTCTTGCAACCCAGTGTGTTCAAAACATATGAACAAATATTTAAATGGAGTGTTTTGCTAAAAGTAAGGGTTTTTAAAAAATATGAAGGTGAAGTTGAAAACAATGTTTTGTTACAGTCTGCATAAAAGAAACCGCTCATTGAACAAGACTTGAGAAGTGGCTCACAACCCACTATGTTTTCCATCACGCAACTACTTCTCACAACCCATTGTGTTTCCATCATGCAACTAATATGTGAATTTTGTGTTTGAAACATATGAACAAATATTTGAATTGAGTGTTTTGCTGAAGGTAAGGGTTTTTAAAACATATGAAGGTGAATTTGGAAACAATGTTTTGTTATAGTCTGCATAAAAGAAACCACCCACTGAACAAGATTTGAGAAGTGAGTCACAACCCACTGTGTTTTCTATCCTACAACTACTTCTCACAACCCATTGTGTTTTCCATCATGCAACTAATATGTGCATTTTGTGTTCAAAAAATATGAACAAATATTCAAATGGAGTGTTTTGTTGAAAGGAAGGTTTTTAAAAAATATGAAGGAAAAGTTGAAAACAGTGTTTTTTTACAGTCTGCATGAAAGAAACTGCTCATTGAACAAGACTTGAGAAGTGACTCACAACCCACTGTGTTTTCCATCATGCAACTAATATGTGCATTTTGTGTTTGAAACATATGAACAAATATTTGAATAGAGTGTTTTGCTGAAAGTAAGGGTTTTTAAAAAATACAGAGGTGAAGTTGAAAATAGTGTTTTGTTACAATCTACATAAAAGAAACCTCCAATTGAACAAGACTTGAGAAGTGAGTCACAACCCATTGTTTTTTTCCATATGCAACTACTTCTCACAACCCAGTGTGTTTTCCATCATGCAACTAATATGTGCATTTTGTGTTCAAAACATATGAACAAATATTCAAATGGAGTGTTTTGCTGAAAGTAAGGGTTTTTAGAAAATATGAAGGAAAAGTTGAATATAGTGTTTTGTTACCGTCTGCATGAAAGAAACTACTCATTGAACAAGACTTAAGAAGTGACTCACAACCCACTATGTTTTCCATCACGCAACTACTTCTCACAACCCACTGTGTTTTCCATCATGCAACTAATATGTGCATTTTGTGTTCAAAACATATGAACAAATATTTGAATAGAGTGTTTTGCTGAAAGTAAGGGTTTTTAAAAAATATGAAGGTGAAGTTGAAAACAGTTTTTTGTTATAGTTTGCATAAAAGAAACCACCCATTGAACAAGACTTGAGAAGTGAGTCACAACCCACTGTGTTTTCCATCCTACAAATACTTCTCACAACCCACTGTGTTTTCCATCATGCAACTAATATGTGCATTTTGTGTTCAAAACATATGAATAGATATTTAAATGGTGTGTTTTGCTGAAAGTAAGGGTTTTTAAAAATACGAAGGTGAAGTTGAAAACAGTGTTTTGTTACAGTATGCATAAAAGAAAGTGCTCATTGAACAAGACTTGAGAAGTGAGTCACAACCCACTGTGTTTTCCATCATGCAACTACTTCTCACAACCCAGTGTGTTTTCCATCATGCAACTAATATGTGCATTTTGTGTTCAAAACATATGAACAAATATTCAAATGGAGTGTTTTGCTGAAAGTAAGGGTTTTTAAAAAATACGAAGGTGAAGTTGAAAAAAATGTTTTGTTACAGTCTGCATAAAAGAAAGTGCTCATTGAACAAGACTTGAGAAGTGAGTCACAACCGACTATGTTTTCCATCGTGCAACTACTTCTCACAACCCACTTTGTTTTCCATCATGCACCTAATATGTGCATTTTGTGTTTGAAATATATGAACAAATATTCAAATGGAGTATTTTATTGAAAGTAAGGGTTGTTATAAAATATGAAGGTGAAATTCAGAACATTGCTTTCTTACACTCTGCATAAAAGAAACCTCTCATTGAACAAGAATTGAGAAGTGAGTGACAACCCAGTGTGTTTTCCATCATGCACATGTTATGTGCATTTTGTGTTCCAAACATATGAATAGATATTGAAATGGAATGTTTGCTGAAAGTAAGGGTTGTTAAAAAATATGAAGCTCAACTTGAATACATTGTTTTGTTATAGTCTTCATAATAGAAAGTGCTAGTTACATGTGCTTACATGGATTTGTAAGTAATTTTGACATAAATAATAAGACTTGAGGTGGAATTTATATGAGCCTATGGAGGAGAAATACAATTCACTTGGGGGAGAGATGAAATTCTCATTCACTTTGGTTGCTTCTTATCAAGTGTTTTTAGAGTAGATTCCTTTTTCATTTCATACATTCTAGTACTTGTTGCTCCAATTCTACATTGCCATATTCCCATTGCACATACTACACATGCACCTTCCATAACTTCTCATGAGCAAGAAGAATCTCTTCAGTCAATACATTACCTATCTCATTCACTTTGGTCTGCTTCTTTTCAAGTGTTTTTAGAGAAGATTCATTTTTCATTTCATACATTCTAGTACTTATTGCCTCTAGTTCCACATTTCCATTTTCCCATTGCACATAGTTCACATGCTCCTTCCTCAACTTCTCAAGAGTAGGAATAATCTCTTTATTTAATACATTATTTATCTCATTCACTTTGGTCTTCTTCTTTTCAAGTGATTTTAGAGTAGATTCCTTTTTCATTTCATACATTCTACTACATGCTATGAAGGATACCCTATGAAATCCCTAATAATTATATGAAGCAATTTGTTATATTAAGTAACACACACTTTGGTCTTCTTCTGCATAATGAGAAAATGTTGGTTGTTAACATTGAGCAATTTCTTATATGAAGCACCATGTACAGTGTGAAGTGTGTACTATGAAGGATAAGGGCTATGAAATCCCTACTAATTATTTTCTATAAAATATTGGTCTCTTGAAATCTATTTTGGGTGCCTATTTCCCACAAGTCCATTTTGGGTCCTTCTATCCCTCCCACCGTACCAATTCATATCTCCCTCCTTCCCTCTCTCTCCCTCCCTCTATCCCTCCCACCCTACAACTTCTTATCTCCTTCTTCCCCCTCTCTCTCCCTCATACACACACACAACCTCTCTTAACCTACCCATGCTTTCCTCCTGAGCCTTAACTCTCTATCTACCTATCCCTCCCAGGCTACCACTCCCTATCTCCCTCCTTCCCTCTATCCCTCCCACCCTACCACTCTCTATACCTATCCATATCTCGCTCCTTCCATCTTTCTCTCCCTCCTATCCCTCCCACCCTACCACTTCCTATCTACCTCCTTCCCTCTCTCTCTCTCTCTCTCTCCCTCTCTCTCTCTCTATCCCTCCCTCTATTATGATCTAGTCATAACTACTTTCAAATATAGGTCGTGGAAAAATAGTTTATGACATTCAAATAGTTTATCAAATCACCATCCCTAAAAATAGGAAGCTTGGAATCTACACCTCTTGAAATTCTAACAAAACCATAAGAATCCATTAGCATGGATTTCTTGAACATAATACCTACAATAAATCACCAACATGAGTAAATATGCATTATTGTTTATGGGTTCTCCATGTTGGAAAACACACTATCCCTTGTGTAGGAAAAGTGTGTTTTCTAACAAGGGAAAGTGTGTTTTCCAATAGGGAACAAAAGAAATGCTCATATTATTTGCAGTGTTGGAAAACATACTGTCCCTTGTCAGTTATGTAATGAAGTCCACCTTCAATACATTAAGTCAATACATTATATATTATCATTCTTCTATAAAAAATTTCACCATCACCCTTTATCATACCAACCCAAAAACATTATCCTTATCCATCCTCCATCCTATAAATCCATTTTGGGTGCCTATTTCCCACAATCAACCATCACATCTCCCCCTTACACTAAGTCCATTTTGGGTCCTTCTATCCCTCCCACCCTATGACTTCCTATCTTTGACCTTACCTCTTTCTCTCCCTTCGTCTATCCCTCCCACCCTACCACTTCCTATCTCCCTCCTTTCCCCCTCTCTCTCCCACAAACACGCACACACACAACCTCTCTCCATATACCCCTCCTTCCTTCCCTCCCACCCTACCACTCCCTATCTCCCTCCTTCCCTCTATCCCTCACACCATACCACTCTCTATACCTATCCCTATCTCTCTCCTTCCCTCTTTCTCTCCCTCCTATCCCTAGCACCCTACCACTTCCTATCTCCCTCCTTCCCTCTCTCTCCCTCCCTCTATTATGATCTAGTGATAACTACTTTCAAATCTCTGTAAGCATTGTGATAACCTCTCCTTCCCCCCTCTCTCTCTCACCACCTCTCTCTACCTCTCCCACCCTACCTAGATCCCTCTCTCTACCTACCTCTCTAATTTTTTCACCTTACCTCTCTCTAACTACCTCTCCCTATCTCCCTCATTCCCTCTCTCCCCCTCCTTCCCACACAACCTCTCTCCATCCCTTCCTAATTCCCTCTCTCACTCTAGTTTTCTAAGCCTCAGTTTCCTCCTAAATAGAATTCTAGTATGGGGCACTAGGGAAAAGTAGAAATTGCAACATTGTTTCCATTTCAAAAGAAGTTTTCGCATTTGAAATATCAAGTAAAGTTGAAGTCCTAAGATCTTTCTCTATTTCAAAATAGAGTTGAGTAGAATGAGCACCATACATTGAAAGAATCAAATTCTATAGGAGAAAGAATCTTAAATAATAATTGGAGGAGGCACTAATGATGAATCAACCTTACTTCATTCTCATTATTTGCAATTTTTGAAAACACACTATCCCTTGTCAATAATTTCCTTATGAATTTACAGTATTGGAAAACACAATGTCCCTTGTTAGTTATGTAATGAAGTCCACCTTCAAATTTTAGAAAAAATATTTGGTTACAGTAAAAATTAAATTTCCAACTGTCCCTTGAGAGGGGACAGTGTGTTTTTCACTTCCTTGATATGATTGGAACAAAAAATTGCTTGCATTCTTTGTAGTGTTGGAAAATACACTATCCCTTGTCAATTATTTCCTTATGAATTTGCAGTGTTGGAAATCACACTATCCCTTGTTAGTTATGTAATTAAGTCCACCTTGAAATTTTAGAACATTGGAAATAACTAATAGGGGACAGTGTGTTTTCAAACATGGAACAAAAAATGCTCACATTATTTGTAGTGTTGGAAAACAGATTGTCCCTTGTCAATTATTTCCTTATGAATTTACAGTGTTGGAAAATACACTATCCCCTGTGTACGAAAAAATGATCACATTGTTTGCAGTGTTGGAAAACACACTGTCCCCTATTTTGGAAAAGTGGATAGGGGAAATCATTAGAATGTAAGACGTCTAGAAATAACTAA